>CM055404.1:22062809-22175523 GCA_029228625.1 Pseudolycoriella hygida
AATATATTAAATTTTGTGTAGCAGATGTAAAATCGAAAAGCTTAGTACAGTTTTTCTCCCTGAATCGGAATCAGGACTCCATTTTCTTCTAGGACGTCTAGATTCAGATATATTCCAATTTGAAGTCTTACGGAAAACGTTTTGGTGCAAACGAGACCAATAGAGATACACTATACTCTTCTCGCTCGCACCAATTCATTTCCCATAAGACTTCAAATTGGAATATATCTGAATCTAGACGTCCTAGAAGAAAATGGAGGCCTGATTCCGATTCAGGGAGAAAAACTGTACTAAGCTTTTCGATTTTACATCTGCTACACAAAATTTAATATATTTGTTGCCTTGTGTTATTAATTAATTAATTGAGTCATTTTCAAGAATTTCGAGTCTTAAATTCTTGAAAATAGGCCCTCAGTGTATGAGTCAAATTTGGATCAGTTTCTATATGACTCAAACTATTGTTGCCCACGCTACCTTTTCGATCTTGCATCTGTTTCACTCACACACAACAATCTTAGAGCCATTCCACGAAAACTCCGTTCCCACGCTCGAAATGCTCAGTTGTTACGAAAAAATATTAATAGAAAATGGTGCATCAGACGTATTGATCCCTTAACTAGAGGATAGTAACTTTTCTATTGCTTTCATTTTGCAACTACTGAGAATTTCACGCGTGGGAATGAAGCGGACCGTGGAATTGCCCCTTAATGAAATGAGAAAACTCTTGTTCCTACGCTTCAATACAGTCAACAGGTAAAATATATGTGTGTGAGTGATACGACAATATGCAATAAGTGTTAGAGTGAAAGAGAAAGAAAATTCTGCGTTCTGAGCCATATCTAAAACTGGGCAATTCCATGCAATGAATTTTGTATATGACCTGGGAACCGTGTCAATCTCCTGAAGCGTACAAAGGTGCGAGAGTTGCGATGTATGAAACGTTTTTTTGGAAAAATCGTATCTATAATTCCCTAATACAAGAAAATATTGTCAGACGAACAGTTTAACAGGAAAATGTGGTTCCCAGGTCATCCAATTTTTTATTTTCAACTTTCGAGTGGAATTTCCCAACTGCCACTTCGAACGCAAGTAATGTAGCAAAATACATCTTTGTTACATTAGTTATCCACTTTTTGTACATCTTTTTACATTATCTACATTAATATAATCCATGAATTTTCCCTGACACACACATACACAAAACTTACATTATTGTTACTGATGTAGAAACGATGTAGTAACAATGTGAAACAACGCAGAACTGATGTTGAAATGGATGATCAATAATAAATACTTTATCCATCAATTTCAAAGATTTTCAAAACAATGTAGAAACGATGTAGAATTGTCCTAGTTTATCCATCATATTTACATGACGTGACGAAGTAACAAAACTTTGTATCTTTCATTTTCGCAACGTACTGTTGAATCAGGAGTTAGGGTAACAGGGGTAACATACCTTGCGAACGACCTTCTTAAGATGACTTACATTCCTTTTGTTTAATTTATAGCAAATTTTCACTCAGATGCCTAACTTACATTTATTTCGAAATTTCTCTGCCTATGTCACATGTCATTTATTTTTTGGAATTTCAAAAACTCACACATTAAAGATGAAAGATTATTCAACACACACCATACCAGAAAATTTTGTGTGTGCAGTGCATCACTCAATTTTTATATATAACCGATTATGGGCGCAACCTTCAACTCAGAGTGACTCCCACATAAAATTTTCATGCGGTTCTCGTTCTTTTATGGAATGTGAAACTACATAAATGGCGTATGTGACAAGGAATACGTTGATGTGTTGCATTACCTTTGCGAATGTAGCCAATTTCTTTTATTGTCGCATAAACAAACGTCTCCTTAAAGTAAATTAAAATACTCCAACCAATTATATGAACTAATATGAACTCATGTATCGCAATTCCTAGTTTTACAAAAACAAATAATTTTTTTAATGAAGGTTTTTATTCACTAAAACAAATTTAAAAACAAGTTTTTTTATAAAAGTGACCGTGACTGACCGGTCGTTTAGGAAGGATGTAGAATATTTCGCCCAAAGGAGAGGTTGGAGGTAGCGTCTCCATGATGCAACGCTGGATAGCTAAAGATATCCTCTGTTGAAAGAAATAGTACGAGGTATTGGACCCGGTGAGTGCGTTGAGTCTATAGCCTATGACTTTGAAAAATTTTTTCCCTTCCGTTCCCCTTGGACCAAGTGTTTCCAGTGCTACTGGCACGAAGGTGTACTTTGAGTTCAGCGGGGCCGGCAGCATTTGAAGTTTTATCTACGTATGAGTTAGCCATGGTGTCGGTTGTCGATACAGGTAACATCCCATATGAGTGGCTCACCCTATGGTATGAGCGTAAGACATTGACATACAAAATTTGAAATTTAGGGCGACGAAACACTTGAGGTAGATCTTGACTATTTCTATTGATTTTCCTAGCTCACGCTCACTTGCTCTGTAAGATTAGTTATTAGAGAGTTATCGCACAACTTTTCATTAATTTATATACTCTATTAGTGTCTAGTCTCTATAAGCATTAAACGAAATGTCAGTTCCGCGATTATTATTAGTGCCAAAAGCATCTCATAAGATCTCATAAATGTAAATAACGTGTACAAAATGTAGATTTTTCAAAAAATGGCCGCTTAGGATTGACTAGGCCGCAATTATCCAATTCTGTAATACCATAGACAGAATTGTCGGTAAAAATAAAACAATTTATTAGATTGACAACTGACCAAATCAGAATGATTTGTAAAATCCTTTCCTCCATAGAATGCAATTGTCATTTCAATTGACATAAAAATTAGATTCACTTTACCGATTACGCCTGTTCCTACACTCCCCCCTTTAATAAAACATTTGTCCTTAAATGTTCACTCTTCTACTACCGTAAAATTTCCCAATCTCACGGTCTTATCTTCAAAAGAGGTGGATTCATACCTTCATTTGCTTTCTCGATGCAGTTGATCGATTTCGCATTAGCACCCATCGTCTTGTTTGGTTCGATTTCTGTACAATCCCGAGCCATGTGACCAAAGCTGTTACATTTGAAACATCGTGTTCCCTTTTCTTGATCCGGACACGCATCTTGATTGTGACTTTTCGATTCACAGTTTTTACAACGTGCAATTGATGATGCTGATTCTACCTTGTGCATTGTTTCGTACACTTTTAGCTTTTGACTTTCAATTCATCTAGACTTTCCGCATCGTACAAAATTGCCTTTTCATTGCTTCCTTCTGATAACCCATGACCCATCAACAATGTATCGCACCATGGATGGTTCATCCACTCTCGGACCAATTTTCTTCATTTCGTAGAAAAATTCCAAGAGCGTCTCCGACGCTAATTTTCTCCTTAACTTCAAATCTTTATGGATCTCGTAACTTGTCCTTTCCTTGTCGAACTAGGGTATTAGCGTTTCTACTAATAATTTATAATCAATACCCGTCTTATCCGCTTCAACTGCGCTTCGTACTGCACCTCGTAACAACTTGCGAGCGTACAAATATATTTGTATTTCGTTCCATCCGCAGGTTTTCGCTACGTCCTCGTAATTCTTGAACCATTCATTTACCGACTTCGTGGTTTCACCAATAAACTTTTCTCCTCGTCGCCTGTCAAAATTCCTCGAAACAATTCCTCTGTGTCCTCCTTTACCAACGACGCGACGGTTTTAATAGTTTCACTAAATCAATTTTCTTTTTGTATGAAATTGATAATTCACGAGTTCGAAGTATTTTACGTTGTTCAGCAGTTAAGTTAGCAGTAGTTAAATTTTCGATGAAGTCACCCATAAGAAAAAATTTGCACTTGATTCGATTTCACAAAATACAACCACGTTGTTCAGCTACTCTTTTCCATTGTTCGTATTGTTCCATCCACGTGTTACCGATAAAAATTCTGCTAGAATGTTCCGTTCTTTTCCTTTACAGAGACTTTACTTAACACTTCGCAGCTTGATAATTGTTAGTTCTTATCAAATTGCTTTTCCTTTACATAACTTAACACTTTGCTTGCCTTTCAAACTTTACGGCTTATCGACTCTTTTCACTTTTCAACGTAACAACTTTGCGACTTTTCAATTCTGACAATTACTTTTCCTTTACTTTATTTACTCAATGTCATGAGCCCCCATGTAGAAACAATAAGATCAATTAAAGACACGAATTTTCGGTAAAAATAAAATTTATTAGATTGCAAAAACGTGTGACTTTGACAACTGACCAAATCAGAATGATTTGTACAATCCTTTACTCCATACAATGCAATTGTCATTTCAATTGGCATAAAAATTAGATTCACTTTAACGATTACACCTGTTCCTACATATATCCACCCAATTTTTTTCTTTAATTGTAGCAGGACAACGGCGAAAGTTGAATTTTACATAAAACTTTACGAAAAATGTACCGAGAATGTTCTACCATGTAATAGATCATTTTTGTAGGGGGTGTAACGAATCACTTTTCTCACGGAAATTTATTAAATAATAATATCTTCTTCAGCAAAACAATTCTTATAATATCCTTTCAATTATAATACTCAACTTAATTCTATTGCGCACCCCTTAACCTAGACTAAAGCAAACCTGAATTGTATGTTGGGTGAAGAGGCGAACAACTTTCGCATGGTGTGGGTAGTAAGAAAGTTTATTAAAAACGGATATGTTGCTGATTTGTCAGATGCATTCGTCCTTTCGTCCTCGGAATAGCGAACCAGGTTTTCGAAAAACTGTCATCTCTACCCGCTCATCTCCACTCAAAAGTACGTCTTTAAGAATGTGTTATGAAACAAAACTTACCATTTTTTTCTGAAATATCAATTAAAACTTTAACTGTAATCGAAAACAACTCATTGCTTCATGAATAGAAGTTAAAAATGAATTCAATTTATTAAATTAACATGTAACAATAGTAGTACATTATATAAATTAAAGAAAGGTAACGAAAAAAACTGCGAATCTCGGTGCACGCGTTGCACTCACTTTTCTGCAGTGCGGTATATCTTTGATCTGAATCATCGCTCAAAAATCCACCAACTACAAACTGTTATTATAAATATGAATTATACCGTATAAATGAGAAATTGCAATAAATTCCTTAATTAAATACCCATTTCAACTGCAATTGTTAATATCTACAAAAAATGCTTAACTATTCTCGCTTAAGCATGAACACACACCGTACACGATTCTTTCGTGTGTTTAAGTTGATTTTAATTTAATGTTTTCATTTATTTTGCATTATTTGTTAATAAATCACTAAAACTATTTCAATTCATTAGACTTTCTTACATGTGTTTCATTTATGAAAATGTTCTTTTCAGTTTTCAGTTAGTTGACGAAAATTCGAAACATCTTTTGAACTGTTCTGCTTTCACAGCATTTGGTTTGGTTAGGGCTTATTGAACATTGTGAATCCATAACATTAGGTTAAGAAGACTTTTGAATTAACCCTTGAATTAGTTTTAGGAGACACATGGTGAAACCGTTGACAAACAGATGGTGCGCGAAAGACATTGTGAGGTGTCATTGAAGTTGTCAGGTTAATACTTCACAAAAGCAGACAAGACATGGTTTTTTGATTCTCATTTTGGACTTCAAACAGATAAGTTGTTTTGAACCTTTACCATTTCGTTAAGGTATGAAGGTTCGTGTTAAAGTGAAGTACGGTAACGTGAGCCATAACTATTAGTTGGGATTTTGATTAAGCCCGATGGATCGGGGTAAGATTTCAATGATCACTTCTGTTCTCTTCATCATTAAAGTGGTTTTCGATCACAGCTTTTAGGTTCATGCATAAAATTGGCTGTTGGAAACAAGAACCTCGTATCAAAAGATTCATTCATACAATGAGGAATTTGCGAGAACAATAAGCCACGTTAGAATTGAAATTATTCTGTGTCTTAAGGATCTACAGTTTTATTCACCCAACATACAGTTGAGAGTAGATTTAAGGGGATGCGCATTTAGTATTTAAGGACCAGTGATTTCAAATTATATTTGAGTTATCCGAATTATTTGTTTTTGTATGAAATTTGAGTGTGAAAGTGAGGTTATTGAATCGTTACAGTATCGAGACTATGATCAAAGCGATTTAGTACATGTGTTATACGATAGTTTATTGCTGGTGCCTATAACCACCAATTATGCGCGAAACTGTGGATTTAACAACGCTAATAACCCGATGTATGGAACTCGACTATAATCGGCATATTATAGTTCTATTTTCAGTGGTTTTGAATGTTGTTATTGGCATATTATAGGTACCAATGAAATAAAAGTATGAAAATGGAGAGTTGACGAAGCCACTTGCTTCTCCAAAACTTCCAAGTTAAATTTCGCAAACTCTTTGCCCTCAGCCCTTTGGAAGCTACAGCCACTTTTGCAGTTTGGGTTACTGCTGGTGCTGAGTAACCATATCGCTCAGGTGGTATTTCATAGTGTTGTGCGTGTTAAGACTTACGAGATCCTTGGTGACCTGGCAATTTTAGCCTTCCAAGTGTCTCTTAGATTGCCTTCAAGGTAAGGATCGAATCGGGTCGACCCACACCTGACCCACTTCTAAAAAGTGATGTGTTTGAGCGGACTTTTAGTATTAAGCAAAGCAAACTAAAAATAGTTCACAAATCCTCATATGGCGATTTTGTACGAGGAATACGCATCCATTTTGTGTTTTCTGTGTCAGCTGTGGGTCGACCTACTTCGATCTTGAATCAGGAGTTAAGACCTTCCGAAAACCTTTGGTGCCTACAATTACTTTTCCTGCCTTAGTTCCAACGAAGGTTTGGCTGCCCAGCCTTTCCAGCTCGTCGGCTCCTTTTGCGTGTATAATCTGAACGTTCAGCAGCCGATACACTCCATTATTCTCTGATAGGACGTGTACGATTGACACACACCAGCGGACAGACAATTCCCAGAAATGCTCTTGATTACGAAAACATATGCAAGGGACCCGTACCCGTACGTATCAGAATATATGTGTCAAACAGAGTTGATGTTACGAAAAGACTCTAACGTATTCAAGTGAATATTGCCTTAACTGACCTGTATGAGAAATAACGTCCAAATGAAATTATATTGGAAATTGCCGAACGAAGAAACGACGTAAAAAAGGCCTCACGAAGGTACAAATAGACCAAAACGTTCATGTCAATTTTTTCTACAACACAGCAAAAAACCATTTTTTTGTCTAGGCCCGACCTTAGGAACGACCTAGGGTCTTCAGGAGAGGCCTTGGACAAATACTTACATAGACAAAAATATTTCCTTCCATTTTCGCTACAACATGGTGAAAAATATTTTTTTTGTCTAGGGCAGACCTTAGGACCGATCTAGGGCCATAAGGAAATGCCTCGGACACATACTTCCATATACAAAATGTTTCCCTCAATTTGCTCTGCAACATAGGAAAAGACCTGACAGAACAGACAGACCCACTTCAGCCCTAAGAACAGGCACCGCGTCCAATTTTTTTTTTTTTTTTTGAATATAATTCGGTACTCGATTAACTCTCAAATAGAAAAAGAATCAACAAAATCAGTTAGGATTTATCCAATTTATGTAAGCAAACACCTTGGGCCCTAGTAGAAACTCAGTTTTAGGGTCCTGATTGAGTCCAAGCGTTTCTAATCAAAATCAAAACATTTTCTGCCATAAAACGATAGACAGTCCCAGACCTTTCGATTAAACATAATTGAAAATCGGAAGAGATTTACTCGAGTTATGTACAAAAAACATGTAGAGCGCTAGCAGAAACTCGTTTTTAATGCCCTAGCTATATTCTAGGGCACACTCTCAAAAAACTTTCTTCTACAAATAGTAGGACTTTCATAGACCTGTCGATTAATAAAACAATTATGAAAATAGGAAAAGATTTACTCGAGTTATGTACAAAAAATACGTATGGCCCTAGCATAGACTCGGTTTTAGTGCCCTGGCTAGGTCCAGGGACACAAATTTAAAAATGTTTCTTCCATAAATTGTCGGCCATGCCCAGATCTTTCAAACAAAGAAAAATTATGAAAATCGGAAAAGATTTACTCTAGTTATGTACAAAAGACCAAAACCATTTAAACGGCCCGAGCTCGGCGGCTCTTAGGCCGACAGTGCCCACATTCAATCCCATAAAATTTATTTCAATTAACTTTCAGGGAAAAAAAGTTTTTGAAAATCGGTTGAGTTTTACTCAAGTTATCGCGGTGTCGGACGGACGGAAGGACATTTTTTATTGCTAATTCGTCATCTAAGGACAATGATTGGTGCTCCCCTCCTAATCCCGAGTCGAAATTGGGGTGGTTACAAACGTCGTGGTAAGCGCATCTGACCCCTTTTCGAAGAACTTCGTTCTTCATACGGGTCTAAAAAGGATGCAGCTAACAGCCAGCGGAAAGATCGAGTGAACTGTTCACGTTGTTGCATTAATTTTTTTATAATTTTTTCATCACATCAATTTTTTGGATATCAGTCATTTTAAAATTTTAGCCACCGCCGCTGTTTCAGCAGCCGCTTACGTTTTTTCCATAACGTTGTGGAATTCGCTGTTTACTTATTTCTGGCACCAATAACTGTATCCCGAAACATGTGAACGCGATTGAAAACGAAGAAAGTTTATTAACTTTATTACACCGAAAAATGGAATTTAATTTTCCCATAAATATTGTGCCTAGTCACCTCTAAATTATTTAAACTACATTTAATCAGCACACCTGTTAAAATTCATACAAAATATGATTTCACATATCAATCGAATTACAAAAATTCATAAATTATTCTCATACACGAAAATATTGTTAATTGAAAATGCTATCCCAGACGCGAAAAAAAAAATCTTACCATAAGTGCTTCTGTGTTAATTAAAGTAATTTAAATTTAAAGATATGTTGTTATGTTATAGTCAGGCTCTATGTTTAACTCAGCTTGAAGATTATGCTTGAATTTATATAAATGTGCGACTTCATGTTCGTTTTTTTTCTCATTTTATTCAACATCTCTCAGAATACAAAAAAAAATATTCAATTAAAGAATTTTCTCACACCAATTATTTAAATGGGCGATTTATTTTCAATGTCTTAAGTGCGGAATTATAGTACGGATCATTTATTGAACATTAATTTGGATTTACCGTAAATGTTGATACTTGTTTGACGAGCGGTAGAGAGGAAGAAACTCAACATGAGAACTAGAAAATTCACTTAGTTTATTCAAACACATCCATTTCTCTCGATATTGACAAAATAAAAAAATTATTTACAGTTTGTCATGAGAAGTGAAATTTAATTAAAAATTGTAAAACTGTGACAGTCCTTGTAGTAGTTGCACAATAGACCTGTCCACAATCCTGAGTTGTCGAAAAGTTGTAGGCTTAGCCCGGAAAACGGTGCCAAATGTTCCCCTGAGAAAAAGTTTCTATGGGGCCGATGCTCAAAAAAGCGATTTAGGGAGTGCTCAAATCGAAAAACTGAAAAAAATCGTCGAAAATGGAGTAAATTTCAGATTTGTCCACTTTAGACAAATTTAATGTTCCAGATCGATCTTGAAAGCGAATATTAAGGCAAGTTTGGGTATTTTAGATCAAAACAGTCCAGAAAACACGATGAACATGTCTATAGGGTCGTCTGGGCTCCAAGCAGCTGTGGAGTCTCACTCAAAGGCCAAGGTGGTGGCCGGTAGTGTTGGAGCTCGTTGGAAAATTTCTGCATAGGTATCTCATTGTTTATATAAGGGAAATGTAGGCCTAGGGCAGGACTACAAAATATCCCAAAATGGTGTAGAGATGTAAAAATTTTTAAGGCCTAACCTCTTATAGGGTGGTGCAATTTTGTTTAGGCTGTTTTTTCCAAAAATATTTTCGATTTCGTCAGGTTTTCCCTTCTGAAAAATTTCTTATATTTAATGAAACTTAGAAAAATATTTTTTTGGAATTTTCCGAAAGTGTTCGAAAGGTCGCGAACTCGCAAAACAGGCTTTTTTGGCCATTTTGGTGGGTTTTCGATCACTAACTGCCACAAAATCAATCAGATCGGATCTCAGATTGTTTAACTGGTAAGCCATGTCCATTACCTGTCTAACGACACCCTACATTAGAATTTTGGTGGAGAATTGGATTTTTGGCAGTGATTCCAGTGTGCTGAATTTTGCAACTTTTCGGCCATTTTGGCGGTTTTTGAACTCTAACCTTCGCACGGTTATTAAGAACTTCGTTAAACGATTTTTATCAGAAAGCCACGTGCATAAGCTTCCGAACGACAACCTATATGATATATTTGGCGAGGAATGGAATTTTTGGCGACAGAGTTCGAGTTTTTTAACGTCTGTACCGCCAATTTTGAAGTTTTTCGACCTCCAGACGTCAGACAGAAGCCTAAAATGTCAACAGGCCATTCTTTCAATACCTTCCCAACGACACCTCACACAAGAAATTTGATGGAAAATTGGACCTGCGGCAGTCATTTGAATGAAGCTATTTTTCCTACTTTTCCACTGCTCTTTCCAGCAGCGAAGTCACAACAAACAAAAATATTAGATAAGAAGAGGGGTCGAAACGAGGGGTGACGCACTTCTGCGGTTTATGGAATAAATGGGAATAAATGGAATAAATATTGGAATAAATGGAATAAATGATAATTTTTTCAAATTCGTCAAAACCTCAAATAGACTTGATTTTGATGGCAACGCACCCAAAAAACCATACTAATGTGTCGAAAAGTGAAAAAACCCACTTTTGAAAACTTAAAAGAATTTTTGTTGAAAAATGGAATAAATAAATTTACTCCATTTATTCCAAAAAAATAAAATTTAATCTCAAGACGGTTTAAATGCTTTATAATTTGTGCAAACATTTTTTTGAACTTATTTGTCTAATTTGTGATGTGTTTGGTTCAGATATTTCGCAAAAACAACAAAAAAAATTGGGAATAAATGGAATAAAAGAATAAATGGAATAAATGAAGTGCGGCACCCCTCGGGTCGAAAGATTTCCTAAAATCTTTCTAAAATGGAATTTTTGGAATTATTGTTACTTTGTGTTGTTTCTACTTTGAAAGATTTAAGCGGATGAAGTGTATAAAAGTTCAGTTCTTCAGAGATTCTCTTCCTGAAGTAGAGGTGAGCCCGAAACTCTACTAAAAACCCGACCCGAAAAAAGAATTTCACGCAATTATTTCCTCAAAATTGAGTTTGAAAAACATTTCAAATGGTAGATATCATTGCCAACATTTCCGTTGGAACGATATTCCGAAATGTTGGCTCTTCTAATGTGTTCTTTGACTCGACTGTTCTAGTTGAGTTACATCTGAGCGTCATTACAATGACAAAATAATTCCATTCCAAATAGTATCTCAAGGTGTACTGTTTCGATTGACCGCTATTAAAAAGAAATATGGCTACTTTCAGCCTACCAACGCTTGTATCCAACGGTCGAGAAACATAGAGAGATATATAAGGTATCTTTCAACCAATGAAACACATCGATGGGGCAAACCGGCATTCTGCCCTAGTACACCATACATGGCACTAGGTTTGTGTGCAATTTATTACTGACACAGTAAAAACGTCGGTAACGAAAGGATCTCTAAGAAGAATCCATGTCAGCAAAAAGCTCACAAAATGCGGAACTAGTAAATGAAATGATCTAGCCTCTGACCCGGACGGGTTGTAACGGCCAATTATCTGTATAATAATTTCATCTCATAGGAACTCGGTAAGTGTCATTATGAGTATTTTTTTTGTCTATGTAAATCGGTCATAACCGTACTGAACCCACGATCTCCGGTGTGTAGAGCCAACACTCTACTCACTCGCTGCTCCAGGCAATGCCGGTGACCGACAAAATTTGTAGAATAGAGAAATACTCACCTCGTCTACTATGCGGTAAAATAGACTACAGAACACACGATGTGAATTAGCCATAACTGAAGTGGCTAATGTTCGCACTTGGTGACGTAGTTATGCGATTACTCCTCTCGCTTCGCTCGTTCCATAAACCTTTGCACTTGTGTGTCACCTCGTACGAACATTAGCCAGTTCAGTTATGGCTAATTTACATCGTATGTGCCGTAATATACTATTAAATGTTTGACATAAATGTTATGGAGTAAGTGGTTAAAGAATACGCGGTACCACCGCCAAAAACACATTAATTTGATGGATTCCAAAAGTATTTAATGGCGGCGTCACTCGGCCATTTTATGGGTCAATGTTGACACCAGCCACTTAGCCCCTCTAGCCCTTCGTGCCTTGAAATCGACTTTAAAGAGTTTGCTCTTAACTTGCATAACATGCGCTGCTCTAGTACGAAATTGAAGGCTACCGTCTGTCAATGGGTCGGGGAGTTACAGTTAAATAATTCTGACGATAGGAGAGCAAAGCAATATTTTGGTTACCCGTACCCAATCTAATTAAAGTGTAAATTACAGAACACAAAATCATGACAAATATTAAAGTCATTTTACAAAAACTCTGTAAATACTTGGATCCCATTTTAACATTCAACGAACTAGACGATATCGTGGAGAAGCAAGAAACTCAACTCAACGACTTGCGAATCATAGAAAATGCTATGAACCAACCCGATCTATCGAATGTTCTCGTTGAACTATGCAACGAGTATCGCATGTGCCGCGAGTCAGATGTAATAGGCGTTTATGTGGAGACTTGGGATGAATTTTCCCAATTTATAAATCCCGAGCAATTTTCCGTGTTCCTTTATGCATTGATAGCAAACATCAATTCGAACCGTTTTTCCAAATGTAAAACAATTGCGCTGTTAGCGGCTCGATGTTATTGTCTGTGCCAAACGTCGCCCGGATCAAAGGCATTCGGGTTTTTTAACGAAAACATTTTCGAGAAATGTTTCGACCTGCTGAAAAATTTAGGATCCGGTGCAGCTAGAACAACGAGCCAATCTTATGAACAAACCGAACGTCAAATAAATTGCATAACGTTTCTGGAAGACATTGAAATTTTTCTTGGTATTGTTAGTCTTGATGGCTATCTGGATGTTAAGCATGCGTTGATCGAAAATATGACGACGGTGCTGGGATTCCATTATGTGAATTCGCTACCACGCGCTCCGTTGGTCGTTGAGAAATGTTTACGAGTTCTGGAGAGTCTCATACAACCGCTGCAGGGTGACATCAAAGCGAATCTGTTGCTTATACTGAACGGAACCATCAGTCTTAATAGGCGCCATAAATTGGATGCATCATCGATGGGAACTTCAAGCGAGATGAATTCGATAGTCAATTGGTTCATTTCCTTGTTAGACAAATATCCGAAACAAACCTGCGCTGTTCTAACCGCATTCATCAAACATGTGCTCACCATACCAGGGTTAAGTGGAGACTCATACGATCGACTGCGAAACATTGACATATGCGTACAGTACGACAGTGCAATGTACACGAAATGCAATCGGTCAATCGTTGATTATCTGAAAGATTTGGCGTCCAGTACAGTTACATACGATCGGGAATCGTGTATGGAAATGGTAGGAAAAATGCTGCTCGTTGACTCATTGCCATGCAGTTGGTCAACATCATCGAAAACTGTTCCTCGGGAAATCGATTTGCTCAGCTTATTGGTGGCAAAATTCCTGGACTCAAATGTCATCAAAGTGAAAGCTGTGAACCTCTTCCTCAAAGTCACACAGATGGGAAATACGATGTCTAAACGAATTTTGCAGGTGGGTCTCGTTGTCGTTAAAAACCAATTTTAAAATTGCATATCTCGGAATATTTCAGAGCTTTATGCCCATTGACAACTCCGAAGAGTCCTCTAACGAATCACTAGATGTTCCCGGAATCGAGGAGCTAAACGATTTGCCTAACAAATTATTTGAAATAGCTCAATGGAACATGAGGAACATATCAGCATTGGTTCGTCGTTCCGCATTGATTTTATTAGAATATGTAGCGACATTATCCGTGGGAATTGAAGAATTTTTGTCTTCTAAACCATTCGAAAAAATAGTGGAAGATGCGTCGCCAATGGTACGACGTCAGATCGTTTCAACTTTGGAAACGATTTTACATATCAAATCGAAGGAGATTTTGGTGTGTAAATCCTATGTGAAAGCAATGATGTTTCTGTCCAACGATAGTGATCCAAAAGTCGTTGACGATGTGATGGATAGTTTAAGAAAAAATATTTTCGATAACATCGACAAATATGAGGAAACCGCGTCTGAAAGGAAATTGTTTCCGTGGAAACTGTTGCGATTGATTATCGCGTTAGGCGAGGAAAGTCTGGATTTGAGAAAATGTATCGAAAAATCGATTAACCGAAACCTGATGACGTATGTGGCTCAAGAGTTTTGTAGATTTCAATTATTTAAATCTTTGTTGTCAGGTCCAGGACGCTTCAGTATTTGGAAACCTATTTGAACAGCTCCTATTCTCTGGACGCTTGGATCTTGTTATCAATGGTGGCGTCTAATATCAAAAGTCAAACGCCGCAATTCGTGTTCTTTAAGCTGCAAGAAAATCTCCGTGACTTCGTAAGTATATATGCTCTGAAACACTCTGGCAATTCGACTCATTCTTACGTTAAACACATCAAATTCCTGGAATTTTCATACAATATTCTGAAATTGTATCGTAAGGTGGAACCACAAACTTTGCTACTCGATTATCACATGAAAAACTTCACTTTTTACCGTCGAATATTTTTTCCTACTTGCGGTGAGAAAACTCGTGTTTTGCTCCCGCAAAAGCGGTGAGAAATTTGTATATTCTTGGCGGAGAGAATGTTTCTCACCGCTCCCACGTTACACTGAATGAGCATTTTGTCGTGAAACACTCGTTTTCTCGCGCGCAAGCAGAAAAAATATTGTGTTTCACTTGGAGAGAAAATTGAATTGCAACTCGAGCGAATTACGGCCCTCGTTCCGATCTGGCCGCAAACTGTCACTCTTGTTGGAACTCACTACTTTCTCCCCACGTATAACAAAATACTATCCCAACAGGGTCATGAAACACCAACGAAAGCCTTCTACCAATTGGACGTCGTTCAAAAATGGTTCGATCATTTTCCACGACAATCCCAAATCGATCTATTTTCCAAATTCACCACGCTATTGGAAGCAGGAAAAGTGTCACCAATGCACGTGAAGCGAATCTATGATATGTGCTACAAATATGCTAAGCGAACAGGCGAACTGGAACAATGGACGAAGCAAATGAAAACGAAATGCGAAAGTTACATACTCAAAAACTGTAAATTGGAAATGGCTTCCAGTAGCTACGATCACCAGTTGATCAGCTATTTGGTGATTTATTCGGAAACCATTGATGAACCGACACAAATCAATCGGAACATAACGAATTATTTATTCAATTTTCTACACGTGGAACTGCCCAAGAAAATAAACGTCGATCCCAATATCACATCAAAGGTGAACGTCATGCAAATCGTGTTGACTCGACTGGCGTTCTGTGATGAAGAAATTTTAACGAAATGCGTTCCAATGCTGGTGGCAGTACTTAACCGAAAAGGACTGACGGATAACGTCTGCGAGACGGCCATTAAATGTTTGGGCGACTTATGTAAGAAGTGAGTATTTTATGAAAGATATGGGGTATGGGTGCGAGTTCCAGGAAAGGCTTGCTTTGAACCGGCAGAGAGAGGTTATCCAACTTAAGACACAAGAGGAAGTAGAGGGAGCTCCGAAAGAGCTAGAAAGCCATCTCGGAGATGCTTTTGAATTTGCTTGCCCATTGAAGAAAACTTACCCCAAAAATAGCCCCTTCTGGTCCAATAGACTAGAAAAGCTACGGAAAAAGGTTCGTCGAGTTGGCCGAATTACAAACTGCAAGGAAAGGGTTCAAAAAGGCGCTCAGGACCGCGAAAAGGAAGTCGTGGTTAAAGTTCATTGACGAAGTCAAAGACTTGAAAACAGCTAAACTAAACAAGGCCCTGGCGAAAGACCCTGTTTACCCAGAAATGTTGAAAAAAGACGACGGCTCCTGCACCAAGTCGAGAGACGAAGTGGTAGTCCATCTCATGCATTTACATTTTCCAGGAACGAAGCCAGCCCAAGCGATCGAGCCACAACCGACCCGTGCGCCTAATGCGACTTCGCGGAGGAGGTCGTTACGGGCAAAAGGTTAAAATGGGCAATTGATTCGTTCAAACCCTATAAGTTGCCAGGCAGCGACGGTATCTATCCGATCGTGTTGCAGACGACATCAGGTTTTATATTAGAACCGTTGAAGGAAATACTAAGAGCCATTCTAGCACTGGGTTACCAACCTAAGTCATGGATAAGAGTTTTAGTCAAGTTTATACCCAAACCTGGGCGTGCTAGTTACGACAAGGCGAGCTCGTACAGACCGATTAGTCTCACTTCTTTTGTGCTGAAAACGCTAGAGAGGATGTGTGACAGGTATGTGAGGGATGTTGTTTTAAAATTGAGACCCATACGTGGGAAACAACACGCTTATCAAGCAGGAAAATCTGTTGACTCGGCACTCTACGAAGTTATCTTCAACGTGGAGAAGTCGATAGAAACCGATAAGATATAGCAGCATTCCCACAAGGGATGCCCACAAGGAGGAGTTCTTCCACCGATTTTGTGGAACATGACCGTGGACGACTTACCCGAAAAGTTGAACGGGGCGGGATTTTTGACAATAGGCTATGCCGATGATATTGCGATCCTAATGTCGGTGGTTTGGGGGGCTCTTAGTTCATTAATGGATAGAGCATTCCGTATAGTGGAAACATGGTGCAATGAAACAGGGCTGCCGGTAAACGCTGACAAAACTGGACTCATTCTTTTCACTAGAAAACGGAAGACGCTAGCACTGCACATGCCAAAGCTTTTCGGTATTCCCCGCTGGCAGAAAAAGTTAAGTACCTAGGTGTAATTTTAGATAGCAGGTTAGAGTTGAGGAAAGAACCAAAAAAGCTTTGAGATCTTTTTGGCAATACCGAACCACGTTTGGGAAAAAGTGGGTTCTTAAGCCGGCAGTCCTGTATTGGCTGTACAGGTCCATTGTGCGAACAATACTGATTTATGGATGCATGGTGTGGGCACCAAGAACTGAACTGGGGGTGGTGCAAAAGGAGATCGGCCACGTGCAAAGGTAAGCATGCTTGAGCATAACAGGGGTGATAACTTCAACACCAACGGCGGCGCTAGAAATACTCCTGTAATTGCCATCGCTAGACCTTTTTGTGCGACAGGAGGCTGAAATGATAATATACAGATTGTACAAGGAGAGAACTGGATTGCGCGAGATCAGAAGTTTGGTCATGCCAGAATTCTCTCAGTATTGAAGAGAAAGTTCAGAGAAGTCGAAATGCCCGAAGACAGCCAAGGGTTTCTAATCAATCAATTTGAAGAGCGGCGCTCATGCCAACCTTTTCGTACGGGTCTAAAAAATGTCCGTCAGTCACTCAAGACGACAACTCGAGTAAAGCTCAACCGATTTTCAAAAACGTTTTTTCCCTGAAAGGTAAATCGAAAAATCTTTTATAAGATTGAATCTGGGCACTGTCGGCCCAAGGGCTGCCGACCTAGGGCCGTTTCAGTGGTTTTTTGTACATAGCTCGAGCAAGTCATTTCCGATTTTGTTTTTTTTTTGTTGTTCGAAGGGTCTGGCCGTGGCCGACAACGTATGAAAGAACATTTTTCGATTTTCAGCCCTTGGTCTTAGCTAGGGCACTAAAAACGAGTCTTTGCTAGGGCCCTACATGTTTTTTTGTAAATAACTCGAGTAAATTTCTTCCGATTTTCACAATTTTTTTTATGTTTGACATTTTTTAGACGCCCTTGGACTCAGTCAAGACCCTGAAACTGAGTTTCTACTAGGGCCCAACGTGTTTGCTTACATAAATCAGGTAAATCCCAACCGATTTTGTTGATTCTTTTTCTATTTGAGAGGTAACCGAGTACCGAATAATATTCCAAAATAAATTTGGGCCCGGTGCCTGTGCTTAGGACTCAAGTGGGCCTCAGGTCGGCCCTAAATAAAAAAAAAATACCTTATTGTAGAGAAAATTGAGGTGAACATTTTAGTCTATGAAAGTATTTGTTCGAGGCATTTCCTTATGTCCCTAGGTCGGTCCTAAGGACTGCCCTAGACAAAAAAATGGTTTTTCACTTTGTTGTAGAGAAAATTGAGGGAAAAGTTTTTGTCTGTGGAAGTATTTGTCCGAGGCCTCTCTCGCGGACCCTAAGGTCGGACAACATCAACTCTGTTTGCCGCATCTATTCTAATACGTACGGGTCCCTAGCATATGTTTAAACTAAATTTTGAGCAAATAATTGAGTGAATTTTTTTTTTCGGGTCGGGTCGACTTGAAATCTTCAAACCCGACCCGATCCGAAAAAAAACGAAAATGAAAATCCGACCCGACAAAAAAAAAAAAAAATCAAAAATTTGATTCGGGTTCGGGCCTGGTCAGATTTTTAGTCGAGTTTCGGGCGGCCCACTCACCTCTTACTCGTTCCAAGGAGCCTCTCGTCATATTCAAGCAAAAATTTATTGATTTCAGGTACACCCAACTAGTTGAATCAGTTATTTCGTCTGTATACATGAAAACTCAAAGCATATCGGAACAGGTGCGCAACTGTGCGATTGAAACTCTTGCAATTCTTGTCCTGGACGATTATCTCAAATTTCGCGGTTCACTTTTGCTGTACGTTTTGGCTGCAACGGCTGATCCGAAAGATAATATTGCCCAATTGGCACATGAACTGATCATCAAATTTGCGAACGAAAAAAATGCGATTTTGATTCAGTCGTGTCTGCGTGAATGTCCGTTCACGTTTAATGATTTTAAGATATTCGACCATTCGGAGCTGTTTGGCAGTGATCCGCTTTTAAGATCGCCGTTAAAAGCCAGGTGTAATGCACGTCGATACATTTATCGGTTCTTGGTGCATAATTTGGAAGTTATCAATTGCTACATGTACTTTGAACATTTTTCAACCATCAACGATTATCTGTCGAAGAAAGGATTCCAGAAAACCACGGAACTGATTCAATCCGTTCACGATTTTCTCTATATTTGCGAGCACATCTGTAAATCAAAAAACATGCCAAAATCTGAGCGTAGTATGCCCTCAGACGAGGCTACTGCGGAACCAACCACCTCTAAACGTTCCCGACAACACACAACATTGCCTCAGGCTATTGTTGTTGTAGAAAAATCCATATCTCGTTTCCCAGAACTCAGTGCCTCGTTAATCGAGCTGGATGCAAACTTCAAGGAAAAATTCAATCGAATCTGTGTTGCCATTTGCGAACATTTCGGCGATTCGATAAAATATTTTCCGAATTTGTTCTGGGACAAATATCGAAAAAAGAAACCGATGAAACCACCGATGAAACCAGTTGGACGGAAGGACGATGTTGATGAATGTGGTATCAGCTCATCGAAAGTACAAAAAATGCCACGAAAAAGCGAGCAAAGGCACAGTGAAGTTAGAAAATGTAGTGTCAGAGTGACATCAAACAATTCAAGGAAGAGAGCGATAAGTCTTGTTATCAACGACAGTGAATCGGATGAGGAAGCTTCGACCTCAAGAACATCAGAAGCTCACACAAAAAGACTCAGAACGAATCAGGCGAGCAAAAGAATGGTGATAGATGATAGTGATTCAGACGAACATAGTGCCATGGTAACAAAGTCGGTTCGCGTATCATTAAATCGATTGTCACTGAATATTACGAATTAGAACCATAGATTTTCAGTCAACATAAAATATTTTTCGAAAAAAGTTTACTGAATACAATTTTATTTGCTATAAAATTATACATATCAATGAATCTAATGATCTAGCTGTCCCAGCCAACCGCTGCTTCTGAGCTGTCAAAGTGTTGTGTAATTACCTACGAAATAATCTTGCAATATTACAACACATGCATCACCTTTGCAGCTTATATAATCCTAAAACATAACAACTCAACACTCTCAATACGAACACACGCACTCTACATCTCTTTGTCAGAAATCTAACAAACATTTCACATCATTATACATCACTTGAACATCTTGACACTGGAGGTGTGCGGGTTGACCTTTTTTACAAATGGAACCCGAACCGAATCCGATCTAAAATGAAAATTTCAAACCCGACCCAACCCGAACACCGAACGGAAGTTTTTTAAAAAGATTTCATTTGAAATGTTTTTTAAACTCAATTTTGAGAAAATAATTGAATGAATTTGGGTCGGGTTTTGTTAGTTGAAGTCTGCAAACCCGAACCGACAAAATGAAAACTCGACCCTACAAATTGATTCGGGTTCGGGTCGGGTTTTAGACGAGTTTCGGGTGGCCCGCTCACCTTTACTTGACACTACAAAATGAGAAGAAAAAAGTAAATGAAGTAAAGTTGATCTTTTCTATAATAGACTGTTTCAAGATAGTTATTACTGATGCATTACTGATGGTAAGGCAATCGAATGTCCGGATGTCCGGATTAGGGTTCGGAACAGATTAATCCGAAAAAGTTTCGACCTGAATCTGGTCTGAAAATTGTATTCTTCGTCTGAATTCGATTTGATCTGATTCGATCTGAATTCAAAAGATCTCAATTTGATCTGAAATCCGACAGATATCTGAATGTTATATCGATTGAACTAAATCAATTTTTTGTGCTCGGTATTATAATACAGGTAGGAAAATTTGTTCTGATGAAGTGAGAAGTGTGTGGGATGAAGTGGAAAGTGTGTGGAATTATTGGAAAGTGTGTGGAAATATTGGAAAGTGTGTGGTATGTAACCTGTAACGCCGATTTCTATCTGTTTGGTTTTTAGTAAAAACTTAGCATAGTCCCTAAGTTAGAATTTGAAATAGCCGGTGAATAGTTTTGAAGACGCCGAGTAACGAGATGCCACTCAGATCGTTTAGTTTTGAAATGTCAGTTGACATACACGAGAATGTTGAGCGAAGACGAAAGGTCTTTTTGTTTTTGGATTCCGCCGAGTAGAGACGGATTAGTCTGAATATAGTGAAAGAATTTGTGTTGAAGTACCATATTTTTATTGAATTTGACGAAGCGTGTGGGGTAACAAGGTGAGAATTGAGTGTCAAACACCGATCAGTATTTTATCGCCACAATTAAAGCCTTTAGGTGACATCAACATATTGGTCCAAAGAAACGATATCATTTTTCTTCTGCATGAGATTCATCATCATTTTGCTAATTGGAAGAAAGGAATAAGTTGTCGACATTAATAGCCTCATCACCCAACCTAAAGTCAGGTTTGTGTTAATTTAAGGGGATGCGCATATTACAATAAGCAAATTACTAATTATAAACGTCTAATGTCTGTCTGTTTATCTATCTATGTGTCTATCTATTTATGCGTCTATTTATGTGTCTATTTATTTATAAGTCTGTCTGTCACGATCCCGTTATTTTTTCGTTTAATTGCGTTTACACTGGCGAAGAAAAAAAAAATACTTTTTGATATATTGTTGGGGATGGTGCAAAACGTCGAGAAAACATGTTCCGGGGTTAGATATTGTTCTGAAATAAGGGAGTTATGGGTCAAGAAAGGGTCGCATAATTCGCATTCGTAGAGTTTCGTAGAAGGGATCATCAGTCGCTTACGTAACGTTTCGTAAAAGCGATCATCAGTCGCTTACGTAACGTTTCGTAAAAGGGATCATCAGTCGGTTACGTAACATTTGTTAAAGCGCAACATAATTCGCTTTCGTAGCATTTCGTAAAAGGCATCATCAGTCGCTTACGTAACATTTCGTACAAGGGATCATCAGTCGGTTACCTAACATTTTTTAAAGCGCAACATAATTCGCTTTCGTAGCATTTCCTAAAAGGGATCATCAGTCGCTTACGTAACATTTCGTAAAACGTATCATCAATCGGTTACCTAACATTTGTTAAAGCGCAACATTATTCGCTTTCGTAGCATTTCGTAAAAGGCATCATCAGTCGGTTACGTAACATTTGTTAAAGCGCAACATAATTCGCGTTCGTAGCGTTTCGTAAAAGGGATCATCAGTCGCTTACGTAACATTTCGTAAAAGGGATCATCAGTCGGTTACCTAACATTTTTTAAAGCGCAACATAATTCGCTTTCGTAGCATTTCGTAAAAGGGATCATCAGTCGCTTACGTAACATTTCGTAAAACGTATCATCAATCGGTTACCTAACATTTGTTAAAGCGCAACATAATTCGCATGAGAGTGATTGGGTTGGTTCGTGTTGTGGGGGTTCCACCCTCACACCCCCGGGCCTCCGGCGGTGAGATTGAGAATTATTAGGCTGTTTCGTATAATGGGGGTTCCACCCACACAGCCCCGGGCCTCCGGCGGTGAGATTGAGAGTGATTGAGTTGGTTCGTGTAGTGGGGGTTCCTTCCACCCCCACACCCCCGGGCCTCCGGCAGTAAGATTGAGAGTGATTGGGTTGGTTCGTGTTGTGGGGGTTCCACCCCCACACCCCTGGGCCTCCGGCGGTGAGATTGAGAGTTATTAGGCTGTTTCGTATAGTGGGGGTTCCACCCCCTCACCCCCGGGCCTCCGGCGGTGAGATTGCGAATGAGTTGGTTGGTTCGTGAACTGTTCTGGGGTAAAATTGAAAATTATATGAAAATTGTGGGCCCAAATTTATCACCTCATAAATCAAAAATGGCTCCATATTTTTTTCTAATTTCTTTTGCATTCAACAGTACACGAATTGGTCTTTCGATTGAAGGTAGTTTGAGAAAAATCGTCGGAACAGTTTTTGAATAAGATCTATTTTACTCTCGGGCATCGTTCGGAAAAATTGCCACTTTGACGATACGCTGCTCCAACACCATTCGTCCGATTGTCGTAAATGAGGTATCATTTGAAAGAACAGCTCACGCGCTGTAAGTTAACGTTGTTTGTGTTGAAAAAAATTTGGGTTGAATGATTGACTTTGGTGAAAAAATGGAAATTTTATGAAAATTGTGGACCCAACTTTATCACGTCATAAATCAAAAACGGGCCTGAAATTTTTTCTAATTTTCCTGCATTCAACAGTACACGAATTGGTCTTTCGATTGAAGGTAGTTTGAGAAAAATCGGCGGAACAGATTTTGAATAATATCTATTTTACTTTTGGGCATCGTTTTGAAAAATGGCCATTTTGACGATACGCTGCTCGAACACTATTCGACCGATTGTTGCAAATGAGGTATCATTTGAAAGAACAGCTCACGCGCTGTAAGCTAACGTTGGTTGTGTTCGGAAAAATTTGGCCCAGTGCACAGGGCATGGGGAAAAGTGTTCGCGACCTAAATTTTCATCAATTAAACACTCACCACATGAGCGTATGGATGGGGAAAAATTGTGCATCATAGTTTTCTGATAGACGGCAAGTAGTAGAACATTTTAAGTGAAAGAAATGATGAAAAAATGTTTTCATTCAAAGTTGATGACAGAAAGTTGTTAGAAACGTCGGAAAATGCGAAACATTTTGATGCAAAAAGTTGTGAAAGAGGCGAAAAAAAAAATCGGCACCCACGTAAAAGTGTTCTGGCAACCGAGAGGAGTATGTTAAGTGAAATTTTTTTTTTCCGGAAAATTCGGAAAATGTTGGAGCACCGATCTGGTGTATGAAGGGTGAAATCGCTGCTCCCCGTTCTTATGTTGATGCATATATAGTTTGTTTTCGATTAAAATAATTTTTGAGGGCGTGGTGCACTTTTTGCGGGGGTAAAACTCACAAAATAGTATAACGGGTGCCCGCTTCGCCACAGGTCGATCCTAAGGTCGGCCGCACCCCAAAAATTTTTTTTCACTTATTTTTGGAGTAAATTGACGGTGACATTTTGTTCGTGTTTGTTCGTAAATTACGTAACACGATTTTCGGGCTTAGACCCCCTCCGCCCACCCCCCCCCCCCTCGGTGTCACATCGCGTAACAATCCCTTGAAGAAAATACGTTCAAGTACATTCATGATGTCAAAAACGTCACTCAGATGAAAGTGCATAAACTAGAAAACGTTCTCACAAAACGATTTGCAGAGCAACCGACAATTTCTATAGCTGTTGAAGAATTTGAACTAAGATGAATTTCTTCGTAATATTAATTTATCTGGGGGCCAGTTTTCAGTGCGATCCGTGAAAATGATCTTTAGCTTTTTGTTGAATGAGCTCTTGATACGAATTTTAGAGTTGCAATCGTAATAGCTCAAAAGATAGCTTGAATTGCCATCATGGCCACCAGCTTGCAATTCAAACAGTCTTTTGAGCTACTCCGATTGAAACTCTAAGATGATCTTTAGCATGAGAGATCGTTACAAAATTTAAAAAATTCAGTGAAAAATATAAATTTTTGTTAACATAACTTTGTTACGTAACATGGCCACAAAACTTCTCCTAATACAACGTATAGCATACATACCTCATCACAAAATTCCTTTCTCTATAGGACGGTTAGTTCATATTTGAACCGATCTGAAAACATATTAAAGTGCACTAGCAACTTGCAGATGGCTCCACTTGAATGAAAAATTTCACTTGTTCAAATGAAATGTTTTTTTCAGAGAAATTTACTAACAAAACAACAATCATAATAATTAGTTGATTGGCTAATTTACTTTTCATTTGCATTTTGTTTTATTCATCGAATTTCATTCAACACTTGCACCAACACATCATTGTTCCTCTTTTAACATTTACGTTACATATATGGCTGAATTGGATACTTGACCGTAGTGTATATAAATGGTGTATGGTATTTCATTCGTAATTTGTTAAAAGTGTTATTATATTTCAATTAGGATGAGTAATATAATCCAACAATGTTTGATCAAGTAATTAGTCAAAAGTTAATTTAACGCTTTGTAATATGTAATTGGTGTTATGATTTATTTACACGGCACATTATGATTTAATATAATTTCATGTATTAAACGGGTACTTAATTAGGTAGTCTTGGACAGGTACACATTGTCAATTATGTCGTGTGATCAAATCACATAGACTTTTCAGCAAATTCAACGGTCATGAGATGCAAACAATTTTTTTCTAGTGAATTATATACTTTTTTATTTATTGACTCGGATATATCAAGCCATTTTCGTAATGACATGCAACATTACAACATATGTTACAACACTGGACATGTAGAAAATGATCGAAGACATCACAAAAATACCCAGCATACCGTTCTCATTTTTCAGTTTTATTTGTTCAGGCTAGGAAAAGTGTTCTTTCTATATTTTTGGTAGTTAACAGTAAATTATCATATTTTAACCAAGAGAACAAAGTCACAGAAATTACGATTCGAAATAAGACCTTGCCCAATGAAAAAACTTCCGCAAAGATAACTCTTTTCAATGATTGTAATAGCGATAAAAAGTGTGAAAATTTGAATTTTCGCCTAACAAATGTGAAAAGTTTAATTCATAACTCGGGGAAAAATAGAAAATTGGCGAGTGCCGCCGCCAGCGCAGTTATGGTCGGCTTGACTCCTGCGTAATTTTTTCGACGGCTGTCAGTTCTGAAATGTAGTAGATTGCATCCGCAACTGCGCATAGAAAATTCAGTAGGAGCTCATCGTCAGACGATAGCTCTAAACAGCCCATTTCTAGGCCGAAAGTTCGAGAAACAAAAATTCAATCACATACAACATTTACTGGGACATTCTGCTGATTATTTCCGGTAGAGCATATAGCATCCTCAAATCTTCAAAGCCATGAAGATGACTGGTTGCAAAGAATACACGGCAAATTAAAGAGAGCCTCGTCTCGTAAGAGTTGTTCTTTTTCCTCTATTTTTGATTGTGGAGTTTGAGTACAGTTGCAGGTCTCGACTTGACGCAAGCAAATTAATTTCCAGTAGAATAAGGGGTCGTGCACATATGACGTCACGTTTGCTATAAAAAATGAGTATCCATAAAACGGTCATAAATTAGTCAAGACAGCAAATTCTGTTTATAGGACTCTGGCTACCCCCCCAAATAGGGGGTGTATTTGGGAGGGCAGCCGGAGTACTATAAGCAAAATCTCTTACCAGTTTGGAGTTATAGACTTTGTGGATTTTATAGCAAGCTTGACGTCATATGTGTACGACCCCTAATATCAAAATTTTGAACTGCTCTATCAAATCGAGATTGATCAGGTCAGTACGGTCTGCGTCTATAAGTGAATATCTTTTTGTCTCCAAAAGAATAAAAGCCTGAAACAGGTTCATATCATTTCAATTCTGTAGAACTTCGAAAGAATTCATCCCGATCCTGCGCTTACTTGACAGCCTTCTATCTATTCAGAGCTGTTTTTGTAAATCGAAGTGTAGAACAGCAATCAATGTACACTTGCGTAATAATCAAAAGGTGTGAATCAAAAGACTTTGGAGAGAATATTTACAGAATTGTCAACAAATGAAACTACAAAGCAAAATGAAGTGGAAAATCATAACTGGGAAATAATAGCTTGTCAAAATACAACGCGATTTTGATTCAGTCAATGGTGACGAAAAACAAACAAACTATTTATCACAAGTGGGTGAGTCAATTATTATGACTTTATTATACTGTCTAGAGAATTAGCATGTTTTAACAAATAACAATTGTCAAAATTTGTGGTATGTTATTTGTTTACAAATATCAAGTTCATATAAATATTACATTAAGAGTAAATTAAAGCGATCTTCTTCGTTGCTGTTCTATTTAGACACCTTGTTAGCATGAACAACAACGTCTTCTCAAACTCTCCTTGGATATGACTATCAATTATAGTCCGCTCAGTTTAACATTGAAAGTAGCGAAAAATTTGCAGTAATCCGTTAATATCAAACTACATCGCATACAATGTTAGTAAGCCATAACTGAACTACCTGTACGCTGTACACCTCTCTCTTTGTTTCTTAAAAGAGAGAATTTAGCAAAATTTGTTTGGTAACAATAATTTTTTCAAAATCCGGAAAATATCTTTGCGTTACACTTGTTGAACTGGTGTTCGTACATCCATTTAGTTTATTCACATCATATGCGTTGTGCATTTTGTTTACTGTGAGATGACTCACCGATGATTCACCGAGAAATAACCGATTCACAGGGGAATCATCGATGATTCACAGTTGAATCACCGATGATTCACAGGAAATCACCGATGATTCACAGGGAAATCACCGATGATTCACAGGGGAATCACCGTTGATTCATAGGGGAATCAGCGATTATTCACAGGGGAATCACCGTGATTCACAGGGGCATAACCGATTATTCACAGGGGAATCATCGATGATTCACCGGTGAATGATCAGTGATTCCCGGGTGAATTTTCGGCGATGCCTCTAATTTCACACAGCATATCGATCTATCATTACAAGACAATCTTAAAACTAACATTCCGTTTTTTCGTCAAAAATTTTTGAAATAATGAAATTTAAGTATTTAAACACTTTCGTCAATTGTATAGGTGATTCGTTATTATATGAATCGTTTTGATTAAAATGTCTTCAGATAAGTCTTTCAATCGTGACTTGTCTAGCCTCATATCGTCAAAGAATTTCATTACACTGGCTCCAAATGATCCTCTACTGCCGAACCATAATCCATGGACAGTCCATTTCCGTATTCCGAATTCGTTGACATTTTTCGTAGTTCACTGCCTTCTCCTTTTTAACCTCCTCGTCCTGATGCGGGTTTCATAGCGTATTGTTGGATCAATTATGTACGCGTTCGGTAGTTTCGCGTGGAATGCAACAATGTCACTGAATCGTGATTGGCCGTTGGTATCTGTAGCGTAAACTTCTTCGAAACAAATGAAACCCTTTCCTTTTAACAGGTCGGTAATGGCATGTTTGACGCTGTGGTGTCTCGCTGTGATGAGCAGGTTGTTGTGTGAGCAGCTTCCGGTAACGTGTGAGATTGTTTCATTCTCTCTGCCGCATTTACGACAGAGGTTGGAGGTGCTGACAACTCCTGGTACCGCGTTGAGAGCAACGTAATTGCAGTTTACCTTTATTGCAGATACCCATTCGGAAGGCGATAGAGTATTCTTATTATAAATGAAGTCGTTGCTTGGGGTGTGATTTTTAAAATTCTTCACTCCGGAACCCTGGTACTTTAGGTTACACCATTTTTCAAATGCCTCTTCTCGAAGTGATGTCCGAAGAACTTTCACCGATGATTCACCAATGAATCACAGGGGATTCAACGATGATTCACAGTAGAATCACCGATGATTCACAGGGGAATCATCGATGATTCACAGAGAAATCACCGATGATTCACCGGGGCATCATACATGATTCGGTCATAGGTGATTTGTCATCGGTGATTCAAATGTAAGTATTCTCTATCGCTGCTTTTCAACATCCATTTCATAGGTTTGTTAAGTGATAGCTACTTTACATTTGAACACTTTCTGTCCATGCGTCCGTTTGTGCATTCATTTTCAACACAGCTCTGATGACAACTGTCGAAAATTTATGTCAAAAATAAATGAAATTTCATGACGAAGTGCACATGACTGACAAACACACCATTTTTCGTCGATTAATGACAAGAACTTCTGCCATGAAATTTAGTACACTTTGACACAAGCCAACGAAGTACTAAAATCGCCTATACTCTAAAAAATACTCAATCGCCACTTTTCTGTACCCATGTCAATGGCTTTTTTTTTACTAATAGTGTACGTTGTGCACCGAGGGAATAAGCATACTCGTCAAAACAGCAATTTATGAAAAACAGCGTACTGTATTTAACATGTTTGTATAACGTAAACATGAGAAAACACCTCGATGGCGATGATGGCATCCATGTGTACAGAATTTCTGAACTGTGTACCGAGTCCCTATGCGGTAAAAATTGTAAAAGTAAATACAAGCAGCACAATTACTACTTAGAGGCATTGATTATTCAAATTTGTTTGTAACCTTTTTTTTCTTTTATGCGTAAATGCAGTTTTTTATCATCGGAAAATTATAAGCTTCGTTACCTGCTATCGCATTTAAGTAAAAAAGCAAGATTTTTTTTAATGCAAATGCTAATGTAAATTATTTTTATCCATAGAAAATAATTAAACCTTAACGCTCCTGCTAATAATGTTATAAAGATAAGAAGACAAAGAATTTTACCTAATTGAAAAAAAATAATTATGAATTCACAGAAATTCTGTTAACTTATAAATACCTCAGTGATAGTTATGACATATTTATGCAAAATTTGTTAAACAAACTTGATGTGAAGCTTAATTATTCAATTACAAATCTTTTCTGGAAAGGTGAGTTAACCAAGCAGTAATTTGTCGTCTCATACGGAATCATAACATTATCTCAAACTCTAACAAGTATGGAATCTTATAAAATCTGTGTTATCAAATCAATCAAGGAACTAAGGTAATTTATATTAACCTTCATTTGCGGTATATATAGATACTTACTTTTGAAGTGGATCCAATGTAGCAGATGTAATGTAATAACTATCATGCCACTCGCAACACTCTTTTTGTGCGGCATCGAATTCTGTCACAGTATAGCTAATTTCATGATGAAATTCGTAGTCTCATAAAGCACACTGATATTTGAAACAATTCAATCAAATCCAATCAACTCCATGCATTTTGAGATAAAATTCATTTTATTTTTGAATGCACAGAGAAAATAGAGGTTGAGATGGTGGAAAGAAGGACTCGTTTCATAGCGGGAATTTTCCTAGTGTCGGATTCCGTCAAAGTATACACTATTTCATGACAAATTTGTAATATGTTTAGTGACAAGAAATGGCGTTTTTGTCAGCTTATGCATTTCATCATGAAATTCCCTACACTAGGGGTGTCCAAAATAAAAAAGTGTCGAGAAGTTTGGGGCACCAACCGAAAAACAAAAGGTTTTTGATCCCTGATCAAGATTGTATATGGGCGTAACTCGATCCGAGACGATTTAGGGGTAGCTCAAAAGCGTTAGAAAATCCATCGGTTGTTGTTGTGCAGTTGAAAGGTCTTAGGACACCCTTAAAATCGGCATAAAAAAAGTAGACCAGAGAGTGTTTTCGTCAAAATGTCCCACATGATTAAAGTGGTGCAATTTTCTCATGAATTTCAATCATGTGGGAAATATGGACGAAAACACTGCCTGGTCTAATTTTTCTATGTCAATTTTAAGGGTGTCCTAAGACCTTCCAAATAAACCACAACAACCGATAGATTCACTCATTACTTGAGTGAATATGTGCCTTTGAAAGTAGTTGAATTTTTGACTTTAACGCTTTTGATCAAGTTACGCCCATATACAATCTTGATCAGGGATCAGGGACCTTTTGTTTTTCGTTTGGTGCCCCAAACTTTTCGATGCTTTTATTCCCCCATACATTTTTGGACCTCCCTACCATACACATTGACTTACGTCGAAGTCGCACTAATCGGGTGGATGTGACTACTATTACGGAAACTAGTAGGGCTTAGAATGCCGGTTCGCCGCACCAGCAGGCATTTTTTGGACCACATGCTTAACGTGTATTCCGAACCACGCTTAACGGTAGCTTCCATTTTACCATAAGGATTTCTTCTGGTGCTAATTATATCTCCGTCTAAAGTCAGACTCAGATATTTGTACACAGAACTCATCGAATATGGGTGACATCATTAGCCGAGGCCGTAATAATAGCGTGGATGAGAGCGACATAGTAGCCATACATTTTCATATGAACGTAAATGTATCTGACACTTTGATAGACTAAAGGCTCTTCTTGATTGCCCTGAGATTTCGTTGAATTTTCTTACTTACTTACAATCCGTTGTTGGTTTTGGTCTCCTCCAGCATCCTCCTCCAACTGGACATATTCCATGCCTACTCAACTGCATCTTGTTTTTGGTCTTCCTTGTTTCCTTATTTGTGTTTACCATCGCTATTAGTGCTTAGCAGTTTCAGGGCTACACGTTCCTCCTCCATTCTTTGTACATGACCGAACCATCGTAGCCGATTTTATTCTGACTAAATCGAGCATTTCAAATATTGACCGGAGATTTTTCTTTCAAGCACTAAGAGTGTTTGTTCGCCTCGCTATGTCGTGAACCAATCTTCTGACGCATATGCTAAACTGGTCGTACCAGCGATCCGTACAGTTCACACTTCCTGTTGTCAAGTGTTACTCTTCTACGAATTTCCTCTCCGATGTTTTCAGCACTGTTGACCAGCGCCAAAAATTGTAGAACAAATCTGGAACCACCCATAGAAAATTGTTTAAATTTTAAGGAAATTCAACGAAAAGTTAGTGAGAAAAAGACCAAGTACTTGACGATTTCATTCATTCATTCATTTTCATTCAAACCAAAACGCAAAAGTGTTTCCCGTTCACTTCTAACGTATGGTTTGAATGAAAATGAAATGAATGAATGAATGAAATGGTCAAGTACTTGGTCTTTTTCTCACTAACTTTTCGTTGAATTTCCTTAAAATTTAAACAATTTTCTATGAGTGGTTCCAGATTTGTTCCACAATTTTTCATGCTGCATTTTCTTAAACTACTGCCTAAATATTCATTGATTTAGCAAAAGTAATAATTTTGAAAATCTTCCATTAAGTTATTTTTTAGACGCACAAAATTTAGCGATTAGCGAGTAGTGAAAATATAACCTCGCTAATTTATGATTTAGCGAAACGCTAGTCGCTATTAGTGTGAAAATTTGAAGTTAGCTGCGCTATTAGCGTCGTAATCTTTAAAGTTATTAGCGCGCTAACTTTTTTTGATTAGCGAAATACGTTAACGACGCTAAAGCTAACAATTTTTCTTAGTGAGCGTCAGCACCGCTAAAAAAGTTAGGGAATAAAATCCTGGTTCAAAGACATGAATTGTTTGCCCCTTGAAAATTATTTACATTTCTGCAAGGTATTTCGCCCACGCACTTTTCTACGGAACAAATGATTTTTATCTGACCTGAATCTGAAAAAAGGAAAATCTGAATGTTCAGATCAGTTCAGATTACTGTAAATAATTATCTGATTTGACCTGAACATTTCACATCTTTACTTTTCAGATTCAGATCAGGTCAGATTTTTTTTTTCAGATTGACTTCAGATCAAACCTAATTATTTGGTTTGGTGCAATGAAATACTTTAGTTTTGTAAGTGGGAAGTGTGTGGAATGAAGTGGAAAGTGTGTGAGATGAAGGTGGAAGTGTTTGGGACGAAGGGGGAAGTGTGTGTGACGAAGGAAAAGTGTGTGGGACGAAGGAAAAGTGTGTGTGACGAAGGAAAAAGGTGTGGGACGAAGGAAAAGTGTGTAGCACGAATGAAAAGTGTGTAGGACGAAGGAAAAGTGTGTGGGACGAAGGAAAGTGTGTGGGAAGAAGGAAAGTGTGTGGAAAGCGGCTGATATTGTGTGAGAAGTGTGTGAGATGAAGTTAGAATTGTGTGTAATGTGTTTCCACCTCATCCCACACAATCTCCACATCATCCCACACACTTTTTACACTTTTACACTTTTTCACTCCATCCTACAGACTTTCCACTTCATCCCACACACTTTCCATTTCATCTCACTTCAGTGTATTAATGCAGTCTTAATAATGCATTAAGACGCATTAAGACCCATAAGACCCAGAAGTGAGTGCGTCTAGTCCCACACAATTCCAACATCAAACCACACATTTGCTACTTCATCCCACACACTTCCCCTAACAGTACTACAGACCTTCCACTTGTTCTTAAGTAAATTTTTTTTTATCGCTCATATGGCTCTCGGTGATGAATAAAAAAGATTAATTGACAAGTAGAACGTATACTCCATATTCTATCCAGTCGACATAGAAAAGGAAATGTATGACTTTCGTAATAAGTTTATTGAACAGTAGCAATTATAGAAGCAGAGAAGTGACATTCATGGATCACGAAATTAAGAAGTGAAAATTTTTCATTAAAATGAAATGTATTTCTGTTTAGTCTTAAAAAAAAGTGTTCGTAGCTCCTTCACGTATACCACTACAATCCCATACTTTATTACAACTTCAACATGATTTGTGTTCTTAAAGAACTTCAGGTAATTTTGATTTAAACAAAAGATAAGTAATTAGCATCTAAAATTGTCTTGTTTCACAATTTATGTATGTTTTGCCTAATATTTATTCCCAATATCTTTAAATTAAAAACCAATTTGTTCATTGAATTCGAATGATCGTCCCAAATACCACCTCTTCACATTGGCCTAGCTCAATAAATTGTCGCTTTAAATCAGCATGTCTACAACATTAATGAAAACGTTTAATATTTAAATCACCTTTGAAGACATCAGTGGAGAAGCCGATCTAAAAAACCAATTTGTGACATCTTTACAACCGCATTGTTTCGTCAGTCCCATAAAGAAGTAAAGAAGCAAAACCAATTAAAATATTATTCGGACTGTTTGAATTGAATTGAATCCAAATGATGAAGATAATAAATTATTACATTTTATGGTTTTACTTAATTTCTGTTTCTTATTTTTTTTAAATTTAATATTTTTTGACGTTTTTATTTAAATTTCATACGAGCGGATGGGAGTGGTAAAGAAATTTGATTTTTAATGAGATCATCGTAAAACAAGCAATTTATGAAAGTTTAGACTTTTGCATTAAATATACATCAGTGTCAACGTTCCGAAATTGTCCGATGTATCTCATTGTTCTGACTTTTTCTTCTACGCAAGATTTATATCGAGTGTGATTTTGACCTGGAGAGATGCGAGAAACGATTATTAAACCAATATTTGATCTTGAATCTATTTATGAGTTCATTCAATTAACTTAATTGATAAATCGAAACAAAAACCCATTTCGAGGGGTAAACTACTCTTAATAATCCTGTAACAAGAAAAGATTCTATTCTTTGGAAATCACTTAGAATTTTTCCAATTAATCTCTAATTTCACTTCAGAGAATTTTGTTGTTGAGTACTATGAAAAGTCATTCGACACTTTTGTGTTAATTTCTGAGCGTCATGTCGATGACAAAATAGTTCGAATAAGAGCTTACACGTTCATAGTAAAAGTAATATGTAATGAGTTGTATCCTAAGATCTAATTTCGCTTCACAAAGCTAAAAACACAAAAAAAAAATCTCGAAAAAATCACAAAAAATCTTAGTTTTTATAAAATCTTGAAACAATGTGCTGCAGTAACATGAATGTTGGAAGTCATTTACCCCTCGAACCACTTATATTGCATAGCCTGAAACTCCAGAGAAATGATAATGGATGACATTGCCGCGCTTGACGAGATAGACGCGTAATAGAAGAGTGTGAAGATGTTGGCAGAGGTCAGGGGCGCGCCAGGCTTTTGTTTTTATATTTACTAGTAATACTCAACGTAAAGGTAGCTGTAGTTGCGACCGAAACTTCATTCCAAACAAAATCAGCTGATTTCATTCATAAATTTACAAAAATCAGCTGAATTCATTGAAAAGTAGTTGAATCGGCTGGTTTTCTCGCAATAAAGCGCAACTACAGCTAGCTAAAGCGTGCGACAGTCTTTTGTTCTGATCTTTGCAAATAAAACTCGACGTGAAGTACAAAACAAAATCAGCTGACTTCATTGAAAAGTTCAAAAAACAGCTGATTTCGGTTGCAATTGCAGCCAACTTCACGTTCAGTATTACTTGCAGAGATCAAACAAAAGACTTACGCTCCTGATGTAGACAGAGAAAGCTGTCACTGTGACAGCTGATTTCGGTTGCAATTTCAGCCAACTTCACGTTGAGTATTACTTGCAAAGATCAAAACAAAATACTGTCACGCCGCTGAGCTAGCCTCATGTTGAATATCACTTGCAAAGATCAACACGAAAGACTGCTTCGTCGTGTACTCAACAATATCCGCCTGCCATGGACGTGACAGTCTTCTGTTTTTATCTTTATAAGCAATCCTCAAGGTGAAGTTAGCTGCAGTTGTGACCGTTGTGACCAAAGCGACCAAAGGTAACTTAATTACGAGAAAATTAGATATACGTATGGCGGCGCCATCTATTATAAATACATTGAATTTTCATGTTATCCAAAAGAAGTTTTCGGTTTTGGAAATGTTTTTCTTTCCATTGTTGACATGAAGACAATAGAAAGTTGATTCAAATTTCAAATATGTTGAAAATCCCCAAGATAGAAAAGAATCTATGGTCATGGCAAAATAGTTATGAACTTTTTACTTCTGTGCAGGGGTTCGCAGAAAAACCTGCGTAGAAGTACAAAGTTCTTATCTATTTTACCATGACTGTATCTAATAAAATAAAACAAATACATGATTTACTTCACTGCTTCGGTTTCTAGTTGACAGTTGTTTAAGAATGTTTTGGAAAAATGCTACACTCTTGTAATGTTGACTATGTAAACGATAATTCATTAACAAGAAAATGAGAAAGTTGTTCCCAAATCCAAAGTTTCACACTCCGGTATTTAGAACAAAAACAAGAAACTTAAAGTACCTTCGCTGCCGCCGACATCTTTCACTCAGCCCAGACCTCTAACAAAATTGAATAACGATGGTGTCTCTTAAAAAAGGCTTCTGTTTGTTGAAATTTTACAACATGAAAATGTTCTAAGCGACGATGAAATAATGAGTTCAGGCACTAGACCGGTCCTTTGTCAAGTGCCTGAGCTCCTTATCTCACATCTTATCTAACTATCAAGAACGCAGCCTGGTGCCAAAAATCTGTTAATATCATTGAAACCGCAGTTACAAATATTATACGTCACATTGGGCTGCCTACTCAATATATTCTCCTGTAAACATAGAGGGCAGTAGCAGCCTGATGCCAAATCGAAATTTATATTACGTTTAATATTCTCTACTGCCGTTACAATGACTTGAACAGATTTTCGACACCAGGGTGTCTTCTATAAGGCTGCTAATACTATTCAAGTACGCAGCCTGGTGCCGAGTGGGAACCAAGTGAACATTTATGTACTTGTTTCATCATTCAACGTTGTGAAAGGACTTTTTTGGCCAGAGGGAGCTGACCTTAGCAAAACAAAATTATTTTCCCTAAAAATGCCTAATAACTAAATGTAATAGTTTTCGAAGTTGTGATACCCTAGTCAGCGCAACGGTACAAAAATTACTTAAGACTGCCTTATTCTAGATGGGTCCTAATAAACAGTCTTAATGCTGCGGTTACGCTCTATGAATCACATACTAAACTTCCCTGTTTGGAAATGAAATTTGAAAAACTAGTACATTCAGTACAAATTCATCGAAAATCTTGGACATATTTTCACTTCGTTGCTCTTATCTCAACTGCAACTAACTTCGTTATAATAAGGTTGCCATGACAGTAACTAAAGTGAAGTTGCTACGAACCGAAACAGTGCAGACATGACAATTATACTAGATTCGATCCCAGCGCTGTTGTGGCCAACCGAATTTTTCTATGTAGTTTAATCTAATTTTGTTAGCTGTAAAAATTTCTGTTCAATTTCCCGCGCTTCCGTCGAAGTAAAATTAGACAGAAATTTATCTATTTGTAAAATTAAACAGTTATAACGTAAGTAATGGGTGGTCCTTCGGTTTGAGCTGCGGTCTCGAGTATAATCACAAAAAACAAACAAATAAACTACCAATAGCGTTTCGAAATCTTTTAACTTTGACGTTGGTCATTGAACCAAATTTTCGCAAAACAATAATTGAATGTAAGCGTTAACAAGCATCATATTTTCATCCATATGTTCATATCTATATTTTGTTAATTGGTATTTGAAAACAGAAAATCTTTTCACATCGTCAGTCTATGAACCTAAAAGTTCATGTGTTCATGATTTGATGCGAATGTCAACCGAGCAATATATACCCAGTTTTTAGTAATGGTTTGCATTCAGTGCAAACGCATCGCACCGGTTACATTCTTCGAATTGTAATTCAGGTGTTTGATCTTAACCGACTCATATACGCTGATGGATAGGATTCGTACAAATATGCTAAGTATTTTTGTAAAATAATGACTCTGTTAACTAAAAACCGCAACGTTTTTTCGTTTGGATTTTATATGCACATAAATCGATTATATGTTGACTTTTGAGCACAACTTTGAATGCTATGGATATTTGTACAAGAAAATCTTCTTTTTACTTTGCCATTTTTGTGATTTGATTCATTTTTCACAGAAACAGAAAAAATGCTTTACATTTACACATCCCATCGTTAAGTGCTCAACTTCAATGTCATTGAACAATACAACCCTTTTTAGCCTCATTAAATTATCGCTTTGATTAACATTTTTCTAGCAAACAGAAAAACATTTTCAAATGTCTAAATGGAGTAAACGATGACATTCCACGGTTTTTGTTAAATAATTTTAAAAAATTGAATTTTACTTCATAATTTGTGGTTAGAAATGTAAAAAACAAACAAATGAATGACAAAAGTGTATATTCAAGGGTATAGCGCGGTTGTAGTCTACATGCGAAGCTAAGGAACAATTAACTATAATCCTGTGGAAAATATCAACATGCGGGCTAAAGCACGTACATCAAAGCAAAGGTGTGGGCCTTTGGCGAGAGACTCATGACGAAAGAAAGAGCCTCTTGGGCAATGCAATACTTCAAACCGTTTAAATCCCTGGGGATTGATCAGATCAACCCACCGCTTATCAGGGAATCTTGTTCCGGTTCCGACGAACCTATTTCAGGCAAGTTTGGCACTTTCGTATGTTCCAGCTGCTTGGCAAGAGACGAAAGTCGTATTTATTCCCAAACCTGGGAGATTTTCGTATTCCGAAGCGGAAGCGCATATAGGCCAATACGTCTGTCATCTATTCTCCTTAAGACTATGGAGAGAATCTTGGAGAGATTATTAGAGACGAGAAAGTAAAGCCACTGCACAGCAAAGAGCACGCTTAGGCCAGCAAAAAAAAAACCGTTTTCACCACACACACACATGTTGCTTTCGTTTCAAAAATCACTTTCACCACAGTTATGTATACGATGTTGAACGTGGTGGAAACGATTTTTGACACGAAATCTGGAACAGTCCAATCTCAAGCTGGGAAATCAGTGGAATCCGCGACGCACAGCGTAGTGAGTAAAATTGAGAAAGCCCTTGCATATTTGGAGCATTTCTGGATATTGTGGGGGCTTTCGATATGGTAAGCTACGAATCGATAAAGAAAGCCGCTAGACACTTCAATGTTGATGCTTGTGTTGAGAAGCAGATAGACCAAGGCAAGCTTTTTCAACAAAATCTGTAAAGGAGTTGTAGATAGGGGCATGTCCGCAATTGTCGCCAATTCTGTGGAATATGGTGATAGAAAACCTCCTACGACAGCTTAATAAAGCAGGGTACGACGCTGAGGGCTTCGCTGATGATCAAGTCATTTTGAACGTTGGGAAATTCGAAAGTACCCTCTCATGGTTGATGACCGCAGCTCTGAAGATAGTCAACAAGTGGTGTGTGGAAAACGGGTTAGCAGTAAACCCGCAGAAAACTTATTCTCAAACAAGAAAAAGCTCGGTTATTGGAAAGAGCCGAAGAAGTGAAATTCCTGGGTGTCATTTTGGATAAGGAATTGAAATTCAAGAAAAACATTGAGGAGAGAGTTAAAAAAGCTACCAAGATTTATTGGCAATGCAGGGTTGGGAAAACTTGTGGCCTGAAACCAAAAGTGGTCCACTGGTTATCTACTGCTATCATAAGACCGATTTTATTCTTTGGATGCCATTTGTGGTATCAAAAGATAAGGTCAGCCAAAATAAAATCTGAAGTGGAGCATGTTCAGAGGATTATCCTGATGGGGGTTACAGGAGTTATGAAGTCTACCTCTACTAGAGCATTGGAGATTCTTACTGACACTCTCCAAGTAGATTTATATGGAGAGCAAGAAGCCTTAGTCACGGCGAGGAGACTTACCAATGTTAATTGTTGGAACGGTCATGGACATGCGAAGATTCTTAAAGATTATTGTACAAGGATTCCAGTATATGAAATGCATTCAGACAAAAGTAGCCCAGAGTATTTTTTTGACAAGAAGTTCAAGGTTTCTTTTCCTAACAGGTGATTTTGTCTAACAGGTAACACTCTTGCGGATACGGAAGTTAATGTGTTTACTGATGGATCGAAAATGGATGGGGGCACAGGACACCGATCTCCCTTGTATTGGAGAATCTAAACCCTTAGAACGATTTGCTACGATTTTGCAAACTATAACGCACGCTATATATAACGCAATATTCTCTTCTCGAAAAGGATCAGCGGAAGTATCATTGGTATCTTCTCAGATAGCCGACCCTGCCTTAAAGCAATAAATGGACATTAATCGAATACGCACAGGCGCTTAATATGCTGTTCTCAGAAAACCAGCTCGCTCGTGTAGGAAGTAAAGCCAATGCTTATGGCCCTAGCCCTTCAGTGGGAATTCCGTACTCCACTCAGAGGGCCGAGCATAATCAACGTTGGAGAAACTTACATAAGGGGCTGTCCCTAAATTACGTAACACATTTTTGGCCACTTACCCCCCCCCCCCTGTTACGTAACAAAACTGAGGAATACATTTGTTAACAAAAACAAGCAAATGTTATGACGTTTAACGTGGTATCTTACGATTTGTCAAAACTAGAGACAGATAACTAGAAACAATAGCATTGCTCCACCAAGTGAAAAGCACATAACAGATGATCACAAAAAAAGTTTATCGTATGCGATTTTGACCAAATTTAATTAAAAATATAAGTTTTTGCCTGTAAAATTGTTTGTTACGTAACATTTCTACAAACAACCCCCCCCTCCCCTAAAGCTCGTAACAATCTGTCACAAATTTTTGTACCCTCCCCCCAAAGCTTTACGTAATTTAGGGACAGCCGCTTAACTGTAAGCACAGTGGAAAGATTATCGATGGCCGCATTGATTGCAACACCAACTGCTTGATGAATAGATCCAGAAAGCACCTTAGATTGCTGATTGATGTCATCACAGGACATTGCACTTACAATAGTCGCCTGCATAAAATGGGTTTGGCAGAAACGGCAGCGCGTAGGAGATGTGGTGCTGAGGAGGAGACCCCGATACACTTAATAAATCAAACACTTTCAAATATATACCATGCCAGTAAGAAACCTTATAAACTTGAAGCAAAGAAATTCAATAATTGAGCACATTTGAATATTGGATACAAAAGAGGCCCAACCGAGACGCCTTGTTGTATGATCATTTTCATTATTATTGTGATATGAGATTAGCGCCACTGATGCGCCTGAATTTGTGCGGACAAATGGTACCAATTTTAGAATTTGTGCTGCTCTGCCCAGCACAAATTCATCAAAAAATGAAATTTTGATTTTTCGTCATTTTTGTATGGGAACCTACTTCAGTTCAGGTTTTCTTCAAAAGACCACTGCACCACGAATTTGTGCTTACGATTGACACCTACCTCAAAATTTTACGACATCTAGTCACCCAGCACAAATTGAAAAACTGGTCGAAATTTTGATTTTTCGCGTTTTTTGTATGGAGACCCTCTCGATTTCGAATTTTATTGCGGAAGAGTAAAGCCCTCACCTAATATTTTCAAATTTCGGTGAGTAGCTACCAATTAACAATAGAAAACTCGCCGGCGAGAACGTTTACTTATAGTTTCAACACATACATGTAAAAATCTCATCGGATTTATCTCCGTACGAAAAACTCACGCGAGATATTTACTTGTATGAGATAACCTAATCCCGTTATTTAGTTTTTATGTTTGACATTTAAAATGTCATTTTGACAGTTAGACTAGACAGCCTTTTGATGCTCATAGACTCATACAGCAAATGAAGGTAAAAAATTTAGGAGCATTAAAAAACGACGCCCTTCTCGTCCCCCTCACCCGATTTTAAGTACCCATTAAGATACCATATGGAATTATCATATTAGTAACGAAGAAGAGGGGTTAGAAGTCTGCGCTGTTTCGGGCACATTCAAAAGATGGACGATCGCGAATCGTTGTTGCTATTTATGAAATACTTGAACAAAAACATCCGGTAAAAATCTTTAGAAGCGAGTTAAAGTTTCAAATGTACAATCTGTACATGAGTCTCTACGTCCGCTTTTTGTACACCCCCTTGCTACACCGTTGATGACTTTGGCATACGACAATCTAGCTTTCCTTCAGTTATACGTTGAATCACTTTAAAAATGCTAACTACATAGTGGAATAATTTTATACAAAACACGAAGCAACAAGACATACTTTGGAATCATTCATTCGTATTTTTATATAATATATCAATTCCACCTCAATTAACGTCCATTATCAATTATGCGACCTTTGTGAGATCATATGAAAATATTTATTTAAAATTCACATTGCACGTGCCCCTAGTTAACTGAAAAGAAATAACTTATTTTTTTAACATCGCAGCATAAGTTTTATGCTGTTCGTTAATTCATAATCTGTAAATCCATTGACAATCACGTGTTTGATGCTGTTCGCCTTTATTCTTGATTAAGTCAGTAAACATGCGATTTCAATTACCATTGAAAAAATCACAAAAGCAGCAAATTTTTTCGTAGGTTCCAAAAACATGTAGTAGGATGTCGTGGTGATGTTAATTTGCATCGAATCATCTCAGCATGTAACGATAATATGACAAACTTTGATTAAGTATATTGTGTAAGATTTGCTTTGAATTGTCGTTAACTACACTAGTGATTTTGTGTCAGATAACAAAAATTCTCGCATTGATTCCTCAATTAAGTTATCGTATTTTGTGTAGTATTCAATTAATACAAGAACGTGCAACAGATTACTCATTGTGATTACTCACTCAGTCTGTTGCCACATTCTTCAACTTTTTTGGGTCACATGACTGAAAAGTTCAATTTGTGATTTGTTAGTTTGGGCAAAAAATCGCTGATCTCTTTAGAATGATTTCTTCAATAAACAAAAGCTGATTCCGACGAAATGACTTTGCAAGTCCATTATAAAATCGTATGATTTTGCAAGGGCAACAATTTCTTATTTTGTATTTCCATTTCGTTGAATACAGGGCCTTTTATAACATACAAGCTCGGAGGAAAAATCCACCCCAGTTCCACCCCACTTTATAAAAATCCACCCCAGTGCACCGCACTCATTTTCAACTTGCAAGAAATGTTCCACTCATTTTTTACTAAAAAAATTTCGCCTGCGGCGCTTTACAATGATTCTTAATATTCAGTAGTTAGGCAATTTTTAAATTTATTTTTAATTCGGGATGCCTGACGCGACACCTATAGCGATCCGGAATAGTCCCACGTTTTTTTTTATGGAAGACTCTTTATTAAAATACAATCTTCTATTGTCATAAACTCAATTTTGTGTTTTTTAAATTTATTTCAAAGCGAAAAAAAGAAAAAAACGATCTTTTCAACAAAACCCAATTTCTGTACCCAAAATTGGCTCACCTATTGGTCTCACTCAGCAAGAATTTTTCGCTCGCTGCGCTCGCGATTCCCTCATCTTATACTCAAAGTATTGCAATTTGAAAAAAAACTTCACCTGCGGGCGCTTGACACTATTTTTAGTGTGTTTTCCTCTTATCGAAAATTAATTGCTTCCAGCATAGTTCGTTTTATTCAATAAAATTTTCTCGCTCGCTACGCTCGCATAAGTTATTTTCTAGCTTAAAAGAAAATCATAAAGAAATTCTCGTCAATACATTATTTCACTATTTCTACTATATCAGATTTTCACAACGCGAACATAATAGGAATAAGCACGAAAAACTGGTCCCTCTTATCATGCCCGCAGCGGTAGCGGAGGGCGTGACGCAGTCCCCACACCCAAAAGAACGTCCACAAACTACGTCGCAGCAGCTTTCAAACGAGCCCTCACTCATCAAAATCGGTTGAAAATTGGCTGAGATATCGAGGTTTGAAAACGACATTTTTGTATGGAGAATAAATTTTTCTATTGTTCTCATCATTATGGAAACTTTTTTCTGTTCTGTCGGTTTCTACACTTACGGAAATATATTTTTGCATCAAATAGAATTTTGTACTTCTGCACAGCTTTTTAACACTGCAAAAACTTGCGCAGAAGTACAAAATTCTATTTGCAAAAATATATTTCCGTAAGTGTATCTATCTATCTATTAATAATTTTCGATCTCGAGAACTAGACAGCCGATCTTCTTGAAATTTTCAGGGAACGTCAGTCTCGGCCCCAAATGAAAAATTTCATATGCCGCTTTTCCGGGAAAATTCTGGAAAATACGTGGCATGTGGAAAAGGGGTCAATTTTGAGGGTTTTCTTAGGTAATGCTCGGAGTTTTGGAATTTTAGCTCCAGAGTGACAATAGCTAGAGAGTTGGTTTCTTCGGGAAAGTTATAGAGTTTGGTCAGGAGAATTTTTTGGGATCTTAAGAAAATGGCTGCCAGCAGTCAAACCGGCGCCATCTGGAATTTTCCCAAGCAATAAATTAGGTTTTTTTTGGTTTTCGAATTTTAGCTTCGGAATAACACTACTTAGAGAGATGGCTTCTTCAGGGAAGTTATAGAGTTTCATCAGGAGAATTTTTTTGAGATCCTAAGAAAATGGCTGCAACTGTCAAAGTGACGCCATTTTGGAATTTTTGCTATCTTCTCCCCTTAAATGAAAAAATTGGGCCCCCATGCCGAAAATCCTCCCCAGTTCGAAATCCTTATAAAAGGCTCTGGTCGAATATTCGGTTTTCAATTTTCAAATTTTGGTGAGTAACAATAGAATACTCGCCGGCAAGAAGCGTTTACATACTGTTTATTTTTACCTCAAACCCTCAAACACGTATTCTCTACAACTTTGCCTTTGGAATCAACTTTCTAACTTTCATTGTTCTAGGTATAAGGGTCATCCCGCCCAATTCTAGAAGTGGTCAAATTCCAGGATTATGCCATTTTTTCTTAAAACCCTGAAACACGTGTTCTCTAAAATTTTATTCTCTACAACATTTCCTTTGACAGTAAATCTCCATATTGCATAGTTCATCAAATATAGACTAAAAATCATCCGCTTTCGTATGTGGCCAAGAAACTCAGTTTCGTGCATTCCACTGGTCCCAGTGCCCGGACCACTGACCCAATTTCCACAAAAAACATTTTCCCAGTTTTATGAGATCGTATTTGACCCAAAATGAACAATTTCCGTGCTAAACTTGCTGAGATATTTGCGAAAAAGTTTCAGCGACCCTCGAAAAACCATGTTTTTCGAACATATCTCCGGAACCACTTGACCGATTTTGCTCATCTTTGAACTTAAATCAGGGGACATATGTACATTTCAGGGAAAAAAAGTTTAGGGTGATCGGTGCAGTCGTTTAGAAAAAAATGACGGAACGGACAAACGGATATTTTTTTTGTTGCTGATTCGTCATCACATTCGACCATAATAAATGTACCCCATGTTACAATAAAGTTGTTTGTAGTTATATTTTGTATAGAACCTTTGTACGTACGGTCCAATGAATAGATTTTTCTTTAGTATTAGTTTTTGGCTCATTAATATTAACGACTCAAACAGTTTGTATCTTTTCCCTAATAACTTGTTTGCTGCATAGCTTTTTAACGTTTAAAACCGAGGGGTGACGCACTTCATTTATTCCATTTATTCTTTTATTCCATTTATTCCCAAAATTTTTCTGTTGTTTTTGCGAAATATCTTAACCAAATATATCACAAGTTAGACAAATAAGTTCAAAAAAAGTTTTGCACAAATTATAAATAATTTAAACCATCTTGAGATTAAATTTTATTTTTTTTTTTTTTGAATAAATGGAATAAATTTATTTATTCCATTTATTCCATTTTTCAACAAAAATTCTTTTAACTTTTCAAAAGTGGGTTTTTTCACTTTTTGACACATTAGTATGGTTTGTTGTGTGCGTTGCCATCAAAATCAAGTCTATTTGAGGTTTTGACGAATTTGAAAAATTCCAATTTATTCCAATATTTATTCCATTTATTCCCATTTATTTCATTTATTCCCATTTATTCCATTTATTCCCATTTATTCCATTTATTCCATAAACCGCAGAAGTGCGTCACCCCTCGTTTAAAACGCCATTTTGACAATTAAGCTAGAGCCTGAAAATATTTTTTATCCATTAAATGATGAAAGATGGCTTATTTATCCCTAATTTGAGTTCAAAAAACTATTTTGGCTATTTGATTTAATTTTATAAAAGAAAAATTGTGGTTTAGGGATTTGCTGTAACAGTGTAATCGCACATGATCGCACCTTGTCAGTTTATTGTCTGGAGAAATGTATGGAATTCATCGAATTTGGTTGGTACCGATGGTCATGCTGTAAGTGAATATTGAATATTCGCGCGAATTATTTGAATGCATAAAGCTGAAATTGAATTTAGAAACAAAATATAGATTTTCAAAATGTGTCGTAGAATTTAAATTACTCATTTTACCGAAATAAAATGAAAACTACCGAAATATTTTCATACTCTAGGTTAATTCGAATACACCGACTTTTGATTCCAACAAACTCAACAACGCCAAGTATTGGCGTCTTTACCATAGAATTTCGCTTATGCTTACATACACTTCAATAATCATCGGATATTTCGGGCAAAACGAATAACTAGAAAGATTTGTGTTTGTATTTCTGTATTTTTTTTTTTTCAGTACACTACAAATTTTAAAACCCATTGCTTTGTGGGGTTAAGTTGTCAGTTTTTGCCTTGAAATTTTTGAATTTAGCAGGGAATGCAATATCGGTATTAATATCGGAAAATCCCAAAAAATACAGGTATTAATATCGAAATTAATTTCCAATGGAAAATTTAAGATTGAAACTAACAGTATAGAAAAATACGGTTGGCCACCACAGCGTTGGGATCGAATCATGTATAATCGTCATGTCTGCACTACCTCGGTTCGTAGCTACTTCACTTTAGTTACACTGTTTTAGTAACCTTACGAAGCTGGTTGCAGTTGAGATAAGAGCAACGAAGTGAAAATATGTCCAAGATTTTCGATGAATTTGTACTGAACATACCGGGTGTCCAGCAATGAACTAAAATTTAGTTTCCAAACCATGTTCACCTATGTCCTAAATCATCATTGCAGTTGAAGCGTTATGAAGATGAGATGTCATTTTAGTCACATTTTCGCTTTCGATCAATTGCATCAAAGAGCCTTGAAGGAATTGTTGGCAGCCTTGGTAAGTCGAATCAAAGAATATCCTTCCTTTTATCTGACCTTATCTTAAGTTCTTTTAAAAAAGGACAGATGAGCTAGCAAGGAAAGCGAACAGGAATGAGTTTATGTGACTAGAACCAGCACTCGGCGTTCACGCTGGTTTGATACCGAAACTCTTCAGGGATAGGACCAAAGACAAGCACCAAAGATCCTAGGAGCAACTGGATGCTTGTAGACAGGAAATAGAGATTTTATCTGGATGCAATCGCAGACTACGAAACATCTCTTGAGCCTAGAAAAAACACGGCATAGGCTGTTGGTGGGAGTGCTGACGGTACACAACTACTTGAGATACCATTCGAACAAAAAGGACTTAGCAGCGACCCGAACTGTAGAGGGTGCGAAGACGTACCGGAAACAGCGAAGAACTTTTTGTGCCAATGCCTAGCCCTGTCACGACTGAGGACAAAGTCCTAGGTGACTTTTACCTGACAATGGAGAATTCCGGAAGGTTCCACCGACTAACGTTCTGCCATTTATCACAGACAGCAAATGGCTGGAACCACCCGATGAATGAGACCATAAGGGAAAGAGGGATGGCTCCAGTGTCCAGCTTGGTTGACGGCTTGCAATTAGGATAATCATAGGATAATTGTTAAATTGTAAATGAGGTGTAAATTGTAATGTATTCGATCACAGCTTCTTGAGAAAAAAACAACCAATCAACCAACCATCTACATTCTTCGTATATATGGAGCTTTAAGGCATATCTGCTAGCTATGAAAGTCAGGCCAGCTAGCATAGAGTCAGAATAGAAATTTTCTGCTTGCGGATACCTTAATAGCAAAATCCGTTTTGAAATGAACTATGAAGCGCTGCAACATTTATCCTTTTGAGAGCATATTACAAAGATCAGATTGACGTTCTCTAAAGTCATGACTAATGTGCATGTAAGATTTGAAAGCTTTTATTTAAATTAAATAACAACTCATGTATTATATTCAACGAAATGACAATAAATTGTTGAATTTGGCTTAAATTTTCTTCCTAGATATCTACTTTTTCATTAAGTAATATGTGATTTCATATAGTCTTCTCAATATCGGAAAATACCGGTATTGCGATTTCGAATATCGAATACCGGTATTGTAAAAACGATACGATATTACATTCCCTAGTATTTAGGATACCAGGAAGTTTTTGGGATAAAAAGTTGGATACCAGGAAATCGGCTTTGGTTCACAAGGAAGTCGACCCGAGAAAAAAAAGAGAAATTGTCTCGAGCTCACAAGTAAATCAACTTGAGATGAAAGAAGAAAATGACTAGCGAGAAGGAAATGACTGGTAACAAGGGAATAACCTGTAACAAGGACTGGAAAGGAGGAAATGACTTGAAAGAAGGAATGACTGAAAAGGAGGAAATCACTGAAAAGGAGGAAATCACTGAAAAGGAGGAAATCACTGGAAAGGAGGAAATCACTGGAAAGAAGGAAATGACTGGAAAAGAGTAAATGACTGGAAAGGAGGAAATCAGTGGAAATCAGGTTATTGCTCACAAGAAAATGTCCGATTGTTTACAAGGAAAGTGCGACAATTGTAGCATTTTGACACACATTTCACAGATTTGTTGTTATTCAGCACGTTCTCTAATTTTTCTTGATAAAATAAAATACGAGAGAAGTAAACTTTCCTAAGACCACCTCCACCGGATTTTCTTATAAATGTGTGGAGCTCTCGCTATTATCTAGCGCCTCTCTCCCTTAGAAGTAGTGTGAAGTTTATAGTCCATTCAAATTTTAGCACCTGAGCTCGAGCCTGAGCTTCATTTTCCCATGCACCGATAAAATTGTTGCTCGAAATCGGACAATATTCTTATTTCTAATGTTCTGTTCAAAATTCACGCTGTCAGTGTAGCGTTAGCCAGGCCCAAACTGGTCGAAGAGGCGATCGGGCTTCGACCATCTGCCGCTGGCTTTTTTCAGCATCACTCAACATTTTCTGACGCTTTCACTTTCAAAAATCATCCCGTTTTTTTTTTGAACATCTTGTCTACGAAGGGCCATTTGCCTTAAAAACTTTGAATGCGGCGCTTAATCATCCTACTTTCTATTGAACATCTTGCCTGCGAAGGGCCACTAGCCTCAAAAATTTCGCCTGCGGCGCTTTAATCATACCATTTCATATTGAACATCTTGTCTACGAAGGTCCATTCGCCTAAAAGACTTCGCCCGCGGCACTATAATCATCCCATTTTCTATTGAACATATTTTCTACGAAACACCATTCGATTCAAAAATTGCACCTGCGGCGCGAAAGCTATTCCATATTTTATTGAACGACGTGTCTACGTTATTTCGTCTGCGATAACAATATCTAAGAGTTTATCCCCCCCCCCCCCGTGTCATATCAGATAGCAACAAACCTCTCGCTTATGCCACAGAAATCAATGTTTCGGCCGTTCCAGAACGTCGTCCGATGAACCGTTTGGTAGCCAGTGCGGCCCTGGCGTTAGCTTATGTCAAAGTATACACAATTTCATGACGTAATGTGTAATATAACACATGACGACAAACTGAGTGTTTGTAAGCTTATGCAATTCACCATGAAATTTCGTATAATTTGACACAATCTGACATCGCACTAATTACGTCGATGTCAGCTTTCGATGACGCGGAAAATCTACAGACGTTTGAAATTTCAGAAAAACAGAAGAATATTGTGATGACTAAAGTTGCTTAATTAAGATAGCTGATGTGGAAAATGAATTTTCCTGATGAATAAAATACGAAATAATGTGCAATCGTTGGTGCAATTATGAAGTACAGACCAAGTACGCTGCTCTTTGATATTTAACATTCAATAACATGGAACTCTATAATTTTAAGGTGCGCGTTGAATTTAAATTAAAAAAAAAATAAAGAGAAAAACAAAAAATTATAATTCAAAATGTGCTATGAAATCTTGCCATGCTGAATTTATTAAAAATGAATCGTTATAGTGTATATAATATCCAAAATGGTTATTCAGCTGTTCTTTTCTCGATATAATAATTATTGATTATACAACGTTCCAAAATTACCCAATCCGCACGTTTGTATCAAATATTCTGCCTGATCTGATACGATCGGAGTCCTCGTACATAAGTAATTCTGTTTTATAAAGCCAAAGGAGTGGCAACATGATTTATTATAGTTTCATTTTTGTTTTACATTATACAGCAAAGATCTTATCTTTGCTCGCTTTCAGAGGAAACATCGTCGAGGGTTTTGTATATAAAAATTGTAAATAATGTACAAGCGTGGAAAAAATCTAATGGCTGCAAAATAAAACCAATGCATCGATAGAAAGGTAAAAAAATGTAAAGATTCAAGTGCAAAACAGAACAAACGCAGTTAAATATATTAATTTTTTTTAATAAACAAAATGTGGAAAAAATGTTAAGATTGCAAAGGTAAAAAAACATCTTGTCGTTCAGGTATTTCTCATCCATTACAACCAATAAAAATTCATAATTACATGCTCTCCTTGTACTTTTTCGCTAGCCGCTTTTTCATACGAAGAAATTTCATATTTTTTTTTACCATTTTCAATGCATAATGTGTATGCAGGCGCACAATCGTAAATTTGCATAGAAAAATAATTGAGTGCACGAAAGATTTTTTCCTGTGATGGAAAACATATAATTTTCGCACATTTCTATGGAAATATTAAAAACATTTCGAGTTGGAATTGTAATTTTCCATGACTTGTGTACATGTACTTGGATTTAAGTTTTTATTTTTACTTGATATTTTTTATCATAAACTTAAATACATACAAAAGGTGTGCTCTGCCATCGCATGTATGTTTCGATGAGCAATTTTGCAAAACTTTAGTTTACGTAAAGGCAGTTCTTTTCATTGATTTCATTGACACTATTTGTATATTTTCCCATGTTTGAGAACGCTATCTGCAGGCAGATGCCTGGTTAGTAACTATCAATATTTGTATTAAATCATGCGAGCGAGTGACGTCTGTTAGTCTCTTGAGGCCGCAAGGCACACACGGTTTTTCACAATGAAGGAAACAAAAGTCATGCATCATTAATCTTTTTCACTTAGCTTTGGAGTATTCATTTAACAACAAGTTGCGAAATTTCGCACCTTCTTACATATTACTCTTTTTGCAATTTCGTTGTAAATAGAACTTTCGTGGAAGACGCCGTTTTCGTCGCTCTAATAAGTATTTTTTTCAGAATTGAAAATGACAGAAAACATAATCAAAGACCCGTACGTATCAGAATAGATGTGACAAACAGAATATATGTGGCAAATAGAATAAATCTTGCAAAAGACTCGAACGTATCTTAATATAGTAATAAGCAAACAATCCAGCGTTTTATATGTTCTTTTATAACTATAAGAATTCCCAAGGTAATGTCAAAGGCCCTACCGAAGTACATCTGAGACCGTTCAAATCTAGAAATGGTTATATCCAAGGATTGGGCCATTTTCCCCTCAAGCCCTGAAACACGTGTTCTCTAAAATTTTGTTGTGTACAACTTTGCCTTTGGAAGCAACCTTCTACCTCTTACAGTTCTACAGATATGGGTCATCCCTCCCAATTCTAGAAGTGGTCGTATCCCAAGATTGTAGCATTTTTACCAAAAACCCTGAGACACGTGCAATTTTGTACCTCTTATAGTTCTAGAGATATGGATCATCCCTCCCAATTCTAGAAGTGGATATATCCCAGCATTGGGGCAATTCTAATCCAAAACCTTCAGAAACGTGTTCTCTAAAATTTTATTCTCTACAACTTTGCCTTTGGAAGCAACTTTCTACCTCTTATAGTTCAAGAGATATGAATCATCCCTCCCAGTTCTAGAAGTGGTCATATCCCAGGATTGAGCCATTTTTACTCAAAACCCTGAGGCATATGTCCGCTAAAATTTTATTCTCTACAACTTCGCTTTTGGAAGCAACTTTCTACCTCTTATAGTTCTAGAGATATGCCTCCCAATTCTAGAAGTGGTCATATCCCAGGATTGAGGACTTTTTACCCAAAACCCTGAAACTTAGTACCCTAAAATTTCATTCTCTACAACTTTGCCTTTGACAGTGAATCTCCATATTGCATATTTAAGGAAATAAACACGAAAAACTGTTTTCGTATATGGCCAAGAAACTCAATTTCGTCGATTCCATTGGTCCCGGTGCGCCAACCCCTGACCCGATTTCCACAAAAATTTTTTCCCAATTTTCTGACATCAAATCGTTTCATTTGACACTAACATGAGCAACTTCCGTGCTATACTTGCTGAGATATTTGCAAAAAAGCTTCACCGACCCTCGAAAAACCATGTTTTTGGTCACTTCCTCGACCATATCTCCGGAACCACTTGATCGATTTTGCTCATCTTCGACGTTGAATCATGGGAGGCATGTATCTTTCAGGGATCTTATCGGTTGAGCCGTTTGTAGAAAAAAGTAAAGACGAACGGACGGATGGACATTTCTTTTTGTTGTTGATTCGTCATATTTAGACGATAATAAATGCCCAACTGCCACCTCGATCTACCCCATGCTACATTAAAATTGTTTGTAGTAAACGTATAGGACCTTGGTACTTCGTACGGGTCCAAAAACTTCAATTTTTATGTGGGTTAAGTTGGCACAGCTCAAGAAAACGCCGTTGTGACGTCACAACGCTTTTCTTGTGATATCACAACTCATCACAACGCTTTTCTTGTGACGTCACAACAGTTGTGGTGAATGTAGAATTTGAGAGTGGTGAATATAAGATATGATAGTTGTGATATCCCCACAGCGTTTTGTCTAATGAAAATGTACACAAAATCTAAAGTTGTGACATCACAACGACACAAATTCAAAATATACCTGAAACGCAAAATTATATTTTGAATTTGTGCCGTTCTGATGTCACAACTTTTTGTGCACATTTTGATTAGACAAAACTCTGTTGGGATATCACAACTTTGCTTTTCAAGTATATTTTGAATTTGCGTCGTTGTGGTGTCACAACTTTAGATTTTGTGTATATTTTGATTAGACAAAACTCTGTTGGGATATCGCAACTGTGCTTCTCAGGTACATTTTGAATTTTTGTCATTGTGATGTCACAACTTTTCATTTTGTGTATATTTTGATTAGACAAATCGCTGTTGGGATATCAGGATTTCAGGATTATTTTCAATTTGCGTCGTTGTGATGTCACAGCTTTATTTTTTGTGTTATTTTTACCACTTTCAAATGTTATACTCATCACCTCACATTTTAAATTCACCACTACTAAATTTTCTTGGGATACACTTACGGAAATATATTTTTGCTTCAAATAGAATTTTGTACTTCTGCGCAGCTTTTTAACACTGCAAAAACTTGCGCAGAAGTACAAAATTCTATTTGATGCAAAAATATATTTCCGTAAGTGTAACACAAATCATCACAACGCTTTCGTTGGGATAACAACTGTCACAACGCTTTTCTTGGGATATCACAACTCATCTCAACATGTTGTGTTGTGCTAAATTATCTCACATCAATTTTCTCATTGTGTAATAGTTATTAACTGCATTGGCTATGTAATTCAGTTGTAACACATCTGCGAAAGTTTGCAATATCCGAGCCAAAGGCGAGGTGTCGTAATCGCAGATGTGTTACAACTGCATAAAATAGCCAATTCAGTTCAAAATTTTAATGCATAAGCGAGCGGTTTGTTGAAAACACACCAAAAAATTTCACATATTTTCCACACGTTCGCTTTGACAACAACAAAGCGGCCATGTTTTTCGTTTAGTACGATGAGAGCGTTTCATACCTTACACAGTAACTAGATTTACATGGTTTCGTGCAGCTTTTAAGTGGTTTCGTGCAGTTTACACAGTTTCGTGCAATTTCGTGGCATTTATTTTATGTATACATTGGCGATGAACCGTCAATGTAACACAACAATACCGCTCGCTATGCATTAAAATATGTTTTGTTCACTAAGTACCATCGTTCATAGTTCAAAGTTGAAGACTGGGGCAACTTGGCAGTTGTAATTTTAAATATTAGGGTAATCAGGCAGAGCCTCAACTGAGCAAGGTTTTTTTAATTTCTAGTTTAGGTGGTGTCACATAAATTTATAGCGTACTTTGTTACAGTTTTTCTGAAAATCTCCGAAACATCTAGCAATTATAGTTCTTTTATTCACTAGATTCATCTTTCCCATAGTACATGAAACTACTGGATCTTGAATCTGAAGTACGCAGCCTTCAGAAAGTTGCAACAAGTGGAAGCCGGGTGTCAAAAAGTGATGTTAGGAAATGCTAGAGCCAATAGCTAGTACTTTCTGGGAAAACAATTGTCAATTTAACACGTACGTTGTCATGGTTAGACGGCACAAAAGAGGGCAGCCTGGTGTAAAGATTTGAAGCATTTCACTATACGGCATCGACGAATGCTTTACAACGCACCAATTTTTATCTTGACCCCAGGCTGCGTTCTTGAGCTATTTTCGTTTAAATGTAGAAGTCAGCGGAAGCCTGGTGTTGAAATTAAATGAGTTGTAAAGCAGTCAGTCGTCAATGCCATAAAAGTGATATACACCAACTTTTGACAACAGGCTGCCTTCGTTTTCGTGGTTCAAAGGCACATAGAGGGCAGTTTGGTGTCAAACTGAAAAGTATTGCGCCATAAAGTATTTCTGACACCGATTTTTGACACCAGGCTGCCTTCCTGGACTTGGTTGCTGCAGCACTGTAAGGTACATTTTTGAGGAAAATTAAAAAAGAGTGACAGATTTTCTATGTAGATTTCGTTGAATATAAAAATAGTTTTTGAAATGATAATACACATGGACGAGAAACTGTGCTTTGGTTACCATGTGAATGAGGTTTGCTCCAAGGTCTTCTCGCGGCTGCGAAGCTTATGGCCCAACAGTCATTTGTTTTCTGTTAAGTTGCGATTGCATCTTGTTAAGTCACTAATTATGCCTGCCTTCACTATGGGGATTCCATTTACTCTACGAACTTGAGTGCTGTTGATGTTCGCTCCCTTGAGCGAGCGTTTTCGGCGTGTGTGAGATTTATTTACAGGCTGAGACGGTTTGACAGTACTCGTGATTATATTAATTAAGTGTTAGGTTGCCCGCTCATGACCTACAGTAGGAGGCGGCGCTGCGTAGCAATGCATAAGTTAGTCACTTCGAGGGCCCATCATACTTGTGTGAGAAGCTTGTAACTGGAAATTCGTCGAGGACTATAACTCGCTTCCGATTAGAATGAAGAGGCTCTATTCTATTGCAACTTTTAGTCAGGCTTGTATTGAACATTTTGGTGATTCCTGAGCTCGGTGCTTGACTTGTTGGGTGTTGCTGGGTCAGTGAATAGGATTTATGGGCTGTTCGCGCACTGTTTCGTAAGGTATGAGTTGTGACACTCTTTTTCTAATTTTCTGCTATTCGCCCTGCTATTTTATCTTTTAAATGCAAGTTCTTCTAAGTCGTACTCAAGGTCATGTTTTACCAGTTATCTTATTTGTATGCTAGTTTCTGTGTAGTAGTAATAGTATTAGCTATTGTTGTAGTACAGAAACTTTAAAGTGGTAGCTGTATAGGTAATGCCATCCTCCTTTACCCCTTGCTTTTCCGGTTGATTTTATATTTTTATTCTACTTTCCCTAATGTGTTATATTTTTATATTAATAGCTATAGACTAGCCGCTAGAACATTTGCACGAGGTTTCATTTCCTTTTTGTTCTTTAAATAAATGTGATTGATTGATTGATTGATAATAGGTGGCGCGCCATGGCGCTAATTGAAGGCAACGTCAACGTCATTTCTCAAACGTTAACGTAGATGGTCACATCAGTTAAGAGTATATGAATTATTATTGCGATCGTGCTTCTATAAATAATGGAAGAAGAAAGAAAAAATCCTAAAAAGATATTTTTCCTTCAGCCAGGAAATGACATTTTCCCATAAAATAAACTTATGTTAAGTCACTCGTCGCCTTTCCTACGTTTTCTGCTCGGAATAGTTTCATTCATTGGAGTCAATCTTGTTCCGTTTTTATTTTCCTACACGTAAATCCCTCTTATGTATCCAGCTACACAGTAGCACTATACATGAATAGACATAACAAAGCTCAATGCTCAATAAAAAGTAAAACAGACGAATATAGACGTTGCTGTATGTTTCTATTACTTCGTTTTCGACCTCAGATTAAAGATTTTCCACTCTAGTGACCACCAATAGGGTGTAATTTGCCATACCCAAGTTTAATAGGGTTGCCGTTTCCACTTCCACTATTTCAATGGAGTTGTTACGTTACAAAAAGTGTATTTTTTTCCTTTTCAACTTTGTTGAATTGAAGAAAAGGCGAATGGGGGTAAAGGTTTTTTCTTTGTTCAAGCTTTTTGGGTGTAATGTGTGGTAATACGAGGTGGTTTTTTTTCTATTACCATGATGAATAATACACAAGCAATGCTACGTAAACATGTAAATTAAATGTATTTTTTTTGTGTAACTCAAACTAATGTCGGCTTATTTGAGCTACTTTAACATAAATAAAACATTGCTGAATTGCTGATTTTGTAAAAATATAAAACAAAACTCAATGGTTACGTTTATTGTTTCAAAATGATGGATTAGATTCTTAATGGTTTTTTTATTTAATGATTGTGTAAATCTACATTGCGTATAGTAAATTTGAGTCCGAGTTTTGTTCCCATTTTCTGCAGTACTAATTCTAAATTAGGGCAAGCGTCATCAAGCCCGGAAATGTAGTTTTTTGTCCGTTTTCTTTGATATAATTTTAAATTGCCGCACTTCTCAAACTCTTGCGGCCTTATGCCATAGTAAGTTTGAATCAAAAGTTCGTTGAACAGTTTTTCTCTTTGGATGTTACAAACCTTAATTTCATGTATTATAATGTTCAAATTACTCGTAGTACATTCAATCATCTGCTTGTAGTTTTTCTTAGATCGCAGTGCTTCTTCAATGAAGGGAAAATGTTGGAGCACAAAGCTCTTTAAAACTCCGGTTTAAGTCTGCGTACATATGCTTATAGTCCATAATCCGTTACGTCTTTACGTAATTTTGCAATTTGTAATTTAATATTTAAATTGCAAGTTGCGATTACTAAACGGACCTAAAAAAATAATTCATTCAGCAATAAACTGAAAAAGAATTTATTTTCGTAAAGTTTCTTTACAAAGTTAAATATAAAATATTTCGCTCAAATTTCTCGATTCTTGAATTGTCCCTAAAATTGAAGCAGCATTACCTTTTTGTATAGCGACACTACGCGTTGAATCAAATAACATGTAGATCGATTTTCATTCGTCACATTTGAAATTTTGCTGCCAATTTTCCGAATCAATTCGAGACCAGCTTTCCCTATGACACCTGATGTTTCCGAAGCGACCGGCACGAAAATGAATTGATGTAAAAGTTCATTGTAATGTGTGATTTTATCTCTTTCTGCTTTACTCGATGCGGAACCAACTTGTTTTGATGTAGAATTTAAGTAAGATGGAGCAAACGTGTCAACACATGTGAAATCCCAAAGCAACGAACGTCCTCTGGCCCATGGAACAAAACTCATCCCATCAGGCTTCTTTCCATCAGGACGAGAACAGCCTGGTGGTTCTAAAATTGATGGTATTTCGGCTGATTTAAGGGCTCGATGTATCAAATAGTTCACTGCTGCATGTCGGGATCTTGTGCCTTTCGCTTTTGAACATGAAAGACCATGGTGGGCATACTTCGTAACCTTTTCTCCACATATACAAGTGTGTGGCTGAACAATCGGTGCTCCTAAACGTAACGATGCTGCGATTCTGAATTCTTCGTTTGTCAAATGAGTTCCAAGCTGTGGCGATGGTAGTGCCTGCAACCACGCACCGGATTCAGAAATAGAATTCGCCAAAAGTCTTGCTTTGTTTACCAATGTGTTTGTTGAATCATTGATTGAATCAATTTTCGAATCAATTTCATGCGACTCCCAAACTCTCTGAATATTTCTGAAAATTTCCTCCGGCAGGTCACCATATTTATTGCTCCAAAATTCTTCGGCCTCCGAAATAGCTGGATCAAGCAGTCGGTGTGGTTCAAGTAACAGTTCATCCAGTAAATGAGAAACGTTGTAAATTGAAGATAAAAAACATGGTAACGCTATTTCACTTGCATGTCTGATGCCGATTCCTCCTTTCTTTATCGGTAATGATGATTCAAGCCAAGCAGTGGGTGTCAATTGAATGTTCAAAATTGATTCGAGGGATTCTTTTAGGGCTTCATCATAACGCTCTAGACCACCAATATTTTGCCACATTGGATTTCCTCGTAAAAAGAAAATCAGCCGTAGAGTCGTTACAGATGTTCGTAACAGGAAGTAAGCGCTATGAGCACTGATTTTCTTTAGCTTTTCAGCAATGAGTTGGGATTGAGCTGTTAGAGCTTTGTGTAACAGTGCACATCCACAAATATCCCACAAAACGAAAGAAATAATTTGATCTTTTTCTACTCCTCAACATAATCGAGTGAACATCAATCTTGAAGGTGTTTCTTGGTCACTTGAATGTACAATAATATCATGATTTTCTCTTAATTTTTGAAGTACAGACATGATATTCCTTAACCGTCGAATTATTGAACTTAACTGAACTGATTTCATACACCGCGGCATTCGAGAACTTACCTTTTCTGGTCGAAAAATCCCAAATATTCTACAATTTAAGGGGAACATTTTAGATGTAAAAAGAATTTTAAAGAAACTTCTGACTTTGAGATCGAAAAATGCAAATGTGAGGGATAGAAGAAATTGGGACCGTACAAACTCTCAACAGTTTCGGATATGTGTATTCTACATTAACATAGTAAATTTGATGGTTTCGGTGTAGTGCGTTGTTGGCTTATGCCGAAGTATACAAAATTTCATGATCGTCGAACTGAACGCATGGATTTGTCTTGAAATGTTCCATAGGTCGACGAAACGACGCCGCGCCGCCGTCGATTGCATTGCTTGCCGTAAATAACAAAAAATTGGCTTATGGATGCAAATGTCCTATCGGTGTAGCCGCCCAAATGTTTCATTGCTATTGTTGTTGCTGCATCTATATAGCCCCTACCCGAAGATTTTCATCGAATTTTGCCGAAAAAAATCAAATTAACGACAAAATTAAACATCGCCGAGAATCTTTTGTTTGATTCACACGTTTTGTGTGGCGTCGGCTTAGGGGTCATTCATAAAGGATGCCACGCTTGCTATAAACTCCACAACGTCCATATCTCCTAACTGGTCAGAGATTTTGTTTATAGTACTCCGGCTACCCCCAAAACACCCCTCCCTATTTGGGGGGGGGGGTAGCCAAAGTTCTATAAACAGAATTTGCTGTCCTGACCGAGTTATTACCTTTTTATGGATGCTCATTTTTTATAGCAAACGTGACATCCTTTATGAATGACCCCTTATGTCAAAGTATATCAAATTTCATGACCAAACGCATAATATCTTAGGCGACGAATAAATGATGTCCTTGGATGTTTATGCATTTCGTTATGAAATTTAGTATACTTTGACGGAAGCTGATGAAGACAAGTAGATTAACGATTTCAGTGCGGCGTCGGCTTATGTCAAACTATAAAAAATTTCATGACGAAGAAAAATTGTGTGTTTGTCGGACTGGGCACTTCATCATGAAATTTAATATACTTTGACATAACCCAACGACCGTCGCACTATACGCGTCCATTGTGACTTTTTTCGGAGAACTTCATTGAGAATTTTCGCTGATTTTCTCCGAGTTTTTCTTCCTTATGACGGCAGTACCGTGGTCCGGTAATGCCTGTAATGGTATTGAAGGCTGTGATGTCAAAATAGTTTTTTTCTTGTCTAACACACTTATCCGCGACGCGAAAACTTATTTTCGATATTCGAGGATTAATTAAACGACAGCTTCAAAGAGTCCATAGAACGTGCGATAAGTCGGGACAAACAAATGTTCATGAAAACGAAGGTTCCTAAGGGGACGGTTTACCTGAAGATTCTGTAGGAGCTGTGGTGCATCAGCACGTCCATTCAAAAGATCATGAGCAAAGAATGCACAAGCGTTAAGCCTACGTCTCGCTAGGGAATCAATTTCAAGAATCCTATACCTTGATTCATACGACGCGACGGCAGCCTTAAATTAGAGTCTCTACCGATCGATCTACGAAGCGCATAAATAAAAAATTGTTTCTGAATGGATTCAATCACGTTCACCCTATCTGCTTGACCCTACCACAGGGGTGGTCGCCAACGGTCTTTGCTTGCTTGTTGGTCCACTGGTTAGTGGCGACAGTGGTTTCCTGAGCTGGTCCAGCGGTACCTGGAACGATTGCGTACATTCCTACCGAAGTGGTCTGGTTAAGAGCCTTACCGCGAAAGCCCTCACCGAGGGTAAATTCGGTACCCCGGAGCTGCGGGGCCCACGGGTGTAGTGTGCCTTGCGAGATGGCCGCATCCGGCCCCAGCACTTGGTTGAGGTGCCTTGTGGCACTGCAACGTTGGGGCTGTGGTACATAGTGAACTGCGTCAGAACAGTTTGCGCTTGGAAATGGGTGACTGCACCCCTAATCCTTCCTGGGCAACCAGGTTGGTGAAAATACAGTAGAAAGATGATAGTATTTCGGGCCCCACCTAGACCACGGAGGTTACGCAAACCTGCCGGTTATAGGTAGAGTCACTTCGGTGAATCGCGCTAATTGGGCGTATCTCAAATCCATGCCCATGAGGGACTTGCGGTTAAAGCTATGCTAGGTACGCACGATAATCTGCTATATCTTCGATATCTGCTTGACTCGGGAACGAAACCAACGAAGCACATTCAAGGTGAGAGCGAACGTGGGCACAGTAAATCGAGGTAAGAGCTTTGAGGTTAGTGAAACGATAACAGAATCTCTTGACGAATCCTGACATTGAGTAGGCTTTAGAAACGACGCACTCAATGTGATACTTAAAATTGAGTGCACAATCAAGAAAAACACCCAAATCACGAATCACATTAACGCGCGTCAACAGAGCAGTATCGATCTTATATTCAAAGATTATCGGCGACTTCGATCGAAATGTAATAACATTACATTTGCCAACGTTCAGAAAAAGAAGGTTACGAACATACCATTGAGAAAGAGCATCGAGGTCATGTTGACGGCTGCACAATTGAAAGCCGATCGAATACCGTAAAAGATTTTCATATAACAAAAACTTTGCTACTTTGAAAACCTTAGTAACGTCATTAATAAATAAAATAAACAAGAGCGGCCCCAGATGGCTCCCTTGGGGAACACCTGACGTAACTAAAAACGAGCTGGACACCTTCACGTATTGAGAGCGACCTCTTAGATACGAGTCAATCCAAATTAGGAATTTATGAATACCCAATATAGCTTACAAAATGAGTGAAATAATCGTTGGTCTTCCAACAGTAAGATGTCAACAAGTTCTTAGACCCGTACGAAAAACGAAGTTCTTAGAAAAGGGGTCTTATGCATTTACCACGACGTTTGTAACCACCCCAATTTCGAACCGGGAGTAGGGGGGAGCATCGATCATGGTCCTTAGATGACGAATCAACAATAAAAAAAATTGAATCATTTTTCAGTTATCGAACTGAAATGAACGAAATTCGAGCATTTAATTTTTGAAGCGAAATTATGAGAGAAATGGTATTTCTGAAACTAAATCTGAAAGAAAATGTTTAACTCCACGACTGGGACTCGAACCCAGAATCTTCACATTTCCGGGGTGCTGCTCTACCAATTGAGCTACCGTGGACATTTTCAATTCAGATCTAATTTGAAACCGTTGCTTACATAGTAACACATGCATTTGTAGCCAAAGCTGACGCATTTTTCGTTCTCACGAACTGCGCGCGCTTTTCTGCCACCTACAAATACCTGTGTCTGTTTATTCTCATAACTGCATGTCCATTAATTCGTATTTATAATTGGTAGAGCAGCACTCCGGAAAGATGAAAATTCTGGGTTCGGGTCCCAGTCGCGGAGTTAAAATTTTCTTTCAGATTTAGCTTCAAAAATAAAAAAAATGTCCGTCCGTCACCGCGATAACTTGAGTAAAACTCAACCGATTTTCAAAAACTTTTTTCCCTGTAAGGTAATCAAAATATCTTTTATGGGATTGAATCTGGGCACTGTCGGCCCAAGGGCCGCCGAGCTAGGGCCGTTTAAGTGGTTTTTGGTTTTTTGTACATAACTCGAGTAAATCTTTTTCGATTTTCATACATTTCGTTTTAATCGACAGGTCTATGAAAGCCCAACAATTTGTAGAAGAAACTTTTTTGAGATTATCCTCTAGGATATAGCTAGGGAACTAAAAACGAGTTTCTGCTAGCGCTCTACATGTTTTTTGTACATAACTCGAATAAATCTCTTCCGATTTTCAAATTTTTTCTTGATCGAAAGGTCTAGGAATACTCCCGTTTTATGGAATAAATTTTTTTGATTAGAAACCCTTGGACTCAGTCAGGACCCTAAAACTGAGTTTCTACTAGGGCTTAACGTGTTTACTTACAAAAGTTGGATAAATCCTAACTGATTTTGTTGATTCTTTTTCTATTTGAGAGGTAATCGAGTACCGAATTATATTCGAAAACAAATTTGGACCCGGTGCCTGTGCTTAGGGCTCAGGCCTCAGGTCTGTCCAAAGGTCGACCCTAACCAAAAAAACATTTTTTGCTATGTTGCAGAGCAAATTGAGGGAAACATTTTTGTATGTGGAAGTATGTGACCGAGGCGTTTCCTTATGGCCCTAGGTCGGTCCTAAGGTTTGCCCTAGACAAAAAAATGGTTGTTCACTATGTTGTAGAGAAAATGGAGGGAAATTTTAGTATTTGTCCCTAGGTGGGTCCTAAGGTCGGCCCTAAACAAAAAAATGGTTTTTTCCTTTGTTGTAGAAAAAATTGAGATGAACATTTTTGTCTGTTTTTGGGTCAGTTTCGTACTTTCGGAGGGCTTTTCTTACACCGTTTCTTCGGACGGGTTTTTCAATATTGCCCTCTCGGCAATTTCCAATACAATTTAATGTGGACGTAATTTCATACACTTAAGAGTTAAAGCAATATTTACTTAAATACGTTCGATCAACTCTATTCTGATACGTACGGGTCCCTTCATATGTTTTTACTGATATTCAGTACTATACGACCTGGTGGAACACATTGCTGGAGAAATTTCAAGCAAATAATTTTGGAAGACCAAGATGTCGGATCCTGGATGTAATAGCATGAGTTCTTACTACAATAAGCCTTCTATCGCTTCATGCTTCAAACATTTTTCCATCTTTCAATTTACTTTGTATAAATGAGACTTCAGACTTCAGATGATCTTCATTTTCAAATCTGATGGAAATTGCGATGAACTTAACATTAACATTCTTCCTACGAAATTCTTGCAGTAAAACTTAAGCCTTTCCCATTCGGCTTTACTTAAATATTTGATTTGTTTGATGTTGAAATAATAGAAAAATTACACGTTGCAATAATTATCAGTTTGTTTCACATATTATTATTGTACGAATGTTTTCAAAATAAGCTCATCTAATGTGAAAAAAAGCCACTAACGGATAGCATAACCATAATTGAAACTTTACCATTATTAAGTCGCTTATTGTTAGACGGATAATTTTCACTACTTTACGCATAAATAATTCAATAATAAAGTGTTGTAAAAGCCTCGATTTCAATTAATTCATCAAATATTTATCAAAATTCCTACATTTTTTTTTCTTCATTTTTTTTGTAATTTTTCCATTTAGATAATGGTGTTTCTCATAAATTTTAGTACCGAAATTAAATACACACGCCTCAATCATTTAAGTGGCATAGTCGAAGGGAAAATAATATGAAAATGGTGAAGTTGTCAAAACAAATTGAAGTTACATTATTATGCGTGATTATTAAAGCTCATAGCTTTTCCTATTTTTGAACAATATTCGAATGTCATTCTTTTCCTCTTTTCTTTTTCGTTTCAATTCAAAGCCAAAACTTGTGTACATTAAAAAAATTAAAATCTATATCAAGAACTAAACCTGTCGTTCATGCGAACAGGTATAATGTAACTGGGTGTATGGATGTATACGATGAATACAATGAATTCAGTTTCATGAAAAAATGAATGCCTCAGTGAAAATATTGACAGAGTTGACGGTCGGGTCGCAGAATATAACATACAATTTTCATAATGTATTCCATATAATATTTTTCTTTATTTTTTTTTATTAATATTATTCTGCCCATATAGAGGCCGCCATATTTAATAACACCTTTCGGTTGCATTCAGAGCGTATGTGTATTTTTATTTATTTAATGCGGTATGTATTATGTGTAGGATTTTACACATAGAGCAGATATGATATGGACACAAAAATACAACAACAACAACAACAAATTACATGTTCGTTTTGTATTTTTATCGTATAGACCTCACATGTATCTGGCTTTTAACGTGTACACCTTGCTCGCAAAATGGTAACTTGAACTCGTTTTTCAAAATACAATTAAAATTATTAATTAAATCTCCGAGACATGTTTTTGTAATCTGGGCTTCATACCACCAGTAATTTATAGCCTCACGCGCCGTAAGGTGTAGCATGCAACATTTATCAACGAATAAAAGGACGTGTCTCCAGCACAATATCATGTTCGATACGATTATTCATCCCGCTGTAAACTGAGATATGCATAAATGACTGAGAGATGAACCTTTGCTCTAGGTCATGATGATTTTGCATCTCAGATCATATAAAAATCTATTTACTCAAATGAAAATTTACATTTCCACGTTGAACTTGAATCTTTAGAAAAATTGTGAAGTGAAGGATGTTTCTCTTCGATTAAAAAGCCCTTATCGGATAACGTTTAGAGTGGGAAGGCAAAGTCGCCTCAACCTAAAAGTTTGACAGAATTAACTTTAACGCATGTAGTTCATAGAACAACATTTTCAGGGTGAGGATAATTTGACATCCCATAGAAAAAAATAGTATCTGAAAAACCAAAAGACATGAACATTTAAGGCACGAGCAAAGCATTATGGGATTCATAGGTTCCATAAGGTGGTTTGATGTTATTTTCAGTATGTCAAGTATGAGAAAGACACCCCGAGGTAGTCTGACATTAGTCAACGTCTTCTCTGGTCTAGAACTCGAGACATTGTGGGCCGAAATTTTAGTCCTATCTGATAGGGTCTTTTTTTGGTAAGAAATATTTGTGTAAAAGCTACACAAAACATGTACTACCCGTGCGAATCCCTGTTAAGCCGAAACCAACGTTTGATGTCGAGTATAAAATAATTTTGTTAAAATAGTGATTTCGACCTTAATAGTATATTATACCACAAGGACTATAATCACGTTATTATAGTCGAGTTTTAGTAAATGATCCGTAGTGCAAGGTTTATTCACACAACGAGATTAAGTGAATGACCGGAGGCGTTAGCCCGATATCTATTAATCGATACCTTCCACTGATGTAAAATTCTAGAAAAACGTAAGTATAGATTCATTTTTGTACTGGTTTTGTATTGCTGGTTGCCTTGTAAATTCAACTTCTAAATTTTGTGTTGCTTGGTGCTTACCAAGCAACACAAAATTTAGAAGTTGAAGGTTCATTTTGAGTGATTGGAATCGAAATTGTCTAAGGTTTGACGGTCTTTCATTTCTCATATACAGGGCCCGGTGTACAGCTATACTTTTTTACAGTTACGTTGCGTTTCGTATAAAAACTGATTGTGGTTATTGTTATGTTGAAATGCAAGGATAGAGATCCAACGCATAACACTTTCTACCTATTTTCTTTGGTAATGTCTGGCGATATCAACCGATGAAGATAAATCGTCAAGTATTTCTTCTTTGTAAATTCCACAGTTTCGTGCATAATTGGCCATTATAGGCACCAGCAATAAACTATCGTATAACACAAGTACTAAATCCCTTGATCATAGTCTCTTTAAGGTAAGCAACCCCGGGGCGAAGTGCAAGTTCTATTCACGCACCTCAATAGGTTAATAGACCTAGGGCTAACGCCTTCGGTCATTAACTTCATCTCGATGCGTGATAGACCTTTCACTACAACCCTCGGATCATTCACTAAAACTCGACTATAATCACGAGATTATAGTTCTTGTGTTATAATATACTATTATTGTATACTTCACCAAAATCAGCCACTAAAATTTATTCAGCTCCACCATAATAACGCTGAATATAGTCGAGTCTACCATAATAACGCTGTTATGGTAATGTGTCGATGCTTACAACGCGACTCTATAATCGGCATATTATCGAGTTATTTTTAGTGGTTTGGCATAATAATTAGTATATCATAACACAAAGGCTGTAATTTGAGATCTCGTATCTGGGAGGGGTACGAGATCTCAAAATGCAGCCCGTGTGTTATACGATATTTTATAACGCGAATACCTCAAATTTCAGTTTGAGGGCTATAATATGCATATTATAGCCCGGAACGTTATTACATATTATAAAGACGCAATGTTAGTTTGTCTGTCTGTCTGTTTGTAACGCTTTTACCGTCAAAACGTGTTTTCGCGTTACTATGGAGGACCGATTTACCGTCAAAATGAAAATCGTCGAGCAAAAAAAACAATTTGATATGTTGTAGAGTGTGGTCTGAAACGTGGAGAAAACAATACACCGGAAAAAGTTTGTTCGAAAAAAGTTGACTTATGGGGGTTTGAGTGGTCAAATTTTGAAATCATCAACAAGTCACTTAGTAAACATCGATAGAGCTTCGGTCGGCGAGAAAAAGTTTCTGAGTTTTTTGGGGGCAACAATTTTGTTTAAGAAAATTTTTTAATCTGAGTTCACCCCGAGGAGGTACAGCGTGAAAATGGTCAAATTTTGGGGTATTAATCACTTCTTTTGGCAACATACTCAGGCCGTATAGTCAAATAGTGTTGCTTTATCAGCTTAGAATTGTAGCTAACGTTCCGGGCAACAAAAATGGTTAAGAGGGTTTGTTGGAAAAATGTCAAATTACTGAATTATACGGCATTTTTCACCGATTTAGTCACCGACGAGAGCGCTTCTTGGGGTCTAACTCCACAAAAATTGATCAGAAGAAGGTCGGGGTGGATTCAAACGATAGGTATTGATCTATTGAACGAAAAGCAAGTGAGTTTTCGAAAATCGGTTGAGTGGTTCGGCGGCGACACTCAAAGTGTCAAAAAAAGCTATACGCTGCCCGAAAAAAAAATTAAATTTTTTTTTCTCCTGATATGACGTTCGAAACGTGGAGAAAACATGTTTGAGAGAATTTTTAAGAAAAATTTTGACAGCATTCACAATTAATGTTGGGCAGTTGGATAAATGTGTCATTTTGAGGTTTTGAAAGTATTTGAAGAGTGAAATGAGATGGAACCGTGGTATCTTCGGCAAAGTGTGAGAGTTTTGTGAGAAGACGTGGCCAATTCTGTGAAGAATGCTCGCGCGAAGCCTGAGGCGTTTGCAAGTGTGTACTTTGACAATTATGGCTAGGGCGGAAGGCCTGAGGCGTTTGCCAGTGTCTACATGAGCACTAAGGAAAAGGTACGTGAAGCGTTAAAGGTACGAAATGCGCCGCAGGCTAACGATAAGCGGGGTTCCAGGGGGCTGGAAAAATACTTCTTTAACTTGACATCATAGCTTAATGTTCGTCCTCAGAGTCTAATTAGCCTTTCAACTAGCCGATCCCGACGCCCCCAGTGGCTTTACAGACATAAGAGAGTGGGCACGAAGGACTCGAAACATGCTCACTAAAGCTTTTTTGTTTCTAGGGGGTCGGTGCCATTTAAACATCCTACTTAATAACGACCCCTTAGAAACAAAAAAGCTTTAGTGAGCAGGTTCCGAGTCCTTCGTGCCCACCCTCCTATGTCTGTAAAACCCCTGGGGGCCGGGCGTCGGGATCGGCTAATAAATAATGTAATAGCTGCTTTACCAACCCATGAAGGGCTAGAGACGACACCATTATTTACTAGTTTCACTGTTTTGTGGCTGTACTTTTTGAGATCCTTTCAATACTGGAAGGTGCTTTTTTACTGTGCCAGTGGTAAGCTGTGCGACGTGCGACAAATCCAGTTCCATATATGAGATGTACTAGGAACGAAACTAGTAGGAGTAGAATACCGGCACCTCCGAACAATTCCTTCCACCGCCACCTAACGGTAAGCCGTGCAATGGCGCTACACTCAATTTCACTACACTCAATTTAGTTTCGGACCGACGCACTGGCAACAAAATCTCATAAGAGCAAGCAGACTTGTTAACAACTATGGCTCATTCCATCGGTAAACTTTCCACCGTATATATCATGCAAACACAAGTAAATTTATTAAGTTTATAAGGTAGAATTTGATGTTAAGAGGGAAAGACATGTTTTGTTTCATGAAAGAGAAAAAAATAAACGATCCCTCGTTTTTACCGATAGAATTACCCCGATCGTCCTCATTACATTGCTTTGGAAACTGCCCCAAAACCCGTCCGAAGCAGAGGTGTAACGAAACAGAAATTCCAAAAAAGATATACATTCGGTTTAATTTATTATTGTGCAGATCGTCTGTTTTCGCTGTTTTTCTTATTTCTCCTATTATAAATGCTATTCTAAGTCGCCGAAAAGAAATTAATCAACAAATTTTTTTTTTAAATTTTTCTGCAAAAATAATGTTTCTGTCACTGATAGCTGACTGCAAGACCTAGCTGGGACCCATATTACATAGGCAAAAATGTTACCCTCACTGTTTTCCCTACAGCGCAGCACTATTGTGTACGGTCGAGTAGCGGAAGTTGGGTCTATTCAAGGGACCCTACAGCCCGAACCACTCAACCGATTTTCATCAAACTTTTTCGGTGGTCCATATCCTTCATTTAAGACGTAGAACTACGTGGTACGTATAGATATAAGAGAAGGCTTACAACCACTAAAAAAATCACTTTTTTGCCCGTATCTTCGAAAGTTCTTGACAATTTTCAATATCAACGTCGCATTTTCAACTTCCTTTGAAGAAAAGAAAATGGATTTTCTAAATCGATCAAGATTTGCATGAAATTATCGCATTGACGGAAGGACAGACCCTTAGTCCCTAAATTTTCTCATTCCTTTCACTTTCTGCATTCAATTCCTCATCCAAAATTCCCACCACACAAAAACACAATCACAACCCAACAGATTTTTTTTTGGCGATAATAACCGATGGCATAATATCCCTTCATTTTTATAACGATAGGATTTTGAAACGTACACTTCTATCCAATGGATTTTCCTTAAATTTCGATGCTTCAGAGTTTTTGAACTTGTGGAAGAAATTATGTAAGGGGCTGTCCCGTTCAAGAGATTGTTACGCGATGTGACACCGAGGGGTGGGGAGGGGGTCTAAGCCCAAAAATCGTGTTACAAATTTAGGGACAGCCCCTAAGGCCTGAAGAAGACCATTTGAAGAATAAACGAAAATCTCTTAGAGAAGAGCTTTTTCAATCCAAAGTGATTGTGGTCGAATTGTCAATACTCGATAAAGTAGATTATTACGAATAGCATACTAGCTATAGACTGGCAGTCTTAAACAAATTTATGAACTAGTTCGATCGGTACCGTCGCCTGGGTAACGAATTTGATCTCTTTCACTCTTTCAATATGAGTTATATTAACGTGCTAATGTCATAAACTGAAGCAAACATGAAATGCAAAATGTTTGGTAGTGTTGGTTTACGTATTTTTAGCAGAACAAATCAACGTGTGTTGGTGCGCGATGTGTATACTACACATAACACATAAATTACGTATTTTCATTTTTGTTTCAGTTGATTGCTACGTAAACCCAGTCTAGTCATTGCACAGATTACAACTTCACTTTTGAATGAAATACGCAGCCAATTAGGTTCTTCCCAAATCAGCAAAGTTTTGGCGCAAAATTTGAAATTTCTATCACACATTCAAATTTTTATGATTTGAGAAGAACTGAATTGTTTGAGTACACTCAAAAATGAAAGTTGTGATCTATTTTTGATTTGCCACAAATGTGTGTAATTTAGCCTTGAACGAATTGTCTCTACACAATCCATTAAAAGCAATGTTTCTCACGTTAACATTGAACAAACCGCCGCTGAAAATCGACACCGAGTGGAAAACATTTGAATTAGATGTAACAAAATTGTCCATGGAAAGGAATAAGTTTTCCGAACAGTTAACTTTCTTTATGTACATTTACTAACGAGAGCGAGGCACTATAATTAAAACTCATTATAGCCGAGAGCACTCATACGAACTTTTGACATTGCCTACAAACAACCAGACCAGTTAAATTAACTGCTCACTTAAATGTCGACTAGATAGTAACAAAGTCGTCATTCCAGTTAATTTAATAATCGATGATTTTCGTCATTTAAGTTTGTGTTTTCCATCTTTCACTTCACTTGAAATTTACACATTGTAGTTACGGGGGAAAAATTTCACACTAAATAAATGCTGAATTCAACTTTAAATCCATTTTCATAATCAGAAATTTTCATCTTTTTCCTCATTTCATAGAATTTTGTTGCGAAAATACAACTGTAAACCATGTAGAGTTCAAACATTCACACAATCACTTCATGCAGTTCCGCTTTCTCCCAAAGACGATCCATAATCAATGCACTACAAACATTAAACGAAAAAAAAAAACTTTCTTACTGTTAGGAAATAACATCCATACGACTTCTGTACAGTTCCGATTGTCAGATGGTTCTGTTGTACGAATAGCAGAATATTTTCGAACGAGTCTACCTTCTATATAAACCCAAAGTTATTATAAAAAGGTCTCAACTAAATTGCATGACAATTTAGTAACAAATTGCACAGAAATTAAAGTTATTATTTTTCATTTTTAAACTATGCTCGTAAGGTATAATGAAGCAGAGGATGTTTTTTATACAAATTTTTACACGAGATGCTTTTAAAATATAGAATTTTTTTCTTCATACGCATAGCCAGACAGAAATTAAATTATATTGTTAAAATATGAATATTAATATACATATATAACGTATATGCATCCCAAACATACGATCAGTATGCACATAATGTTGATTTGTTCGAGGGGCTAATTATACCTTTTTATTTGTGTTGTTGTACTGCTGCACATGTGGTTTTCTATTTAAAAGTTTTGTGTAATTTTTTTTTTTGGAAAATTAAATTCAAGTTTTTCTTTTTATTTTCCCAAATGTTATGCTGTAATTGACGCTAGGCACGCTTTTCTAACTTTAACTTGAAATTTTGAAAATATTATGACGTTAAGCATTCCAATTTCGTCCAAATATATTCGTCTATTTAATTATTTACAATTCTTGTCAGTTAGACACAAAAAAAGTAGACGGCCATCCATGAAGTACGTACTGTCTTAGGGGGAGGAGGTGTCAATTGCGAATGGCACACTACATTGGTGTCATCCAGCATAGTTTATTCAAAAATTACAACTACGCGTCCAGCCTATATGCGACGGGAATGGAGCTTACAATACAGGCTGCATTGAAATGTTTTGAACAATGACATAACAGATATAGACTGGGTTTACGTCAGGGACTAAAATAAGGAACATTAACAGAGCAAAATGAATATTGACAGCGGCTTTCATCGAACCGTGGTAACAACGAGACGTAAATACGAAGTGAAATAAGCTTTTCAAAGACATACTAAGGAAAATATTTACAAGCGACGTAGGAATTGTGTTTATAATATACGCCGCCGACGTATTATATACGCGGTGAACGTGTTATCAACCCTGTTTAAGAATTCTGTAGTATGTTATACGTAACGAACGTGTTATGAGCTCACATAATACGTGCACCGCGTTCATAATACGTACACGGAGAATAAAATACGTGGGCAGCGTATATTATAAACACAATTCCTATGCCACTTGTAGATATTTTCGTCAGTGCACAAGAAAATCTTAAATATTTATTGAATCGTTTCGTATCTTTTCACGTTGAGCCCCTAATCACTATCTTACCTGTAGTGCTGTAGTGCGCTTTTCACGATTTGACTCCACCGTAAAATATCCTTTTGTTAGTCCCTGCTTAACGTAAATATGTAATTTGTACGTAAATGATATGCAACAATCAACAATTCACCTGGATTGGTTCTGCTGACAACAGTAACACTTCTGAACATTTCGCATTTCATTTTTGCTTCAATTTGTGTTAATTTTTTGGCTGACGACTGCCAGTCTATACTTAATATGTTATGCCATTGCCTCAAAAAAGATCAGAAGTCGTTTTGTCAAAATGACGTTTTATAAGAACGAGTAGTTCGGGAAAGGGTCTGAAATGTTTGTGTATTTAATGTTAATATTAATGTTAAATAGAATCTAAGCGACTGTTCATGTTCACAAATGACCTCACGCTCTAGGGTGGTCTAGCAAAGCTTGACCGTCAATAGAAATTTGGGTCAGTTGAGCCCAAAATGCGTGACAGGGGGGAGGGGGTCAAAAATCCAGAAAAAAAGCGTGACGTCATTTGTCAGCAGCTTAGGAATAATTGAATTTTTTTTATTAAATTTATCCGTCTTACTACGTAAGATTTGCACGGGGGCCTCTGTCGGGCCTAAGAACTAAGACGAGAGACCTATACAAGTTTTTGACGTTTAAAACGTCATTTTGACAGTTGAAATAGACAGGCTTTTAATATCAACATACTCAACTAATTTAATTCGCTCGAATTTACGGCAAACAACGGACGGTTCCAGCTTAGCGAATACGTAAATAGCGAACAAGGACTTTTGATAGCTCAGTGTAATGAGATAAGCTACCTGCGCTTTTTTTGGTAGACATGCTTCAGTATTGATTTAGATTATTGACAAATTGTGAAACCCATGCGGAAGATTATGCAAACATTCTTCGTACTGTACGAAATGTAATTCTTCTAATTTTTGCGTACGTATTTTGTGGATGACCCCCAACACAACCGTGTACTGAATTTATTTTAAAATTTCATTGCGTTCAGCAAAGTCCATGTATGTATATGGGTAGACGGAAAGAAAATATCGATTCTTTACAAAAGTTCATTAAGAGTTTTAGAATATGCTTGAAAAATGCATTAAATGAAGTAATTTTATTTGATTTCCTGTATGTAATGGTGGACTAAAAATGATTTCCAGAGAATATTTACATAGGGAAGGAAGATGAAAACTGACTATTTTTAGATCGAAACAGACAGTTGTAAGGAAAGTGAGTAAAAAATACGAGCCACAAATAATTCGTGTAGGCTTTCATTCATCACATCCTCTAAAACATTTTCTATTGATTCAAATAACAATGAAGAATCGATTTACAAGAGAAAGAGTTTGACGCCAATGAATCTGACAATAGCAGGGAAAAGTGTCAAAAAATATCGGAAGAAATCAAGGTTTCTTCTGTACTCCCGATATTTTGTGATCAGATATTGGTTAGTCTGTTATTGGTTAATCTGGCAAAAAACTGATTGTATTTCACATTTTCATTCCTCTTTCAGAATTCCTAAAGTTTTCTGAGAATTAGGTATCTAAATTTTGTGTAGTCTCCTTCAACATGTGGACTTCTCTACAATGTGATTACGGCTTCTAATATCAAGACCTTTAAGAGATGTGAGAGAATCTAAGTTTTGACGTTGCCCTCCATGTGTAAGTACTTACAGGAAGAGAATCACAAGCTTGTGCATCTTTCTTATTTCTCTTTTATCTCTTTTTTCACGCATTCGCTTGCATTTTGTGCATGTAAAATTCGGTTTTTCGGTGAAACGAGCTAAAACGAAACGTTGCACAATCTTACGATTCTTCTCCTGTACTTTCACCTTTAACTTATTTCATTTTCCCTGTTATACGAGGTCACTCAATAAGTTCCGAGCCTAACATAGACATGCCGGTACTATGAAAAAATTTCGATATTTTCTCGGTAGTACCAACCTTCAAACGAAAACTGTCAAAGTTTCATGTCATGCTGATCATTTGTTTACAAGCTACAGTCGATTAAGTGACGCTACCTTAGGCAGTTGAAAAACAATAGAGCAAAAAGAGTATCGAGTGCTAATCAAGCATTGTTTTTTAATGGGGAAAAACACAGTTGAAGCGAAGCTTTGGATCAATAAGTGGTTTGCTGAATTTCGTCGTGGCCGTATGACCATCGATAACACACCACGTTCAGGACGCCCAAAAGAGGTAGTTGTTCCGGAGAGTATAAAGAAGGTGCATAAAATCGTGTTGGCAGATCGAAAAGAGAAGTTGAGGGAGATAGCTGACACCCTGAAGTGTTTTCACTATTTGACATGAACATTTGGGTATGTATGCGCAAACGGTTCGCAAAATGGATACTGCGTACGCTCACAGTGGACCAGAGATAACAACGAGTTGACTATTCGGAGGCGGGCTTGACTGTTTATCGCCGAAATAAAGTTTATTTCTTTACTCGGTACATGGGAAACATGGTTCCATCACTACACTCCCGAAGGAAGTCGGCAGTCAGCTGAGTGAGCTCGACCCACTGAAGGGGGACCACAATGGGCGCCGGTAAGGTTATGGCGTCAGTATTCTGGGATACACGCGGGATCTTGTTCATTGGCTATCTGGCGTAGGGTCAAAAAATAAACAGTGACTACTACATATCAATGCTAGAGCGTTTGAAGCAGGAGAAAAAATCTTGTTTCACCAAGACAAGGCATTATGGCACAAGTCCATAGCAACCATGGCAAAGTTACACGAATTAGGCTTCGAATTGCTTCCCCAGCCACCGTATTCCCTAGATTTGACCCCTAGCGACTATTACCTATTCTCAGATCTCAAAAGGATGCTCTCGGGAAAATTATATGACTCGAATGAGGAAGTGATAACCGAATCAGATGCGTATTTTGCAGGGTTGCCGAACGAGTACTACAAAACGTGTATCGCGAAACTCGAGGAACGTTGGACTAAGTGTATAGCTCTGAAGGGAATGAATGTTGAACAATAAACAAAAATGTCCGTTAAAAAATTCGGCTTTCTATGTTAGGCTCGGGACTTATTGAGTGACCTAGTACTACAAACTTTTGAAGATATTAGTGAGTTCTTCTAGCGACTTTTTTGAGACCTTTATAAGACTCATTCCAGACGACAAAGATGTCATTTTCAGTCAAATTTTCTAGTCTGATCTAGTCTATCGATGTCCTAAGTCAAACTGTAATAGACTTTTTTGCAATTCATTGACAGAAACTCGCTTTTTCGTGCGTCATTTTAATGTCGCATGAACTCATTTTGCCGCACTAGTGCGATGAAGGTTTTTTACGCACTACTTGAATTGAAGTTTTATTTTAAAAGAAAACCTCGTTTTTGTCAGTGAATTGCAAAAAACGTTGTTTGATAGACGTTACGCATGCTGGTAGTTTAACTCACACGTTGTGTTGCCGAACTCGCTTTCGGCTCGTATCGGCAATCTCACATCTAGTGGGTTAAACTACCTTCATACGTAACTTGTATAAAAAATTACTATTCAGTTCTGTAAAGCTATGATACCCACAAACTATGCCGACCCACTCCGCGAATTTGTCTGCCGGCACATAGTAAATATGGTGGGCTTACGTTTCTCAGTAACCTACCATTTCACCGTTCTGCTTTATAGCATATGGTTGAGAAAATCAAAAAAGTCTATTATTCTTTACCAAATTTTTTTTTGCGTTTGTTTTTGGAATTAACAGTCTCAGTTAGTGATGTTAAGTTCTTGTTTTTTTACTATGCCATACTCAACTCGACTTGCTATTATTGCACAGAGCATCACTTTGCTAACTAATCAAAAGGTGCTCCTAAACGCTGAATAATTGCATATAACATTGAATTCCTCTGGAAGAAGTACAATCAACTTTGGCTTTTATAGGTCAAATAATTTCATGCAATTATTAATTTGTGTTTTGCAAACATTTTAAATTCATCATCACACTAAAGGATTTATCCATCCACCCGATCAACGAACAGTTCAACTTTAATATTCAAAATGGCGATAGCGGCAGGCAGGCGTGGCAAAATTATAGGGAGAAAGTTCATGTTCATTCCTCAACAGTAAATAAATATGTATAGCTCGGGTCGGTGTACATAAAGTATATTTGAACGGTGTGTACTGTGTCGTGCTGTGCTGCGATGATGATGCATAATATACACACATCGGTTGAAGCGTTATTCTTAAAGGTAAAATGGTGAAAAGCGAAACGTGTACATACATCAACAACAACAACAATATAGACTCAGTTACGTGGTGCAAGTTAGAATATGAGAAATTACTGAATATGTTAGTTGATGGGTTTTATGTTAATGTTGTTGAAACCCATGCGAGGTACGAAAACCATAAAGTTGGTTACAGATTCTGGATTATGAAGCTGATCGTCTGTCTTGTTACATACAGACAACATCAGCTGTTCGATAAATATTCAAAATTCTTCAGCAAGATTTCGTCAACCTTTGAAGGAAAAACTGTAACGCAACGCGATCACAAACGTTCAAATGTATGCTAACCTTCTTGTTATCTTACTTTGTTGTCTTGTTCGAAATATTTTACAACATTTTTCAATTAAATTGTTTCTGCGATTTGTTTTAATGAATCAACGACTTCTTCGTACAGTTTTTAATGAACGAAATTCCGCGATAAAATTCTTTTGTAATAAAACGAGATCTTGGTCAATGAACGTTTCATCGTTCAGTGCCAATAGAACGGTTTTTCATTTCTTCAGCGCTATTTTTTCATTGAACAGTATGCCAATTTTTTCAATTTAAAATTCTTGTTTTTACCGAATTATTGAGAATCACTTTGTCGCTCGCGCCTCTTACGTTTCGAATCACCCTAATCAACATATTCAGTTACCGTTTGAATATTAATTGAAGTGCGTACGGGTATTTTGTAGCTATCTGATTTATCTAATTTACAATCTTACCAAAAGTATTTTTGCCAAAAATTCACCTTCTACTTGTCTGCCATAATATTCAAACTTTTTTTAAGAGCGCATAACTGCTTGCTTGATTTTATGATGTTCGGAAGTAGCAGTTTTCGATACAAGTTACGTATGAAGATAGTTTAACGCACTAGATGTGAGATTGCCGACACGAGCTGACGTTGTGTGCGTTAAACTACCAGCATACGTAACGTGCATCAAACAACTTTTTTTGCAATTCACCGACAAGGATTCGGACATTTTTCAGGAAAACCCTGAGACACGTGTTCACTAAAATTTAATTCTCTACAACTTTTCTTCCTCCTGATTTTAGAAGCGATTGATTGCAAAGAATTGGGACATTTTTCGGGAAAACTCTGAGGCACGTGTTCTCTAACATTTTATTCTCTACAACTTTACCTTTGGAAGCAGCTTTTTAATTGCCATAGTTCTACAGATATCATGGGCGCGCGGTAGCAATGCGCCCGTGACGCAAAAACACATATGAACAACATTTGCGACGACTCCCCCGGAAAATATTTTTCCCGGATTCTACGGAAAATTCTAAGGCAAAGTGTCCTTTCATTCAATAAAATCGGATCCGGAGATATGACCTTAAGAAATAGTATATTTCAACATACCCCAATACACAAGAGATGCGTTCATATGCGCGGGCGAAGCCCAAACGAAAAGTACACATCGAGTGTGTATTGGGGTATTTTGAATAGGTATTTTCATTACAAGGGGAGAAAATTGCTTAACAAGATTGACGTCTGTGGCCAAAGCAGAGAAAATTGCAACGAGAGTAAAGTTTGTGGCAAAAGCAGAAAAAATTGCAACGAGAGTTAAGTTTGTGGCCAGAGCGTAGCGAGGGCCGCAATTCACTCGAGTTGCAATTTTCTCTGCGAGGGCCACAAACTTCAACCGAGTTAAGAATTTTCGATTTTTACCCGAGTTGTGAATTCAACTTTTCACATTTGTTAGGCGAAAATTCATATTTTCTCCCGAAAAAGATTCACACTTTTTATCACTATTACAATTATTGTAGATAACTTAACACATTTAAGCATATAAAAGACGAATTTCACAGAAAACATGGAAAGTAACTCAAAAACACATTCGACTGTGCTGTTTTTCCAAACTCTTATATCTCGAGAAATATTTGCCAGATTAGCAAATGAACTAATTTAGAGTAATCCTGTGCTCATGAACTATGTGCTGGTATTTTGTTTAGCTCGTATCCGTCGAGTCGAAAATTAATTATTTTTTGTTTATTTTCTTCATCGCAAAAAAGAATTCATATGATGATGATGAGGTGCGAAAATTTACTTTCTGTAATTCAATGTCGAAATACGACAATTTTCAATACTGCTTTGAGTGCGGAAAAGGTCAACTTTTCCGCACTCAGATTTGAGTGAGTATGGAAAAGTTTTTCAGCACTCAAATTTGAGTGCGGAAAAGTTTGTCAGCATTCAAATTTGAGTGCGGAAAAGTTTTTCAGCACTCAATTTTAATTGACATTAAAAATGTAATTAAAAGGAAATTGTGATCGAAATGGAAGTTTTATTGTTTGGTTTTGTCTGTTTCGGCATTGAATTGCAGAAAACGTTGTTCCTACCTCGTTTTGCAACTAGATTTTTTCAGCACACGTCCTAAATAATGTCCACACTCGCCTCTGGCTCGTGCGAACACTATTTAGGACTAATGCTGGAAAAACCTTAGTTACAAAACTAGGTAGGAAAATTACTATTTCATCCCGCTACAAACTACCCATGCAAAATTCAATTTTCGCACCTCATTTGTGGTGAGAAAATATCAATTTTCGCCTAACAAATGTGGAAAGATATTTTTCTGTAATAGTGAGAGCGACTTTTCGTCCCAAGTGATGGGAAAATATTTTCCGTCACAACCAATACACTCTCACGTATACAGAAAATTATCATTTTCAATACAAAAAGTGCATCTTCATAGAAGCCAAAACACATCCTACGTTAGTTTTTTTTTTTGCAAATTCGCATTTATTTAATTATTTAAAGGCAATACTGGAATACCGGCTACATGTTAGTTAGTCAGTTAGTTACTGGTTTCCATTGGCACTTGTATGAAAATGAAAAACGACTTTTTTGGCTCCCGCTCGAAAACGGTTTGAAACCTTTTCTTGCAATTTTGTAGGGACATTCGGATGGGCATTCTACGCCATATGAGATTTTAAAAATGCCAAATTGTGAACTAGATCATGAGATGAACCGCAAATTTTGCATCGAGATGAAAAATGTTTTTTTTAGGCCCGTACGAAGAACGAAGTTCTTTGAAGAGGGGTCTATTGCGTTTACCACGACGTTTGTAACCAGTCGAATTTCGACCCGGGAGTAGGGGGGGGGGGGAGCACCGATCATGGTCCTTAAATGACGAATCAACAAAAAAAAAAATGTCCATCCGTCCGTAAACACGATAACTTCAGTAAAGGTCAACCGATTTTCAACAACTTTTTTTCCCTGAAAGGTAATCAAAAAATCTTTCATGGGATTGAATCTGAGCACTATCGGTCCAAGGGCCGCCAAGCTAGGGCTGTTTAAGTGGTTTTTGGTCTTTTGTACATAACTCGAGTAAATCGTTTCCGATTTTCATAAATTTTGTTTTGTTTGAAAGATCTGGGCATGGCCGACAGTTTGTAGAAAGAACTTTTTTGATTTTGAGCCCTTGGACTTAGCTAGGGCACTAAAAACGAGTCTCTGCAAGGGCCCTACATTTTTTTGTATATAAATATAAATCTCTTCCGATTTTCAAAAAAAAATTTTAGGTCTAGGAATGTCTCACATTTTATGGAAGAAAGTTTTTTGATAAGATACCCTTGGACTCAGCGAGGATCCTGAAACTAGGGCCAACGTGTTTTTGTTTACATAAATCGGACAAATCCTAACCGATTTTGAGAGGTAAACGTGTAGCGAATTATATTCATAAACAAATTTGGGCCTGCGCTTGGGTTTCAAGTCGGCCTCTGGTCGGTCCTAAGGTCGGCCCTATCCAAAAAACATTTTTTTTTCATATTGCAGAGCAGATTGAGGGAAACATTTTTGTCTATAGAAGTATGTGTCAGAGGCATTTCCTTATGGCCCTAGGTCGGTCCTAAAGTCGACACTTAACAAAAAAATTGTTTTTTGCTATGTTGTAGAGAAAATTAAGGCGAAAACACTTTTGTCTGTTTGGAGATCAATTTTGTGCTTTCGGGAGGGTTCTTTTACACCGTTTCTTCGGACGGATTTTTCAATACTGCCTTATCGGCAATTTCCAATACAACTTAATGTGGACGTAATTTCATACACTTAGGGGCCATTCAAATAGTGCGCACGCGGAAAATTGGTCTTTTTTGACCCCCCCTCCCCCTGTGCACGCTTTCGCACGTTTTTCGAACCCTCTCCCCCCCCTCCCCCCTAAAGTGCGCACGAAATTTATACTCACATTCCACACAATATACGTTTTCAGAGCGAAAACTGCAAAAAAATTTCTATAGAAAACGCATTCGGGGAAAATATAAACGCCAGTACCTAAACAAAAGATTTATTTTAAATCGGCTGCTCTCTGAAAGCCTGGATTAGATTGGAAATAGTGCACTACAACCAGTTGAAAGTCTTCTGCATCTCCAAACGAACCTATCCGCAGCTAACGTCTCCCAGCTACTTACGTCAACCGATTCGGGATTGTCATAGTACATGCTGCTTCGCATGTTTCGATTTGTTGTGATTAACCTTTTGAAATTTCACACGATGGAAAATCTCATTAGTGCCCATTAAAAGTATGGAGATGAGAAAAATGACGAGCGTAAGTATATTATTGACACAATTAAAGAAATGGACAATATTCAAGGACCATAACTTTCCAAGAACCTCATTTTTGACTTAGAATTCTTCGAAGAATGGCTATGTTAATGCTTTTTTCACTTTACTTGTATCATCCCATCTTGTCCCTTTGCTAATTAAAAGGAAAATAAACCTGAACAGATCAAATATCACAGCGCACGTTTTCGGATGATACCCCCCTCCCCCCTCGCACGCTTTTGAACGATTTTCTAAACCCCCCCCCCCTCCCCCCTTATATGCGTGCGCACTACTTGAATGACCCCTTAACAGTTAAGCCAATATTTACTTTCGAGTCTTTTTGTAACATAAACTCTGGTTGATAAATCTATTCTGACGTACGGGTCCCTTCATATGTTTCAATAAAAAATTGCAATATTTGAATCATGATGCGGACTTTTAAAAGTAAATGATTGAAGCGTTTAATTTCATTTTAAAAAAATTACTTCTTGTATATTTGAAACAAGTTTATTCGAATAATATTCTTCCCCAAACAAAAGAATACGTGAATTGAAAACTCAACTCGATCTTAAGGTCTCGGTAAACACTTTGTTTGTATTGTTACGGTGGGAACAGACTGGTATATACTTTCGTTTTATCTCCAAATTTTTTAAAGTTAAACATGGCGACCCGATTACTAAATATGTGCTACGAATATCTATGTGAGTTTGAACAACAAATGACAGAGAAAATGATAGGCACAAGTGAGCCATACCGCCGATCGAGCTGACTTCCCCAATATTTGAATAAGCAAATTTCTTTATCAATTCAAATGGCCAACGTTGACTGTATCTTAGGCACGCTTTCTTCCACATCGCAACACCTAGGCCAAAGATTTTATCTTTAGTTTCTTTTTTCATTTAACCTTTCTGTTGCTCCAATTAGAATAATATTCATACAACTTTGGTTGTTACTTCCTAGTCAACACTCCTATTTATATAAATTTAAATTCCAACTTTTAATCACTGGTTACCCTCAACCTGCGTATGGTGAAAGTACGGAAAGTATGGTGTAGATCAACCTACATCTGCCTTGTCAATGATTTATTGAATAAGCAAATGCTAACGTTTCGAATGATCAAAATATTATCAACAACTTAAAAAAAACGGAACGTTAGGTCACTATCTATCAATCATATCAAGATCGAAAATAAATTCATAAAACAGACCTCCATCAAATGCAATACATCAGAGATAATCCTATTCCTCGCCGGTATGTCATTGAGTAAAATAAAACAAATCGGAAATGCGGGTATCATCAAAGTTTACTTTTCGAACGAATGACCAGTCGCAAGGTATATCTAATGATCTATAATGACAAGGTAGGAGAGAATTTTTCTACGCAAAAGGATAATGTTTTCAGTTAAAATTAGCGTCCGTTAACAATTTTTGTTTTCATTTTGCTGATATTTTTTTATTCGACTTTATCCATTTTACCTGACTTTTTGTGTACTGGGATGCATTAATTAGGATCCACTACCCGCTAATGTCTATAATTAATAAAAACTATTGTGGTTTTATTAGTCATAACGAAATGACTGCAGACTGCAGCCAATGTTGTTCATTGTCTTCTGCTCATTTCTCTTTTCTCAACTGAAGATGCCAAATAACAACGTGGAAATACAAACAAAAATTACATCAAATTAAGTGAAGACAACATAACTCATTGTCGTGCAGCAGTAGCAGATTTAAAATAAAATATTTCATACACGCATATCGTAACTGATAATAAATGCTGTGATTGACTCAAATTGAACTTAATTCATTCTTCCTTTTAAGCACTTAACTTACTTATCGTCAAGTCATGTAGCTGTATCATGCAGACCACAGAGATTAGATAATGTGATGTGCAAAGCAAGATTCGTTCGTTAAAGAAACAGAACAGAAGCATCATTTTTGATGCATCCTAATAACGACTTGGTAGATGAAGAAGTATTTATTAATTCAATTAAGACGGTAAGTTAAAAATTATAGTTTCGCTTCTATTGATAGATGGAAATAGGTGTAAGAGTTGCGATATTCGTCTTTGGCATTTGCATTTTGTTAAACATATAATTTTAAAGCAACTGCCGATACCACGAAAAAATTCTTCATGAAAAACGTTTCCACGAAATATAACTACAGAAAATAGTCATGTTCGATAGCATTCGAAATTAAAAACAGTATGCGGAATGTAAGGAAGGGGAATTTGTTCTTATTAGAATTGAAATTACCCAATTAGAATATGTTGGAAAATGGAAGATGATAAAAATACTTTGAACTTTGCTACTCAGAATGTGTTAAGGAAAATAAATAAAGAAAATATAGATCATGCTTCTCATTGGACGAAGTTTTCAACGTTTTATCATGGGAGGTGCGGGAAATTAATGAAAAAACGCAATTTGTCAGGAAAATGGATAGTTTTAATTTCATCCTATTTCCTAAAACAAACCGAGTACTAGGAAATAGGATGAAATTTGATGTGATGCGGACGATTGGTTCCGGAGATATGTGGAAATGAAACTAGGTGTAGGAAGTTTGGTAGGAAATTTTATAGGAATTTCCTAAAATCTACTACATTCACTTCCTCCAAAAAGTATCTAAATTTTCACCGATTCAGATATGTCATACCTCGTTGTTAAAGTCTAGACAAAATCTAGGATGTAAGATGAAATCTGACCATTTTTGTAGCGCTGCAGCGCTACCAGAAGCGCTACAGAAAAAGGTGATTTTACCGAAAATTTCATCTAAAAGTTGCCCAATCTTATTGAGAGGGGCATCGTTGGAAAGACCTTGACTAACTCTAGGAAATAGGATAAAATTTGAAGAAATTTTTTACTATTGAAAAAGAATATTTGCAAAAAAGCGCTTAAAATGCCTAATTCGAACCAAATTTCAACGAAAACTGGTCAAATCTCAATATATGGAGGCACTTAGAAAGATCTTGTAAAGTTATACCAAACTGCATCAAATTTGAGAAAATTTGGCTTCAACCAAAAAGACTTTACGAGACTATTAGTAAATAAGCACCAGAAGTGCTACAAAAAAATGAGGAACTCAACGAAAATGTTATACAAAAAACCGATTCATTGGAGTGCTCTAGTCAAGACGAAACTAACTGCATTAAGATTGAAGAAATGTGAGGATCATAAACGGCAAGAACTACAGAATAGCGCCAAAAATAACGATTTTCGACGACGTAATGTAGAATAGTTTGTTGAAAAATATAGTCGCAATATAGAAAAATTGATAAAATGTGGATCTATTGCGCCAACTGAGCTGAACACACTCAAGAACATGAACAATTTAAGGACTTTTTGCGAAAAAAACAAGCTTCAAACAAGCATATGACTCAATTCAGCGTTATTCGGTATTATGGAGGATTTTGGGATACCGAAGAAGCTATTAAACCTGACGAAAGCAACCTTGACCGATTCCAAGTGCAGATTCTAAACGTTCAATCAAATCCATTCGACAGAAACACCGGACTACGTCAAGGAGATAAGTTATCGACAATCCTATTCAATCTAGCGTTGGAGACAGTCATCAGAGCTATGACAGTGAACAGGAATGGGACAATATTCACGTCATCAAAACAAATTACTGCGTTCGCCTACGATGCCGATTTAATGGGACGGGGAACGATTGCGATCAAGGAAATGTTTGTCGAAATGAATAGGAAAGCAGACACGATTGGACTGGAAATCAGTGTGGATAAGACGAAATATCTTACGCTAGACAGGAAACAGGGATCGCGTATTGGACAAAACATCACAATTGACGATTACAACTTCGAAGTTGTCCAGTCATTCAAGTACCTCGGCTCAATCCTAAACACTGAGAATGACGTAGACGAAGAGATCAAGTTGAGACTGATGCAGGGAAATAGATGTTTCTAAGCACTGAAACACCTGTTTAGAAACTCGCTGGTCAGCCGAAACACGAAACTTCGCCTATGCAAGACACTGATCCGACCCATCGTAATGTACGGCACGGCTATGAAACATGGTCTTTGACACTGAAGCAAGAATCGCTACTGAACTGCTTTGAGAGGAGAGTGCTAAGATCAATATGTGGACCACTATGCGAACAATACGATGGAGGATAAGCTGACAGAAATCTACGGGGACGAAACACTAGTCGGTGCTATTAAATCTGCCAGACTGCGATGGGCAGGTCACGTTGCGAGAATGGACGAGGATCGAATGTCAAAGAAGGTAATGGACCGAAACTCCGACAACAACAAAGATAGAGGAAGACCCCGGAAGAGATGGCTGGATGGTGTTGAAGAAGACGCGCGAAAGTTGGACGTTGGGTAGTGGAAAAGTCTGGCCCAGGATCGTTCCAGATGGAGAAACTTTGCAGAGTCAGCCAAAACCCGCTTGGGTTAGTAAGGCAGATAAGTAAGTAAGTTTGCGAAAAAAAGAGACTTCGTAGGTCTTGTTAATATCAATCATACATCATCAAATTTGAGAAACCTGAAAAAACCATACAGAAAAACGCGACATATTCTATGCTGTTTCGTAAATATTTCCTTCGTATCTGCAAAACTGCCTTAGAACATCACGAGCTTCTAATAAAGATCCATTCAAAACCAACGTTATTATTCGGTGGGGTAGTTTTAAAACTATTTGCTCTCAAAATTCAGCTGATTTTAAGATTATCTCTGTTTTCAATAAAAAAGCACGAGATTGTAAACTTTCAGTTTACTAGAGATAATGAAATTAAGGGTTCCTTACAACTAAGGATCGGAGAGGGTCGACCCACACCGGACCCACAATTTTAGCAGGTCGACTCACACCTGACCCAAAGTGTTAAAACACACAAAAAACGATTTCTGTGAATTGTGCAACTGTGGGTCGCGTGTGGGTCGACCCACCCCGATCCTTACTTAAAACCTATAGTTCAATAAATTTCATAAACAATATAAAAGCGAATACAAACTGCTCATTAATGAAGTTTTCAACAATTATTCCCAAACTAATGTCAAACTAATTGCGATTTGGGCTTTCTTAGCAGCTTCCTCATATAAATGCACGCTTTAAAGGGCTAATCATATAAAACGTGATGCGAATCGCATCGCGTAATGTTTGTGTGAAAGCTCAACTTGATAAAAATAATCTTTTTTTTTTGACAAGTTGAGCTTTCACACAAACCTTACACGATGCGATTCGCATCGCGTCGAATATAATGATCCCTTTAGTGCAGCGTCAGCTTATGTCAAAGTATACAAAATTATCACTAAGTGATGTAACGGCATCTTTTATGCAACTCTATCATTTGTGTGGAAAATTGTGTGATGGAGACTTTTTAAACGAAAGGTTAACTAGAGAAAAACTATGTAGAAAATATTTTCACTCATCTTTAAGCGGATTAAGACGATTCTTCAATGGGCAATAGTTACAAACAGTAAACTGAAATTATTTTAAGTATCGGGGTGGGTCGACCCACAATTTTAGCGGGTCGACCCATATCTGAACCACAGTTGCAGAATTCACAAGAATCGTTTTTCTGTGTGTTCTAAAACTTTGGGTCAGGCGTGAGTCGACCCGCTAAAATTGTGGGTCAGGTGTGGTTCGACCCACTCCGATCCTTAAAGTATTTACACAAACTATAATCTTTCCGTTTGATGAGAATGGTTGTGTTCGAAGTAATTGAATCTTTATTTGGCGCGAAATTCGAAACTTGGAACAAATCGAAACTTTTAAACGTTGTTCAGTTTAATTTTATCCGTAATTATTAATCGAAGGGACGCAACCATTTGTGCAAAACTTCGAATTTAGCGCCGAATAGAAATTCGTTAAGTACTTCGAACGCAATCATCGCATAAAACCAAAAGATTAGAGTATTGTGTAATTACTTTGGGCACGTACAGCAATTGTCCGATAAGTTTCACTGGTGAATCATTATAAGAATAATGACAACTTTCACCATATCGTTCAGCAATCTGCTTTCGTTTTTGAAATTTTGACAAGAAATTATAAAAAAAATTCTTTTACTTTCATGTGTTTTTCAACAGCTTTTCCTAAAATAAACCGTTTTTGACTAATTTAAAGCATAAATGTGGATCACTGGAATAAATTATAAAACGGGTTTTATACAATCATCAATAACTTTGATTAAGAATTAAAATGTCAACCATCATGACAGCTATCACAACTTTACCCATATAACCCATATAACCGATATGGGTAGAAATTTGACACTCTCAGTGAATGTTGACAGCTCTCACTAACGATTAACTAAACGAAGAATTAATTGCTGTACGCGCTCTTTCAGTTTATTATCTCTAAAGAAAATCACGAAAATCTAAAGAAATTCTGCAGCTACGCTGTTTGCCCATTTCACCTACCATTTAGAATTATTTCAGTGCTGGTGCCTCACACCTAACACTATAGATTCAATATTCCCGTGTTGACATTTCCTTCTAATTTGACTTATCGCAAAATATCACCGAACTGTTATTATATTGCGGTTTATCTTTTTGAATGCAGCAACGTTGATTTGTGGGATTCCCACAAATGTCAATTTCTGATTTCGCCGTTAATACTTTAATTTGTCAGCTTTATTTAAATAAACAAAATTGCCTCACAAACGTGTGATTTATGTTTTTATTCTAAATAATTAACTGGCGATATCTGTTAAACATTTCTAGGTAAATAACTCATTACATAAGATAAAAAGAAGGGAGTGGTTTCGCTGAAGTTGTTGCAGAAAATTAACCTTAAATTAACTTTGAAAATGCAAACAATGAATGTGTGTAAATAATTTGAAAAGACTTATGAGTCACATCATCGTGTAGTTTATGGAAATGCTTTTAATTTTCTTTAAATATTTCATAACAAAATTCTCCCATTCACTACGAGATGACTCTGTATGAGCGCATAAAAGAAAGAACGAAGAATGTTTATTTTGTGTATAGATACGTATGTTATGTTTCAATTTCGTATTATGTTTCTTAATCGTTTATCACTTCACCTGTAGACGCAAAAACATACATTTTGGATAATTAAATGACTTATTAATGACAGACTGGCATTTTCGTATTAAAAAAGTGGTCTAGTAAAAAATCGGTCACACACTCAATGGAAAAAATTTTATTTTATCGAAACATTTGGTGTTAGTTTTGCATTGTAGCCCTCTATGGACTAGTCTGAAAGTACAGCTTGACCCTTCTCTCATTATTTCATATCAAAATCCCACAATTAAAAAAATCCTTTAATGCATAGCGAGCGGTATTGTTGTGTTACATTGACGGTTCATCGCCAATGTATACATAAAATAAATGCCACGAAATTGCACGAAACTGTGTAAACTGCACGAAACCACTTATAAGCTGCACGAAACCACTTATAAGCTGCACGAAACCATGTAAATCTAGTTACTGTGTAAGGTATGAAACGCTCTCATCGTACTAAACGAAAAACATGGCCGCTTTGTTGTTGTCAAAGCGAACGCGTGGAAAATATGTGAAATTTTTTGGTGTGTTTTCAACAAACCGCTCGCTTATGCATTAAAATTTTGAACTGAATTGGCTATGATATGCAGTTGTAACACATCTGCGATTACGACACCTCGCCTTTGGCTCGGATATCGCAAACTTTCGCAGATGTGTTACTGAATTACATAGCCAATGCAGTTAATAACTATAACGTGGAGAGAAGTAGATACTCTTTGGAGTTGGCTTTACTTCTCTCGTTCTTTCACTGGTACAAAGAGAATGTTCATTATGACATTGGTTGTTATGTAAAGAGTCTTCGACTTGATTTTAGTACTTGGAGTACATTACATCACAAGAGTGAAAACTTAGAGTGTTCACTCAGTTCCAAAGGCATTGATTTGAAAACTTCACATGTAGCTAGAAACTTTGCGTGGAGGGAAACGAGAAAGTGGATGAGCTGGCGAGGAAGCCTCGGAAACATAAAAGTTACGGGCCGGAAAATCTTATACCCATCTCACAGTCAGAATGCGCCAAAGCCATGGATGAGGTCGGAATTCGCTGACTATTGGAGCGCCTATTAAGGAGGAATGCACACGAAGCGTTTCTTCCCGGTGCCCGATAGGAGGTGGACAAGAGAAATGTCAAACTTGGACAGGGGACGTATCAAGAGGGTGGTGGGTACGATCACCGGGCACTGCGGACTGAACAGACACCTAACAATCTCAACTGTACCTGCGGCGAAAATGAAGAAACGGGCGTTCACGTTGTATGCGAGTGCACGAAGTTCTACTCACTGAGGCTTAGGACTCTATGAAGTCCAACCTGCAACAGTATCCAAGATGGGACCTGCCGCTGTAGACAGGTTTCTAAAATTTAATGATGAGCATGTTACGAAACAGAGGATCATCATATTTGTGTTTCAGGGACCAGGAATGGTCCAACCCAAATTGATACATCTAAAAACTTTGTCTCCAGGTCACATACAAAAAATCTCCATTCAGTTCATTGTCAACAAAAAGTTGCTGACTAGAATCCACAAGCACAAGCTAACTTTTTCCTTCAAAACTTGAGGCCGGCTTTTTTACAACATTGTTAGACCTCATTTAGGTCGCTAGTAACCCAAATCCGTTGAAAAAAACTGCCGGAAGTTAAAACGTGCTAGAGATTTTTCCTGAAATAGTCTAGTTTACTCCCTTTCTGACAAAAGAACATTGTCTTGTTTTAAAGGTCAAAAGGTTTTTTAGCACTATTGCACTTGAAGAAAATTTGTCTTCAACAACTGCGGCACTTACTGTGGTTTAAAGTCCACCCTTGTATCAACATTTAAAACCCTTCATAATTCCCTAATGTGACAAACGAAGCGTTTTCATAAGATTTAACAAACTAAACACTCGGTCACAGAATGATGACTTCTATGAATAGCGCACTTTCTTTTATACCACCTGAATCGAAACCAACGACTAGAGGAGGTCGTACACATATAGCGTCATACTTCTTTCTCGATATTTTCTCTCTCCCCCCCCCCCATGTCACGTATCACGTTTGACTTATAACTCGATCAAAATAGCTCATAATTTAATAGAACGGGAGTCCATGCAACCAGAATCGATTCCTACGGGTCCGCGAAGTTTATGTTTTGAATGTCTAATAAAAATTTTTCCTTTTTATTGGAACAAAAGGGCTATTCCATTTAGACCAAATTTTGAGGTACCATCTCTTCACATCCGTGGAACATTCCAAGGAGTCGATTTCAGAAATTAAAAAGAAACAAAATGAAATGAAAAAAGTGCCTGTCATTTCTATAGAGAAACATATGACACAGGCATGGACGAACGAACAAAGGGTATGGAAAATCGTACGTACATGACAGGGGGGGTCTCAAAATTAGTACGGAAGCGTACGATGAGGGGAGGGGGTCAAAAACACAAAAAAAACTGCGTACGTAATTTGTGCATGACCCCTAAGAGAAAAAAGTTGTTTTTGACTCGTTCTCCTGTTCACAATTTTATTTTTCCTGTAAACAGGAGAACGAGTTAAAAAAATTTTTTTCTTAGGTTAGGAGGTTTTCGATTTATTTTATTCGTCATATGTCTTAAGTCATCTTTCAGAAGCGTACTGGGAAAGTTTTAAATGAATTTACCAAATGGTTGCAAAGTTATGCGATGTGAAGCGATGATACCTCAAAATTTGGTCTAAATGGTATTGCCCAAAACGTGACGTCACGTTCCATGCAGACACCCCGTCCCCCCATGTCCGATTCCGTTTGGTTTTCAATGACCCCCCCTCCCCCTCTGAGTGTAACGTAATATGTGCACGACCCCTGAAAGTTTGTGTACTTAATTACACAGAAGGTTTTGTTAGCCCGCTGGAGCCAAAAATTTAACATAAATACTATCGTAGATAGTCGTTCAATTGGGTAATCTGCTTAGCATAAATAATTCCAAATGCAAAATAACCGAACGAATTCATAATTCCTGTACTTCAAAGCGTTCAAAATACTACTTCACCTAGTCGTTGGTTTCGATTCCCAGTCAAAGTACACTAAAGTGGTAAATCTTGAGGTTTTTTTGCTAACTGCTGCTTAACGGGCAAGAGGTGGAAGTTGTTTCAGTTTACAAGTACTTGGGCCTCATGATAGATGAAAACCTAAAATGGGGTCCACATATTTCGAAGATATGCAAAAAGCTAGGTTCGGTTAATGGAGTACTTAATAAGCTGAAACGAGTCCTGCCAAAACCAATTTTATAGAAAATCTATTTCGCCCTAGCACATTCGCATCTGGCATACCTCAATGGCATATGAGGGGGGGGGAGCTAGCAAAAATTGCATTGACCAGCTACAAACACTACAGAAAAGATGCCTAAAAAATGCATGTAATCTAAGACAGCGCCACTCCACTATTGACTTGTTTAAAGTTCAGTGTCCCGGAGTCCTCAACATCAGCAGTCTTTATAAACTGAGCGTCTGTAGTTTCATGCACAGCGCAATTCTTGGACGGTCGCGTAGTAACATCTCGTTTAAAAAAACCTACCACAAGTATGAAACTAGAAGCCGTAAGTTGCTGTATTGCAATACAACGTGTACGAAGTTAGGAGAAGGCGCTCTATCTATCGTCGCGTCGGCAGTGTCTTATGTAACTCTCTCTGAGAATAAAATGTGCCGCGAATTAAGATTGCCACAAAAATGGCAGCGAAATCAGTGCAATTAACTTCTAATGGAAACAGTGTAAGTCTCTGCGTACTTTTCCACACATTTTATGTGCAATGACACACCTTTCGGTGGCATGAAAAGTACATTTCGTGTTGTCCTTGTGTTATCTGGAATTATTCCTTTTTTTAGATCAAATGTCTATGCACTCATTACCAGTGAATTCTCGAGTGTACATTTCGTTAAAAAAATAATTTGACCTTTACATTAACAAACAAAAACAAGTTAATTGCGAGACTATTAAAAAAATACATCCATTGAAGGTATTTTTTTTTTCTGGTTGCTGTTTGTCTTAATAATTTCTTAGACTGTTTTTTTTAGTCCGAAATCGATTTGTAGACATCCACTCGTGATCATTTAAATTAAAAGATATTTTTTTATCACAATACGCAATTGTATACTTTCAAAACGTAAAGCCATTACAATCACTCCAACTTCTTCAATAGCATCTTTTTGTGCTTCTAAGCATTGTTTTTAGGACAGACTTATGAAAGCTCACAAAAAAAAACATTACAAACGTTTTATATAACAATTCATTTTAATTCGAACGTTATGATTTCAATGTAGGGTGTTTCATTGTGAAGATTTTCTCTTATAAAAGCTTGGACAATGGAACTAAGTCAGAACGTTAACGTTATTCTAAACACTTTACTTTTCTGTCTGTAGATATTGTCTAATCATAAGGCTCTCATAGTAAGAAAGGCACACTACCATCAGGCATGGAAAAAATGTTTTCTTCCCGGGAACCAATCTGCCCTACAACGCATAAATAACTTACAAACCGGTTTTTAGAACCTGTTTGTAAGTTTTTTATGTGTTGTAGGGCAGCAATCCGAAACTTCCCGCAAAAGTTGATAAACGCACAAAACAAGCGAATTAAGCAAATGATTCGAAACGACTTTGACGAAAAATGGAAAAAAAAACTTTAGGATCAATCAAGCCGGGCGACAACAAGCTGTGGACATTGACAAAAAAAATGATGAACAAAGGATCCAGGAAAATCGACATGTTGACAGTAAACGGCGAAAGAATTGCAAAGGACACAATTCGAAAAAAAACCACGTAATAACGATCAACAGAAGCAATACGGATGATGAAGTGAACAAAACTGTAGCAACAATTGACCGCATCTGCCCATCAGCCATACAGAGCCCCGACAATCATGCGAGTCCCGAACAAATTTCCAGAATCGTTCTAAAGCTGAAAGTTCGAAAAGTCCCCGGACTGGACGGAATTCCGAACATCCTATTGAAACGATTACCCACTGTCGCTATAAAATATATGACGAACATCATCAACGCATGTGTGGATGAATGCTATTTTCCGAAGCTTTTCAAATTAGCGAAAGTCACAGTCAAGCCGTCCAAAAATCCGAGATCCGCTGAGAGTTACCGTCCGATAAGTCTACTAAGTTTTGCAGGGAAGATCTTGGAAATACTGTTCTACGCAAGGAAGCAACTTCGTGAATGAAAAATCCGCTATAAAACCGGAACAGTTCGGCTTTCGTGAGGACGATCTACCAAATTAAAGGGATTGTGACATCAAGACATCAAAGCCTCCAGGAAGTCGACAGGAATGGTACTGATCTATACGGTATGGCACAATGGAGTCATTTACAAACTGAAAAAGATTGGAACTCCTATTTACCTCATCAAGCTGGTTGCGTCATTTCTCAAAGAACGAAGCTTCACTGCGTTCGTTGATGGGTACCAATCATCATACAGATCCATTCCGGCTGCCCTGGCTCAAGGTTCAGTCATATCGCCCCTACTGTATGCTGTGTACACATCAGACCTCAAACTACCGCTGAACTGTGAAGCAGGATACTATGCCGATGATACTGCCATTATCTCGTCGGCGAAGCAGTCCAATACAGTCATCAGAAATCTGTCATACACACTGTCGAGAATCCACAAATATTTCGTTAAATGAAAAATCAAAATCAACTGCGAAAAAACACAAGCAATCCTCTTCAAATTTAGCCAATCGAGAAAACGCATACCTACGAGAGGACTGTACTTCAATGGATCTCTGATCGACCTGAAGACGGAAGTGACTTACCTCGGAGTAAAAATCGACGAAAAACTGAAATTCAGCAAACACGTTGAATTCTGCAGGGTAAAAGCGCTCAACAGCTTCAAGGCCATCTATTCAATTCTCAGCAGACAATCAAAACTGTCCACCGAATCAAAGCTGACACTGTATAAAGTCATCATTCGACCAAAAATAACATACGGATCGCCGGCGTGGATCACATCATCAAAGTCAAATGCCAGGAAGCTAAAGCTAACGCAGAATAAAATGTTAAAATGTATCCACGGTGTCCGGAAGACTTTCCCAACGAACATTCTCCTGGGGATGTCCGGAATCGACTCCGTGGAAAATCTGTAACAAAAGCAAACAAAAGCTTTCTTTGAAAAATGTGCAGCTTCGAGCTTTAAGTTGATCAGAGGCTTAGCGCCGCGCCGTAAGTTCTTATCAGTTTTCTTCTACCCTTAATGTTTTTTGTTGACTTTCCTATTATCTATCATTTATATCTTTTTATTTTACTTTCTTTTCTTGACATCTTCTATTTTCTCCGTTCCATTTTATGAAAAGTGATAAAGAGGTTTTTGAATAACCATGTTTTTTGCCTCGAGTTATTTATTGTTGTTCTGTAGTTGTGAACGTAAATTCTTCTTACTCAATTGAAATTAACAGACTGGTCGATGTATCGTACCCTAACGACGAGATATTGCGAAATGTATGTACCCCTACGAAATGTTTTTGTTGAATAAAGGCTAACCGATTATTTAGAAAAAAAAACTTCCCGAAAACCGACAATTTTCTCAATTATTTCCACCTTGGCAACACAGATTTCCCGCCGCGCCGTACTGACACCGATTTGACGCCATGTTAACATAAATTTTCCGTTATATTTTCATTCATAAAAAACAATTTTAGTTTTATAAGCTTTACTGTAGCAATTGCTGTAAAATTGCGTTTCGGGTATTTGGTTCAGGAAAGATGTTTTCGAATATTAGGAAACAAATAAAAAATTGCGAGCGGAGCGAGCGAAAAATTTTTGTGGGTCATTTCCTTTTCATAGTAATTTCCCATTATTTCCCGTTCATAGTCATTTCCAATTTTTTCCTATTCGCTAGTCACTTCCCGTTCTGCGACATTTCCCACTATTTCCCGTTCGCTGGTCACTTCCCGTTCTTAGCCATTACCCATTATTTCCCGTTTCTAGTCATTTCCCATTATGTTCCGTACACTACTCATTTCCCGTTCTGTAATTATAATAATTATAAAAAGACCTAATTTCCCGTGAACCAAAATTTCCCGCGAATGTCATTCGTGGGTTCGCACACTTTTTCCACCGCTGTTTACCATTACAAAGCTTGACTACCGAAGAGGATCACGCCTACAGAATAATAGCGTCTATTCCTAGGGTTAGACCAAGAAGAAAATTTATAGATTTAAATATTATTTATGCGCAAACAACCTCTTGGATGGTTTGGTTCGGGGGGATGATTGAATCTTCATGGAATGGTTGCAATAAAATACTAAGTAGCGAATACGGAATTATTCAATATTTTAAGGCATCCTGTAGCGCCCAGCAGAACTGATCTTTTTGCATTATCTTACTGCCTTCATTGTTACCGGTTTTCTGAAACGAAAGCTTCCAATCCATTGTAACAATTTGATCAAATTGAGTTTTGAACAACGTAAAAAGCAGAAGCTATCTTTGCTACACAACGAAACCGTACGTTAATTAGAATGAACCGTAGACAATCAGTTATTAATAATATCCAAAGAGTTAAGGAGTTGAATAAAAAATTGTTAATTTCATAAATTGTATAAAAAACAATTTCTAATCAATCCATGACATAGACTGTAGAGCGTAAGTCAATTTATTATTTGAGAAAAAAGACTTTACACCTTCAAGCATTTCATCTATTGAGAATACAACATATCAGTCATATCATACAGTTTTGTCCACAGTTTGATATTTTTTTTGTAAATGAACGATATTTCATTCATAGCCGTACAGGTACATACAAACATCGCCAAAGCAAAGCCGAATTAACGGTGTGTCTAATTTTTGACGGATTTTTATAATAAATTAACTTCTTTGTACGCATAGTTCAACAATATTTGTTTCACACGATTTCTATTGTAAGGGAACCATCCAAAAAAAATTGATTAATTTTTTCAAAAAGTGCTATGAAGTTTTAGTGATCAAAGGGTGATGATAGTGTAATATTATGTTATCTTGCTTTAAAATGCGGTAATCACTTTATTAAAATTAATTTGATAAATATCACCTTTAGTGATCATCGCAATGCTGTGTCCGTTTAATTATACGTTGTAACTTGGCTAATTACAACTTTCTTTCGGTTCAACTCAACATTTCGTTATCATATTCCTAATGGATCGCAAGTGTTGCAACATTTAAACTTACCGCAAATTTTCCACTACATCCAACTTTCCCCTCAACAAAACCAGGCCTACCAATAGTATAAGTGGGAACTATCTTCCTTGTACACATTCCACAGCCTCATTTTGGATCTAGAATCTATCAGCCTAGACTCGTGCGCCAGAAAAAATCACTCGACGGCCGGCGGCAGAACATGTTTTCTTTTACGTTAAAGCCAGCTGTGGGAAATTTACCAGCGAGCGGATGGATTTTAATGAAGGAAACTTGGCGCGGTGCTAAAGATTTTTGTTCAAGTATCATGACTAACGAAGACAATTTTTGTTCAGTGCAAAAATTTATAATACACGTCTCGTAATTTGTTATAACTCGAGCAAAACTTAACCGATTTTCAAAATCTTTTTTTCCCCTGAAATGTAGTACCAAAAGTGGGTTTGGTGTTGCCGATTGGCATTTTAGGACGAAGGGTCGCTGAGCTCGATCTTTTGTACATATCTCGCGATTTTCATTAATTTTTCGTTGTTTAAAAGGTCTGGGCTTAACTAACATTCTATGGAAGAAATTTTTTCAATTTCGAGCTGCTGGATTCAGTTAGGTCCCTGAGTCCCTGTTAGGACCCAAAGTCTTTTTTCTGCATAAATCGACTAAGTCTTATCCGACTTAAAATTTTTTTTCCTGAAAGCGAACAAAGTCTTCAAAATCAGGATCTTCAAGTTGACCCAGCGCATCATCGCAAATGTCGTCTATATTTTGAAATATTGCATCGTCTTCCGGTAAGATGTGTTGCTTTTTGGGAGGTTCATAGTCATCGTTGGCTTGTTCTTTTTTTATTCTTGAAATGAGGCTACGATTTTGACCAACCTCCAAATATTCGCCTGTTTTATGAGGAGGCATCGGCTTAGTGTAAGTTATCAGCAGAACAAATGGTTGAAAGAATGAAAAATGACATAAACGGAGGTAAATATTAATTTTCGCCAGAACAGCCAGAACGTATAATGTATGTCAAGAGACACAAATTGCTGTGGTTGTCAGCTTATGCAGTTCCTCATGAAATTTAGTATACTATGACATTAGCCGATGTCGTACTCAGCGCGTGAATTTATTTTATTGCAAACGCCGAAGCTTTTTACGCATCGATTTTCTCACCTAGCCATTCAAATTGTTATTGATTTTTCTGAGAACAATAATTATTATCAATTGAAGTTATAAACAAGGTCGGATACAGAACCGAATCAAATGCTCTTAACACACATGCATATGCATGCATACAGATGTTGAAACATTCACTCCAACCTCTTTATTAATGTAACATACTCCAAGTGCTTTACAATATGCAACAAAAAAATGTGAAAAAAAAAATTGTTGGAATATAAACTCTTTCTATTACAAAGAGTTTCATATAAAAATTCTGATAAAAACGCCCTCGAATAATATTTCCAACAATACAATGCATGCATTCATTCGATTTCACTCTTTATTGTAAAAGAAAGGACTTACATTCGCCAATCACTTCCTTTTTCATATTTAGATAGTTACCCCAACCATAAAGTAATACTTTAACGGTTTCTCAATCAACTCAATAGAATAATCGGATACATTTCAGTGTACAGAATTAGTTCGGTTTTTTGTCAATGGTCGGTGCTTTTGTCGCATTTATACATCTGTCGGCAAGATTTATTCCAAATAGGGGAGACCATTGTTTATGATGTTGTTATATTATAGTGTGTTAACAATAAATAAGTATATTGGAAAGCATCTGAAAGAGTAGAAATTGAGAATCGATATATGTTTAAGTTGTAAAGTGACGAAGCTTTAACAATCAATGAAGTCGAAGTCATCGGCTTCTGTCAGATTATACCGTATTTCATTATGAGACGCGTACGGTCCATAATCTTAAAATAAATAGATTCAGATTTTACGTATTTTTTCAATAAATTCGCTATTCTTTAGTTGGTACGCCTACGGCCAAATAGAAAGAGCAGGACGATAAATCCGGAGGCGTCGAATTCCACTGCCGTCAAAATCAGGCTGCGTCAAAAAACATGGTATGACCTTACCAGACCGGAGAGCCGCACAAAAAGCGGCGGCTGATAGCTAAAAGTGCAGCCGCCGCCGCGCCGCCGAGGATTAGGAAAAAACACAAAACTAGCCGCCGTCTAATAATTTTGCCGGTTGAAATTGGCGGCTAGTACATTTTAATCGGCGCCTAATCACACTCGTCGCCGAGTTTTTCGATACAGTTTAACCGAATTATCAACCGCCTGCATTTAGTTTTTTTCGGCTAGCCGCCCCCACCGATTTAATATTCGGCACTCCAGTCTGGATCCATAGAGTCCATAGAAATGACGGATCGTTGAGACCAGCCCTAGGTACTTCGAAAGACCAACCACTTGACCTACACAAATCAGGTATTTACCAGATAAGGTGCGGTTGTTGCGGTCGTTTGCACATAGGAATGACAACTCGCTAATTATTTAAGCGATTTAATGAGCATATTCAGTCTCCAAAGTGGAACAATAAGACAGCAGTAGGCATACAAATCTTTATGATGAACCACGACCCATTAACCGACATAAACACGAAAACCTGCTGAACGAAGACTTAGGAAATATAACATCCCCACTACTCTACATTTTTACGACAGAAAGAAAATATGACGATAATATAATTGAACTGAATGACAGATCCGACACCAGTGGGAGTGAAGAATTTTTTGATTGTGATTGAAAAGTATGTAGATTTTAGCTTCAGGATTGTGTTTTGACATATGTTTTAGAATTTAGTCGAATAAGATTCCCTGAAAATGGTTGCATGACACCCGAAACCGTGGTTGGTAGTAAAAATAAAATTAGTGCAATTTAAAAAATAGATTGTTTTATTCGCCTCCTATTCGTCCGTACTCCTCAGGATTCTGTATCCTCGAATGAACAATTGTACTTCAGTGCCGGCAGTCTATTATATTTATTAGATATTGTTGATAAAATATCAATTTGTATAACTAAACTTCCGCTGCTGTGATACATACAACTTCGTCCAGAAGCCATGGAAATAATGTTTTCATCCCGGGAACCGAGTCAAAACTTCCCGGCAACCAAAAATCAGCCCGATGTCGTTGTTAGGATTTCCCGGTGTGTCGCTGGTAGAATTCGTGGTCCGGGGGGGGGGGGTTTGCTACAATAGAATTTTTTTGAAATTGTGTTCCTAAATTAGCAGTTAGGGTTTTCAGTATCGATCTCACGAGTAAAGCGCCGCAGGTGAAAATGTTTCATTGTAAGTTAGAATTTTATTAATTGGCTTATTCCGTGTAGCGCCGCAGGCGAAAATTGTTTATTATAGGGTTCGTTGTCAGTAAAAAATTTTATTAATTGACTGATAGCGTGTAGCGCCGCAGGCGAGAAAATATGATCATTCAAATTCGTTTTTTGTTTTAAGTTTGGGAAGCTCGGGCTCCTCTCGCTCTAATCGCACCTGCGAAAATGTAGACTAAAAAGTTTCACTTCCCGGTGGCTTTGACTTCCAGGTAGCTTCGACTTCCCGGTGCTTTTGACTTCCCGGTGGCTTTCACTTCCCTGTGGCTTTCACTTCCCAGTTGCTTTAACTTCGCGGTGCTTTTGACTTCCCGGTGGCTTCGACTTTCCGGTGGCTTCGATTTCCCGGCGTTTTTGACTTCACTCTTCTCGTTGCTTCTTACTTCCCGGTGCTTTTGACTTCCCGGTGGCTTCGACTTCCTGGCGGCTTTGACTTCTCTCTTCTCGTTGCTTTTTACTTCCTGGTGGTTTTGACTTCCCGGTGGATTTGACTTCCTTTTTCTCGTTGCTTTTTACTTCCCGACGCTTTTGACTTCCCGGTGGCTTTCGACTTCCCGCTTGCCGATGCTTTTGACTTCCCGGTGGCTTTCGACTTCCCGCTTCTCGGTGTTATTGACTTCTCTGGGTGGCTTTCTTTTCCCAGTGGTAATTGCTGTATAGTAAAAAAATTTCGTATGGTACAATTTCCCGGTCGAAATGCAAGTATTTACCGGGATCCAATTTTCTTTTCCAAAAACTTCCCGGGATCCAGTATCTCGCGATCCCGAATAATTTCCATGCACGCCGCGTCGTCCAGATTTCGGCCGGATTTTTGCATTTCTTCCGTATTTTGACGCCCTACCTTTGGCATCTCCGGATTTTGACGTCTCTGTATTTTGACTCCTCCGGTTTTTTCGTCCTGATTTTGACGCGTCTGGATTTTGTGCCTCCAGATTTGGAAGTGGTCCCGGTATGGGAGACGATTCTCTCAAAAATGTGCACAAATTGTCTCGATTCTCTCCCATAAAAACCAGCTGTTATTCTTCATGGTCTTTCCATGTGGCCGTAGGTGTACCAACTTTTCATTTCTCTGCTATAGTTTGACAGAAGTCGACGCCGCATTAAATGAGTAGGTTACAAGGTTACGTTGAAGAGAACATGGAACTCAGGGCTCTGGTAAGGGTCCTGATTTTCGAACAATTACAAGTGATTATGTGGGGAACTAACACGTCTATTGTGGCACACTTTTCGAATTACCGTTAAATCTGGTAAATTAAGTGTAACACAACCATTAAGTTGTCCCTAAATGACGTTCGCATGGATAGGGCGTTGAATAATTATGTTAAAAATTAGTGAAGAAATAAGAAAAGTCAAGGGGATCTAAAATCTCAAAAAATACAGTCCCTTCCATTCAATAAAAAAAAACTCCAGAGCTTTAAATGTAAATATCGATAACAATAACTTCCACTAATCTAACGAAACGTGCCAACAAACCGACTTGCCGTCATTTCGAAAAAAATAGTCGCATGGACAAAATAATAGGAAAAACACACAGCACAGAACAACATATGTTCCCAAACATAATTCCGAAAATAGAAATATTCGATTATGATTACAGTAATTTAGCCTTACACTATGCTTGTCAACTTTATTAACACACAAAAATGAAATCTGCAATCATACGTTTAATAAGTAGTTTTAAGGGCACGCGTACAACAATGTTCAATGTAACCTGAAACCACTAATTTTCGAAATGAATTTCGATTTGTTTTGAATGATTGCAAAACATTAGCTCCTCACATCAGACGCATTTTACATTTGAATTGGACGGATAGATGGAGCTTAATGGACTGCATAAGTAGACATATTGGAAAGTATGATACGCCAGAACGAAATGATTCATTACAAAAGAGAGGCTTTGTTTCAACGAGAAATGTAATCAAAATGCGAAAAAAAAAGTTAAAATTATGACACATGTTCTAAGTACGTTTTATCAACGTCACATAATAAATGAATGGCATTTGCAATAAGAAGCGTGTAACTTAAGAAGTCCCGGAAATCTTAAAAAAACTGCTACCACACCTCTTCATGTTGAATATAAAGTACTGCATAACAAACAATAAAAATACTAAACAATGAAATAAACGAAAAGAAATATTTTTTATGGTTGATATAGTTTTTTTTCGTATTGTGTAGCTAGCTGGGTGTACTTTTTAACAATTCAATTGAGAATTATTGTATTAAATACATTCTTATATTAAACGAGGGAATAGAACATCTTTATATGCTGCTAACAAACTTTTTTAATGTTCCAAATATCACAAAACTGTCCAGTTAAAAGGTGGTTACAAAATACCGGATTTTTTTATAAATTTTTAGAAAAATCGTTTCAAAAGTTACCTCCAAGACGTTAACGTTTTGCTGGCAATTTTTTAAAAATTTCTTGCATCGCGTTTTCAAAGAATGTGTCAAGAAGTTATACCCTTTTAGATTTATTATGTTGGTGGAAAAAGACTGAGAATTTGTTAATTTTGGTGAATGGAAAATAAATATACGATGTTCTGTGTACAAAATTACAAGAGAGCGTCGTTTGAGGAAAGAATCGAGATCATTCTACACACCCCAAAAATAATAAAAATGTAAAGTTTCAATGGACTTGCTGTCCTGTAGCAGGTAACGTTGTCTCCACGTAATCTTCAATCACAACAAAAACCCTTTTTACAAGGGAAACGTGACGCAAGTCCTCGTCTCTTCTTCCAAAACAACTGATATCAATTTGGGTGACGCTTACAGCTTCGGAACGCAAAAAATTCTTTTGAAAAATTTTCATGAATACGCCACAAATGCCGGACCCCCCAATGTTATAGTTTTTCTGTTCTTTCAGATTTGACACGAAAAAAAAATTAAGTTTTGCGTGATGTGTGGAGTACGGGAAGCAAATTTTTGGCTTGCGAAATCTGAAAGCGCCAAAAAACTATTACGTTGGGAGGGTCCGGCATTTGTGACGCATTTCTTTAATCAAAAATGAAAATATTTCAAAAGAATTTCTTGCGTTCCGAAACTGTAAGCGTCACCCAAATTGATATCAGTTGTTTTGGAAGAAGAGACGAGGACTTGCGTCACGTTTGCCTTTTGAAAAGGGTTTTTGTTGTGGGTTTTTGGAAGAAAAGACAAAACAAATTTTTGAAAAAAAATTTCAGGCGAAAAAAATTTCCGGCGAAAAAAAGTTTCAGCGAAAAAAAATTTTTTTTTTTTTTTTTTTTTTTTTTTTTTTCCCTTTTCCTTTCAGGGCGAAAACCGTTTTCACGAAAAAAATATTTCCGGCGAAAACAAATTTCTGTCGAAAAAAAATTCAGCGAAAAAATTCATCGAAAAAAATTTGCAAAAGAAAAAATTCGTTGAAAAAAAATTTCCGGCAAAACAAAATTTCAGCAAAAAAAATTTGGCGAACATAAAATTTCAGCGAAAAAAACCGTTTTCGCGTAAAAAAATTTCCGGCGAAAAAAATTTCTGTCGAAAAAAAATTTAGCGAAAGCATTCTCAGCGAAAAAAAATTTCGGCGACAAAAATTTCCGGCTACAAAAATTAGGCGAAACAAAATTTCCGGTGGAAAAAAACCTTTTCGACGGAAAAAAACATTCCGGCAAAAAAAATTTCAGCAAAAAACCATTTCGGAAACAACATTTCAGCGAAAAAATAATTTCCGGCGAAAAACAATTTTCTGTCGAAAAAAAATTTTCAGCGAAAAACCTTCGGCGAACAAAAAATTTCCGCAAAAAACTTTTAGCGAAAAAAATTTCCGGCGAAAAACCTTTCCAGCGAAAAAAAATCGTTTTCAGCGAAAAACATTTCGGCGACAAAAAATCTATCGAATACAATTCCGCGAAACAAAAAATTATCGAAAAAAATTTCAACGAAAAAAATTTTCAGCGAAAAAACATTTCGGCGAAAAACATTTTAGCAAAAAAAATTTCCGGCGAAAAAAATTTTCAGCGAAAAAAATTTCCGGCGAAAAAACGTTTTCAGCGAAAAAAATTTCCGGCAAAAAAAAATTCCGTCGAAAAAAATTTTCCGATTTTTTGATCGTATGGGGACCTGCGTCACGGGCGCATCGCTACCGCGCGCCCATGATTTCTGCCACAACTCTGAGTGATATTGAAAATTAGCTCGAAATGAATACAGGTTGAATTTTCGATTCGTTTTTGTGGGGTTCCGAAGAGCGAAATAGTCAAAAATCGCGAAAATCATAAAAAATGTTGCAGCTCCTCACTCTACATACACAGCAGTTAAAAAAATGATAAAAACATGACTTTTTCAACTGCTCGTAGCTCAGCGTTGATGATTAAAAACCTTACAAGACCCAGTTTGGCCCGAAACTGCGTATAATGAGTTTTCCAACGACACCTCGACCCGACCATATTCGTTGCGTGTAACTGGAAAAATGTCCATAAGAAAATTGCCTTTGGCGCGGGCAGCAACTCTCGCACAGAGTTGAATTTTTATACTTTCATCCCTTGTAAAAAACGCTCGAGCATTCGAAGTCACGGGCATTGATCTAGCTGGACCATTATATTTACGAAGCAATGGGTAATAATATTCACATGTGCAAACATAAGAGTGGTACACCTAGACATTGTGGACAAAATTGACACGAAGGAATTCATCATGGCGCTCGGACGGTTTATTTATAGAAGAGGAAGGCCATCCGTATTGTATACTGACAACGGAACAAATTTCACAGGAAGTGCTGCCTTGTTTGGGAAATTAAATTGGAAAAAGGTGGAGGAACATTTCAAAGTAGAACGAATGACTTGGATCTCCAATCCACCTTCAGCGCTGTGGTGGGGTGGATTCTGGTGAGGACAATGAAAACTATCTTCGAAGAATTTTGGGACACAACAAATTAACCAAATCTGAATCGTACACGGTAATTTGTTTCGTAGTGGTCGGCCACTAACTCATTTATCCGAAGATCCAGATGTCCTCATTGCATTAACACCATGAGCATTTCTTCAAGACATTCAGTCAGTAGACTTTCCAGAGATTGAAGAAGTAAATGGAAAAATTATACTGAAAAATTACGTCACTTGAACCAGTTTAAGCAAGAATTACGTGATCACTTTCGTGTGGAATATTTGGGTCAATTGGTGCAAAATTCAAAATATTCATCAGTTTATGGTAGGAGAAGTAAGTTGTTCTCATCGCTAGCGAGAATAAGAAATGAATGGATTGGCCTATGGCAAGAATCACGGAACTCATTCCAGGAAGCGATGGCGAATATGAAAACATCCAATGGAGAACTGACCTGAGCATTGAATAGACTGATCCCCATGGAAATTACAAACGATGTGCAACAGCAGTTAAACATGAAGTAAAGCAACGTGCCAAGAAAATACAAGAAAAAGAAATAATTTGTGGTGTCAAAAGTCCTTCGAAACAAAGAAACTCCTCAAATATTGGAAGAAAAATTATCGAGATTTGGTCGAAAAATCACTAAACCAAATCCCAACAAAAACCTTTTAAAAGGTAAAGTGTGATGCAGTCCCTAATGTCTACTTCCAAAATTAATGATATCAGTGGAGGTGACGCTTGCGCTGAAAATACGCATACATTTCCTTGACGACAACGTTACCCTGTGTTCAAAAAATCGCGTCACAAATGCCAGACCCACCAGCGTAATAATTTTTCAACACTTTCAGTTTTCACACGCAAAAATTTAAAACTCAAAACAATCTTCGCAAAAAGACACGAATGTTAAATTTTTGCAGCGTAAAAACTGAAAGTACAGAAAAATTATTTCGTCGTTGGGTCTGGCATTTGTGACGCGATTTTTTGAACACAGGGTAACGTTGTCGTCGAGGAAATGTATGCGTATTTTCAGCGCAAGCGTACCTCCACTGATATCATTAATTTTGGAAGTAGACATTAGGGACTGCGTCACACTTTACCTTTTAAAAGGTTTTTGTTGGGATATCATTAATTTTGGAAGTGGACATTAGGGGCTGCGTCACACTTTACCTTTTAAAAGGTTTTTGTTGGGATATCAGTGGTTTTGGAAGTTTTTTGTTTTTTGACCCACTTCTGCGCCTCGGCGACCCCAATTTTCTTTTCATCAAAATGATGCGCAAGTCAATATCTATCGATTCCGACGAAAAAATTTTTTGGCGAAAACTTTCGCCTCAATTTTGGCCAACTTCGACGCCTCGGCGACCCCACTTTCTATTCATCAAAATGATCCGCAAGTCAATATCTATCGATTCCGACGAAAAAAAATTTTTAGCGAAAACTTTCGCCTCAATTTTGGCCAACTTCGGCGCCTCGGCGACCCCACTTTCTATTCATCAAAATGATGCGCAAGTCAATATCTATCGATTCCGACGAAAAAAAATTTTTGGCGAATACTTTCGCCTCAATTTTGACCAACTTCCGCTCCTCGGCGATCCCACTTTCTATTCATCAAAACGATGCCCAAGTCAATATCTATCGATTCCGACGAAAAAAATTTTTTGGCGAAAACTTTCGCCTCAATTTTGGCCAACTTCCGCGCCTCGGCGACCGCTTTCTATTCATCAAAATGATGCCCAAGTCATCTATCGAACTTTCCCGAAGGAACCAACTCTCTAGCTATTCTAATTCAGAAGATAGCAAAAATTCCAAGATGACGTCACTTTGACAGTTGGCAGCCATTTTCTTAGAATAACGAAAAAATTCTCCTCACCAATCTCTATAACTTTCCCGAAGAAACCAACTGTCGGGCTATTCTAATTCAGAAGATAGCAAAAAATTCAAGATGGCGCCTTTTTGACACCCGGCAGCCATTTTCTTATGATCCCAAAAAATTCTCCTGATCAAACTCTATAATCGCTCGGAACAAACCACCTCTCTAGGTATTGTCACTCCGGAGCTAAAATTCGAAAACTCCGAGCACTACGTGAAAAACCATGAAAATTGACCACTTTTCCACACTTTCCGACTTTTCCAGAGTTTTCCCGGAAAAGCGGCCGATGAAATTTTTCATTTTAGGCCGAGACTGACGTTCCCTGAAAATTTCAGGAAAATCGGCTGTCTAGTTCTCGAGATCGAAAATTATTAATAGAACATAGATAGATAGATAGATAGATAGATAGATAGAAACCGACAGATCAGGAAAAAAGTTTTCATAATAATGAGAACAATGGATTTTGATAAGATGTATGGAAAAGTACCATATTCAAACCTCCACATCTCAGCCAATTTTCAACCGATTTTGATGAGTGAGGGCTTGTTGGAAAGCTGCTGCGACGTAGTCTTTTTTAAAAATAATTTGGAGGGGAAGGGGGGCGAGGAAAAAAACTCAAAACTTCGCCTATACATCGTGTCTTGTCCCAAAGGTTTTTGTATGGAGGTTTTTGGGTTTGTGGACGTTTTTTTTGGGGTGTGGGGGCTGCGTCACGCTCTCCGCTACCGCTCCGAGCATGATCTCTACGCTTAAAATCACTACAAGTTCGAAGGATGACCTCACTATGAAGACTAAAAAAAAGGAGAGCTTTTTTTGTGGGAGGATGTTGAAACTGAAATTACACTCGTTACTTATATCTAAGCACAATTAATAAAATCAATCTTAGAAACCGCTGTATATTTCCAAGTTTCCGACTGTTAGCTAACATTTTATCAATCTAAAAAATGAAAACTCGCTTAGACAACGAGACCAAGAGTTTTTTATTTTTGAAACAAACAAACAAACGACCAAACAGCTAATCTGCCTTCTAGTTTCAAAGTTAAGGGAATAGAAACTTTCATTTCAGAATATACCTACAAACTTGTTGTCCTTTTATTGAAATGTTTACAAGCAGGTGAATGATAGAAAACAGATTTTTTCTCACATTTATCACCGAAAATCTTATTTGACAAGTGAACACCACTCTCCTTTAATTCCATTGTTGATCTGTTCACAAAAACGAAATATTCACTTCTTCATTTATACTTTGCGTAGAAAAATTATGACCATTCAGTTTTCATTGAATGCCCGGATTAGTTTTTCGTTATTAAAGTTCTAGTACGCTAATACCTAATAATTCAATTTTTTTCAGCTATTTCAATGATTTCATATAATACAGAGGATGCACTTACCTAGTAATTCCCATTGTTATCTCATGTTTTCATTTTATGAGGTAGGTGGCTTTCGTATACATTTTGTAACTATACGCTTAATCCTCCGTTTTCGAACGATACATAAACATAACATCAACAGCCTTCGTTGTCATTGTTGTTATTTGTAGCATTATAAGAATTATATTTCGGTGAATGAATGAGAGCAATAAAATAATGCACAATGGCGTTTATGTGGTCCATCGTATTCTTCGGAGAGAACTATGCGACTTCTTTATTTATAGAAAATGTAATGCTCCCTGAATTTCATCGGTCTATTAGTCAGCATGTCTGCATAATAGCATAGTGGTGCTATAGCTAGAAAGATGTCGTCATAGTTTAATGACGTAAAGGCGAATGTTCAAATCAGGAGACCGTATTTTCTTTCGAGATGAGGACGATAACAATGCCCCCAAGATGATTATATCATTTCAAGAAGTATCGGGGCCCATACCTCGATATAAACATTTCGGCAACGACATTACCCTGAGTTTTTAATTAATCGCATTGCTCTCAGTGACTTTTAAGCTCTTCGAATGACTGATCTATAATCGCATCGTTACCCCCAAAATTGAAAAGATGCTCTACCATCAGAGCAGGCTGGTTTCAGAACGAACCGCAGCTGTACTAAAAACATTGACTAATTTCACGGAAAGGGGATTCCAACGAGGGTTAAAAACGTTGTTGACTTAACAACAGCATACGATACTGTATGGAAGAGAGGACTGCTCAGAGCTGTTCGATGTCTACGCATCGCTGACCTAATCGCAAAAATCCTTAGCGATCGATTATTTCAAATCTTGCTAAACGACAAATGTAGCCGGTTCAGAAAGCTTAATAATGGCCTAGCCCAACGATCCGTCCTCTCCTGCCTCGCTTGGAGCTCGATCCAACTTATTTGGGAATAAAGCTCGACCGCTCTCTAACTCATGGTAAGCACATCAAAAAACTCCGTCTTAAGCTATCCACAAGAAATAACTTGCTTCAAAAACTTGGGAACCCACGGCTGCATGTCTGAGAACTACTGCAATAGCTACACTTTACTCTTGCGCTGAATACTGTAGTTCATCATGGTTAAATAGCGCACATGCAAGCAAGGTCGATGTGGAATTAAACAGAGCGATGAGAATAATCACTGGAACTGTGAAATCAACACCGGTGGAATGGTTGCCAGCTTTAAGTGATATTGCCCCACCAGCCATCAGACGACAGAGCAACTTGTTAGAATATTGGCTAACGAAAATATACCGCTGCACGAGGACCATACATTACCTATGATTGATAGCCTTAAATCTAGGAATTCGGCTATCGCTACGCTACAACCAATACACTGTGTACTAGCGAGTGGATGCTTGCAGGCTACAGCTCACAGCAATTCGGTGCCCGTCAAAAATCCCGAAAATTAAAATCCCGAATGCAAAAATCCCGAAAATCCAAAATCCCGAATATCAATAATCCCGAATGTACAAAAATCCCGAATGTACAAAAATAACGAATAACTAAAATCCAGAAAATCTGCAATTCAGAAAACAACAATCAAAACTTGAGATGCGTCTCAGCGAAGGTGGAAAAAAAAAGAAAAAAAAGGGGGGTCGAGGGGCGGCAGCCTCGATGTGAGGGGTCAAGGGGGAAAAGCCCCCCTTGCGGGGTCTAAGGGGCAGAGCCACTAGGGGCAAGGCGTAAAAAAATCCAGCCGCAGGCGTAAAAAATAAGCCCACCGCAGGCGCGGGGTCGAGGGGGCAGAGCCCCAAACTCAAATTCACTCGTATCAATCAGGATTTTTAATATTTCACAATTTTCGTTGTCATTCGGGATTATGGTTATTCGGGATTTTTGTACATTCGGGATTATTGATGTTCGGGAATTTTGTTATTCGGGATTTTAGATTTCGAAGTGACTATTCGCCCTTAAGGACTATTAGTCTATGCATTTAGTATACCTATAAGCTATTCGCCCTTAAGGGCGATTAGTCTACCTATAAGCTATTCGCCCTTGGGGACACATAATACAATAATAAAGCGCACAACTTCATTCATCGACCTTGAATTTTCTTTTTACAAAATGCTACGAAATTACAATTTAATCGACTCAACTGATTTTTCCTCCTGCAAAATGCTGCGACTCAACTGACTTTTCCTTCTACAAAATGCTGCAAAAACGCAATTACGTCGACTCAACTGATTTTTCTTCTATAAAATGCTACGAAAATGAAATTTCGTCGACTCAACTGATTTTCCTTTCTGAAAAATGCTGCGAAAACGCAGTTTTGTCGACTCAATTGATTTTTCCTTCTACAAAATGCTACGAAAAAGAAATTTCATCTACTCAACTGATTTTCCTTCTACAAAAATGCTGCGAAAACGAAGTTTCGTCGACTCAACTCATCCTTCTTTCTGTAAAATGCTACGAAAACGCAGTTTCGTCGACTCAACTGATTTATCCTTCTACAAAATGCTACGAAAAAGAAATTTCATCTACTCAACTGATTTTCCTTCTACAAAAATGATGCGAAAACTAAGTTTCGTCGACTCTACTGGTTCTTCCTTCTACAAAACGCTACGAAAATGAAACTTCGTCGACTCAAGTGATCTTTCCTTCTAGAAAATGCTACGAAATAGTTATTTGAATCACCAGGACGGAAAGTGAGGATTTTCCATGTGTCTCTGTATTGTAACCGAGTCTTGGACTCGGCACACATTCACACTCATGTTACAATCGGCGACATGAATTATTCCCCAGGGAATTATCCCCCAGACAGAAAAAAATGGGAATTATCACCCAGGGAATTATCGCCCAGACAAATGAGAATTATCACCCGGGGAATTATCACCCAGAAATTATCACCCAGCAAGTTTAAAGCCGTAAATTTGTACAAGGAAAATATCACTTGGATGAGTCCAATTTGTATAAGGAAAATGCTATTTTGTACAAGGAAAATGACATACCGGGTCTGGGCGATAATTCCCTGGGTGATAATTCCCAATATTTTCTGTCTGGGGGATAATTCCCTGGGTGAAAATTCCCGTCACCGTTACAATCAGTTTCGAGGTATAGAAATTCATAGACACATGTGAATTCCGAAGTGTACGTTCTAGTTATTCGAAAACATTTTCATACAGTATGCACCGAAATGCACAATGGAAGAAGTAAGTAAACAATGACGCCATCGAAGTATATACTTTCTGTCCTAGGAATCACTTTTCTGTCCTAGAATCACTTTTCCGTCCTAGAAATCACTTTTCCGTACACACACACACACTTCAGAGGTCTGTATTTCGTCGCTTTCCGAACCAAAACGATCGATGAAAAGTAGTGCTTTCGGTGCATACTGTATGAAATAGTCCATCCAAGGGCGGAGCGAAGCGGTCGACTCAAGTGATTTTTTCTTTTACAAAATGCTGCGAAAATGAAATTTTGTCGACTCAACTAATTCTTCCTTCTACGAAATGCTGCGAAAATGAAATTTCGTCGACTCAACTGATCTTTCCTTCTACAAAATGCATAGAAAACGCAATTTCGTCGACTCAAGTGATTTTTCCTTCTACAAAATGCTACGAAAATGAAATTCGTCGACTCAACTGATTTTTCCTTCTGCAAAATGTTACAAAAATGCAATTTTGTCGTCTCAACTGAATTTTTCTTCTACATACGAAAACAAAATTTTGTCGACTCAAGTGATTTTTCCTTCTACAAAATGCTACGAAAATGAAATTTCGTCCACTCAACTGATTTTTCGGAAGTTCAATTGTTATGTGCGTAAAGTGTAAAAAATGAATTGATGCTATTCGCACTTCATTCATGTTCCCTTCATGTTAAAGCGCATCAATTGAAGGGCGAATAGCATATAGGTGAACTAATCGTCCTTAAGGGCGAATAGCACATAAGGAGACTAATCTGTGACTGTGACTGTGGGTGTTTGCACCAAACTATGTACCACTTATTAACGAACCGCAATGTGTATAAGTATGAAGGTGACTTGATAGATTTTAGGAAATTAACTAGTTAGGCGCTGACGTGGCTGGGAAGACTAAATTTGTGATGTAGCAATTACTAGTCATTTATGTCATATTTTTACTTTTTCTTCATTTTGAATGTCTTTCTTCTTGTATTGTAACTTCACTGCTCCTTGTGTAATGATGAGAGTATGAGCCATATGCTAAATAAATTAAAGACAAGTTTGTACCTTTCGAAAGGGGCAAATATTCGTGAAATATTCATGGAAAGCTCAAACAAAAATCTTTGGGATTTCCACTGTAAGCTACTTGACATCGAAGAGGTATACAAGCCTCTTGCTTGCGGGATTTTTGGAGCTTAAAATTTTGGGTTGAAATTTGTCGTTGAATCGCTTGGGAGGCGATTTAACTGATTGGTGAAACAAGAGTCATCAGCGAAAATAGATTTTTGCACTAATTTATGCCTTAATCGGAGTTGAAGATTTTATGCAGTGGATAAATTTAACAAAACTTCGTGATTTTGTGTTTTAAGCGACTTCATCCTACATTGAGATTGTATGATAGTGTTATATGACACTGTTCGAAGTTATTTGATGTGGGACAAAGTGGATTAAAATGATAAATCATGAAGTTCTGTTAAAATTACTGACTGTACAAATTAGACGCTTCCTTGCGGGAAAGATCTGTCTAATGCTCGAAAATATCCCCATAATCGAAAAACGAAACATTGCCAGGAACACTTTAGGAAACAGTGAACTCAAATCCATTACACAATGCAATAGAACTTCAAAATAACATTTTCCTGAGAGAGCGAACACTGTCTTACAAAGCGCAACCAAAGAAATAAAATGTTTTCTAAATAACAGCAATTCCGAAATTCCCCAACTTACATGAGCCGCATAAAAAAGTCATTGTTGACATTACTCAAGGTCTTTTACCTCAATTCATTATTTTACACACCTGAAAAGCTGCTGAACCATCTTTCTTATCGAATGCAAGAATCTTTCCGAATTGTTGATTTACCAAGATTTTGTAGTGCAGTGAAATTGTTGACGAAACATGTGACTTTGTTGGGAGCAATAAATTTGGTTGTTAATTTCGGTCACACTATAAATTCCCGCGGGGAAAAAGACTGTCATGTTGATTGATGTAATGCTACGAAAAGTGTTAAATTGAAAATTAAATGCCTTTACACTTCGGCGAGATTATAAAACACAAAAGATGAAATTAATTTGAATATTTTTTCGTCCTACATAATAGCAATATGTAACGTTTTGAATTTAACACTTCACTTAGCATAAATACGGGCTCTAATTGCTAATACACAACACGTGTACTAAGTGCATTTCCATTGTTCTGTCGGCTGATTTCAATTGTTTTGTCCCATGTTACTTCTTCACAGAGATATTACTCAACGTCTCTTTCGCAGAGAGTAAATTATTTTCAGGATTTTCTTTTATATAAATTAAATCAAAGCATATGTGCGAGTGCATTCTTCCAACAAATTTTTTTCCTCATTGGACATAAAACTACACAGTGGTTATTAAAGACCATCAAACCATATATATATTTGATGTTTAGCTGAATGGATGGATGTAACAAAAAGGTGTTGAGACCGATAATGGATTTTAAGACTGTTCAACGGCGAAAATCAGCGGGAAGCCTTTTTTTTTGTGTCAGAACTCAATGAAATGATATTATTAGTGAAATGGATTTTTAATGCGATATTTTGAGAACTGAATTCCATTGACAAGAGATTATCGTTTCATGCGTCGTTGACAATGTTTATGCATAAAAAGAGCATCGTGAGAGTTTTTTGCAATATTTTAAAAATGGTAGCTTTTCACACACTTTTTATGGCTTTGTTTTTGCCTCAAAGAGACAGTGAAAATATTGAATTCAAACAAATAATTTCACTTTGGAAAACACGGTTAGTTGGGAGCTTTTATGTTTGCTGACTTTACACTCAAACGTTTTTATTTTGTTACGCTTTTACATTTATGCCATTGTTTTTTGAATAGAGTAAAGTCAAAGTGTAACAAAGTAACGAGCGGGAAACGACTCCGTGAAATCATGGTCGGGGGACGAAAAACCAAAATCATTAAAAATCAGCAACCACTACATTACCTATATCGCAAGTGTAACTGTTGTTTATGTTGATATTGTTAATTGTTTCATTTTCTAAGGCTACCGCGCAATTGACCTATGACCTGCCAAACTGATCAACCTCGTATTTCACCTCATTATACGGTGTGTTCCCAGTTCATAAAGCGGCCCCAAGGAACTACATCGGGAAAATTGTCGAAACTGTCTCAACTATATATAGTAACTTTGTTAGAAAATTTGAATTATTTTTTCAGTTAATTAAGTTCCACGTATTGATGGCGCACTTTGTTACAGTTTTACTCAGAACATCCAATACATTCAGCAATTATAGTTCTTTGATGCACTAGAATGATCCTTCCTCTAGTGCATGAAACTACTGGGTCTTGAATCCG
>CM055404.1:22176023-22187758 GCA_029228625.1 Pseudolycoriella hygida
AACAACTGAAAACTTCCAAAACGACTGATATCACAACAAAAACCTCTTAAAAGGTAGAGTGTGACCCAATCCGTAAGTCCGCTTCCAAAATTAATGATATCGCTTGAGGTGACGCTATCGCTGATAATACGCAGAAGTTTGTTTGAATGGAATCTTGTGTTCAAAGTTTTAATTTCCTGAAAAAATGACAGCGCTTTTTATAAAACAAAATTACGTTGGGAAAATTTTTTTGTGGAAAACGGGTCAGTGGTCTGAAAACGGGTCAGTGGTCTGAAAACGGGTCAGTGGTCTGGCCACTGGGAGCAATGGAATGGACGAAATTGAGTTTCTTGGCCACATACGAAAGCAGATGGTTTTTCGTCTATATTTTCTCAACAATGTAATATGGAGATTTACTGTCAAAGGCAAAGTTCTAGAGAATAAAATTTTAGAGAAAACATGCCTCAGGGTCTTAGGGAAAAATGGCCAAATCCTGGGCTATGACCACTTCTAGAATTGTGAGGGATGAGTCATATATCTAGAATTATGGCATTGAGAAAGATGCTTCAAAAGGCAAAATTGTAGAGAATAAAAGTTTACGTGTTTCAGGGCTTTAGGGAAAAACTACTAAATCCAGTGATAAAGCAACTTCTAGAATTGGGAGGGATGACGCATATCTTTAAAGTTACGGCGCGGCAGTAAGAAAGATTGACCCCAAATTTGGCCTGTTTCTGCACACAAAAAATTGTAATTGAGAATGACTATTAAGGTGGTCCTCAGAGACTGGTAACTTAAGCAAAATCAAGCATAATAATAGCTATGGTAATATTATCGGCGGCTGTTCTTACGACGGATTTTTGCATTTATAACACTATCGAAATAGAATATGACTTTAGAGAGTATCAAGAAGATCTATTTCTTACACAAGGTGCCACTTTATTCCGCAAGTTTGAAGTAATTTAGGGAAATTTGTTTTTCATTTCCATCCTTTTCTCGTTTATTTGAAAAACTTTTCTTTTTTTAATGGCATTCGTAGCCGCCTTAGGTACGATACACTGACGGGTTCCAAAAACCAAGCAGCAGGAAGCGCTTTAACACGGCATTCTATCAACCTTGCATTCTTAATTCAAGAACTGAATAAGATTGGCTGTTGCCAAGTAGGGCATGCAACCGGTTTTTCAAAGCCTGTAAAAAACTGGTATAAGTTGAAACCATATATCAGTTTTAAATATGTCAGAAACCGGTTTTTGAGAAAGTTTTCGATGTAGAGATGAGAAAATTCGGTTTTGAGATTTCTCCCCTTCAAAGTAAAACTTTAGAAAAAACTTTCGCTAAGCCAAAATCAAAAGCTTTGCGTTATGGAAGAATCGGCAGCGCTTTCTCTTTAACGAAAATAAGGCTCTCTTCGAGGGATTTTGTATCCAAGGATATATGCTGATGTCCAAAGTACAACTGTTTTATACATTAGATTATAACTAAAGAAGAAATTCCTCGAAAAGCTCTACAAACTGAATGTTTTTGTCCTTCTTCTGACGTTGAAAAATCATTTTTCCTAGCTAGTGTTGCAAGAACTTTGAGGGCTAAGTACTCGTCAATGTCTCTATGCTGTGGGTTGTATGTCCAAATGGAATGATACTCAACCCCATCCCTGCTAGCGATTTATAAGATATCCTTGAAAATTTACTCTGTCAGATAACTTTTTTCTCAAGATAATATTCCAGTTAGAAACAATGTTCTGCCTATAACTTGGCTATTCAACTTTTTGCATTAAGCACACAGAGCGCTAATTTTGCTACCCCGGTTTTAAAATGAAGTAACCAAATCCTCTTGCTGCATATTGCAACAATACGAAATTCATAGCATTCTTCCACATTTGTACAAAATGCGAATGTGAAGTAATGCAGTTTTCCGTATCTTATTTGAACGTTTTGTTTTTCATTAAACATCCATTCGTGTATACATTCATATGTTAATTTACAATAAGATTTATAGTGCAATCAGGTAAAAGGGCAGGTTGTTAACAACATGAGTGCATTTTATACGACTGTATTCGAGTATACATTCAATTTATTTGCGCCTGAACCAGAAAATTATTTGCTGGTAAAACACCGTGATATTTGTAGAGAGATATACAAATGAGTATGTATACCTAGTTACTGTGTTTGTTTTGTTTAATGTGGAAATTGCAGTAAATTCATTAAATTAAATAGTTTTTAAACAACTTATTTACTCGCAGAAAATTTCTTGAGTTTTTTTTTCCATTTTTAATTCAATCGGAAATGGAATTTGAACGAAGAAATATTTGTGTGTAGACTTTTTCTAAAGTCAAAGTTTCAATAAATTGGATAAAACTTCTTAGACCGATGCGAAGCATACGGAACTTATGTATTCGAATTTTGATTCGTAAGATTTTGAAGTCTAAATTATTGGCGCAAAAATGTGAGCTGTCAAAGTTGCGAAGCTTTGTCAGAACATCATCTTGCGATACTGTGCGAAAATTGTATTCAAGCAAACAATAGATGAAGCACAATTACGAATTATTGAGTGAGTAGATTGAAAGTTGCTCCTAAAAAACATCGCATTCCGAGTTATTGTGCGATGTTCTTTCAGAGCAACTCTAGATATTCGTACTTAACAATTCTGAATATCTGACTATAATTTATTGCAGTACAGGTAATTGTTTGTTATCTCACGATGCCATGCCGCCCTGTCAAAACATCGCAACTTAACCGTTAAAAACTTATATAAAAAACAAAAATAGTAGGCGGTAGGAAGTGGAAGGTAAGGAAAGGGGGATAGTTGGAAAGGGACTCCAACTGAGTTTAAGACAACCGAAAGGAAGGGTGGGGAATGAGATGAAATTATTTATTACAGTTTGTATATTTAGCTAGCTCTGACTGTTTGCCAGTTCTGTAATCAAAGAGTTTGCAGAATCTTGCAATTTTGCCTTGAATTTGAGTGTCAGCTTACCTAACGCGTCGCTCACCAATTTTCATTTCGCCGTGCAGTTTTTTATGTGCTAAGGTGGAATAGTTTGTCACATATTATTATTAACAGCTTACTCTGCGACACTTGCAGTGATTTTCTGTGCGTGGATGCACAATTGGACCATACTGGAGCTCCGTACAACATTATTGGGCGGAATATGATTTTTGAAAATTAGCAATTTGCTACGAATGCACAATTTTGAGGGACGGTTTATTAGTGAGCAGAGGATGCAGATGATTTTTGTGCCCGCTGTTTTGCGTAATTGATGTGACGTTTGAAAGGAAGGTTTTGATTCAATAGTACTCTCTTGACTTCAAAGATTTCAAGATACAGTGTATCTTCTTCGGCCTTGCTAGAAATTGAGACAATCCGGCCTGAGCAATAGGCGTTTCATTAATCTTTAGACCCGTACGAAGAACGAAGGGGTCTGTTGCGTTTACCACGACGTTTGTAACCATTCGAATTTCGACCCGGGAGTGGGGAGTAGATGACAAATCAGCAATAAAAAAAATGTCCGTCCGGCAACTCGAGTAAATCTTTTCCGACTTTCATAAAAAATTTTTTATTTGAAAGATCCGAGCATGACCGACAATTTATGGAAGAAACGTTTTTGGACTTGAGTCCTTGGACTTACCTAGGGCACCACAAACGAGTCTCTGCTAGGGCCCTACGTATTTTTTGTACACAAAGTAAATCTTTTCCGATTTTCGAAAATTTTTTGTTGTTTGAAAGATCTAGGCATGACCGACAATTCATAAAAGAAAATTTTGCCTGTGCTTAGGGCTCAAGTGGGCCTTATGTCGGTCTTAAGACGACCAATTTTTGTTCCTGAGTAGTAGAATTTTTTCCGGATTTGTCTTGTCTCCAAGACACGTTCGACGAAGTGGTCAAAAACATCTGGATGAAACTTTTCCGCCTAAATTTCGATGTTGTAAGCAAATTGAACGACTTAGCTCAGTGGTAACGTGGCTTTCCGTGGCTTTCAGTGGCTTTCCACCAAGAATATCCGGGCTCAATCCTGGATACAATACAGTATTTTTTTTCAATGTTTTCCGTAAGTCCGTATATTTCATTCAAAACCTTGAGAAGAGATTTCTGCGCTAATTTTGTGCAGATGTCAGCGAAAATGTTGTTTCATCAACCATCCGAAAACATCGTTTTCTGAAATCGTGGTGATTATTTTTGTAGCAAATGTTGTGTACTTGCATTCCTTCTTAGACTTCTTGGAGTGTCGGAAGTTTCGATTGTTTAGTTTTATTTTATAATCTTTCTTTGAAGATATTTCTGTTCAGGAGGAAAGGAATTTTTTTGTTAAAGTGGGACGACCCTAGAACCAGCCTTGGAACTAAAGATGACACCCATAACATATCAATAGCACAAAAAGAACTTGTACTTCATAAAACAACTACATATACCGCATTGCATTTCATTGCACCTCATTACACTTTACTGCACCTTGATGCACTGAACTATACCTCACTGAAACTCACTACACCTTACTGTGCCTTGGTGGACCTGACTCCACCTTGATGCATCTTACTGCACCAAGAGGCAGTAAGATGCATCAAGGTGCAGTGAGGGGCACCAAGGTGCATTGAGGTGGAGTGAAGTGCAGTGAATTGCAGTGACATTTTGGATTTTATATTATAGAAGTAACGTTCCTAGGCACACCCACACTTCATAATCTGGGTAGTTGTGAATTTGGTGCCGCAACGAATCTTACACAGAAGAATGGCAGACATATATGACGTGACCCATATTCGATGAATTCTGTGTACAAATATCTGAGTCTAACTTTAGATGGAGATATAATTAGCACCAGAAGAAATCCTTATGGTAAAATGCTAGCTACCGTTAGACGTGGTTCGGAATTCACGTTAAGCATCTGGTCCAAAAAATGACTGCCGGTAAAACACAATGACGGGGCCAACCGGCATTCTAAGTCTTACTAAGTTTACGCACCCAGTACATCAAAGATGGCAATTTACCACTGACACAGTAAAAAAAACGTCTCTAAAATCCATGTGAGCAAAATCTCATAAAAAATTGCGAGACTAGTAAAGTAAAAATGATCTAGCCTCTGACCCGCACGGGTTGTAACGGCGGATTATTATTATTATTGAGCATGGAAAATTATTCCTGCTATTTAATTCACATCTTTAGTGCCACACCAGCTTCTGTCAAATTATGGAGTTATACTTCTACAGGATGTGGCGCTAAAGAAACGCGTTCATTTAAAATTTAAAGGTTTCTTAAGGATTAACAATCGGTTGTGTGGTTCCTGTTATAATAGGGTTAATAGAGTGGACCAAAACCGGGATAGGCGATCCGAATTCAAGGACAAAGTTATGTAAGATTTTTTTTCACCAATCACGAGTGCCAGAAAGTAAGGGACGAAATTGCTTCGTTACGAAAAACGTCATTCGATACACGTGTCGTATGATGATCGCAATCGATGTCTGCCAACCTCGGCTTTGACTCGGATTGACATCTGACATCTCTTGCGAAAAAATACCTGCATACGACCATAGTATACTTATCGAAAATTACTACAATCGCATACGTCAAATATGTGTTAGTGATATGTAGTCAAAGTAAACGGACGCAAGATTATAATAAACGCGTGGAAAAGATTTTGCAAGTAAAGTCACGATGTTTGTAAGTGTTCGACTATTCCGATAACATAAAGTAATGCTGTATTGGAGTGTAGCAGACGTGTATTTACGAACACTCGTGCAAGCGCTACGTCTGCTATATACTCCGATGAAGCATTTATCTACTATTTTAACTGCACTTCAAGTTTATTACACTCAAGATTGCTCGATATTGGCCGTGTTGTCATTTGTCGTATGATTTATTAGAGGGCGTGATCTCCATGCAAAAAGCGACAAATGGTGATCTAGATGATCGGATTTGGCGCTTTTGTCGTAGCGGTGGAACCTTTAACTATGAATCAAAACACAACCAATTCCTTTCGACGCGACGTTGGTTTAGTCTTTATAGGAAATCGTACGGGTCTACGGAACCTTATGTTACAGACACAAACATTAGCTACTGCTACTTACAAACAACAAAATTACAAACTGCCATCCAGCCACAAATGCAGTGTCTCATGTCAACCAAGATATGTTTTTTTTCAGTCTATTCAAAAATCAAATCAAACAAAATGCTACTTTTTCGTGGTTAAGTTTTTTTCTTTTCTACAATAGATATCAAAATATGATTACGTTTTTTGTGTCTTTTAAAACTTTAAACAAAAGAAATAATAAAAAAAATAAAACTAATAAAAATCATACACGAAATCACATCACCCATCACATAAAGCGAAATTCATGAAACGGAAAAGCTTCGTCGAAATCTACGGTAAATAGAGGAAAAATTTGCTGTGACTTTTTTTGTGTATTCAACAATTTTTTATTTTGATGGCAATTATTGTTAATTTTATTGTATTTTTAGCGCCCATCAAACTGTGACAGTTTTTTTTTATTTTTATTTTAAAATAAATTGCTATCTAAATGAAAAATAAGATTTTTTTGTAAGTCTCATGAATACCATTGTACTCGTCATATATTCCAACTGTAATTACTTAATAAAATAATAAAAAAAAAAATATTTTGCAGACGAAACGATTTGGTTTTGTTTGATTTTTCTTTCAAATTTCGGAATTTTGAAAGGGGTCCATTATGGTAAAAATGCTAAAATTATTATGAGACCCATGAGTTGCGTCAATGCAGACGAAATAGATGTTAAGAAAATTACCAAATCACGTTCTTAATTTTGACATAAAAATGGGAATATTTTGTGCATTCCAATTTGATTTAATTCACAAATCAGACATTAGCAACGGAAAGTTCACATGGCGATTTAATGTGATAGAATTTACAGTGTAATGGACACTAAGAAAAAAGATTGACTAATTTCACTTTGTCTTCAAGTAAATCCACAATTTCCGTCACAGCTGTATTTTTAGACAGGTTTTTGCGGTGTCAAGAGCGCGTCGCATGCATGTGAACTGTCAAATTGGCGATGTTTTTTAGAACAAAATCCTTTGTAAATAAAAAATTATAAAGAATTATATGTCATGTACTGTGAGAGGATGACTAACACACAAATGATAGATCAATCAGAATTCAGAAAATATGAAGGTAAAAAATTTGATCTGAAATAACATCGCAAACGAACTTCGAATGCGATGATTTTTCAGATTCACTTTCGACCTTCATACCCAAACTTTTTGAATTCTGATTCAACTATTACTCGTGTAAGAGTCATCCTCTCACTAGAACTAGAATTTTGAATAATTTTTTATTGCTGCGTTCTATAAAAACATCGCAAACTTCACAGTTCACATTTTTGCAACGTGCTCTTCATATCTATTTTGCCATGACTGAAAATGTGAGCAAATGTCATAATCATTTGACCAAAAATTTCTACATGTAATTTCTACAGTAACAGAATTTTCTTTCTCTTTCTCTCTAACACTTTTCCATATTGTCGTTTCACTCACACACATATATTTTACCTGTTGACTGTATTGAAGCGTGGACAATAGTTTTTATCTCATTTCATTATTACTGGAGTGTGTGAGTGAAAAAGATGTAAGATCGAAAGGGTAGCGTGGGCAACAATGGTTTAAGCCATGTGACAATTTTTTTTCATCAGACCCAGTAGACGAAATGTTACACTGTCCTTTATTTGTAAAAATGTCGAAAGAACAAAAGATACCCTGCTGAGTTGAAATTCCGAAAGAAATAATTCTGAAATTAAATCTGAAAGGAAAGATTTGCCACGACTGGGACCCCAACCCAAAACATTCACCTTACCGGGGTGGTGCTCCTACCAAAAATTTTTCCTTTCAGATTTAATTTCAGAATTATTCCATAATTTCAACTCAATTCAATATCCTAAATTCACTTCAGTCACTCTTAACTGCATTTGTTGAATATTCACGAAAATGAACGAGTGATGGATCCGCAATCACTTTAAAACCAATTCCCAGCAGTTACTTTGTTTGAGGACACCACATGATTCATCGTTTAATTCACTGCGTGATGCGTGATTGATTCAGTAACTTTTTGAATTCTGATTCAACTATTACTCGTGTAAGAGTCATCCTCTCACTAGAACTAGAATTTTGAATAATTTTTTATTGCTGCGTTCTATAAAAACATCGCAAACTTCACAGTTCACATTTTTGCAACGTGCTCTTCATATCTATTTTGCCATGACTGAAAATGTGAGCAAATGTCATAATCATTTGACCAAAAATTTCTACATGTAATTTCTACAGTAACAGAATTTTCTTTCTCTTTCTCTCTAACACTTTTCCATATTGTCGTTTCACTCACACACATATATTTTACCTGTTGACTGTATTGAAGCGTGGACAATAGTTTTTATCTCATTTCATTATTACTGGAGTGTGTGAGTGAAAAAGATGTAAGATCGAAAGGGTAGCGTGGGCAACAATGGTTTAAGCCATGTGACAATTTTTTTTCATCAGACCCAGTAGACGAAATGTTACACTGTCCTTTATTTGTAAAAATGTCGAAAGAACAAAAGATACCCTGCTGAGTTGAAATTCCGAAAGAAATAATTCTGAAATTAAATCTGAAAGGAAAGATTTGCCACGACTGGGACCCCAACCCAAAACATTCACCTTACCGGGGTGGTGCTCCTACCAAAAATTTTTCCTTTCAGATTTAATTTCAGAATTATTCCATAATTTCAACTCAATTCAATATCCTAAATTCACTTCAGTCACTCTTAACTGCATTTGTTGAATATTCACGAAAATGAACGAGTGATGGATCCGCAATCACTTTAAAACCAATTCCCAGCAGTTACTTTGTTTGAGGACACCACATGATTCATCGTTTAATTCACTGCGTGATGCGTGATTGATTCAGTAGCCCGCATGAACGATCATGTAACCAACCCTGGTGTAGTAGTGTTGGTCACTTAGCATAAGGAAGAGGGAGGCTGCCTTCTGATAGTACCTTAACGTCACGTATATGAAGAGCCAAAGGCAGCTAGGCGCTATCAAGATGGGGTGGCGGATGATCTCATCGACAAGAGGCAATGGCAGCATACACAGCCCTAGTCAGTTGGGCTACCATCACAAAACAAAATTGGTCCACCGATGTATAGGAGGTTGGAGTCGAGGCTCTGGAACACATGACTGCGAGCGATTATGGAAAAATTATTGCAACGAAAGCTGGAGTTCTATATGCCCAAGAAGAAGCGCCAACGAATGATTTGAAATGCAATTCTTTTTTACTTGGCACCAGATTCCTACAAGAAGTTGTAATACTCGGAATGCGGCTTCACTGGTATGTACCAAGTTGAAAACAGTTCAGTTGTAAAACAAAGCATTAGGAAACCAGAAGCGTTGCGTAGTTAAAAATTTCTACCTAATAATTTCTAAAAATTATTCGCACTGCAATTTACCCTGGTGATGTTTCCAACGTCATTGAATCCACATAACCGAAGGTAGGTTTTACCGGCATTAAGTTAGATCAATTAGTAGACAAATTTTATTAATTTTTGTTGGCCTAGGACCTAATCGCTCAGCACAATTAAGTGTTATCTATACTGATAATATTGGTATACAAAACTATAAACGCTGCAAAATTATTTAATTGCAGGTTGTTTGTATACTATTCCAACTGAAGAAAACAAACAAAAAATAGCAAAACTCTATTCGCTATTAGCAAGAAATTAGGTTGTCGTAGGTTCGACAATGACGTGAAATCAGAGCATTTAGAGGTTGTAGAAAAACACTTCGAAAAATTTGTGTTAAGAGCAAAACACTTTTGAAAAATTTGCGATGTTTTTATAGAACAGAATACTGCGTAAATAACTAATTTTTCAAAATTATAGCTCATGTATTGTGAGGGAAAGACTCTTACACGAATAATAAATAAATCAGAATTCAAAAAACTTGAGTATAAAGGTCAAAAGTTCCTCTGAAAAATCATCGCATTCCAAGTTTAGTTTCGATGTTATTTCAGACCAAATTTGTACCTTTATACTTATACTTTTTGATTTCTGATTCATCCATTATTCGTGTAGGAGTCACAGTATATGAGCTATAATTGTGAATAATTTAATGTTTACGCAGCATTCTGTTCTAAAAAAAACATCGCAAACTTGACAGCTCACATTTTTGCGACGTGCTCTTAACGAAAAGCTTTTTATAAGAAACATAATTTCTTAACTCAGGCAGTGATTCACGTTAACCTTCTTTAGAGAAACTATCCAAAGTAATTATAATCTGTTCATTACAAACATAATTCCCTAAACAAAATATGATTTCTACTACAATACTGACTCCAAAATTTAGTTACCTCTTGAAATCATAATTTGGACTCAATATTATTGCGACAGCCATATTTTCACATATATTTGCGGCAAATGTTAAAAATATGATTTATACAAGGAAATGTAAAGTAAAATTGACAAAATGATTTGTGGATGTTTATTGAGTTCGCAAATCTGTCGAAGAAGCGATCCGATCCCGAAACGAAGAGATGAATCACTTTACTTTTTCCTGAAACGTTGAAGAAAAATCAAACAAGTATCACAAATAGATAGACAATAAATAAACGTCGACGTGAAGTGAAAATATAGAATGAGATGTGTAAGGCAACAACGGGCACAAAAAATGACATTTTAATTTAATACATTTGATGGCGCGTTAGTTCGTATATTGTTGGTTTGATTGTGTATTTGTTGTTTATATTTCTTTTCTTACACGCTGGAGGTTTGTGTAGTAGGTTAACTTCAACAACAACTTGAACTACTCAGCTGAATAGATTTTACCGTCATATAACTTTCAAAATTGAAACGCACTTTTCAACATGTTTGATTTCTCTTATGCCATTTAACAACATGCATTTTCCACGAAGAAAATCTCTTTCATTATTATTGTTATTATGCAAATTAGAAATTCTTTGGCTTTTATTTTTTTTTTATGAAAAATTCATAATACAAAACGGGAGTCAGTTTGGAATGAGATAATTCTCAGGTAAACTTTTATATATTTATCATTGATCTGTTGCTCTAACCACAAAATGATACTATAATTCAACTATCGCATTACCTACATGCATTACATTATTTTTTATGAGATACAGTAATCTCATCTACTTCAATAATTTATGCTAAGGTATTCGAAATAAAAACACGTCAAATGTTCACCTTCTTTACTCACACCGAAAGGTAGAGTTCCAATGAGACTTTTTCATATGTAATCACCCACGTTTTGTGACATGGCTTTGATAATGGAATTCCTAGAATAGAAATACCCCAAGATCCTATCACTCCCCATGTCTAATCTCCTCATTCAAACGATGAATCATTGTATGTGTTTTGTTGATGTAAAATTTGACATACAACAGAAGCTCTACTTATACAATTTATACTTATACTGGGCCTTTCATACAAAACTGGACACCTTATATGATTCTCTCAATCATTCAATGTTGGTGTGAAAGTGACAAACATCATAGCTTGTCGATATACTCAATCGCAACAAAAACCTCTTAAAAGGTAGAGTGTGACGCAGTCCTTAAAGCCGCTTCCAAAATTAATGATATCGCTTGAGGTGACGTTATCGCTGATAATACGCAGAAGTTTGTTGGAATGGGACCTTGTATTCAAAGTTTTAATTTCCTGTTTTGGAAGTTTTCAGTTGTTGAAAAAAAATTGTCTTCGAAAAAAATTTTCTCCGAAAAAAAGTTTCTACACAAAAATTTTTCTCCAAA
>CM055404.1:22196477-22217392 GCA_029228625.1 Pseudolycoriella hygida
TTTGGTTCAGATATTTCGCAAAAACAACAAAAAAAATTTTGGGAATAAATGGAATAAATGGAATAAAAGAATAAATGGAATAAATGAAGTGCGCCACCCCTCGAGACGCACTATCAATGAACAATAAGGTGAACCTGATCTGGGTACAGGACATTGCGGCATTGAAGGAAACGAGACAGCTGATCAACTCGCTAAATTAGGCAGCAAAACTCTTTTTCACGGGCCAAATCCCTCTTTAGGACTGTCTTACAGCACTCAAAGAAATTTGATAAGAGAAGTCTTCAAGAATAAACATGATCTTCTCTGGAGAAACTTGCCGAATTGCAAGCACAGCAGAACCATTATTGATGGCCTTAGTAAATGGAATTCCAAATACCAAGTAGACTTAGAGAGGACCTAAGGCTCATTATTGGCGTCACCACAGGACACTGGACACCTGCACAAAATGGGCATCACTGACGTAGACACGTGTGAAAGATGTCAACAAGAAGTCGAAACTCCACTACATCTTATGACATCCTGCCCGTCTGTAGCGAGACTGAGAACTAAGCACTTCAACATGCAGGCGGTAACAGTTGGAGACTTAAAAAACATCAAAATCAGCAAGATGCTAAAATTTTTCAAAGAATTGTAATTATTTGGTTGCAAAAGTGGCCCGGCCATGAGGCTTAGTTGCAAGAATCATTGATTTATAAATAATATTTATGTAACAATGGAGAACCAATAAACTTAACTAACTAACTAAGCATTTCCTTTCCACTCCGAAGGAGACGTCGACTAGGGAGATCCTGATGATGGGCCGGGATCGCATCAGGAGGGTGGTAAGTGCGACGACTGGACATTGTGGAATCAACAAGCACCTGACGAAAATGAGCATTTCAGGTGACCCAGAAGGATCAAAGGGTCACAAGATCTGAGTTTCAGATCACGAAAGTGGTCGTTCCAAACTGATAAAATCTAAAAAAAAGGTTTGCAGTCCAAGCACATGAGCTCATACTGCATTGTCGTATATATTATGCACAAAAGCAAAGTCACGATATTTCATAGAAGTTCCAAGAAACTGAACGAGACAGATGGCATGGGTGCAAAACTTTGAAAGTGACGAAAGTAGTTGTGAACAAATGATTTTCAAAATCTTTTGACCACAACGAAAATTCTTGTAACATGTCCAAAGTAGAAAACATGTTCGATGACGAAAATGGAACTGAAGTACGACGGCATAGCGAAAGCTGCGTTTTATTGAAATCCAAAGAGCAACAGGAATGGGGGAGGTTCAAAGACCACCCGTAAAAGAACGATCCTTGAAGAATCCGAGCGCAACGAAATAAAGGTACAAAATCGAGATCGTTCGTGACCCGACTCATATACATTTCTAGTTAAAGTTTAGTCTTCAGGATGGATAGCACCCTTTGGTTTTGTTCATCAATTATTTGTGGGATAAGTTGAATACAATTATTAAAAATTTACTTTTGTCTTTTTCATGTTCAAGGAATGGAACATCTGTGAAAGTAAGTGATGTGATTAGAGCAATCTACATAAATGGATAATACTTTAAATGATTTAGGTAATAAATAATTGAAGTATTGAAGTAAAACATGGGAATTTTATGGTCTACAAATATTTTATTTTGTTGACAGTTTAAAGCCAAAACCCTACCTTAATTGCCTTATTACGCGCTAATAGGCAAACTCAATTCGATAGGAAATGGAGTAAGAACGTGGCAAGTGGATCACCAACACTTGTTAGGTCAATAGTACATTACATTGGACACTGGGAAAGACTTCATTACATGAGTACGCAATTTTGTGATAAGAGCCAAACTCAGTAGTATTTTTTTGAGCAATAAGCTTTGGAAACTGTTGTAAATAACAGTTGCCAAATCGAGTTGCTTGATATAACCGAATTAGTTTGCGAGTTCACAGATTTGTTTTCGAAGTAATGAACAGGTCCAACATATAATGTTTTATTGCCTACCCATTGTCTCAAATTTTATGTTACAAACACACGGGATTTCTTATAAGACGTTGTAACATCGTAAGATAGTTACGATAGCGTAAGCGATATCGTATTTCATTTTCTGAACAATAACATTGCGTGGTCATCGACTTTGTTGTCGTAGTGTGTTGAGAAACAAATGAAATTTTGTTTGTGTATGTGAAAACATTTATCTTGTTCTAAAAATGTAAGAATATTGTCAATCAAAGATGCATTTGGTCTCTTCAATTCGTTTTTCTTGTACTATAAATGTCACCGACGAGTTCAAAACGACGAAGGCACGGATGAACAGCATCCACTGTAATACACTTTCGCTTCCTAGGGACGTAAAACATTTTACTTCCCTTGGGACGAAATTAACTTTCGCCACGGGTTATTCGTGTTTCTAATATCACAAAAGACGCTGCATGTAATGAACGATTTCCGCGGGGGGTAACCATGCATGCAATGCAAAACTTTCGGAGGGGATAGTCCAAAAAATTTATTTCTTTATAAATCACACTAACACCTCCCTGTTCAGTGCTGATGAAAATTAGTCTTTATTTAATAGGATATCATGAGAAGCTTTAGCGAATTTTAAGAAAATAACACAACAATGTGTTGAGCGGGTTACATTAAGATAATAAATCTCGAGTCCAGACGTGTACTGAGAGCTTTATTGGTTCATTTACACACATAAAAGTGTTTTGATGGCAACTACGTAAAAACTTGTGCGGAAATTGTTGAACTTTCATACAGACTTTGAGCGATACGACGGATACGACAAAAGTGGCTCTTTTATAAAAATATCTAGTCCTTCAAAAGAGACATTCAAAAACCTTTTGAACTTTACGCATCTTTAAAGCTATACAATGACAAGTTAAACATAAACTTTAAAATGGAAACGGAATCAAAATGAAGACAGTAGGATGTAAAGTGACATGAAACTAAATGTTAAACAATAGAACAAATTATCAATACTCAATGTACGAGACGGGAGAAATATATGTTGTTCTTCATACGCTTAAAAGAGGTACTTAGTTCCAATATTTTATACGTAGTTGCTTAATTTATGTTTCGAATTTATAAAGCAATAAATTTTATTGTTGATTGTTGTTTTGTCGGAAAATTTATTTTTTTTTATTTCATTGTTGAGTTATTTTATAGCACAGATGAGCTTGGTCGCCACTAAATGCGTCAGTGACTTTCATAATCGTTACACTTCAAACCTGTCATATTTTTGGTTATTTATTTTTAGAATTGTCAGAAATGTATCGGATGTGGTTTTTCCTTACCCATTGTTTATTGAATATCTTTTGAATTTTATTGATCCAAGAAGGTAAGGGAATTTCACTCAAAAACCAATCTCATGTTGAGTTAATTTAAAAGCAAAAGGTATATATATCTGAAATATAAAGTGTGAAGACTGTGCGTGCATGAAGTTAAATCTCCTGTTCAGTGAGCCAAAGGGTGAAACAGTACTCTCTTCATGTGTTGGAGACTTCAAGTCTATTGAATTCGTCACCCTATCATTAAATTATCTTCGTCCCCTTCCAATCTGTAGGCCATCGCATCTAAAGTCGGTTTCAGCTTCACGCAGATTACTGTCATAGCCTATCTGTGATACAAAAGAATCCACGCTTCAACTAACGAAGTTTTCTTGTACTTTGACATAAGCCGGCGTCGCATTGGTTACGCTTGAAGTTAGTGTCGATCAAGGAAATTAATAAATGGTATTCATACAAAGAGATGTCATCCGTATGGTCAACCCGGTGATCACAGAGATGACTTTTTGAAGGCTTTTCGATCGAGGGGTAACAGACTTTAAAATAATCCTAAAAAATCTTTTACGAAAAAAAGTCGGTTACCCCTCGTTTTCGATTGCTTTTAAATGCATCCGTGCTATATGAGTATTTTTTATTTAGCGCTTGGTTCTTACAATCTGTTTACAATCTTTTTCGTGTATTAATTCTCATTAGTAGACCAAGAGGTCGGTTACGACAGGTTTGGGCTTATTTCTAATTATCATATCACAATCATTTCTTATTCTAAGTTCATACTCTTTGTCATTCATAGTTGGTTTGTAACTTAGATGTCTGCCGGGAGGTCGGTGATACCAACTGGTTCGGCAACCAGGAGGATGGCATATTTGATGTTCTAGGAACAGAACATTGTGTGCGTGCGCTCGATATGTGTGAATTTTTCCGAGCCGCCATCGTTCACGCGCTGATTTTTGAAATCGTCGGTAACTTTGCAGTGTCGTGGCGCCATCTCTGATAAATCAACGGAATTTCCAGTTGTCATCTGTTGTATGGCGGTATTGTCAATGACGCATTCTTGATGTTGTCCAGATGATTTTTTTTTTCGACTGATTTGGGGAAGGAATATTAAGCTGGGAAGGGTATGTGGAGTCCCTTAACTGTGTCAGACGAGCTAATACAGTTAAGGAAAAACCGAAGCGTAGGACCATGTCGAGGTGGGATTCGAACCCACGACCTCTGGGATGGTGAGTCAGCGCGCTTAACCACTGATCCACCGAGGCCACGCTCCATGAGTAAACTTATGTTATTTTAGCCAGAGTGAAGTATTAGCACCACGGTGTTACTCCCAGGGAACAAGACCAATAACAAGGGTGAAGTAATGTACAAGTGATGATGTGCAGATTGTATTAGATTCGATCGCAGCGCTGATCACAAATTAGCGTCGAACTATTCCAGTCAAATTTAATTCAAAACTAAAGTGACTGAAAGAAAAATTGATAAAAATTTCTTACAATTCAACCCATTCAGTTTTCATTTTCCAAACTAAGCATTAAATATGAATTTGAACTAAAAATGGACATATTCTGAAAGGCTCGTTCAATGTTTCGTGCATATGACGGTTCCCAATGAACAAGTATGAATGATAAATCACTATGAATTATTAACTGACTGTGGTTTTTGTTTGTTAATGATACTAAATACATGTAAAGTACATAGCGTTAGCATATGTGTACAAAGTAGATTTGTTTTTTTTTTTACAATTCATATAGGGATTTTCATATGAAATTTATATAATACGTCGCGTCGTTGTTCCTGGCTGAGTTGTGTAACTGATAAAAAACAGTTTAAAAAAAAAGAGTTGAAAAATTAAGTTTTAATGCGCCCAGGTATTTTATAGCATGGAATAAAAGATTTTATAAGTCGTTTCAATAAATGACATGCACAGAATCAAACCATACAAGGAACGATAAAAGTGTGGTTACCGACGGTAAATTTTCCACGAGGTAAATGTACAACGGAATAGTCTTTTTTTGTGTTGCTCCTTTTCTCGTTCATCATGTAAATTATATGAACGACTGGGAAGTTCACACTAAGAGCTCAAGAGAAGTTGTTTGTGTTGGTCTTTAATTACATGATGGCCCGTTTGTCCTGTGAAGCAATTCTATCGACGAAAAACATTGAAAATATTTACCTGTGGCAGGTAATTTTTGTCTCCAAATAATGTACATTATTTGATACAACTATACTTATTGTACGTAAATCTGCCGCTGTATCAGATAATTTCATATGAATGATAGTACCTGGAGACAAACTTACCTACCACAGGTAAGATTTCTAAATCAATTTCCTTAGTGCCAGTCAACCAAACGTTTGACTTTTTCAAGCTCATACTTATTTATGGTTTCCTTAAACTCCTTTAGTCCTTACAGCTCATATAAAACCGTCAAAATGAGCTCAACGCAGAGAATGTCTAGTCTTCAAACTTTCTTCTTTTCTCGATACTCAGGCATCCAGAAATCTTGGCGCGTAAGGTCTTTACGTGAAGCACATAAGGGCTAAGAGTATAAGGGTGCGTTCATAAAATGACGTCTAATATAAGGAATCATTAGGTCTCGCTGCATACCAATCATTGTCGTAAGGGGTCATTCACGAGTGAAAAGGGGGTACTAAAACCTCTTCGGAAGCCGTTGACAAAAAGTGGAGGAACAACAAATTATGTAAACCTAAGGCCAGGTTAAGCCCGTGTATAAGGATTGCAACCGGTTTTGAAAACCGGTAAAAAACCGTAGCCATTGAAAACCCATTACCGGTTTTCTGTATTTGCGATATCGGTTTTTTCATCAATATTTTCAAATTAAAGAGCAGAATTTCAGAAAAGAGCAGAATCTGTCGAAGAAGAAGTAAAACTCTTCACAAATAACGAATATCCTCTCCTCTTTACTTAAAACATCATTGATTTTTGATATGCAGTCCGAGTCACTTTTACCAACCGATGCTGATGTCAATAAAAAGGAAAAAAAAACATTGACCCCGGACAGTCTTACATCAGGATTTGCATTGAGTAAGACTACTGAAATTGAAAACATTCAAACAAAGAAGTGTCTCTCAAAAATTGTCAGACTAGAAATGAAATGGAAGGTGGAGGTAGTCGTGGGCGGTATTTGACTAAATGTTACCAATACCTTTTAGAAGTAAAATTTACGAGTATACAGTCCGAACGCGCTTTCTCATCTTGTATTTGTCTGTGTTCGAAGATTAGGTGCAATAAGTCTGACAACACACTTGATTTAACTTTCTTGCACAAAATTTTTCAAGAAATTAAAGCTTCAGACATGAGACACGCATGTGTTTACGGAAGTTCGGTGGTATTTCATTTCATTTTCGGAATGATTCACTGGAGCTCTACATGCATAGAATGATGACTAGGGGTGGCAGACCAGTCATCATTCAGCCACTGTCGCCATGGCCCGATGAGACGACAGTGAAACATTTTATTAAATTTTCACATAACAATATCTTTTCGGTTCCCAACAGTGTGCGAACCCTCCTTTTAAAGCTGTAGAAGCTGAAGCTTCTGAAACACTAAAATACATTTACATTTATTGGTTCAAGTACCAAGACCGTATTTTTTATACCAAAACACTGTCATGTCAAAATTTACCGGCTTTTACCGGTATACTTTCTCTGAAAAGACGGTATTACCGTTTACCGGTTTTTGAAAAAAGATGGTTTTTGCAATCCCTACCCGTATACGTCGTCAAATAGATAGTTGACTATGAAGGCGGGCTTAATCTGGCCATAAGGCGGGCCACTTATGATTTCTGCGCAAATGTAAGATCCGCTTACTGTGAGTGATATGACAAAGCAGAAGCAGGATTTTCAGCAAACAAAACAAATCTAGGAAGAAAAAACATCGGTCTTTGCGTACATAACACGTGAACGTCTCGTAAATGCTTTTTAATTTGTAGTAAAATAGTGAATTTCAAAAAATTTTCCCTCTATAAAATCGTCGTTTAAAGAAAAAAATAGTTCTTTGAAAGCAACATCTCTCCGAGCAGACAATTTAAAATCAAACGTTTAACTTTTGGAACCATGACAAATGGGTCGACGGCTCTCAACCGACGAAAATGGATAAACTTTTCTACCTTTGAAAGGAAAAATCGAAAGGAAAGCCATTGAAGTCGTCCTTAAAACGCACATTATGAAAATTAAAGTAATCGAAAGTCCACAGATATGGAATTGAATTTATTATTCACGATTGTAAATTACAGCCATTAACATATTAGACATAAAATATAAATTTAAAATGTGAATATTTTGTAACTTTATTACTATCCTATGGTTGTAATTCCTCAAGTCCGCCCACCGATGTACCCACAAAAATGGAAATGTATGGGGTATTTGCTATGAAGTATTATCCTTCTTCACCGCAACGGTTTTTGTTGTGTTTTATTGCTACGGAATTAGACAAATATGACGGGGGCTTGATAAGGTAATTTCGAGGATTCCACTTTCTAATGGATGGTAATAATAAATCTGTCGACAATTAGGTGGTATAATGGGATGTAATTGGTGTGGAATTATGTCATTTCCATTGAAAGCTATTAGTTAATAGTTTTACGATGATTGTGATGTGATGTAACTTATTTGGTTTATTTATTTACTATTAGAGAATGTGACGGAATGATTGAAGTGTTTATAGGGTCGGTGATGTGATATATCAATTTTCATATAAATTATCGACATATGAAACAAATTATTTATTTTATTTTATTTATTTATTTTTTATTGGTCAATTTTACTGTAATCAAGAAACACAGAAATGGGTTACAAAACTAAGTTTTCGTCAAATGATTTATTTCTGTGACCATTTATCTTAATTTATTACCACACAGGGCAGGGCCGCATTTGTCATCGGGGGATGCATACCGTTTTGTTTTGAAACCTCACGCAGCGCCTCTATCTTAAAAAGTTCTTGTCGCATACTTATACAATGTAATTGACCTTGAAATTGTGACTTTATATTTATAAGTATTTTCAGCTGAATATAAGAATTTCCGCTATTAACCCGTTATATCGTTCATAAGTTTTTTCAGAGAACTTTTTGAGAATTTAGGAATTTTTCGGAATTAAATTCGCAAAAATAGGCCCTGGTCATCAATTCAAAAAGGTTATATCTCAACAAGTAATGTGGGTAAACTTAGCTCAACAGGATCTCATTCAACCTTTCTTGAGATATCAATATTCTCAACAATTTTCTTGAGATCTCAACAAAATCTCAACAGTGGTGAGTATACATTTTCTCCGTAGTGAACATAAATGTACAAGTGGTGAGTATGGATAACGCTTGCTAAATAGAACAAAAGCAATATTTCTTGGCATTTCCATTATCTCAACGTCATACAATACGAAACGAACACGCATTTCTTGTTGAGATTTTGAATACCTCAACATTGAAAATCTCAACAAGAAATCCATTTCAGCCAGCACAGTTCGTTTCATATTGTACGATGTTGAGATATTGACAATATCAACAGATACTCACCACTTGGCAAATCTATATTCACCACAGAAAAAATTTATACTCACCCCTGTAATGATCTGAACAATTTTTGTTGAGATCTAAAGAATTTTCTTGAGATCTAAAGAATTTTCTTGAGATCTAAAGAATTGTCTTGAGATCTCATCAATTTTCTTGAGATCCTGTTGAGCTAACTTTACCCACGTAACAAGTAAGCATTTTTTCAGGTTGAAAAGTTGCTCTATTCCTCTATTTAGGGCTGTATTTGGGGGTTTATGTCATACATTCGATCTATAAAAGCGCTTAGTTGTGGATTTTTAAAGATTTTAAATTAATGGCAGCACTGAAAAAGACGTTAAAAAGACGTTACGAAATTTATGAACGATTTCCTCGCACATGCGTGTGAGTGACAAACTCGTTGACACATCTTGATGCATGTCAGCTCTAGAATTGCCCCTACTGCAAATTCTGCATTATTTTATGTTTCCCTAATTGTGTTTAAATAATCCGCATTAATCCTACTGGGTTTCAAAAATCGGGCATCCTTAGGAAAAGCAGTTAACAGAAGGCTTTGAAAAAGCAAGTCCAATATTTGAAATCTGAAGAATTCTGTTTTCTGATCTGTTTACTAGTTTTACAAATTTCGGAGACCTTTAGAGACCTTTTCCTGACTTGACCTGACTGTCATCGATCGGAAAACCTACGCATAGGCAACTCAATCTCAGTACCAATCAGACGTCTTAATACGCGATTGAGTTCCTTGTTTGAAACATTACTTTTATGCAAACTGTCAAACTAATAACTCAGTGAAAAGAAAATGAACTTCAAATGCCTTCAGAATCCATTACGTAGTTGCGATGATACATCACCTGTCACCAAAAATTTATGCTGGGAATGGATTCAAAATGCATTCAAAATCTATTTGAAGACTTCGGGAGAAAAACAAGATAAAGCAATTGAAAGTGAACCTGCTCCCATATATAATATATGAGAGTACGTTCACTTGCAATTCTTTATCTTGTTTTTCTCCCGAAGTCTTCATTTACTCGTTAACTGTGAGACGTTAAAGAAATTATCGCAGGGATGTTCTCGACCAATGACGTAATAATATATAGACTAGGTTTACGTAACCATCAGCTGAAGCAAAAATGAAAATACGTAATTTGTGCATCGCAAATTTCGACGACTTTCCAACGACTCCGATGCGCTTTTTCGTATCCAGTACAACCCTGACACCAAAAAATCATTTTTTATTTGTTTTTCGGTATAATCACAACATCGTTACCAATCAGAAAGAGTAATAAAATAAATAATACTCAATGGAATAAAATCGCAACAAGGCAGCTATTAAACTATTAACATTTTGACACATTATAAACCAATTTATAATCGCGTACAACAAGGAAGATATGGAGAAGAATTAAACTCTCATCGACATTCAACATGATCCAATAAATAACCCACAAACTTACTTATTATAACAACAAGTAGCGTATTACACACCATTTTAAAATGCACTTTCAAGGTGGTAAGACTGCAATTTTACTCTATACGATAATAATTATAATTATTATAATTATTATTTTATTATTAACAATATAGTCTATAATCAAAAATGAAACAGTTGCAGCAATTTGAGAACAGCCAGAGGGCGTGGAGGGTTTTCTCTTTCGAACGAATGAAATATAAATATTAATAACAAAATGATAAAAAATAAAAACAAAAATTAAAAATGAGAAGAAAAGATATAAAATGTGATAAAGAGTTTTTTTTCGGAAAAAAATCTACGACGAAGGTTGTTTTTATTGTTGAGGTTGTATACCAAGTACACTGTTGTTTTATGAAATTAATTAAAATCTCGTGACATTTAAGAAAAGTTGACTTTCATCAGGCAACACTACGAAAAATAAGCGAATTTCTCAATTGACGCACGTCATCGGGTTGTGTCAAAATAGCAAATTTCATACAGCGGATTTTCATATGAAAATGTGGACTATGACCCTCTCATTATTCGATGGTATGAATGAAAGAGATAATAGGATGGACTTGAACACTTTCTCATGAAAAGCCCACTATAATAAAATACATAGACCATATGTACTGACAATAAATTTATATTTGATTGGGACTAAGTCCACGTATTTCGTGAAAATTGTGATACTGTGGTTATAATTAATCAATCAAACAATCATCTCTCTTTAATATATGTAGAACATAGTTTCTCCATATAAATGGTGACCCCGACGTGATTTCCATATGCTAATGACGTGCTAAAAGCATCATACTCAGTTTATGATCAAATGACACATTTCAAGTCCACAGTTTTGTAGACAGCTGTCGATGAATGAATTTCTTTTACCATCTGACAACGCTATACCATGCTGTACTAAGATTGTGACCACGCGACATTAACATATTATTTTAATAGTCATGAGGTGAAAAAGTTAATTTTGAAGAGCTTTCAAAAGACCTATTGTTCGGTCGGAATAAATGTCCCACTTCAGCGAATTATTGAATTCTAGTGCACATTATTCTACAGAATCTTTATTGAAACTTTGACGCTTGAGGACGTCTGACGAAAGGTAAAACCTTGTCAATCAAGGCAGCTTGGTGCTGAAATTTTGACTACGCCTAACTGGAAGAACAAGTGAGGTTATTAGTTAGTAACACCATCGAAGTCGGCACCAGGCTGCGTACTGAGACCTAAAGCCAGGGGCATGACCGTCTTTTGTTTTGATCTTTACAAGTAATACTCAACATGAAGTTAGCCTCAGTTGCGTTCGAAGCTAACTTCATTGCAAACAAAGACAGCTGATTTCATTCATGAATTTGCCAAAATCAGCTGACTTTTTTGGAAAGATGTTAGCTTCGGTCGGAAGTGCAGCTAACTTCAAGTTGAGTATTACTTGCAAAGATCAAAACGAAAGACTGTCGCGCCCCTGGTAAAAACAGATGTTCAGCACCAGGCTGCCTTCTTTGTTTACAGATTCGAGGCTTAAGTACGCAGCCAGGTGTCTACTTATAAACTAATGTAGTACTCGCTACTTCCTTAATTTTGGCATTTTCAAATTTTCGACACCAAGTGTTCTGGCTGAAAGTGTAAACCTATGTTCTAGTGAAAACTTTGTTAAAAAAACTAGGCAATCCCAAAAAAATAGCTCAACTACTTGATGAGAAAACAATGATTTTATATAGCTATTGAGGCACTTTTTTGAAATTGACGATTTTTTCAACAAAAGCTACTCTGGAAAAACATCGTACGACAACTCGACGTACGATTGAAAGTACTTTTTAATGAAATGTGTAGCATTTAATCATCTAAAGCTACCTGTTTTGAAATTCACCACCGTTTGCCGCAAGTATTCTCTTGAAACTAGCCCAAAAAGCTTATGGCACCTGTCACTTCTGTTCTGTGACGTCTGCATTTTTCATTATGACGTCTGCATTTTTTCGGGGTTTTTGAATCCTCCCTCCCCTCTCCTTTGTCTGCCATGTTCCTTACAAATTAAGATTTTTTTGTATAAAGTGTCTGTTTTCTTAGACCCCCTCCACCCTAACGCAGACGTCATTTAAGAACGCTCCATTTAGAAAAGGAGTTGAGCTCAAAACAAATGAGTAGTCATATTGAAAGAAGTTTATTCCACACGCGTCGTTGATCCTTTTCCTCGACTTGGTTAAGGATCAAAAATTCGGTTCTAAAAATTTATTTATCAAAATAGGACTCGCAAATACGACCTGGACCTGAAAATATGAATTTCATTTGAACATGAATGGACTGAAATGAAATTGTTAGTGAATTAAAGAGGTCATTTCAGTCTAGATCAGGTATATTGAGATTTCAGGATCATTTGGGTCAATTCCTGTCGAATCGGGTCCAGGTCGACGTGATTTCAGGTGTGAGGTTCCGAGGTTAATTCAAGAAAAAAACATTGCTAATCACCTTTTGTAGGCATTTCTGAATGTGATTAGCCCTCTTAAACTCTTGAGGTAATCGTTTTACCGTTAATATGCGGTTGTATTTATGAAGTACGGTTCATTAACGATTTAGCGTAGTAATAAAATGTGTACAGTAGCGGTCAATACATTAAAAAATTATGAATATTAACCATGTCCCCTATACGCAGTTCATTCTCTTTACAAATTTAAACAATTTTATACTTAGTTATCAAGAAAATGTTTATTATTTCATTGATTATTTTTGCAACAGTGTACCATCGTATGCACTTATGCATACCACTTTTGTAACTCTTCAACGAACATATATTTCTTCAAGCATTTTAATATTTTAACATGATAAGGCACAACAGTATATCATACGGTACGCACTTTTTTCTCTTTGTTTTATTTTTATGTATTTTATAAATATTTTATGTGTTATATAGGGTGAAATTAAAATCATTTATATAATTCTGTACCAAAATACCGTGAGACAGCGGTAATTTGTGAACGATTGACACAAATTAATGATCTCCAAGTCACAACTGCAACAATTGCGGTCGGACCAGAAATGGGTCACCCTATTACAAAATCACTAAATTTTTTCTTCTGTTAAATTTTATTGTTCGTTTTTTGTTTCTTTTAATTTATTATATATGTTTACGTGTACGCGCGGTTTCGTTATATGAGCCAAAAATCTTAGAATTTTGGCTAGGTACCCAACCCCCTTTTTTTGAAGTCTGTATACCATGACCGCGAGACCGATCACTTTTATTGTTATTTTATTTATCATCTCGGCTGATTCATGAAAATGTTTTCGGTATATTAATATTTCTTGATGTGTAAAATTAATTTCTTTTATTTTCTAAAGTTCTTTTAACTCGACTTTTTTATATGTTGTAGGCTTAGGCCTGTGATTTTCATATAGGGAAAGTGAGTTTTAAATGTAGAGACAGAGCAATCTTTAAACTATTATCTTAATCGATCTATTTAGTAGTGAATAACTGGAATTCTCCTGCTGACGATACATTGTTGCGGTGAAAATAAGGGTTGTAGGGGCAGTACTGGGCATGTTGAAGGGGGTGCTCACTTCAGTGTGTCAGCTGCACTCATCCAAAGTTAATTGAATAGTTTCAACTGTTCTTGTAATGTTTAATTGTTTTATCTCTTATCTCTTCCAAAAGTTTGGCGTCTAAAAGACAAAGCTGGCAGCACTCGTGAAAAATTTAAGCGCCGCGCCGCTCTCGCTCAATTCTCAAAAATTGAGCGTCCCTCGCGCTCGAAGCGTCGCGTCGCTCACGAATGGCGCTCACTTCTCAATTCACGAAAACAGTGTACATTTTTCCGGAATCTAAGAATGTCTCAAGAGTTCAGTTCATAGAATATGGTAGAAATAGTACAAATGATGTGCGGATGTGCTCTTCACTGAATGGCTATCTTTCGCCCAACTATAGCATAGGCATAGGGCCGTCACGCAACTTTAAGCTAATTCGTGAAATTTTGGCTGTGGTTGGCTTAAAAATGTTTGATATTTTCCAAGCAGTTAAGGAGATTGAGAAAGATTAACATCTTGAACCGAATAGGAGAGCTATGAGATCAAATTCGGTTGAAAACAATCAAATGAATCGGAAAATCCACATTCTTGTTGATTAGTTGAGTTTTTTCGTTCAAAAATTTGTGAAAATAAAGTGGGCATACTAATTGTTGTGCCTCGTCGCCCTCATATTTTACCTTAAATTCAGCAAAGTTTAAAAGTCATAAAAAAGTATTTATTCTTCGTTACACTGAGGAAAATATCTAGAAACGACATAAGATTTGAAGAAACGCCGCTGACGTATTATATACGCCGCTGACGTATTATATACGCCGCTGACGTATTATATACGCCGCTGACGTATTATATACGCCGCTGACGTATTATATACGCCGCTGACGTATTATATATGCCGCTGACGTATTATATACGCCGCTGACGTATTATATATGCCGCTGACGTATTATATACGCCGCTGACGCATTATATACGCCGATGACGTATTGTATACGCCGCTCTGACGTATTATATACGCCGTAACGAACGTATGAGCTCACATAATATACGTGTACGGCGTTTGTAATACGTTGGTGACGTATATTATAAACACAATTCCTACGTACGTCGTTTGTATATATTTTCCTCTGTGTACATTATCGTAGAATGAAATAACGTACCAATCAGCCAACTTTGTTCGTCGAATAAAATCATTACTTCGTTGCCTCGTCAACGAATTCGGCCGCTTCCAAGCAATACAACAATTTAATAGAATTATACTGGTGTTATTGGAATCTAACAACTCTACTCATATTTTGAATATTAGTAGAATCTATATTCATCCATTGTAATGATGTTTGATCAACATTATTACATGAAGTACCTAGTACTTCAACACAATGTTAGATGTGAGAAGTCTAACAATTGGTAGATGTGAGAGATCTATCAAACAAAATATTTCTGATAGAGGTGAGAGATCAATCAACAAAACGAATCAATCTTAGAATAGTATATAAGCTAGACGCGTCACAGATGTTTGTTCAATGCATTCTCTGTTCTTGTCGATAACAGATGTTTGCTAACACCACTCTCTGTTTTTGCTGATATGCGCATGGTCTCGCGACAAAGGTGCACTGAAGAGGCGTAAACGTCCTAATCAGCTAACTTTGTTCGTCGAATAAAATCATTACTTCGTTGCCTCGTCAACGAATTTGACCGCTTCCAAGCAATACAACAACTTTGATAAATTTATGTTTATTGGCCAAGCAATACAACAATTTAATAGTAGAATGAAATAAAATTACACATACATGTGTTTATCAGTTCATGAAACGACTTCTGAACAAACATCCGATCCTGCTGGATTAATAGCTTTAGTTTTAAGCTTAGAAAGAAGTGAACGAACTTGAGTGCTAAAAACGAGCGGCGCTCGTACTTGCGCTCGTCAATTTGAAAAATTAGATCCGCTTAGCCTTGCTAATAGAGCTCCGGTAGTAGTTGCTTGAATTTGTCTTTTTAATGAAGTTTGAGTCATTATTCAGTCAGTCAAGAAAGGAAGAATGGCAACCGGCACACCGAGGAAAAGAGAGGTGAAGTTCACTTCGTAGCATGTTGCAGGTGGGGCTTTTAGTGACTCACAAAGAATTGCTGGAAGAAACACAAGGGAGAAGAACAGTTCTTACGAACAGATAAAAGCACGTTGGTGATCTATGTCGTCCTCTAAGCTGGTAAAGAAGTGTAATGAATGTAAACAAAATAGGTCTGAGAAATCAGTTATCTGGATGATCTGGACAGATTCCTGACAGGAAGATTTTCTTGATTAGAAAATCTGGGATCGAAAGTCGGTCTATTCCAATTGTCGAAATGACGTTTCAAACGTCAAATTCCGTGCTATCGCGGCTGGATTTTTCTTTGATAACCATTAAAGAAACAAAGACACTTTGTCTGCATTCTCAACTCCTCGTCTGCTTTCTCAACTCCCCGTCTGCTTTCTAAACTCCTCGTCTGCTTTCTCAACTCCTCGTTTGCTTTCTAAACTTCTCATTTGCTTTCTCATCTCCTCGTCTGCTTTCTCAACTCTTCGTCTGCTTTCTCAACTCCTCGTCTGCTTTCTCAACTGCTCGCTTGCTTAATAACTTTGACGTTTAAAACGTCATTTTGACGGTTGGAATAAACCGACCTTTCATTCCAACTAATGAACAGGAAAAAGAAATAAAAGATAACAAGATCTGACTATCGTGTCCCGAATCAAATGTGACATTTCTTTCAAGATCTGGCAACCCTACGTAAATCATTTTTATATTAATTGTTGGTCGCTGCATAAAGACGCCGGTAATTAAAAAATTATCATTAACAAATCCGGTCAACAATTAACATGATACCATTTATAAGATGCACAATTATCGCAGACCTTACATCCTTCTTCCATTTATCAAGATGATCTGCTAATATGTCCATATATTATTGAATCTCTTTCGAAACTGTCAATCAAATTCTTGCCATAAATATGCAATGTGAGTTGCAAGTAAATAACAAAAAACTTGACACTGCACATCTACATTTCCACAGAATGACATTCAAACTTTCCGATGAATTAAAAAAAAATAAGTTACAAGAAAACAGAAGCAATCATCCAAGTACCATAAAAATGAAACCGCTATAAAATAGCGCGATTTTTCCAAAATCAAATGTTAAATTATGTTATTGAACGGAATCATCAGAACAGAGCGTGTGCTTCTGCAGAAATTAAAATTTATACAAATATCCATAATTGGTGAAGAACATGTTTTTGTGTCTATGTTTTGTCGTAAAAAGTTTTATTGTTTTTAGTTTTTATTTTCGATTATTTTTTTTAAAGTTGTTCCTCCTTACATCACATAAATAAACTTTATTTCATTTTAATGTATTTTCAACCACTGAAAAACTGTACTGTCATCTATATTTATGTTTGGACAGGAACGTTTAAGAGCTGCTCAAAATTCAGTAAATTTATTATAACGAAAGTGGTAAAACATTAATGTTCGATGTCATTGATGGTAAGATTGTTCTTTTGACGGTCGCTGGTGTTGAGTGGCCGGTATACATTATTCTTCTCGTCATGGTATTTTAATGCTAGCAAAGAAGAGTATTATACAATGGAAAACTTTAGCAATTGAAGAAATCGTTTTAAAAAACTTATTTGAAGAATATCATTTCCCGCGGTGCTTTGTGTGGAACTTTTAAGTAAAACTTTGATTTATGAGATGTTAAGGTCTGGTGTGATACGGAATGTGTGTTTTTGTTGTTGTTGTTGGACAAACATGCTCCTCTACTCCTCGTTCGTGAACGTTTGAAAGGTAATGACCCCTGTTTTTGGATGGATATAGCTATGGCAATTATTGAAAGGGATATTCCTATGCGGTTCTGGAGGATATCGCGGACGAAGGAGGCACATCAAAATTATCGTAAATTGAGAAACAAAGTTACGGCACTAAAGCCAAAAGTTCGTATTACAATAGGGTGTTCGACAATTGCAAGAATTCGAAATCAATTTGGAATAAATTGAAAAAACTGGGAATCGGTAAAGACAAATCGAGCAGTTCACCACCGTTTACAGCAGATGAATTCAATCGATTTTTATGTGGAAGTAAGATAGATGTTGGTGCGGTAGTTCCATTGAATGCAGCTCATGAAAAATTGTTAGAAACTTCGCAGGAAATTCATTCCCCTTCGGGTTCGAGGGGAGGTGTAAATGGTGTCCCTACTCCGTTTGCTTTTCGTAATGTTGAGTTAGATGAGGTGAGAAAATGTATCATGCAAGTATCGTCTAAGGCAGTTGGCCTGGATGAAATACCCATCAGCTTTATTAAAATGACTCTGCCCGTAACTCTCCCGTACATCAGCCATTTGTTCAACTTTGTGTTAATGTCATCAGTTTATCCGAAAGGGTACAGTGACCCAATCATAAGATTGTGCAACTTTTCAGTTTAACTCTTTTCGTCAAAAATCCGGTTTTATATGAGAAAAATACAAGCAAATACGTGAAAAGAGAGATAAAAGGTAAAAATAAAAGTTGCACAATCTTACGATCGGGTGGCTGTACAAAAAGTCTAAAGTTTACCCAGTTCATAAAAAATCACGAAAATACGAATTGAAGGATCACAGGGGAGTGCACGTTTTACCGGCATTATCGAAATCGCTGGAAAGGATCATGAAATGGCAAATTACTGAATATGTAAATGATAACGATCTTTCATACAGGTTCAAGTCGGGGTACCGTCCGAAATACAGTACCGCAACCGCCCTTCTGACAGTAACGCATTACTTAGGAAAAAATTTACATAAGCGAATCACGGGAAAAAATGTACTTCTCTCTTATCGTTGTTGGACTTTTCGAGTGCATTTGATTTAGTAAATCACAAACTGTTGATCACGAAGTTGCGACGAATTTTTCATTTCATCGAAAGCGCAATAAACCTGATCAGACTTTACCTGGCTAACAGGCGTCAGATGGTGCTGATTGACGACTACATGTCTGATGAACTTTTAGTCAACGAAGGTGTTCCGCAGGGATCTGTGTTGGGGCCAATACTGTTTTAATTATTTATTAACGACCTTCCCGGCTTCCTAAATCATTGTTCAGTTATTCGCAGACGTCGTTCAACTATCTTGACTGGCATGACTTTCTGGCAGGGATCGAACGTATTAATTCTGACCTTGACCGAATTCGTAATTGGGCCATTGGGAATAAATTGCTCTTGAATGCAGATAAGTCACATGCGATGGTAATCTTGGAAACGGAAATTGACGTTAGAAATTCCACTCTTGTCGAAAATCCAATTATGTTAAAATAAAGTGAGGATTCACTATGTCCGAAAGGCAAAAGTGACCGACCAGGCAAGTTAAATCTTGCAGAGGGTTTATGGAGTATTACGGAGTCTTTGGAATTGTAACCCTTACCTACCATTTAAAAAGCGAGTGATGTTGGTGAAGACTTTGCTTCTACAACACTTTACTTACTGCGACTCGGTCATGTGTGATGTAGACGCCGAATCAAAAAATTCGCTGCAAGTGGCTATGAATACGTGTATTCGATTCGCTTTCAACATGAAACGTAGGGAAAATGTGTTGACTCAAGAGGTATCGATTCTGGGCTGTTCATTTTCGAACTACAGGAAGTATAGGATGTGTTTAATGCTTCGTAGTGTTTTAATAAACAAACGGACAAAGAGTCCGGCTTTGTACGAACTGATAAAATGGACATGTAGCGAAAAAAATCCGTCGTTTTTAGTGCCGAAAGCTGTAAGAAATGTGCTAAAGGATTCTTACTTTGTTCAAGTTACCTCACTATAGAACTCGCTTCCGTTTCTCTCTCTCTCTCTCTCTCTCTCTTTCTCTATATGTATAGATAGATATGTCTAGATAGTAGTAAATAAGTTTATCTGCCTAGAACGATAATCTCGCAATTTTCTCCCTAGGGCAAAATTGTTTTTCTCGAATATCTTTTCTCGGCACATAAAATAGCATAGGCACCGCTGTCCAGGATGGTTCATTTTGACGATTTGGATTATTTCCCACGCTTTCGGCTCGGGAAATAACCTCCAAATCGTCAAAATAGAGCATCCTGGACAGCGGTGCATAATCTACTATTTTAGTATAAGTTAAGGTCATTTCATAATTTATAATTGATAATTTTGTATGTGACATCACAGGTAAAGATAATGCGTTAACCTTCTGTGAAAAATTTTCAATAAACACACATACATACATATACGAAGTGAAGAAATTTTGGGAAAATTTTTAAGATTTCTTTCAGTTTTCCAAACCAAATGTTATTTAAGAAAAACATGGAGAAAACTCGCTTAGATCTTTAACATTTATTAAGTATCGATAGCTACTTTATGTTTTTACCGTTCCTGTCCGTCCGTCTGTGCACCATCGATAATTTTGCATCGGTGATTTGTCATCGGTTATTTGTCATCGGTGATTTGTCATCGATGATTTGCCATCGGTGATTTCTCATCGATGATTTGTTATCGGTGAATTATAATCGGTGATTTGTCATTGGTGATTTGTCATCGATGATTTTTCATCGGTAGTTTGTGATCGATGATTTGTCATCGGTGATTTCTCATCGATGATTTGTCATCGGTGGTTTGTCATCGGTGATTTGTCATCGGTGATTTGTCATCGGTGATTTCTCATCGATGATTTATCATCGGTGATTTCTCATTGATGATTTTTTATCAGTGATTTGTCATCGATTATTTTTCATCGGTGAATTATCATCGGTGATTTCCCATCGATGATTTTTTATCGGTGACTTGTCATCGGTGATTCGTCATCGATTATTTTTCATCGGTGAATTATCGTCGGTGATTTCTCATCGAATGTTTGTTATAGGGTATTTGTCACCGATGATATGTGGTGATTTGTCATCGATAATTTGATATCGGTGGTTTGTGATCGGTGATGTGTCATCGGTGATTTGTGATCGGTGATTTTTCATCGGTGATTTGTCATCGGTGATTTGCCATCGATGATTTGTCATCGGCGATTTGTTCACGATAATTTGTCATCGCTCATTTGTGATCGGTGATTTGTGATAGGTGATTTGTGATCGGTGATTTGTCATCGATTATTTTTGGACCCGTACGAAGTACAAGAGGTCCTATACGTTTACTACAAACAATTTTATTGTAACATGGGGTAG
>CM055404.1:22217892-22247387 GCA_029228625.1 Pseudolycoriella hygida
TTCTATGGATCTTTGAAATTCTTACAGTTATAAAAGAACAGAAAACGTTGGATTGTTTGCTTATTTGTATATTTTGGTACGTTCGAGTCACTTTGCCACATCTATTCTGTTTGTCACATCTATTCTGATACGTACGGGTCTTTGGTTATTTTTAAATTTAAATTAACTTTTTTGACTACACTCTATCGCTACTTTCAAATACGGCGAAATATCAGCGACATCTAAATATGAAAATTCAGTTTTATTGGCCCTGAACAATAAAATATTTGCGGTGATAACATAAAAACACAACCACACCTTATGTAAGTGATTTTATGTTCATTGGGAAAATGTTGTGGAGCTGACGAAAAAATCTCGGAAAACACTCTTCTCACAATCTGTTACTATTCCTACAATTTGTTTACACTTTTCCATGAGTTTTCCAACATTTTTCCAATAATTTTCCGGACCTTCTTCATCATTCGCTGCATTAAGATGGTACTATTGATAGGAAAATGTTGGAAAATTGATGAAAAATCGTTGAAGTAGTTGATACCCTCCGACTGGCATTGAAAAACATATTTTAAATACTGACTTTCCTAACGGCAATAAAGTAGACTTCTTCTGAAAACCCGTTTCTTACTTGACAGACTCTAATTAAAGAGAACACACCTGAGTCACACTTCTTCATTGCGTTTGAACAATTTATGAGATAATAAAAAGAAAATGACAATTTTCCATGCAACTCTTCCACAAAATTACTCATTTATAAAAAAAAAGTGAATGGAAATTGCTTCCTTTCAGTTCCTTTCACAAAATTTGGTTGTCATGTCGTCAAATTTTCATATATTTTTACTAAGGCTTTCAAACACATTGCGAATTGAAATCGGGGGCCCTGCATCAAGAAACCAGTTAACATTTCCGAAAAGAGTTATGAGGTGCATTTAATTGAATACAAAAATTGAGATATTTTCAATATGCCGCTTTTTTTACATTCATATCGAAATTCTTGACGATTCGTTGTTATGACATATTTCATGGAATATTTTCTTTTGTTAATTTATATTTTTCTGATATTAGCGCGGCTTTTTTATTGATACAATTATATTTTTTTTTCGTCGATAATTTTGTTCGCCGAAGACAGGAGAACGAGTTATGAAGAAATTTTAAAAATTAATAAACGATTATTATCACTACAGAGGTTTCGTATAATTTTTATCAGTGCCAGTGTTATGAAAATAACATAAATAAACTAAAGATGAAAATATGAAATCTATCTGAAAACGAATTTCCATAAAAAAAATAATAAACTTGAAAATATGCAAATGAAAAACCTACATGAATAATGAATGAATATATTTTATGTAATGCGATTTTTATAACATTAAAAAATTAGCATTGTTGGTTGCCTGTGTTGTTGTTTTTTGTATAATATTAACCCATCGGTACATATGTTTTTGCTTTGCAATTTTTTTTTGTATGGTAGACCTTTCGTACGTTACATACACATATGATGCGAACACGTTTTTTTTTGTATTCAACTTTTTATACGAAAAGGTAGGTAGGCTGGCATATGCGTATACATATGTTGACTGGTTTTCTTGCCATAAAAGAACTTTTAACATTTCGAATACAAAATATTTAATTTTTTTTTTTATTTGAAAAGAAGGTGGAAATGAGATGTAAAAAGAAATTTGTTTTAAAACCGGCGCCTCGCACTCAAAAGCAATAAAAGCAAAATTCATATTATAAGATGAAGATGAAGATTCACTGGAATTGTTAATACAAACAATTTTTTTGTTTTTATGGTTTCAAAGTTTGGTTATATTTTCTGGCTGTTCAAATAATACAATAAAACTCACGGTTTATGCTTTACATTTGACCTTTGTTGTGGGGAATGTAACTGGAAATTTGACAGACAAGTAGATTCAAAATGTTGTGGGTGCATGATTTTTGAGTTAGTGGGAATAAAGGAGGATTTGTAAGAAGGAATAACAGCTTATTTGTCAAGGAATCGGAGCCTATGGAACAATACGAGACTTAGAACGTGTTAAAAGTTCTTTCGAGATGTTGGACCACCCCGTCGGATCTCTTCGTACGAAATAGTACGATTAGCATCCACCCTGACATAATACACATCCAAGTTTTACTCCAAACCTCAAACTTCAACCGAAAAAAAAATATTTAAAAAAATTACACGAAACATCGTGAAAATCGTTTTGGAGAATTTTAATCTGAAAGATGAAAATCTCTCGAAATATTGAATATAGTGCCACTGCAATAAATTTTCCGCATTTATAAAAAGTGCATGTAATATAATTGTTATAGTTCGCGAAAGATGTACTTCCATATGCAAAAAAAATGTTGTACCGTATGTACCTGATAATTCGTGTAAATATTGACCGATTCTCAAAATTTTTAATCTTTGAAAGGCAGTACCAAAAGTGGCCTTTAGACTGGTTACTTTTGGGGCGAGTATTCCGTAATAGCTTGAATATTGCACAAAAGATATTTTTTTTAATTTTTTTGGGCGATGTGAAAAGATACGAAAAATAAAAAAGTGAATTTTCCGCCATTTTCGGGGGTTTCCCTATTCTATAGAATACACGTTTGGCCCCACGCTCCCAAAAGTATTTTTATATTATAGCCCAATACTCTATTTTTCCAATGGCACCAAATTTTTTATTTTATGAGGAAAATATTGGCACCTCTTAGAGTGGTGATAACCCTTATAACATTTTCTAACGGAAAAACCCCTAAAATGGCGGAAAATTCACTTTACCGATTTTTCGCACTCTTATATATCACCTGAAAAAATGTAAAAAAATACATTTGATGATTTTGCATCGAAACAATTTAAGTTGATGTTTGTGTTGCTAGGAGATCGACATAAAAATGAAACCAATGTTCTGTCTAGTTAGTTTTATTCCCTAGCTTTCGGTCGTTTTTTGACCATCTTCAAGGGCTAGAATAAAAATGTAACAATTAGAAAGAGCATGGTTCAACCCTGATGTCCAGTTTAATTTAGAAATCCATGAGTATATAAACTCAAATATTACGTTACTAATATGAAAGCGTACGGTAATTTATATTTCATTGCGGTAATTTCTGTTTCATTGCGGTAATTTCTGTATCAGTGCGGTAATTTCTATTTCAGTGCGGTAATTTCTGTTTCAGTGCGGTAATTTTTTATTTTTGTTCATTGCAAAAAACGTTGTGTGTTACACGTAATGTTAGGACTCATATTACCGCACACGTTATAATTTGGTGCGGTAATATTTGTCCTTACACTACTTGTAACACAAAAAGTGTTATAACTCGTCAGTCCAAGCTGTCACCTTTCTGAAAATTTGTCTAGGTTGTCTAGGTGTCTTCAGAAAAAATTTGGCGTAGGTAACAGCTTGGAATATCTTAGACGTAAAAAATCCCATATGGCCCATTCGATTTCTTTTCCATTTTCCATTCCATTTGTCCATTTTCACAACAACTTGTGTTCGTGGCCCAGACTTCATACAAAATCGGTTTTTTCACACAAAATTGTTTTTTCGCACTAGTGCTTAAAGGCGCTTTCAACGCGTCGAAAAAATTTATCGCGTTAGTGCATTAATTGTAATAAAAAAATATTAAAATAGAAATTACCGCACTGAAACTGAAATTACCGCACTGAAACAGAAATTACCGCATTGAAACAGAAATTACCGCACTGAAACAGAAATTACCGCACTGAAACAGAAATTACCGCACTGAAATATAAATTACCGCACGATTTCATACAATTAACGTAATATTTGAGTTTATATACTCCCAAATGCAAAGGTAATACGACCTATTACATTGCAAAATAGTTGTTGTGAAAATGCATAAAAATGGAGAAGAAATCGAATGGGCCATATGGAATTTTTTACGTCTAAGATATTCCAAGCTGTCACCTACGCCAACTTTTTTTGAAGACACTTAGAGACTATTGAAAAACATTGTGACAAATTTTCAGAAAAGTGACAGCTTGGACTGACTAGCTATAACACTTTTTGTGACTCGTGGCCAAAAATTTGACCAATTGACAAGTTTTCACAAGTAGAAACACGCAGGAAAAAGCTCGTTTTTTGTCCGTGAAATGCGAAAAACGTTGTTTGATACACGTTACGTATGTCGGTAGTTTAACGCACAAGATGTGTTGCCGAACTCGCCTTCAGCTCGTGGCAGCAATCTCACATCTAGTGCGGTAAACTGCATTCATATGTAATTGTACCAAAAACTACTAATTTGTTCGAAAAGTCTAGGAATTTCCGACAATTTAGTGCAGAAAATTTTTTCGATTTTGAGCTTTTGAACTCAGCCAGGGCCTTAAAACTGATTATCTACTGGGACCCAACGTGTTTTTTCTACATAAATCAGGAAAATCTTATCCGACTTTCAACAACTTTTCTCTCCCTGAAAGATAATCGAAAAATTAATTGCGGAATTGAATTTTGGCAAAATCAAACAAGAACATTCGAAGATACGGTCGAAAAAGTGGTTTTTCGAAATTAGCACGGACATCGCTCGAGGTTTTGAACGAAAGATATGGACTTTCAGGTTTCACGAAAATTGAATTAGTGAAAATTTGTTGAATGGTTCGTGTTGCACGTTACGCAGCCATACACGATATTCAGTGTTTTTTCGTGAATGATGATGTTTTTGTGAAGTGTTGTAGAGAAAAAAGAGGCGATTTTTTTTGTCCATGGAAGTATCAAATCAAATCTTCACGTTTATTCAAAATTATTAGTTACAAATTTTATTTGAGATACATTTGGTTAGTGTTCAGCTAATTATTTTATTCTTTTAGCTTTTCAAACTATGAAACGAACGTTTATTCAGATTATTCAATTTTGTAATATTTTCCTTTTGGAATTAGGATTAGGCAGAAAAACCTCAAATGATTTGGCTAATTTTATGACGTTTCTTATTCTTATATCACAAATGAAGTTTGTTCAGTACAAGCTCCTGATGACGGCACAGTTATGTCCTGAATTTCAGGCTATTTTTCGAGATCATTTGTTCAATCATCGGTATAGAGGCAAGACTTTGGAGGTCTGTCCGTCTGAAGTATGGTGGAAGACGAAATATGATCTTGAGGCTTTTATTCTGAACGACCTGAAGCTTCTCAATGTGGCATCCAGCACAATTGCCCCGAATTGAACAAGCATTTATCAATACACTCTGAATGACCGCTCTGAACCCTCATAGTAACAAAGTTGATATTTGTGTAAAAGTGTGAAGCACTGAAAGTGCACGTGAAAGTGCACATGCAAGTGCACGTGAAAGTGCACATGCAAGTGCACGTGAAAGTGCACATGCAAGTGCACGTGAAAGTGCACATGCAAGTGCACGTGAAAGTGCACATGCAAGTGCACGTGAAAGTGCACATGCAAGTGCACGTGAAAGTGCACATGCAAGTGCACGTGAAAGTGCACATGAAAGTGTACGTGAAAGTGCACATAATATACGCACCATGTGTGCGGTTATTTTCGGCACACACAATGTTCCACAGGTATGTCTCATGTGAGTAAGTGGTGTGCACTTTGAGCACACGAATCTCAACTTACACAATACATGCAAGGCACACTGCGTGTGCAATAATATCGGCCCTTTTACCCCAGAATATGCTGTACTCAATTTAGACTTTCTATTTATGAGCGGCGGATACAGCGCAACGAGAAATCTCAATGCTTTTGAATGTGTTAGGTCAATGTGCTTTTTAAAGGTTAGAATCTTGTCAAGGGTAACTCCCAAGGAAGTATGGGTCGGATGTTTCTCCTAAGTGATCTTAGTTCTAGGCTGGTTCCTGGTTCTAAGATCGGGCCTAGTACAAAGTGAAAGTTTTTTTTAATTTTTTTCAAACTTTTTTTGACATTTTTATTTTAAATTTTGGGCTTTTTTAGGGATATGGGGAGGTTTTTCGCGCCATTGCTTCGGTCGGGTTTTTCAATATTGCCCTTTAGTCAATTTCCAACTCAATGTGGACTTAATTGCATAAATTGCTTATTGCATTCAGAATGCAATATTTATTTAGATACGTTCGAGTCTTCTTGCAACATCTATTTTGTTTGCCACATCTATTTTGATGCGTACGGCTCTCATGCATATGTTTTAAAGGCAATGCAGAGAGACAAGTACGTTGCTCTCGCTGGTAGATTGTGACAGAAGATTCCTTCAGTTTCTCGCTGTACGTAAAATGACAGACATCAGTTGGTCTAAAGACGCCATTTTACATACAACAGTCGGACGGTAGCTGACAAATCTCTCTCGGTTAATTGCTCTCATTATCATTCTTTTCATACAACTCTTTAGACAACAACAAAAAAAAACAAAATGTTTTTCAAATTCAAAATTAAGTAGGGAAAGTTAATGACTTCGTGAAAAGGGTTGAATGAAGAAAATTGTGTACAATAAAAACGATTTCGATGTCAATGAACTTAATTTTGTTACAAAAATAAATTGTTTCTTTCAAGCATTTCCGCTTCACCTATATTATTTCGATAACATCGCATTGTCTCACTGATGAATAGATTCCCTATTGCGTAATGGGCTAAAGAAATAACCTTTCCATCTTATGCAAAAATAAATCTAAAATAAAAAAATTATTTCATTCATCTTCGATCATTAATCGTTTCTTTGATCAATCAAAAAGCTACTACAATACCCGTGATATGAAAGAATCAGAAAATAGCCGTCGATTGAAAACCAAATCAAAATTCTATCAAACCGTGACACCATTTGTCAGTGCCATCACAGATTTTACGCCATTATATAATAACATAAAGAATTGGCTTCTATTGTAAGTCTTCTCACCAATAAATTCAAGCCGAGTCGAAAGCAGAAAAAAAAGTTATTGTTTTTCCATCATAATACGAAGTTTGACAGGTCGGTGAAGTAGCGATGAAACTATGAGCTTTTTTCGAAGAAAAAACCATTTTTTTATTAAACTCTTGTTGGAATAATTAATATGAAAGACTGTGGAGCCTCTCGTAAGTATTATGAATGCGTACAGGAGGTATAAATTTATACATAAAATTAACACAATAAAAGTAGTTACTATGGGTGTATCATAAAAAGAGATTCCTGCTGTTGTTATTATCCAGGTTTATTCGATACAGTAGCAGTGTGGCAGCGATCATTTGTCATGGTCATTAATGCTTTGTACTGAAATTATCTATGGTTTATGTTTATTTCAATATTTCCACTGATATTCATAGTATCGTTTCATACTATCGCGCTGTTTTTTTTTTGTGTGTAAACCAAAGCAATATCTACAAATGAGAATATTGCTTCGGGTGTTCCAATGAATATACCTTCCTACATTTATTCAGAAGTACGACGTAGTAGAACTATGATTCTTTTTTGTGTTCGTGAATAAATAAATATCTCGTCAAGGTGTTCAACCTTTAGGACAGCAAAAAAATGTTCGATTGATACAACATTTGATAAAAAAACGAGAACGGTAGTGAGGGGAACATTAATCTAGACCTTGTGCCTGGATACAAGGTTGTGTTCACTGACAAGAAAGTTTTCAATATTTTATTTTGTGGTGGGTAATTTTTTCTCCAGTATTTTGATTTGTTTTATGTCGAACTTGTAGGACATTCTTGATATGTTCACAGCTACCATATGCTTGTTTATAATAATTATTATATGTTTGTAATTAACATGCCAATATTAAGAACGATAGATATTAGCGATAATCATAATATGTTTGCCGTAATCATAATATGATTGCTATAATCACATTATTTTTTTAAACGCAATATTATTGCTAAAGTGCCATATTTTGTATGGTTTTGAGGGTACTATTTTCAAGGTAATCTCAATAGTATAGAAAAGATCTTTAAAAAAAATTCTGTCTGTATATCTGGCCACCCGGGGGCACTCGAGGAAATTTTTCAAGATTCTTCTTCCCTCTGAAAGAAGTTAGAAGATTAACAAAAACTCTGAAGATAAAGATTTTTCGCTCATATCTTTGCGAATTAAGTACAGAAATTGATCGTCCAGTGGAAATGGTTTCTTATCCCAATTACAGCAGAACTAAATACAAACTTCACATACTACGGATTCTATAAATTTCATCATGATATTCGATATACTTTGGCAGAAGTCGGTTTCGCACTAAGAACGTCAATTTCTATTTTGTCCACAACTCAAAATCAGCGCACTTCCTACATTTGGCGCTTAAAATTTTTCGTAAGAATGTAGATAGGTAGACTAGAAGAATCCGTAGGTCAAGGGTCTCACTTGTCCGAAATGTCTGAAATTTTGAAGATTTTTCCGAAATGTCCGAAATTTTTTGCGAAAAACATTCGAAATCCAGATTTTTCAATCCGAAAAATCACCTGCAGCGCATTTAATTTTTCTTAACACAGTATTACCAGGACTAGAGATGAGCGGGTCGACCTTTTTTCAAAACCCGACCCGGACCGGACCCGACCGAAATTTTTTTTCGAAACCCACTGCCAGAACTGTTTTGAAACCCGACCCAGACCGAGCCCGACCCGATTAAGTGAGTTGAATGTCAAAATTAGACAATCATTTTTAGAAACATCGAGAAAAATCCCATTTCAGTGAGTTCGAAATGTCATTGCTGTAAAACTGTGAGACAAAGTGATAGCTTTGAGTCTCCCTTTATGGTGAAATTTATTCGTCGTTTCCATTCGTAAGGGATGTAAGTACAACTGTCAACTTTTGACAGCTGTCAGACTTGAATTTCGGCACCAAGTTTTATAATAATGACTTAGATCCTTAAAATTCTTTATATTTATGTCAGTGTCCGGAATCATTTTTAAACTTCGAGCCAAAATTCGAATTTGACAGCTGCCGAAAGTTGAGAATTGTACTTACATCCTTTACGAATGGAAACGACGAATTGTCACTTTCAATTTAAAGTTAATTGTCAGTTACAATTGACAATTAGCTTGGAAATCACCAAAAAATTCATCCTTTTCTTCGGACTAGGCTCGCCTTCACTTAACATTCACAATTGATTCCTATATAAAGTACTTTGTAGCTCAGCAAACTTAAAACATAAAGCAAACACTTCGTGAAAAAATTAGCAATTATCAGTCTGCGCATATGTCACACATAGAAACAAGCAACCGGGTGCTCTACCAAAATTTAAATTAATTTGGCTGTATCAACATTGATTTGGATACAAATGCAGAGGTTTACTAAGCTTCGAGACTATTCTGATTATTCATAAATCCTTATAAACAATGAAATGAGTATTTTAAATCTAGTACTAACTGAAAGTCTAGAGTGGTTTGAGACGAGTTATTAGATATGAAATTTACATCAGCGTTGCAAAACATGAAATTTAAAAAAAGGCCCGGGAGCCGAAAAAAATGATACGGAAACCCGATCTGAACGCGACCTGACCCAAACCTGTCCCGACCCAGACCCGACCCGATTAAAATGAACCCGATAAAAACAGTTCGGGTTCGGATTCGGATCGGGTTTTTCATAGTTTCGGGCGACCCTCTCATCTGTAACATGGACTTCTTATTTAAAATTTGAATTTCCTCCTTTCAATGAAGTGCCTAAAATTCTAAGTTGTACAATCGACTCTACAGATCGTGATGAATGGTAAAAAAGTAAAGAATAGCATTTTCAAAGCGTACGTCTTAAAAATGCGGCGGAAAGTTTACAAATTTCTCAAAAAAAAGTATAAAATTTTTAGTTGAAAACAAAAAGTAAGCAATTTTAGAAAAAATGAAAAGAAAACAGTCTCAGGTGTAATGTGTATCTTCATTGTACTGTTGAAGCCGTTGAAAAAATGTTTATGCCTAGGAAAAGGTGAGGGTACAGCAAAACGTGAGTGTCTAAAAAAATTGAGGTCAATTTAGACCCTTTTCGCCCGACGGACGGTGGGTGGTCGAAAAATCGTTTCAAAAAAATTGGACAAATCTTAGAAAAATGCTCGAAATTTTTTATTACAATGTTCGCAATTTTGTGGACAAAATGTCCGAAATTTTTTGATAAAATACAGAGTTTGGGAAAGTGACTTATAGCCAAATTTATAGCATATAAAGATAGCTATAAGTAAAAAGTTATATGTTTACGTTATAAGTTACAAGTTTACGGTATATACAAGTTATAAGTTTATAGCCCAGATCAGTATTGTAACTGATCCAGATCAGTACTGATCAGTTTTAAAACTGATCCGGATCACTACTGATCAGTCTGAAAACTGATATGGATCAGTACAGATCAGTTTCAAAACTACTAATCCAAATCAGTTTTGAAACTGATCAGTTCTGATGCGGATCAGTTTTTGAACTGATCAGTACTGGTCTGGATGAGTTACAATATTGATCTAGGCTATAAACTTAAAATGTTAACTTATAACGTAAACTTGTAACTTGTATCTTAAACATATTTATATGTTGAGTTATAACTCAAAACAAATAGCTATATGTATATGCTATAAATTTGGCTATAAGTGGCTTCGCACAAACTCTCTAATGTCGGAGGTTTCATTGGCAAAATGTTGAAATTGTCTGAAATTTTCAGATAAAAGTAGTGGAAGGCTTGTTGTAGCTCTTGAAGTTTCGATTTATCCATGTCTTTAGTGCGTTAAAGCACATTGATTTGCATGACACGATGCATAAACTTTCACATTGATTATACATTAGCTTAAGCATAGCGTCATGAAAATTCGTATACTCTGACATAAGACGTTGACGCACTAAATGCGGGCATTGTCTTACCTCACATTATTGTTAAGTAAATTTTTTCATAAGGACATCAGAAAACGAGAAAACTTATCGACAGCAACACAAACGCTGCTGTATCGGTAGTACAACCTTGACCTATTTTGAAATTATATATAGAGATGTGACCCCATGCCGTTTCATCATTACCATTAAATATATTTTTCACAAAAGTTACACAAGTTCTTCCAACAAGCGAACAATAAAAAATAAAATTCCGTCGTAACTTTACTTACAACATTCATCTAATTCAGACAATCACACACATATTGTTCAAGAACAAGAAAAATCTGTACCAAATACTATAGTTGATATATCCGATTAACAAGCTGAGTTTGCATTTAAATTGACACATTTAATGCGACTATTTAAAACGACTCTTAACATTTCTATTCGTTGCGTTATTATGTTGGAGGAAGTTATCAATTAAAGTGATTTATTTAGCTCATACACTCATTACAACCAGAGTGAGTGGTCTGGTTCGGATGGTGTTATGATGGAAAGACATTGTTAATTTGAACTTTCACTAGAATTTTATGACCATCATTATAGTGTTCGAAGTGCTTGTTTAATTGATTTTAATGTGATATATCGTCTTATACGCAAATATCGCATAGTCTCACAATAGAATGGAATGATGTTGTAACTTTTGATTTTCCATTACAAAATTACGTAATGGTCTTCCGTAAGTTGTAGATGTTCGACTTTCAAAGCGTATCTTTGACAACGATATTACGTCACGGATAGCGCTACTCAGTGGTACAAAATACAGTAAGAGCATGCAACATTTGTTTTTCGATACGTCATGCCTAACTAAGAGTAAAGAATATTCACGCAAGCGCGTGTCAATCTTCCAACGACTTAGTAAATGAAAACACCACAGGCCCAATAGAGGATTAGGTTTAAGGTTTGTACCACTCTCTATGGGACGGGTGGCTCAGTGGTGAGCGCACTGGACTGCCACCAAAATGACCCGGGTTCGATCCCCGGTGTTGGCATAGTAGGAATTTTTCTCCAACGAAATAATACATTGTACAACGTCCCTAAGTCCACCCAAGCTTCTTGAAATTGGGTAGTCGCTGTGGAGCGACGAAAATGTATCAGGAAAACACTGTTCATATGTGACGTCACAAGCATATGGCATTCCTGCAGACAAAACACGCATATACAATGCATGCCAACGGCGACAAGCAATAAATGGATGGGAAAAAACGTTGGCACAATCCCCACAAATCCCCCATAGATGGCGCTGTACTGGACATACACGACATTCGAAAAATATGGCGGGACAACGAACATGGTGTGAACGATGGTGGCCATTTCTCAATGGATCGCACAAAATGCACAACACTATCACTTTGGATCATCGGACCTGTTACTACGTGACCTCCCGATGAATTCATCGTAAATATCAACATAACAAATAAGATACAAACTTAGACATAAGTAATTGTAATAGAATAGATTAAGAGAAAAATGTTAGATACTAGATGATAAAATGTAAACCATACGATTAATAACCACTCTCTTTTAGGAGCATGTCGCAAAAATGTGAGCTGTCAAGTTTGCGATGTTTTTTTTAGAAGAGAACCCTGTATAAACAACAACATATTCAAAATTATAGGTCATGCACTGTGAGAGGATGAATGTTACGCGAATAATAGATGAATCAGAACTCAAGAAGTTTGCTCTGAAAAATCATCGCCCTCCAGGTTCGTTTGCGATGTTATTTCAAATCTGTACCTTCATACTTAAGCAGCTTAGGTCTGATTTATCTATCATTTGTGTAAGAGTCATCCTCTCACAGTACATGAGCTATAATTTTGAATAATTTTTGTTTACGCAGGATTCTCTTCTAAAAAACATCGCAAATTTGATAGTTCACATTTTTGCGACGTGCTCTTAATCTAACCTAGTGGGAATTTTAAAGTCGAAGTATAGTGAATTTCATGATGAAATGGATAAACACCACCTCTAGTCGTTATTAGTCGAACATATAAATGCGCTACACTTTGACATAAGTGTACACGCGTTACTAAAGCAATGTAACGGACTTACAAAAATGTTGTAAAAAATCCAATAAACATAAATCAAAAACTTTTAAAAACGAAATTTATCAAAAATAAGGTTTTCCTTCGGGTAACCCGCTACCAGCTCCTATCTAACTCTTCCTAATTCCTCTAATAAACTACAATTTTGTTCGTTTTCAAACTCTACATTAGTTTTCCGATAAGGAAAAACGACGGGGAAACGACTCTTAAATATCGTGTACCAGGATTTTGAAAATAAAAGTATTTTTAAACAATTATTAAACCATTTTCCAACGATTTTCGCTGTATTTTCGAGAATTTCACCAGGATTCCAGTAAATGAGCGAAACATTTGATAAAAATGGAACAACTTTCACTCAATTGGGCTAAAAAATCTAAAGATTTTTGAAGATTTTGAAAAGACTTTTATAGATTTTCAAAGATTTTGAAAAATTTTTAAAGATTTTGAAATATGTTTCAAAGATTTTGAAAAGAATTTTAAAGATTTCGAAAAGATTTTTGAATGTCTTGTACCAGGATTTTTAGAAGTCGTTCCCCCTCGCGTGTCACTTCATCAATAGCAATAGAAGTGCAAAAATGTGAATCCGAAACTGTGACACGACACAAATATTTCTAAGTTTTTCAAAACTTGCGCTGATTCTCATGGAATCGTTGGACTATTAGTGCTTTTGTTTCATTATTGCCATAATTTGACATCAATTTACACACTTCGTTAATCAATGACTACAAAAATAACTGAAAATACACAAGTTTCAGTATAAATATAAACTTCCCATCATGAAAACACCCATTCAAATAACGTGTTCTAAACAAATAATATGCTTTGCCAGCGACAAATATTTATTGGAAATGATTAATACTATTGTCTGTTTTAATGACATTTATTGGCCAATATGTGTGTCATTCACTTTATCCGCAAACCAGCTTGAACAAATATAAGACAAAAATATAATTGAATTAAAGCCCCACGCCCACCATCAATAAATTACAAAAAAAAAAAAACAAATAAAAAATAAAGAGAATAAAAGCCTCGAATAAAAACAAGAGAATTTATAAACACAATCGCATTGATAAAAAAATATATGTAAGCTTACGAGTCGTTCGCTTGCATATATGAATGAGTAACTTCTGCTGAAGGGTGTCGCTGACTGGCTTCACCTTTAACTTCTCATAGTAACGTAGCAATTCGTTTTCCTATCAAATTATTGGATCTGATCATTAAACCCCAAGACTTCGAACTAAGTTCATCTTTCATTAAACCAAAGTATGCCAAAGCCATCGACTGTGTTGGTTTTTCTCGAATATTAAATAAATACGAAGCGGTTAGTCGTATGTTAGTACAAAATGAAGGGAAAATCAAATTTCAAAGAAATTATAATTGAAACATACTGAAAAATGATACTTGGGAGGCAATTATAATGTTTTATGTTATACTTTAGTGCACACCATTTTTACGATGCTGTGTTGTTGCCAATGCAATATTTTAGAAGCGTTTGTCGAACGGAAGGAAATTTTAAATTTTATTTTACAGGTTTTGCTGCTGTTTGTAAATTAATCCTTATACCATTTAGTTGAGTGAAGTATGAAAAAACTAGATGAAAATGACGCATACGTAGCGCTACCTCAGAAATTTGGCTTTTTGGAACTTTGACTCATAAAACCATAGTAATGATAAGTTGGCATCACTGCACCAGTGATTCCTCTGTGAATCATCGGTGATTCCTCTGTGAATCATCGGTGATTCCTCTGTGAATCATTGGTGATTCCTATGTGAATCATCGGTGATTCCTATGTGAATCATCTTTGAATCATCGGTGATTCCTCTGCGAATCATCGGTGATTACTCTGCGAATCATCGGTGATCCTCTGTGAATCATCTGTGATTCCTCTGCAAATCATCGGTGATTCCTCCGTGGATCATCGGTGATTCCTCCGTGAATCATCGGTGACTCCTCCGTGAATCATCGGTGATTCCTCCGTGAATCATTGGTGATTCCTGTGAATCAAAGGTGATTCCTCTGTGAATCATCGGTAATTCTATTGTGAATCGTTTGAAATTCTCCTGTGAATCATCTCAGATTGCTCGATGATTCCCCGGAGAATTGTAGATAATTCCCCGGTGAATTGTCGATGATCCCCAGGCGAATTGTCGATGATTCCCCGGTAAATTTTCGATGATTCCCCGGTGAAACAAAGCTGGTTGAATTCATTCAAGTCATGTGAAGTTGAGTGCAGCGCCATCTTACGGCTTACCGATGGAGGGAGTTGTTGGGAAGTGCCATCGATTGTGTTGGGAGAGAATCAATTTGGTTGTTACAATTATTCGTTTCGATTATTTATTCTTTTGAAGGCTTAATGGTTCTGCTACGTTCCTATAAATGTGGGCTCAACCGTTTGTGGCCTTTTAAAGGAGTGAATTAAAGTGATAATAAGCGAATCAAGAAGCAATTATAGAAGACTATTGATGAGACAATTTCTTCGAGAAGCGCAGTTGTAAAGAAGTGAAAAAAAGACAAAATAAAATTTTGGTTCATGACGAAGGAATACCTACATTTTGTGAAATACGAAAAGTGTTCAGGTGAAAAGCATTGGTTTCACACTGAATAGAAAAGTGTTAAGCGAAGAGATTGAAAAGTAAAGTGCAAAGTTTGAAAAGCGTTAAGATTGAAAAGCGGAAACATTGAAAATCTGAAAATTGATAAGTGAACCAAAAGCGTGAAGGTCAAGTCAACAAATGGAAAGACAATAAAACAAGACGAAAAGTGAACTAAAATTAAGAATTCAAGTTGGGACAATAAAATAGCTGAAAAATAAAACGTTCGAGAAGAATTTGTATTTGAGGAGCACGCGGTTGCATGTAAAGCAGAGAACAATATAAGCAGAACACACAGCGAAACATACGCAAATCATTCGAGAATTGGTAACGTTACACGTTCGTCACATACAATACGTAAACAATAAGCAGAACGTTTGGTGGAGAACAATAAGCAGATCGACTGGTGTAAATCAATCGTTGATATTTTTTTGTTTGATGATCGAATGACCGAGTGGATTTGCTTAGGCAAGGAACGAACAATGAAATGTGGCACGATTCAAAATATTTTCGTGAGGATGTATTTTGTGAGGTCAAACAATGTTGCAGAAAGGTCGTGTGGGATTGGTGTAATAGGCAGAGTGACGAATATACATCGAACGATGTCATCGATTGTGTTGAGAGAGAATCAATTTGGTTGTTACAATTATTCGTAAGCGAACCGTTGGTGAATCAAGTTAACTAATAAAAGTTGTTCATTAGCGAGAAAAGATCGGATGTTTTATTCTTTTGAAGGCGTAATGGTTCTTCTATGTTCCTATACTTATAAGTTTTGTTAGTTTGCATTTGTTTGAACTCCACGTTTAACAGTTACATAAACTCTACCCCCGTCAAAAACAGTTCTCAAAGCTTTTTGCTTAAAAACATTTCTCGACGCGTAATTCTTTGTTTGTATATGTTATTCCTGTATATTCAAAAATACAATTATTTAACGCGTCATTTACTGACCTGTTCAATAATCTACTATTTATTCGCTTGTGCCAGAAAGACGATTTTTTTTGTCAATTGAAGTAGTTGCAAAACGTATATAAGAAATCATGCAAACAAAAAAAAACAACAAAAACATTTTTTTTTTGCAATTAACAAAACCACAAAATATCAAACATCAATTCAAAATCATTATCTACACACGTATAATGCCTTTGATAGAATAACTGTTTGACTCGAGCAAGTCTTTTGCATTATTGAATAATGAGGAAAAATTTCGATTTAATAAACAACATTATCGTGTCTATTTTACCGCCATTCAAAACATCAATATGTCATGTTGAATTTAACAGAAAGTCAAGTTTTCATTTTTAAGGTTTGGTTCCCTCCTGACTATTTCAACGTTACACACAATTCATAGCATTGTGCTTACATGTTTATCGAGTGTTTTGTATTCTTCGGATTTAGTATTATACATGGATAACAGACGAGTTAACCCTCTGATGGATAGGTCTCCGTATAACCATTTTCTATTTTGAGGAATGTAAAATGAATAATTGATTTAAGTTGTACTTGTGCATGTTATATACATTCCCAAGTTAACATTGTAGGGAATTGTGATTTAAGGGTGGTTTTGAATAAGTCAAATTATGTCGTAGCCAATTGACCTTTTTATTTTTGGATGCAAATTGCCATAAAAACACTTCTTTTGTGGTAGTTCAGAGTATTGGCTTACTTTAAACGTGTAAATATTTCATTATCATCGATCACTCAGAGATACCGCGTTTTTGGACTCGTCAGGGGTTTTTGCCCCTTGGAAAAAATTTGTGCTACGCTTTCAATGAATTTAAGTTTAAGACTAAAAATGAGCTTTTAAAGAAATGTCCATTCGCATGGGCAACCGAAGAGAATTATATCACGGACCGTTTCTTAGTCGGAAGCAATTTCTTGAATGTTTACAACTGATAGCGTTAATCAATGCTTCATACATTGCCGTGTGACTTGTCCACCTCCGAGCAGAGCACCTGAACTTGGAATACCAGCATACACGGTCCTCTAAACATATTTAAATATCTAGCAGCGAAAAATGTTACAGACATTTTAATGACGTATATGATGAAAAACAAAAAATCGAAACAGAATGTTGCATTGTAACATGTTGCAACAAACTACGAAAAATCTTAATGCACGGAAGAAAAAAGTGCTCATTAGCTCCTTTTATGCTACGTTACATAATTTAATTGTTCCGATCTATCCTATTCTATGCAAGAATAGTAATTTTTTTTGTGTGTATAACACCGTGCACCATTCAGACCACCTGTCGAAAAACTAATTAACCCTTTTTTCGGACATGCGCTGCTTTGACGATGTTTCATAATGTAAAAAGAGTAACACCACTATGATACATCATCAGATCAGGTGAATGCCTTCATTAAAAACCTCCAGAAATAATTGAAAGAGGAAGCGAAAAATTTCCAGAAAAAAAAAATATTCTTTAGCTTTGGTGTTTCAAATATCGATTAATTAAATATATTTTATTGTATGCATTTAAACGTTTAAAGTTTTTAATACAAAAAAACTGGTCTTTGCCGAAGAGGTAAGTTTTTGATGCATTGAGTGATAATTGTGAAAATTTACTTCGGCTGAAAGAATTGTTTAGGGTATTCAGTGTTTGAGAGCATTATTTACTTATATTTTCGTTAAAAAATAATAACGAGCTTGTAATGTATTGAGAGATAACACTAAACCCAAGCAGACACAGCGATAATGACTACTATAAAAGTATCGTTGAATGAAAATAACAATTAAGCGTGATCGGTAATTAATTTAGTAAATATTATTTACAGCTTAATCATTAGCAGTCTCAACGAATTATATAATCAAAGAATGCAGCAGATGTTACAAGTTCAACATTTTTCATTAATTGTTCAAGAGCTTACTTTTTGCTGGGAATGAAAGGAAAAGTTTTGTTTTGCTTACAATTAATCACGTTAGTAGGTCAGTTCGAGGCGAAAGGTGGAATCATAAAAATGTTCTTTGACAAACTGGGCGGCGAGCGTTTGTTCACTAAAACAACTACTCACTTCCATTCGAAAAACATGAGAAATAACTTTTCAATTAACAAAATGCCTTGAAAATTCTTCAGGAAATCAAGGAGGTTGTTGTTAATAAAAATTTATGTCATTTTTAAGATTTGAGAAAATCCTTTTAACGAACTTCCCTTTAGTGAGTATTTCTAAAGGATTTCCCCTTAAAGAATGTTTTTAGAGAATTTGCCTGTGGCGTTTTTTTAGAGAATATAACTACAGGGAAACATTCTTGAGAAGATCCATGCCATTCGGGATATTCTTCTCAAAAATTTCCCTTTTGGGAAATTTTTCTAAAAAATTTCCCTTTTGTGAAATTCTTCTAAAAAATTTCCCTTTTGTGAAATTCTTCTCAAAAATTTCCCTTTTGTGAAATTCTTCTAAAAATTTCCCTTTGGGAAATTCTTCTAAAAAAATTGCCCTTTCGGGAAATTCTTAAAAAATTTCCTTTTTGGGAAATTTTCCAAAAGAATTTCCTTTTGAGAAATATTCCTAGAGAATTTCCTTCGGAGAATATTCCAAGTGAATTTCCTTTAAAGAATTTTTCCAGAAAATTTCCTTTTTCTAGAAAATATACCTTCGGGGAATCCTTCTAGAGAATATTCCTTCCCTTCGGAAGAAGATCCCTCACCTTGGTGACGGGAATTTATCCCTCAGGGAATTATCCACCAGACCGAAAAAATAGGAATTGTCACCCAGAGAATTATCACCAAGAAATTATTGCCCAACCGTGGAATTACTGCCTAGGAATTATCACCCAGTATGGCATTTACCGCTTTAAACTTGCTGGGTGATAATTCCTGGGTGTTAATTCCTGGGTGATAATTCTCATTTGTCTAGGCGATAATTCCTTGGTGATAATTCACTGGGTGATAATTCCAATTTTTTTTAGTCTGGGGGATAATTCATGTCGCCGCTTACCTTAGGGAAATCCTTCTATAGAAATTCTCTAAAATAAATTTCTCTAATCAGCCGGAAGTAGCCAGCAGGCAGATAGGTCCAGTTGGCGAAACAGAAGCACAAGATCCTTAATGGGCCGCAGAGCCGGTTTCAGAGGGATATTTTTCTTTTGGGAAATCCTGTTTAACAAAAATCTATAAATGTCCATCTCGTCCCCTTCCCCACGCGTTTTCATGTACAGTATATAGTAAAATTTTTCACTCAACTCTAAGGATCGGAGTGGGTCGACCCACACCTGACCCACAGTTTTAGCGGATCGACCCACACCTGACCCACAGTTTTAGCGGGTCGACCCACACCTGACCCACAGTTGCAGAAGTAACAGAAATCGTTTTTCTGTGCGTTCTAAAACTGTGTGTCAGGTGTGGGTCCACTCGCTTAAACTGTGGGTTAGGTGTGGGCCGAGCCACTACGATCACTACTCAATTCCAATGAAAACTTCAAATTATATGTTATCATTATTCAAATAATTGCTAGAATCATATAGCACTGATATAGCATATAGCTAGGATAAAAGTATTTCCAAAACCAACCTGAGTTTGTGTTAATCCCAAACTAGCTGCTAATTCGGCTCGTTCTGGTAAAGCTAGGTACTGTGTTCTTTGAAACCGCCTATTTAATTGTTGCAATTGTAGTGAACTATAAATTGTTCTAGGTTTTCGCATTTTCTTCCCTTTACCATTCACTCGTAAACCGGTATCTTCACATTTATCTGAAACGAATCAAAAACAATTTCTATATTATTTGCAAGAACAAAAAGTAAAATCTTCAAAATTCTCCTCGCTGAGTTTTTTATGCTTTGTATGGCAGTATTGCGGCTGGATGTTTCTTTTCTTATTCGTCAATTTTTCTTTTATAACTACACTGCTGTCATAAGGGGAAACAAGTTAGAGAAAATCAGCGAACATTTCCAACGAATTTCGCCGAAATAATCAAATTAGCGACAACATTGAACAAAACAATCGCCGAGAATCTTTGGTTTTGTCGCTAATCAGATTTCGCTGATTTTCTCTAAGTTTTTTTTTCCTTATGACGGTAGTATAAAAGAAAACACGGATTCCACATCTGTTTTCTCAACTGTCAGCTTGTTTATTAACATTGACGTTTAAAACGTCATTTTGACAGTTTGAAATAGACCGACTTTTGATTCCAACAGACTCTGATTTTCGCATTGCTATGTGTGGGCACAGTTGAATGTGTCAATTCATTTTCGAATGAATTTTTAGATGAACTTCATCTATAACATCAAGTGACTTAAGCCTTAACTTTTCTAAGGACAAAAATGTTTCTCTCACGCATCTCATTATACGGATCAATAAATCAGATTTCTTATAAGTCGCTAATGTGGCACTTGTTCATTTAAGTATTATGTAAGCCAATTGTGTAACAGCTTACCTTTTTCTGCAACAACATTTTATATCAAGGCATATATACCTTCGGGTTAGTCAATTCCAAACAATGAAAGTGTTTGCTGAACAATCGCTTTCATTTGAAATTAACAATCGATCAATTTAAATACAAGAAGCCAAGACAACAGCATATATCTACAAACTCTTATCTTACGATGACAATAGAAATAATTCAGATACACAAACCCAAACATGATTAGCATGAACAATTCATGCTGCTTTGTTTCAATTGTGTTTATTCTTCCATCGTTATTAGATGGTAAATATGCGTCATGTATGTCACATAGAAGCCATTTTCCAGAGGGTAAAAAAAATGCGATCATGAAAGAGTAATTATTTCAGTTGTGAATTATGTATTAGCCGGTATAAGCAGACTAGACAGGCATAATCGGAAAGTCGGAGAGCAGAACGAGAGGGTGAAAAGCTTACATTGATGAGTGAATAAAATAATTTATTGTTTTTTCGTATGACCGAAAAAGGTATGAAAGACATGAACTTATATGTCAATTCCACGAACTATTGATACATTACCACAAAAAATATACAGCTCGAATAAAATTTGCTAATTAATTGAAAAAAAAGTTCAAATTCACTAACGAATCAAACAAAAAAAAAATATTTGCGGACATTAACTCGACATGTATACGCATATCGTTGTAATTGTAAAATCTAATTTCCTTGCGTGTTGATGCTGTCGTTTTTAGTTGCAGTTTTACAGTAGCTCAATGAAGAGAATGTTTCAAACAAATTAAATTAACGAAATTGACGAGTTTTTTTTCGGGCTTCTATTACATTAAAAGTTTTTTTTTATTGTTTTACATTACTTCAAACAGCAACACGACATATGTAGGTTTTTCCCCCAATTTTTAATTCAATTTTAAAAATATAGTGCACTCGTTCAAATAAAAGATACCCGAATGGCTTTACACTCAACAGGCGAAACTTTTCAGTGGAATCAAGAAATTCGGTTTTATAAGTTTCAAAAAAAAAATCTTTCAGTGAGATTTTGAACGGTTCTCTCATACCCACTGCACAGTTCTTTTCTAAGCAGGGGCGGACACCTCTGGCTGAACAGTCTTCGCACCAATTCCAGCAGGACCGTTGGGCAATTCGCAATTCCCCTCTGCCCGAACGGACCCAGCAGTGTCGGAGTTGTAAGGCTCCACCTGTAATTGGTTTAGCAGAACTGGTGAAAGCCATCACCGAATGTCAAACCGGTAGAGTGGGGCTTAGGAAGCCCCGGATGTAACACGGCATCTGGCCTCAAAACTGATTGAGGGGCCTACTGGTGTTGAAACACTGGGGCTGCATGATTCGTTGCACCCACCGTCCTCTCCATGACATTGATTTCAGAAGGGATGACCAGAGGTCTAGGTATACTCCTTAGATGAAAGACGGTACTGACATACCTGAATTCGAAAGGTGGAGCCGAAGCTCGCGCTAATTGGGCGTGATCCCAATTCCTCATCTATGGGCACCGTGCGGTATAGTCTTTACTAGGTACGCACGTTAATCTCTAATCGTATCCTGTACAGTTCTTACGTTCACATTTTTTTGAAAATCATTACTTCACATGTGTGACAGGCAATAAAATTTCATATCAAGGCGGAATCAAAGATGAATTTTAGTCAGAACTGGATAATAAACTTTACCCAAGTAAAAAATACTACGATCAAGCATAAAGAAAAAGCCAGAATCTTCTTGTTTTTTAGACCCGAGGTCTTATGCGTTTATCACGGCGTTTGTAACCCCCCCGATTTCGACCCGGGAGTAGAGGGGGGGGGGGATGAACAATCATTGTCCTTAGATGTCGAATCAGCAAAATTTTCATGATTTTCAAAAACGTTTTTTTTCCCTGAAAGGTAATTGCAAAATCTTGGTTTTTAATCTGGGCCCTGTCGGCGCAAGGGCCAATGAGCTAGGGCCGTTTAAGTGGTTTTTGGTCTTTTGTACATAACTCGACTAAATCTTTTTCGATTTTCATAAACTTTTTTATGTTTGAAAGATTTGAGTATGGCCGGCAATGTATAGAAGAAACGTTTTTGGATTTGAGTCCTTGGACTAAGCTAGGGCACCAGAAACGAGTGTCTTCTAGGGCCCTACGTGTTTTGTGTACATAACTCGAGTAAATCTTTTCCGATTTTCATAATTTGTTTTTGTTTGAAAGATCTTAGCATTTCCGACAATTTATGGAAGAACATTTTTCAATTTGAGTCCTTTGACTTATATATGGCACAAGAAACGAGTCTTCGCTAGGGCCCTACGTGTTTTTTGTACATAGCTCGGGTAAGTCTTTTCCGATTTTCAATTTTTTTTAATGAAAGCTCTGGGTATGCCTGATATGCCAATATGTTTTTTCTACATAAATCGGGTAAATCTTATCCAATTTTCAAATTCGTTTTTTTTTGTTGAGAGATAATCTAAAAATTAATTAAGTTTAGACAAAATCAAGTTTTCAAACTTTCGAAATTACGGCCGAAAAAATGGTCGAAAACGTGGTTTTTTGAAGGTGGGTGGAACTTTTTCACTTATATATCAGCGAAATTAGAACGGAAAGCGATCTTGAAAGTTCTAAATAAAAGATAAGGGCATCAGAAAATCACGAAATTAAATTATAGAAAATCTGTTGCGTCGTTCGGGCTGCAGTGTCCTTAGTGTCTTTTTTGTATGGAAGTGTGTGTTAGAGGCCTCTCTTAGGTGCTCTAGATCAGTTCTAAGATCGGCCCTAGTACAAAAAAAAAATTTTTTTGCGTGAAAAAATTTGTTTTTGAGGAGGTTTTTTGCGCCGTTGCTTCGAACGGGTTTTTCGGCAATTTCCAATCCAATTTAATGTGGGCGTAATTTCATACACTTAAGATGTTACTCTTCTGTTTGCCACATCTTTTCTGATGCGCACGGGTCCTTTGCATATGTTTTTACATAGAATTGCATATTGCGTTTTGTATTATATCCTTGTAGAAAGTATATTATCCATGAAAATAATATACAATGAAGAATTTTATAATTTGCTCATTCTACACATTCACATGTTTCATCACTTGCAGCTGTTTTGACATTGTTTTAACAATAGCAAAACATCTAAAAAAGAGAAAAATAGAAAAAGAGTTAAGTGTGCAAATTATAAATTTCTTCATTGTAATTATACCAGCCCTTGGTAAATAATACAGAATATCAGGTATTAAGGTCTCAAAACAGTCTCAAGCATAAAGAAAAAAGCCAGCATCTTCTTGTTTTTTTTATATAGAATTGCATATTCCCTTTTTAATTATCTCCTTGTAGAAAGTATATTATCCATGAGTATAGTATAATTATACCAGCCCTTGTTAAATAATACAGAATATAAGGTATTAAGGTCTCAAAACTTGAGACTGTTTCCTTGTAGAAAGTATATTATCCATGAAAATAGTATAATTATACCAGTCCTTGGTAAATAATACAGAATATCCGGTATTAGGTTTCAAAACAGTCTTAAGCATAAAGAAAAAGCCAAAATCTTCTTGTTTTTCTATAAAGAATTGCACATTCCCTTTTAATTATATCCTTGTAGAAAGTATATTATACATGAGTATAGTATAATTATACCAGCCCTTGGTAAATAATGCAGAATATCAGGTATTAAGGTCTCAAAACAGCCTACTCGACGATTCTTTTTTTCAATGAGTGTAACCACAAATTAACTCATATATTTGAAACAAATTTTGGCTCGAAGTATTGTCCAAATAAGTTTGTATGGTAGCATTATAGTAGGTACATAATTCGTTGAAATTCGACATAAAAATATTTGGTACATGAAATAAATTATAAAAAGTGACTACCACAACAAACAAGATGCTATCACTTAAAACGAACTGTTACAAAAACTGTTCACTTAGCGCGGGTATATAATAAAATTTTCAGAAATTGAAACATGAAATTAAAAAATTTTAATTTTCTTTGAAACAGAAAGTCACATTTGAGGTGGTGACTAAAAATAATGGGAATTGGAAGTTGTGTAACAAAATTGCCCAAATACAAAATATGTCAATTAATTTCATTGTAAGTTTGTTTTAAGTTCATTTTATTGAACAATGTAATTCTGCTTACGAACTAAAGGAGCATTATATCAATAAAGAAAATGTACTTAACTTTTGACATGTCCATAAATAAAAAAAAAGAAAAGAAAGAAAGTTAAAAACTCGTCAGAACTTTGATTCATAGTTTCGTGTTCTATTCATTCATTATTAATTTCGGTCGGTATGAAAACAAAACCTGAAATTAAAATTACAAACTTTTTTTTAATTGAGGAGACTTAAAAAAATCTTCATTCATTAAATCCATAACGTTACGTTCAATCTTGTGTGTGATACAGATACAAGCGAAAAGGTAATAAATCCACTTTTTAACTATTTTTTTTTCTTATGAGTCAGGCGCCATTAAATGAGTTCACAACTACATAAAGAATTAAAGTTAAAAAAAAAAAGATAAATAAATAAATAAAATAATAATAAAAATATCGTGCCAAGTGGCCAAGTGCATTTTGAAAACTTAATTATGCGAAGGAATTAGCACTTCATTAATACTAGCTTACATGCCAGTAAATAATACATTAAAAGTTAGTAATGTACCACATAATGCAATACATATCTACAATGAATGTAGATATAAATTTAATAGATAGCAATTTGGTGGATATAATTAAATAGGAATATTTACGGTTTGTTTACGATGTCATGAATGAGTAAAAAAACTTGTTTCTATGTAGGTAAGCTTGAATTGAGATAGCATAAAACAGTGTAACAAGAGTCTTACGCATAAAGTATATTTATGTCATGTTAATACATTCAAATTGAGCAATGAACGTGCGAAAAAGTCTAGATTGTAACATTCATAATTGAGTTCTTATAATGTTACTTGGACGAAAAAAAACTGTGAAGGAATAGATCGTGTCAAACCGTTGCCACTGTTCACGATTTTACACCGATAGTGCATTACCTATGCAGGCAAATAATCGTCGTTTCATATGAAGAAAATTTACGATGTTAGACCAACAACTCGTCTGGAACATGATGCATGAGTATAAGTAAGGACGTCATTGTCCAATGAAAATTAAAGCATATGTAAAGGACCCGTACGCATCAGAATAGATGTGGCAAACAGAGTAGATCTTGCAAAAACGTATCTATCGCCTGAACTCTTAAATATAATAAGGTCCTCACTGAATTGGACTGGAAATTGCCGAAAGGGCAACACTTCAAAACGCATAATTTTTTCGACCAATGTGCTTGCTCACTTAGTCTTTAACTGAATAATCAATTTAAATGACAGAAAACATTTTCAAAAAGTCAGAAATTGACGCAAAAAATTTTGAGTTGATGATTGCAAACAAAAATGACCGCCATCTTTGTTGGCTTTTGACGTTTACAAATATTTGCAAATGTATCAACTCAAAAAGTTTTTATCCATTTCTGACTCGTAGAAAATGTTTTCTGTCATTTAAATTTATTATTCAGTTGAAGATTAAGTGACCAAAAACATTTTTGCGTTTTGAGGTGTGTATTAAGTGCAAAAGCTGAAAGACTGACTTTTGCAGTGAAATATTAAAATTCACATTTCTAGCAAATGTAAATGTTTTCTCCAAAAGTGTTTCCGCAATTTTGTTTGGGATTAGGTTAAGGATATAATGACGACATAAGCATTCGTTTTCATTTAAGGCTTTAAGAGAAAAACGTTACAGAAAATTGCGACTTTTTCCATAGAAATTTTCATTAGTTGAAAAGATTCCGATAGATGGCTCTTTAGTAAGCAGTGTACACTCTTAAAATAAGCCCAGAATTTAGAAGAGACCTAGAGCGCTTAGGATCTGACCCACACTTCCATAGACAAAAAGGTGTCCTCTTTTTCTCTAAAAAACTGCACGAAAAACCTAATCATTAAAGGAATATTCACGAAAAACTGCCAAATATCGTGTAGGGTCGCGTAGTGATTTTCTGATGTCCACATCTTTCATTCGAAACCGTTCTAATTTCGCTCAGATATAAGTGAAAAGTTCCACAAACCTTAAAAAATCACGTTTTTTAACATTTTTTCCACCGTAACTTTGAAAGTTTTTGACCGATTTTGCCCAAATTTAATTCCGTAATCAATGTTTTGATAATATTTCAGGAAAAAAAACTTCTTGAAAATCGGATATTTACCCGATTTATGTGGAAAAAACACGTTTGGCCCTAGTAGAGACTCAGTTTTAGGGCCCTGGCTGAATCCAAAAGCTCAAAATCAAAAAAGTTTCTTCCATAAGTTGTGAGGCATGCCCAGACTTTTTAAACAAATTTATCAAAATCGGAAAAGTTTTAACTCAAGTTATCAGCAAAAGACCAAAAACCACTTACACGGCCCTAGCTCGGCGGTCCTTGGTCCGACAGCGCCCAGATTGAATCCTATAAAAATTTTTTGGTAACCTTTCAGGGAAATTTTTTTTTTGAAAATCGGTCAAGTTTTACTCAAATTATCGCGGTGACGGACGGACGGACATTTTTTTATGGCTGATTCTTCATCTAAGAACCATGATCGATACTCACCCCTTCAAATTAGGGTGGTAACAAACGTCGTGGTAAACGCATAAGACCCCTTTTCGAAGAACTTTGTTCTTCTTAAGGGTCTAAATAGTGTTAAACGCAACTCTCATGTGAATCAATTGAAATAAAAAATCAGCCTATTTGAACTGTCAAAATGACGTTTCAAACGTCAAACAATTAAGTAACTTGCCGCTGTAAGATTTTTCTTCCGTTTTAAATTGTTCCTTGATAAAGTTAATTACAAGTAGGAAAGACCTTTTCCTTAACTTATAGCGGGTACAGCCTTGGTTCGATAAGTTTCACTGGCAAATTTTGACATTTGAAATAGGCAAACGTTTGATCCCAACAGATTCACGTGACGGTAATTAAAACGACCATCGTGTTACTTGGGAAATATGGTCGTCACGGCGAAGACGACTACACAGAATGTTTTGTCACGAAAAATGTTTGTTTACATTCTAAATTTTCACTTTTTCTTTAATTTTCAATTATTTTTTCTACGTTTGGATCTGCGTTAATGATATGAGTCTACTGGTCTTAAATCGGGAAGAAAGAGTTATTTCAATGTGGTGTATTACAACTATGATAGGGGGAATTTGCGGTGTCGAACTGTTACAGTATAAGTAGTTGGTGTAAGGCCCAAAAAGAGAGCCGCATAACTAAGATCAATGCCGAGAGATGTTATTCATTAAAGACATTCGGTTCACTTAGTGTATAAGAAACGCTCGAAATGTTGAATTTGACTCGCTTTATCGACTTACCATCTTTTGGCGGACTCGAACACGGCGGTGCATAACTTCCTAAGTGATAACCTGAATACGAATTTTGATGCATTGGAGGGAATGGATAACCTAAAGCACTTCGCGGACTTGGAAAACCTGAATCTTGTCCACCTTGTGCACCGAAATGTTGATAGCCACCACGTATCGCTCCATATCTGAAAAAGTCATAATAGTCTCTATTTAACCAAAAACATCATCCAGATCTATTAACTGAATATTTTTTACTCTTAGCCTAAGTCCCACGTAACGTCCCATGAGCCTAAGTCCCACGTAACGTCCCATGGTATGCAATGAGCACGTGGCTTTTCGTTGTGTGTGCCTTACTTTAAATGTGAAATCGCATAAACTCATAAATAAATTAATTTGTTCATTAACAAACAGAATTTTATTATTACTTTATTTCATTCTGTTTCATAGTCAAGATCAGCGCATTCAATTCAATTAAGTTCAAGAAAACGATTTTCTGTTTTGCATGCAGCAGATTTACCGACAGAATATTTATTATCGCGTTGTTTTATGATTCTCTTTACATTGTTAAAGTAGTAATTGGTATTTTTTTCTTAATTAGTGAAAAGTTGCCAATGACGACTAGTTTTCCTATATTCTCGTTAAGAAATGGATCGATACAGTTCTAGTGAGTCGAAAGCTTGAAACATCTACTCATTAAGCTGAATAGAAGTTCAAGATTTTACTGCTTCAGCATGAACTGCGCAGCATACACGAAGATATTCAAAGAAAGTTTCGATTCATAATAGAGATGAGCGGGTTGCCCGAAACTTCGAAAAATCCGACCCGAACCCGAATTGTTTTTTTTGGGTTCATGAGTTTCGGATTTCGAAAATTTTAATCGGGTCGGGCTCGGTCCGGGCCGGGTTTGGAAACTGTTCGGGTTTCGGGTTTCGAAAAATTTTATCGGGTCGGGTTCGGTGCGGATCGGGGTCAACCCGCTCATCTCTAATTCATTGAAATTTTGCAGGGACCTTCGGCTGGGCATTCTACGCCATATGAGTACCGGCCTCGTTTGGGCGCCAGGGCTCTTAGAAGGCGCCATATAAAGCCCATATGTATGTGTTTGTGTGTGTGTGTGTACGGAAGCATATTTTGTATAAGACATGGTTGGGTGTGCGAGATACAGGTTTGGTGTCAAAGGGAAAGATGTTGGGTTGGGTGTGTAGTGTATAGGGGTGACCGCCAAAATGGCGGAAAATGGGCCGGGGGCTCAAAAAAAAACTTTTGATATGTTGTAGAGGAAGTTGAGGGGATCATTTTCGCCATGAAAGTAGTAGCTCGGTTTGGCGGCGGCGGCGGCTCAAAAAAAAACTTTTGAAATGTTGTAGAGGAAGTTGAGGGGATTATTTTCGCCCATGGAAGTAGTAGCCGCCGCGGTAGCCGCCGCGGCTCGGTTTGGCGGCGGCGGC
>CM055404.1:22247887-22278629 GCA_029228625.1 Pseudolycoriella hygida
AATGGGTACAGAAACGGGTACCTATACCGAAATTATTAGGTATTAAGAATTAAATGAAGAAAATGAATAATGTCAGTTTCTCCAACGCGTAAAAACTGTGGCATCCGGTCAAAACGACCCCTGGACATAAAAACCCCGGACAAAAAAACCCGGACAAAATAGCCCCCGGACAAAATCACCCCCGGATAACAAGCAAGGCGCTGCGCCGCAGGCCTGAACAAAAAAAAGCGGGTCAAGGGGTATGCTTTTAGGGCCGCCTGCAGGGCATATTGTAGCTCGCCGCAGGCGCAGGGGTTTAGGGGGCAGAGCCCACTACATCATAAAAACAACATATGCAAACCATGCTTTGTGCGAAATTTGTCCGGATTTTTTTTAACATTTCATTACTTCCTGAAACCGGACAAAATAACCCCTGGGGGGTTACTTTGTCCGGGCTATTTCGTCCGGAGTTTTTTCCCCGGGGGTTTTTTGACCTAGAGCCAAAAACTGTGCCTTTTGTTCGTTATTTTCCCAGCCACAATAGTGAATCCGACGATATTTCTTTTCCTCTCATGTGGATCAAATGGTGGCATTGGCAGCCGCCAATAAATGTATATGTAATTATACAATGTGCACAGCACATACCCTTTTCTAATCTCATAATAGTAGATTCTCAAAAAAATAGAATTCTGACTCAAATTTTCCACTTTTTTTCCTCTGAAAATCGTTTTACAGCTTCTGTTTATTCACTACGTTCTAGGAATACAAAACACAGTGATAAAGGATATCCTACACGGCGTCCGGACAAAATATGTCTGGACAAAATATCCCTTCGACGAAAAAAACCCCGGACAAAATAAATCCCGAACTAAAAAATAACCCTGAACTAAATAATTCCGTTCGAAAGAACCCCAAGGGAATCCGGACAACACAGCCCGGACAAAATATCCCCAATGAAAAGTGGACAAAATAACCCCAGGTAAGTCAGAATGAATAACTAAACATGAAACAACTAATTTGTCATGTTCGGAAGCTCTGCCCCTCACCCCCGCACCTCGGGCTTCATTTCATCTGCGGAAAGCTACATTACGTCTGCGACAAGCTAGATTACGCCCTGCAGGTTGTCTTACGTGCATGGAGCATGAGGCACAGTTTTTGTAAGTACACCCATACCCGTTGTGATTGGGATATGAGTACACCTGGTTGGGCTCTGGTTCATACGCCTCATTCAACGTTCGTCGCAGATTATTTGTCTATTTGATTATCTAAAATTGAACATATCGATCGATTTGCGTGTAATACAAATTACCGGTAACTCACCAGTAAATTTACTAAAAAATTTCGGTATTACCGTTTAGCGGTTTTTAAAAAATGTACGGTAATTGCATTCGCTAGTCCCAGTGCCCAGACCACCCCGATTTCCGCAAAAAAAACTTCCCAGTTTTGTGATATCAAATGCTTTCATTTGACAACAAAATGAACAATTTCCGTGCTCTAGTTGCTGAGATAACGGGTGCTCGGAAAGTAAAGCGACAAAATTCAAATGCAAACATTTGAATTTTGTCGCTTTACTTTCCGAGCACCCGTTATTTGCGAAAACATTCGCTAGTGAAAATATGTTGAGAGGTTCGGGCTATAGGGTCCTTAGTGCGCGTCAAACTCACGAGGCACTCCTAAGTGCTCCAGGTCGGTTCTACGATTGGCCCGCCCTACTACAAAAAAAAAAACTTTGAGTGAATTTCCTTCTTAATTTTCATTGAACTTTTTTTTGAAATTCTTTTTTTAAATTTCGGGCCTTTCTTAGGGATTATACATTTTTGTGCCGTTGCTTCAGGTTTTTCAATATTGTCCTTTCGGCAATTTCCACATATGTATTTCCATATATTTAAGAGTTAAGGCAATATTTAATTAGTCCAGTTTATGTAAATTTCGAAGAAGTAGTTTGGTCAACTAATGGTAAACAAAAATTCACACAGGGTTTTTCTTTTGAAAATTAGATTACAGTGATTGTTGCCTCGACGGAGTAAATAAAAGCAAATTATTCGGATTCATTGAGGCGTAGATCACTTAATAAGAACACTTCAGGCCGACAATTAAATTATATCAATTTGCTGTCAAACAGCGACCAATTATATTAACCGCTAAAGTACAAAAACAATTAAAAGTTGAGTTTATTATTGCGATAGGTGACGGCTATTTGAAGCTGGAATTAATTCTTTGCGCGCTAAATTTTTATATTTTTATACCAATATAAATTCATTTCACAAGGCTGGTGGTTTCAGCCAATTTAAATTTTATTCCGAGAAAATTATTTTGCAGAAACCGCGACATTATGCGCGTGATGCTTCTGGCATCTTTTCTTGTCTTTTTCTTAGAATATAAAAATTTTTTTAGCTTAGAAAGCTTTATCTTTGCGTGTTACACGAAACTCTGACTGATCCATGATCCATGCATGAGTAGAATTCAACTACATGCAAATTAAGTCAAAATTACAGCAGTCCAACCCTGCCGACCGACCGACCGACGGCTTCAGGTAGCGCAATGACGATATTTCCTAATAAATTATTGTTTCTTCATACAATCCACGACGGCTCACTCGTAATTCCTTAATCTTAAAAAATGAACATGTGACTAGAAGCTCAATGAGAATTTCGGAAATCAAATATAAAGTGAAACGACTGAATAATGTGACTATAAAACTCTCCGTACGCTGTATTGCATCTTTGAATAAATTTTTGAGTTCGGCGGCGCACTTCAAGCAATTTTCAGCACGGCGACGGAACTTAAAATTAGGTAATTTTGTATAGACGGCGGCTCAAAATGTCTGGAAAACTTCAATCCGCTCTACACTTAACTCAGCCGGTAATGGCGCTCCTTATTTAATTTAAAATGAGCAAATAATTTCCTCATACAAATTGTATTAATTGCACATTACATCATTTTATTAGCGGTTTATAGATTTGAGCGTGCGATAAATACTCTCGCGTTGAGTAAGAGCTCAAGAAAGGGTTATTCTTAAGGGGGCGAAGAACCAGTGAGTTAGCAAAAAATTAATGCCTGCTGATCAATAATTTCTTAACATTATTTAAGGAAGAAACGATCTTGTTGTTAGAAACACATTTAATGAGTCGGTTGATCTAAGATTCACCAGCAACTTCCTCTTACTTTGTGTTCTAAATTAAATAGCTTCACGAGGCGCTACATCAAGGAAATTTTGCTAGCTAACTTATTCCCACCTCCAAAGAGCTATGCAAAAATAGAAATCAGAAAGTCGATTTCTCTCCAAATAATCATTCATTTATAAAAATTAGGAAGTCGATACATCAAAAATAATTTCCCTTAATAAATTTTAATTTGTAAATTTCCACGAATGATTTCTAGAAAGTCGATCTCATGCATTAGCCTCGCATATTTTAAGCAAATTGAAAATGACAATATGGAGCAGTGAGTTTGCAAGTTTTATAAAACAGAAAAACTAAATAACATCAATAACAACGTTAATAAGATTGATATTAATTGACCGGCTTACCAAATTCAGTAAATTAAATAAAAATGTTTAGGAAAATTGAATTGTCACTGTGAATGTGTATTGAAAAATGTCCAATTGATTGAAGATATTTTCCATAAGTGACACTCACAGTAAGACAGCTTTGTTTTGTAATTTCGTTCACAATATGTGTATATGGCTACTTTGTAAACTTTGTGAATTTAGTTGCGTTAACCATTGCTTTCCATACATATTGCTATCTATTTCAACAAAATGAACGAAAAATGAATGAACATTTGTGCACACTCAGTTTCTATTGCACTTACATTATTCAAAACGGTAAATTTTTACTTGGCATGAGCCGATGTTTTGCGTAAAGTTTGAAGCATGCGCCTCGTACTTTCTCAGATTGAACAATCGAGCTCGAAATGGTTATTTACGTTACTCATTAATTTATTCATTTCCAATTAATGACAGAGTTACGTAAAGAACTATTTCGAGCTACCTAGGTTTGCAGCTCGCGGCGAGTTCCGAGTTTCGTACAATGTTTTTCATACCGAGGGTTCAGAATACTGCTTTTCTGTTTTAAAATAGGACGGAAAACTGCTGTTTGCTGGAATGAAACGTATTTTTTATCATTCTCGACTAAATAGCCGTATTGTGAATTGTGAATTTAGAAAACAGACTAACATAGGACATTAATTTATTGGTAGAATCGACTATAACTGATTTCACAAGACTATTGTGAATAACGAAAATGTCATAAGTCAACGTGAATGAAATCAAATGTTTGTTTTGATGATCACTCGTGATCATTCGTTTAATCAGGAATAATTAAAAAATGTTGTCTATGAGCGATTCCATTGGTAGGTTGCGAGGGAACCATGTGTTCTTGCTAAACCGTGCACATACGAGATTTGTGTTGTATGAAGAAAATTCCTATATAGGTTCAATGTACAACTCCTTCATACGAAAGAAGTCCAACCTTTGCATTCTTAGCCAGAAGACGGTTCCCTCGTAACACATTTTCCAACTTTTCAATAGATACACAATAAATGGATCTCAATTTTTAATGTCCGATTTGTGTAATTAAACAAATAGTATATTTCAACATATCCCAATACACCCGAGATGTGTACGTACGCGCGGGTGAAGCCCAAGCGAAAAGCACATCGAGTGTGTATTGGGGTATTTTGAAAGATATTTTTCTGCAATAGTGAGAGTGCGTTAGTGCACATACCGCGGAAAGCAACTTTTCGTCCCAAGTGATGGGAAAATATTTTCCGTCACAACCAATACACTCTCACGTATAAACAAAAAATAATTCCCAGCCAAACATTTTGACATTCTGTCCAGATCACACATTTTATCAATGCAGTGTAACTTAAAAGCTCGAATCAATGATTCATTTCGAAGAAAGCTTTTTTGAACTTTTTTTTACTTTAATAGTTTTGATTTTCCATATTTAGTAAAGAATGATAAAAAATTATAAATCCATCTTGTAGGTACTACATATGTGAAATATAGTGCTGCCGCCATGGGACTTTTCTTCAATCTCGCACTATATTGCACATATGTAGAACGAGTTGCATTAATTACTATAAAGTACAATTTCCTCTACTTTAATATTGGCTGGTAATATTATACCAATATCAAATATTTTTTACCGTTTTATTTTTCCGGATATTCGTAGATATTGGTCAGAATTAAGTGAAATAACGGTAAAGGACTATAAAATATTTGTAAAAGGAAGGTTTCTATTGGTAAACCCAGAAATTCCGTTGGTCGTTAACGTTTTCCCCTTTAATATTGATGATCGACTGAAAAGTGGCGGAAAACTAAACTTCAAGCATACAGACCCCACTTGAGGGTGTGAAATTCAGCACAAAATTACGGAGAATTACAAGTTTTCAGCCTGAAAAAATGCACATTTTAAAAGAGCTGTAGAGGGCGCTAACAGCGGCAGTAGCCTACTACATCACTTCTCATCTTTAATCGAGCCGTATCCACCAGGATGAATTCCAGCTACACTAGAACAAAAAAGTAACCAATCAGTTAAAAGTCAACCAAATTTTTGGTGCGCTTCTGTTATCCGTGATGCCATGGCAAATCACTTTTATGGGACGTAACGGTAGTGGACACGATCGCACCAACCTATGTGAAATGTAGTGCTGTGAGCAGTGGATCAGCCGCGACAAGCACAAAAAATACGTCGATTTGAAGCACCCGGGTGACAATTCTTCGTGAAATATTTGCTATTGCTATTGCTATTCAACATGAAATTAGTTGCAATTTTGACATTTTATTCATAAATTTGCTGATGTTCACGGTGAAGTTAGTTGCAATTTTTACATTTCATTCATAAAATGAAAAGTTAACAAATTTATGAATCAAAATTCATAATTGCAACCAACTTCATTTTGAATAGCAAATATGAAATATTTGACAAAGAACTGTCATTCGAGTGATTGCAACTAACTTCACAGCAAACGTAAACGATTTTATGAATGAAAAGTGAACTTGCAATCAACTTCATTCAGGGTGCAGAATGCAAAATTTCTCTACAATCAAGTACCATTCCCGAGATTTGAAGGCGCAATACATTTTCAACCTGGTGGCTTTCGAGTCGTTTGGTTCAGCCGGTCCCGAAACAACGATCACTTTGAAAAAGCTTGGAAAGCTGATGGCGAGAAACTCCGAGGAGCCCCGATCTTTGGATTATTGGAGATGAAATTCCATTTGCACACGCGACACCATTAGTGATAATGAATGCTGTGATATGCTTATGTGATGAATTAATTTATAGTTTCTTTTTGTATTTTTTAACGGTTTTTGAATTTTGTAATGTTTGTAAATTTTTGTGATTTAGTTTTTATTTTATTTTTTTTTTTTTTGTAATAAGGGCATTATGGACGAATAAAAGAATGATTTCAAGTTTGAAAAACAGTGTAGAGATATTTCAGCCAGGACTGTTTGTAGACCAGAGAGCCTATACAGTGGGAAGTACCCAAAAGTCCTAAAAATAAAAATCTTTTTTGAATACGCCAGACTCATAATTTCTTCCTATGAAGTCTTAAAACCTCATCCAATGAATTACCATCTCAAAACAGTCAATCAATGTTATTGAGGTTGATCCTTGAGTTGGTGTACAGCAATGAATATTAGGGGTGTCCAAAACTACATGGTAAAGCAAACATTTCGAAAATTTGGGCTCCCCAGCCGGAAAACGTTGTATTTTTGGACGCTAAGTAATAGTGTGTATGGGTCCGAATCCGCGTGAGTTTAGGCGGTGCTTAATGACGAAAACTGTTAAAAATCGCGAAAATCAGCCTTATCGACGACAAAATATTTTTGCTCTAGGTCAGAATATCTACGCCAAAATATCTACAGCTAAAATATATACGACGTAAATACATACGGACAAATAGTACCACGTTAAAATGTCTGTAGTCGAAAATATCTACCGAAACAACAATGTCTACAACCTCTTTAATAATGTGGAAAAGAATAAGTGACGGCAGATACTCGTCATTATTGTTACTATGTAGAATTTTTTGACGTAGGGGGCTCTGCCCTCTAGACCCCCGCGCCTGCGGCGAGCTTTTTTCGCGCTCACATGGAGCTCTGCCCCAAACCCCGCTTGGGGCTCTGCCCCTTAGACCTCAAAAAAGTATTTACACCCCCCTTTACCCCCTCACGCGACGGCTGCCGCCCCTCGACCCCGCTTTTTTATTTTTTTAGAAAGATCACTGCCTGCGGCGCTCCAGTTACACAAATTGTCTACAACTATTCTCAGTGCAATAAAGACCGAGTGTGACCGCTACGGTACAGTAAAGGCTTCAAATCTGACCACAAAGACATTTTGGTTTTAGATTTTAGTAGCATATATATCAATGTAGATATTATTGACCTGTAGATATATTGACCTGTAGATATTTTGACTGTAGATATTCCGACCCAATCCCAAGATTTTGACTGAGGTACACATATTCCACTGATATTCTTAGGACCACATTTTAAGTAGATCTGTCAAAACATTTTTTTATTGTAGAAAATTCATTAAGGTTTTTATATAAATATGAGAAATTAGAAAAAAAATCATTGAAATTGTAGCGTCATAGACAGTGAATGTTCGGCTAAGTTCCACTCACTGTATTAGCTTAAAATTGCTCGACTTTGTCTCTAGTGTAGTTTCTATACCTACTATTAGTACACGGCAGTTCAGGCTATAAATACGTGACGATGTAAAATAATGTAATAATTTCAAGAAAGAAGACCTACGGTGAACAAAGATTAATTTACTTCTGACATGAATATTTCAAGAATTTTGTAATAAAAATTTCAAAATCGAATAATAAATCAGATTTGTCGAGAGTCTACGTTCGTTTTGTATTAAAATATCAAACAATAGAAGTAAATGCTCAATTTGTCGCTATATAGACGGTAGCGTACGGGGCCCGAGATCGTGCGTTAAAAATTGGTTGACTAATAATTATTATGTCTGAACGAATAGAAAATAAAATTAAAAGAAAATTAAATAATTAATGTTTCAATTATATGTAAAAAAGAACAAATCTATTAAAAATACAACATAAAATTATTTCGAACAAAGCGAATGATTAAAATTACACCGAACCATTTGAGTCCGAAAATAATTAAAATTAAATCGATAATGATAATTAGTATTTATATGAAATTAGCTATTACAGTGTAATAATACTATTTTGAACCGGTAGTTATTTTACGTGAATTCTGATTAATTAAATAATCCATTCGTCGGGTACTTTTCGTTTCCGTCCAACGAGACTTTTAGAATTTTTATATATTTTCGATAAAAAAAAAATTCTTTCTATATTTTCCATGTAGTTCCATATATCTCTCTAGAGTAATATACACCCATTAAGTGGTGTTGTTGTTTTTCTACTCTTAAATCAATATTTAACACAAAAACTACGTATATTGTGTTCGGTATAATCGTGCTTTGAACAAGAAAAATGATTTCTATGTTTTCTTTTATTCATTTAGCTTTTCTAATCGATTTTGATGTTATGTGTTGTGGAATATTGAAAAACTGAAGAAGTTATAATGTTATGATGTTATACACAACACGTAGAAATTAACTTTGCCACAATTCCGTCTGCCCTTAAAACGATTCTAAGTTCAGGTTAATGTATTTCTTGTTGAACTTTTCACTTTTCAAATTATATCAATTTCGCTTTATGTTTACTGTCTCCATTTCGGATTTTCTTGAAAACTAATTTATGTCGCAAACAATCACAATCTATTAGATAATCAACCTAGAACGTACAAGGCTAATTTATGCTATCAATTGTGTTATACCTTTAGTGATTTGAGAAGGTCTTTTCGAATGAATTTTCCGACGTGGACATAATTTCCAAATTCCTTCAATTCACTTCAGATATTGCTTTTCTAAACCTAACATTTTTAAAGCAAACTGAGTGATGGCGGGTTATTGACTGCTTAACCTGACCATTTCACGTGAAAAAATTCGGTCAAATTTGCTGCTCATTTGGAGGCAATGTCGTACTTTCCATACAAAAGTTTGACATTGCCTACAACAAACTCAGTTTCACAGGCTGGGAACCGCTCTCATAACTGTGAATGAGCCAATAAAAACCTGAGGTACCATAAAAATAAGATGACACTGCGAAGATGAATTTCCTACTGTCCTGTTTAGGTGAACTTACAACACGATGTCAAGGAGACTTCAACAGAATAGATGAATTCCGAGAGGTGATACGTTTAAACGGGGAGCGGGTTAGCTAAGTGGTAACCAGAGTCTATTATTTGGGAATTTTTTTATACTTTCTTTCGGTTGAAAACCGGTTGAAAACGATGCCATTGTGTTACATTATCCGATACGAGAAACATTTGTTCTACCGCTTTCTTGTTGACGCTAGGAGGGCCTTTACGAGGGTAGCCCTAGTGCATATCTCAGCCAACACACTTCGCAGAAAGTATTAATTAGTGAAGGTATTGGATCCTAATGAAGATTGAAATTTAAAAATAAAAATTTTGCCGAGCAGACAAACCAAAATTTCGGGTTTTCAACTTGTCTGGAAAGAGATGCCCTTCATCATAAATTTTACTATTAAATCATTATTTGGAAATTTGTTTTTAGGAATTTTTGGGAATTTTTGAGAAATTTTTGGGAAAGTTTAGTGAATTTGGGAATTTATTTGTTTGGTGGTAACGTACTGGCTTTCCACCAAGAATATCCGGGTTCAATCCTGGTGGGGACAAATTCTGTAGAGAATTTTTCTTCAATGTGTAGAATGAAAGTAACATTCCTAGGCCCACCCATGCCTCATAATTTGGGTAGTTGTGAATTCGGTGCCGCAACGAATAGTATATAGAAGAATGACAAATATGACGTCACCCACATTCGATGAATTCTGTGTGTAAATATCTGAATCTGACTTTAGGCGGAGATATAATTAGCACTAGAAGAAATCCTAATGGCAAAATGCTAGCCACCGTTAGGCGTGGTTCGGAATTCACGTTAAGCATGTGGTCCAAAAAATGCCTGCCGGTATTCTAAGCCCTACTAGTTTCCGCACCTTGTACATCATAGATGTCACTAGGTTTGTGTGCAATTTACCACTGACACAGTAAAAACGTCGGTAACGAAAGGATATCTTAGAAGAATCCATGTGAGCGAAAGCTCACAACAAATTGCGGAACAAGTAAATAAGATGATCTAGCTTCTGACCCGGACGGATTATTATTTATTATTAATACTTTAAAATGTCCTTTATTTTGTATGGATGGCTGGAGATACGAAACGTCTTCACACATCATCCACGCTACACCAACAATAGACGGGCAAACCATCCAGTCACCCCAACACCTAATCTCAAATCGCCATGAATCAACAGTTGCGATGGCTCCAATTATGATGGCCTAAGTGAACTAAGTGCTCAATTCGTCGATTATTGTTTGTGTACCGACTGCTGTTAGACCCGACTAATAGTGGAATCAGTCGAGATAGACTAGGTGCGTTTACATCGGGAAGAATAAACATTAATTTCATTCGTTCGAATAGAACAACAGTGTTGTGACAGCGTTCGAAACTAGGTGTTACACTTAGGTGGTCAGCTTAGTTGATGGTGCTTTTCATGCTATTTTTTTATAATTCACACATTCACCAATCAAACTTAACATTTCCGAGCAAGTGTTGATGAAAGTGTGGAAATGTAATACGAAGCTTCGAGTCTCTAACGGTTTTAAGTGGGTACTATTTAAACGTCAAGTTGAAATTTTTTTGTCAAGTTAAAAATGTCAAGTTACGACATTTTTATTATGCCACGACTAAACACTTTGTAACATATTTACATTACATTACATTACAAAACGGTGCATTTAGACCCAGGTGGTAAAAAGGTCAAATCCGAGAGTGAGGCGTAGCGGAACCCGATGAGGACCTTTTTACCACCGTGGTCTAAATCAGCACTGTTTTAGCTCCAAAACGCCAGATTCCGAACAAAAAACCCCAACAAAATTTGCACGAAAATTTTTGTGAACTAGAGAAATACGATTTTTGTAGTTTCAGTGGTCAGCACAGTACTTTTCAGCCCAGTGATGACAGAAAAATAATGTTCAAAGGTATGCCTAAACGCGGATTTTCTGATGGAAATCTGGTGATGAAATCCGGCTTTTTTGGTCGGCAAAAATTAGTATACATCACTTAGAGCTAAAACGGCTCCGCTCTGACATTTTCACCAACTGGGTCGAAATGCGTCGTTTTAGCTCCTTGTAATGTAATGTACGATTTTGTACATTCTTCAAACACATTTTATATGAGGAAAATATACAACTTGACAATAGTATTTTGTTATACGTGGGGAGAAAATAATGAATTCCTCGCTCCGCTCTGACCGCAAACTTTCGCTTGAGTTTGAATTCAATTTTCTCCCCAAGAGTAATAAATAAAAATTGCTGCTTAAAGCATCGCTGGAACAGCTACACGTTTTTCAAGGAAAGGAGAAATAATTAAGAAATTAAGTCAAAGTTAAAAGAAAATGATGACAAAAATGCATCCAAACACGCGGCAAAATCGCTTTCGAAATTCCGAATTCTTTCTAAAACGAAAATCTTTCTTCTCTACTACAAAACAACTTTCATCGGAAAAATAACATTTTTTGAGCTTCCAACGTGTGGAAATGTTTTCATGAAAATGTTAATTTCGCTATTCAAGAAGCCCACGGCGAAGCCAAGGGTTGCAATTACACTAGTCAAAAACATATATTTTTCCGAGTTTCGTAGAATATTTTTCATTCCGAGGGTTCAGAGCAGCAGTTTTCCGTCCTAGGAATGAAAAATGTTTTTTGTCAAGTTGTGATCCATTGACTCCCACGGATAGACAAATTTCCTAGCCACTTTCATACATTTTTAAGACGATTTGGTAAGCTAATCGCATATCCGTGCAAATGAAGTTTGAAATTACAATTTTTCGGATTTGAGTTGAATTAATATTTTAACAAAAAATACAAAAAGAACTAACGAAGCAAGCGATCCAATGAAAGATTGTTGAGTGAACTAAATAGATGGGAAAATAATTCGATTCAGTTAGTTATCGCGTATACAGGGTGAATGATAAGAAAAACTGAAACTGCTATAGAATCTAATGGATTATTAATTTTATGAAGGAGGCGTAGTGCAAAGGGCTTTGATTATAAATCAATAAATTGACAACCTACCTAAGCAACAGTGGATTTTTCACGATAATTTTACTAGTTCTTTAGTATTAGAGCATAAGTGTTTGTGATAAATGTTTGTTTGTTTGTTTATTTTGAGACCTCAATAACAGATTGGACCACCGGCTTAACTTGACTTCCGAATATCGCATGTCCTCAGCAATGACTAGATTGAGAGGCTTTATTTCTAAAAGCTATCTGATAATTTCAAAAGTATTTTTTTCTGTATTGCTTTTGTAACTCCTTCAAAAATTTTCAAAAAATTTACTCCAAAGTACGGCAGAGGCAGATAGCAAACAGTTTCATCCCTAAAATCCGTAAGGTATGGACATTTTACAGATACGCTACAGTAACCGCAAAATAAATAGAAACTTTTTTGGACGGTGAAATGTGTTCTTTTGGAATTTCATGATTCGGAAATTACGCTCAGGGCTGTTAATTTTTTTGTCTGTTGTGAATTAATTTCATGTAACATTTGAAAAAGAGGTAGAAGTCTGTTCCAGTTTCACACCGAAGTAATTCGCGCTTATAAGACGGCGTCGGCTTATGTCAAAACAGACAAATTACATGACGAAATTCACAATATGTCGATAGATTCAAAATTTTAGTTTTGACAGCATACACATTTCATCATGAAATTTCACATATTCTAACATAAGCCGACGTCGCACTTAACGTGACAAATAAATTTAATTTAAAACAAAATCGCGAGCCTAACAAAATAAAACGAGAAACTAACGAAACGAGTGAAAACCCCCAATTTAATCCGAAATCTATTGAAAATATTAAACTTACCCATGCTGTTGCAATTCCACAAAGGCCGATTTTCCGGGAATGGTGGTCGCCCCTCCATCCAAATATTTTGGAGTGTGTGGAGCGTCTGGTGCATCCATTCCGGAATGTGGTGTTCCTGGGGGGCCCTCGTAAGGGCTCCCCAAATCCGTAAAGTTAAGCGTGTTGGCGCCTAAAGAGGCCACTTTATCTAAATGTATGATTGCGCTGTGTTTATTCACTGAAGTCACTTGATCGAATCAGACCATTCACAAAAACAAAAATAAACAAATAAATATATTCCTCGCTTTTGCCTATTCTTTTCTTAATATCCTAACAAATATTGAAACCTCTCAATTTATTGCTGATGTTGTTTATAATAAATTTTATTTTATAAAAACACTTCACTGCTAAACAATCCGAAAATAGTCGAGGTGAAATCCTGCTGTGCAACAGGGGTTGATGTTTCTTTTGATGTTTTATGTTCGACCGGTATAACAAAACATACGAATCCACACTAAAGAACCACTGATAAAAACACTTTCACGTTGTGAGATCGAACACGATCTATTATTTTGAAACAAGAAATGAAATTGTTGTTTCGCTAGGTATATAGTATTTTGTTGCACTTTTCTTTGCATTCATAACGAAATTGTATGCAATATTCTATTTTTATTGATAAGCAAAAGTAAAGTCACTTGCTAATAGTAGGTAACTAATTCATTGATATAGATTCAGAATAATAATTTTCAATGCATTACGCGATTATTATGCAAATACCGACGGGAAATTAAATTGCAGTTGAACGATATAAATAATCAAACTAATTGTACGGCGTTGGAGTATATTGTCGCTTTTGATGTATGAAGTCACGAAAGTTAAAAATATCCATTTATCAATTCGGTGTTTCTTTTGAGTGAAAAGTCGACCAATGCAATGCGCTCGTATACAAAAAAACTATAAATTTATTTGGTGTTTTAAAGAAAAATCAATAATCACAGCATTTACTTAATCATTTCTTCGATTAGGAACATAATATCCATTTGTATTATTGTGTTTGTGTTAACCATATATCCTTTATGATTTTCCCGTTTCATTCACAATTCTATCTAGCACGATACCAATAATGATACCAGAAACGATATCGAAAATTGTGGTATGAAAATTGGCGAACAATTCATCCCGAATTAAATTCAATAACACTAATTTTCGTAAACACACAACAAAAATAATGCCAGGGAAAAAAACTACACACAGATTATGGTTAAACACAACCACTCCAATTTAGGTTTCGAGTGGTAAACGCACTATACAATTGTCACTAATTGTCGCAAAAACTGTCCAAATTATATATCTTCACCCATAATAATATAATCGCAGTCGATTTAAGTGAGTTAAAGATTTTAATGCCATACAATATTATATACAAATGTATGTTGTTATAATTTGTTAATAGAGCTAACGATATTGTTGCGCGACCAACCACGAACAAAGTGCGTGAAAGACTACTCACTGTGATCACTTCAACTTGTAAAAACTTAAAATCTATATATTTAAAATACCGACTGCGCTGTTATATTGTACGCCTTTGCACGTTTGCTAGACGTTCATTGGTTGTTATCGACCATTATGGGGCGGAGAAACATATTTATAGCTTTTTTTCTCTGTTATCCATACAGTGGCGGCGGTTTTTCATTTGTAATTCATCAGAATGATAAATGTATAGATGTTGTTTGATTGTTGTTGAGATGTTGTACAAATGTTGTATCATAAATGTGTAATGTGTTGAACTAAGAATTTTTGTTGCATTAATTTCTCTATCATTAATAACTCTATCAGCGCAGCACAGTGGACAATTTTTTTCAAAATCCGGACATTTCTCATGATTGAATGATTTTAAGCGGCGTTGGACGGTCAAATGTATTGTACTCCAGTACTGATAGAGGGTGCCGATATTTAACCGATTTTGCTCCTGTTACGAGTTCCGGGTTTTGGCCAAATTTCAACCCTGGGAAATGGAATCATAAGCTTGTGCAACTTTCTTATTTCTCTTTTATCCCTCTTCACACATATGCGCATGTATTTTGTTAATGTAAAACCGGTATTTTCCGTGAAAAGAGGTAAAACGAAACATTGCACAATCTTATGACTCTCTACTTGCGCAACAATGTTGTTCGAACGTCGAACTCACATGCAAAATAACGGATTTTTATACAGAAAAATTATTTTTGAACAGTTTTAGGTTTGCCAGAGGGTTAAATTAACGTCATTAACGTCAAATCAAATTAACGCATTTAGTGAAAACCGTCAAGCTACAGTCAATATTTCATTTTTAAGAAAAAGAAATTTATACTTCTGGCAGTTTTTCGAACTTGTTTCATGGCCGTAAGCACAAAAACAGTGACGTTTCAATAAGCTTACGCTACGATGATTTTTAGGCTTTTTCGTATGCTTATAATGCTTTTCGTTGTGCTCGGATTGTTGGTTGGTAGGTAGGATGTGCAAATTATTCAAAATTATATCTCATGTACTGTAAGAGGATGACTCTTACACGAATAATACATGAATCATAATTCAAAAAGTTTGAGTATGAGGGTCGAAAGTTCCTTTAAAAAATCATCGCATTCCAAGTTCATTTGCGATGTTTTTTGAATGCAAATTTGTACCTTCTTACTTAAACTTTTTGAATTCTGGTTCATCTATTATATGCGTAAAAGTCATCTTCTTACAGTATATGAGCTGCAATTTTGAATAATTTGTGATTTACGCAGGATTCTATTCTTAAAAAACATAGCAAGTTTGACAGTTCACGTTTTTGCGACGTGGTCTTAAACTTAAATGTACCATATTTGACTTTTTCGGCCATGTAAAAATCAAAGTAATGGTGTCAAAATTTTGCTTAAAAAAATGAAAGGCACCAATGTGAGAAAGCTTCTCACTCATTATCGACTTGGGACCAACCTGCCTCCCTGAGTAATCACAAAAAAATTATTGAATTTGTATGGGAGCTATAACAAAGGCAGCTGGTGTTAAAATTCTGCCTACCTCAAATGAAAGGTGTCACTATTAGTCCTAATCTCCATCAATATCAATTTGACACCAGCCTGCCTCCTTGAGGTCTAGTTCAAAGGATAAAGAATTAGTATGGGAGCTAAAAGAAGGCAGGCAGGTTTCAAAATTCTCTTTGTGCCGAATGAAGGTATTAGTGTAAAACAATGTTTGCGTAATCATCAACTTGAGACCTGCATGCCACCCTGAGTTTTAGCTTTCGGAATCCTCGACTTATACTTGGGATTGGGAAAGATGGGTTCAAATTCTGCTTGAGCCAAACGAGAGGTGTTAACGTCAGGTATAATCTCACTTATTCTCAACTTGACACCAGCCTTCCTCCTTGAGTTCTAGCTCAAGGGATGAAAAATCCGTATGGGAGCTCTAAGGAGGCAGGCTGGTGTCAAAAATCTCCTTGTCCCCAATAAATAGTACACTTACGGAAATATATTTTTGCATCAAATTGAATGTTGTACTTCTGCGCAAGTTTTCGCAGCGTTAAAAAGCTGCACAGAAGTACAAAATTCTATTAAAGCAAAAATATATTTCCGTGAGTGTATCAGTGCAAAACAACGTTTGCGTAGTCGTGAACTTGACACCAGCCTGCCTCCTTAGTTGCTAACTCAAAGACTATATTTTTTCTATTGGAGCAATAAGAAGGCACGCTTGTGCTAAAATTCTGATTAGGACCAATGAAATGTATAACTGTAAAATGGCATTTCCATAAATATGAATTTGACACCAGACTGCCTCTTCGGAATCAAGCGAGTGAAGGCTTGATTGAGAAAAATATGGAGTATGGCGAGGGGCAAAATCGTGTATTTTGAGTGCAAAAGGATTTTTTTAAACCAAATACTCAAGGGATTTTTTTTATTTCTATTGATTTTCCTTGATTTCCAAGGATTTTCTTTGACATTTTCTGAAGAATTTCAGGCATTTTTACACTATTTTTATGAATTTTCTTATGATTTTCAAGGATTTTTAAAGACTTTCTTGCAATTCAAAGTATTTTTTTGATTATTTTCGCTCTATTGTTTTGATGGATTTCGTGCTGAGCTATGAACTGATTCGTTCTTTTAACAACTTCAAAAACACTGAAGCAAAATTCACAACGGATTGAAAAATGTTGGCCGATGTTTTGGGGCTGTACTTATGATGATCACTGAGCATACTCTGAAGCACCCAAACAGGCTGCAATTCTGTAATAAACATTTTTTAAACGGTTCGTGCTAGTGCAACAGATTATAACCGCCTGCAGAGATGATCTTTTCTGCTAAGGTTCCGGGTCGGAGGAGATTGAATTTTAGAAGTTGCAGTTAAGGAACTTCTAAAATTCAATGAGCAAACCAATAGACGGTGAGAGGGTAACATATATGGGTTACAACATAAATGCCTCACTCAAAAAGGTGCGCGTTCAAAAATTACGTAACGCAAAAATTAGTGTTTTCGACCCCCTCCCTTCACCTGTCTCGCAAAAAGGACTAATTTTGACTCAGTTTAGTTAAAGCTGTCACGCTTGCCTCATACCCTTTCCCCCGTCTTCCGTTACGTAATTTATGAATGAACCCTTAGAATGATGATGATCGTCAATTCAACGACGGACAGATATTCTTGGAAAAATCTTACTACTACGAAAGATCATTTTTAAATAAAATTTATGGATAAAAGGAACTGAAAAATAAAGGAGCTGTTACCTTTGATGTGTTATTGTTTTTACTGGTCAATCAACTTTCAAAATTGCAGAAAAGACATTTCAAATTTTGAATCGCCATTTTAAAGGTCAATTCAACTATTAGAGCGTCATTTCTGCAATTTTTGAAAGTTGATTCAATAAACGACCTCCGTGCGTGTTTTACCGCGGTAAAACGGCTACTTCTCAATAAAAAAAATGATACACCAAACGTAACAGCTCCTTTAATTTTCAGTGTAGGGTGAGTTATGAGGCAGTTAAGGACCGCATTATTGGGTTGTTAGAAAGGACTTAGTTTCATTTTCCTCAAAAAGGCGCCTATATTGGGTCAACGGCTTATGTCAAAGTATAGTGAATGGGGTGCGCTAATTTTTGCAACCTATTTTTAGTCGAAAGCTGAGTGAAATTTATGACTTTTCTGATATTAGTTGTTTACAAAAATTTTTATTTGGATTTTTAATTAAATTATTCGTAATTAAAGTGCAACTGGTTTAGCAGAAACTCAAACCAATTTTGATACGCCATCTCTAATAATTTTCACGTAATAAACAATTCTTCTATACATTTAACCGAGTAACACCACCTATTTCTTAGCCGAGACGTGCCAGGGATTCACTCGGGATTCCGATATATTTTATAAAATAATTTTTATAAATAAAACTGTCCCGAATTTACACATACTGTAGAACAATTTTTTGGTGCAAACACCATTACGAACCATTTTGCTCAAAACAAGCACACCCCATTGCCCTAAGGATACATTGTTGAAAGGAGGAAATTACTTGCTTGACAGTTGAAGCAATGCTACATGAAAATCACTATACTTCGACATAAGCCGATGACGCACCAAAAGCGTGTGTAAAACTACGAAATTTGTTTTTCAATTGAACTCGCGCCTTTCCTGATTTTCATTTTATAAGGTATAGGTAGCTACTTTATGTTTGCACTCTTCCTGTCCGTCCGGTCGTCTGTGCACTACACTTCACTGCACCCAGCTTCATCTGGCTTCACATCACTGCACCTAGCTACACCTCACTGCACCTCACTGTACCTAAATGTTGCACTCATAAAAATTGTTCCTGAAAATTTTTTTAAAAATTCGATTTCAAATTTATATATTCAAATAATTCGCGTGAATATTCACTTACAGCAGTGCCATTGGTACCTACGATAAATACCACACATTTCTATTATAGAGGAGGTAAGCTGACATAATACCAGAAAACATTCCACAGATATGAGCGGGAAAAATTAGAATTTTTCAAAATTATAATTTAATTAAATAAAAAAAATTGAACCGTAAATATTGTCCTGGTACTGATAACATACATATAGCATAAAGATTCATATAAAAAAAAATTACCAGCGCGAGGTCTATCGAATTTGTTAATTTGAAAATTATCTGAGGCGACTGTAACACTTTACCATTAGTGTTACCTGCTTATTGTTATTTCCTCCTGTTTTGAGTATGTCCGTAGAAATTAAATGTTTTATACCAATTTAATATGGGGTCTTATCCAGGGTGGTGGATTGCTGAGATTATGTAGTCTCCGAACTAGCCTTGTACACAGTTTAGGACGGTGTGGGGGGTACGTCTTTCTTACTTATCGGATTGTTTCCTAACGGAGGAAATGTTGTTTGTTGGGTATTCCATACGAATTAGGATAACAAAATTAGGAAACCGAGAATTAGGGAAAAAAATTATTTGCCAAAAATAAGGAAACACTAAAATTAGGAAAAACAAAAATTAGGAGTCAGACAATCAGGAAAAACCAAAATCAAAATAAAAAAGCGGGGTCGAGGGGCGGCAGCCCCAGCGTAGGGGGTCAAGGGGGGAATATCTCCCCTTGCGGGGTCTAAGGGGCAGAGCCCCTAGTGGGGTTTGGTGCAAAGCCCCATGCACGGAAGGCAGCCTGTAGGGCGTTATTAGCTCGCCGCAGCCGCGGATGTCTTGGGGGCATAGCCCCCTACATACCAAAAATAAGATTGCGATCTCCTTAGGAATTGAAAACTTTGATGTTATTCCTGCTTTATTTCCTTCCTGATTTTTGTTTTTCCTAATTTTGGTTTTACCTAAATTTGGTTTTTCCTTATTTTAGGTTCCTGATTTTCGTTTCCTGATTTTCATTTCCTGATTTTTGGTTCCTGATTTCTTGATTCCTGATTTTTGCTTTCCTAATTTAGGAAAAATGGATGTTGTGTATCCTTTCCTGGGCTAATGAGGGAGATGAACCCACTGCCTGAGCGCTCGCTCAAGGTCAACGATAAATCATGGATAAAACAAAATGTTTAGCGCGTTGACTAGACATTTTCATTTTCACAATTAAACAATGCACGTATCCGTTCAACATACTTTCGAGCTGCTTAAATTAGTATTTACAATGAATTCACTGATTTTATTTTATTTTTAAAAAAATTTTACGGAGCAAAATATTTTCGCGACCATCCGCTATCACCGCCTACTACGCTTTATAAACGGTCATTTATTCTATTATCGCCGATAATGTTCACTTACCGCATTTCTTCAAAAATTTATTTCACAAATTTTAAATTATCTACATTTCTCCAATGAATTTAGTTGAAGATATAAATAATTTGAAACAAAATACCATGAATGAGAAAAACCATAAAAATAGACGTCAATAGTTACATTAGTTGCATTAACAAGTCTCCGTCACTGAATTCAAATACACGCAGGCGTTACCATATAACAACCATCCTTGTATGGGTTGCATATAGTTTGTGTCTAAACCATGAAAACCCGACCAGATAAAAGCAATAGTCTTGTTCGACGAGGTCATCTGGAAAATTCACAACTCCATAAGTTGTGCTTTTTATTATACTCGTATCTCACACTGTCTGTCTAAGAAAAATGTATTTTCAACACGTCTCATATACTTGCAGTATATGTATTATTTATGTGGACGAAAATTTTATACATTTCATAAAGTGCATTTATATTTTAAAACAACTTTTTTTGCAGTAATTTTCCGTATTTTCGTGATTTTCTTTACTTGGTGATAAATTTCGCATGTAGCGTTCGTTAAATTCATATTTTTGTGTAAATGGAAATATGTGAAGAAAAGTGGTGTGAACAAAAAGCTTCCGTGCAAGTTTTTTTCTTCGTAGTTTTCATTATTTTCTGCTCGATTAATCGTTTTAAATTAAACAACAAGCGAACGTAAAGTGGCACTGTTTCCGTAACCGTTTTGATAAAGTGTTCGCTGAAAGGCATTCACACAAAAATCCCGTCCTAGTTTTTTTTTTATCGGAGTTTATTTTCACAATTCAGACAATATGTGACTTTGTGGTCATTTAGAAGAAATAGATAACAGTTTCTGCCACACGGTTTATACTAAAGTATATAAATCTTTCACTGTCATCCAAATTCTACGGATTATAATCCGGTAAACAATCTTTGAGACGCTTTGAATTCTCACTTAGAAAATTTCGATGTTTTTTTTACTTTTTACATTTTACTTTTCGGTTATCTGCCGTCAATACTTAAAGCCTCTTGGGCAAGCGAAAGTGGATACGTGTCTGACATGTCTTGTCAATTAACTCAGAAAGTAGTGAGAAGAATTTAGCAAGGATCAACCTTTTTTTAATGTTTTATTGTGTATTCACGGGTAGAAGAGCGACCTCTCCGAAAAAGCTGTCCACACTTCCATCATATTCTAAAGGATATTTCTCGCATTTTTCGCATTTGAAATTTCATTTCATTTGTATCGAGATTGAGCGAGCGCTGTGCGTCATTTATCACAACATAGAAAATTTCCAATAGACACGTGAAATTTTTTCACTTTGGAAGTCTCAATATCTCGACTCGGAAGTAAATCTTGACATCATGAGCCTTTTCAATCAGTAAAATTTTCTATTCTTTTACGTTCTCACTTCAATGCTTCCCGTGGTCATCGATCGCATATCCTGAGCTGTTAGAATTTTTGCTATGTAACTAAAAATTTCATATAATTCAATCAGCCCCCCCCCCCCCCCACCAAGGCCATCGACGCTTGCTAGGGGCCTGGTAACTTTGTTAGGATCATAAAGCTGTAGACTTGGAGAGAATTCCGTAACATCGCGACAACTTACTGGAAGTGTCACTACTGGCATTGACATAAAAACTTTAAAAATTCAGACGGAAAAGATAAAGGTAGACATGTGCGCCGGCGTGAAATCAATCGGCGGCGGCGTATTTGGGATTCCCAATCGACGGCAGCGCGCCGATTGCATTTTATCGACGGCGTGGAGAAAAATTTTTATGAAGTTTTGAATGAATTAACTCAAAATTTGCATGTTGTAAACATCAAATATCAATTTTGGTAACAAGATCGTAATTTTCAAATTTTGGGCTTCGTATAAACAACTCGATAGCGCAGCGGTTAACACATCTGCTTGCTACTACGAGATTGAGTTGCCAGTGCGTTGGTTCGAAACTCAGCCGCAGACGAATTTGTATCGATTGTTAGATTTGTAAACAAAACAACACTGATTGAATCGTTCAAGTCAAGTGAAGTTGAGTGTAGTGCCATCGTACGGCTTACCGGAAAAGGCATTGTTGGAAGAACTGGTATTCTACTCCTACTAGTTTCGCTCCTAGTTACATCTCATAGATGGCACTGGGTTTGTCGCACAGCTTACCACTGGCACAGTAAAACTTTCCGGTAATGAAAGGATCTCAAAAAAAGTAGAACCACAAACAGCGAAAACTAGTAACGGCGGCGTTTCGGCGCGCCGATGGCAAATTTCAATCGGCAGCGGCGTGATTTCGGCGTGGTCTTTTTTCGGCGGCACGCCGGCGTGAAGTGATCGGCGCACATGTCCAGATAAAGCTAGAAAAAAAGTCTAAATTGGACAATTTTAGACCATTTTGAGCAAAATTGTTTAAAAATGGATGGCTCAAAAATATAAAAGGAGTCGCCGCCAACCACTCTGTTTAACTTCTTTTGAGGCTATCTAATCCACACTTTCGAAAAGCTTATTGGTGAAAAGGGATTGTAAGTTTGGACTGTTAAGTCAGACCTTAAATGTGACTAAAAGTACCGCCGCGCCGCTGGTAGGGGCACTGACGCTTGATTTTCAATTTTAATCGTAAACTTCGTAAACCTGGATTACTTAATTTTAATGCGTGTGAGGGACTGCAATCGGTTGAAATTTATCATATGTGCATCTTTGAAGCAATTGATGCTTTAAGGAGTGTAAAAGGGAATGAAAGATTCTGTTCCGATACGTACTTCAAGAGACTTTTCAGAGAGCAAAACATCTCAAACCACGTGAACGTTTTAAATCCCTCTAAGCCAAACGGATAGCAGTATCTGGCTTGAACAGGTGAAGAATATGAATATGATGTCCTCTTTAAAATGAGAGAATTTCCGCCGGAAGAGCGCAGCTTTGTAACGAAAGAGAAAAAATATATTTTATGGATTTTTCATGAGAAATCTTTTCTATTTTTCATCGCAAGGTTTTTATGCGTAGCACGGCACTGTAGATAAAACAAACATAATAGCGTCTTTATTGGATGCAAAATTATGAAAGTAAGTAATTTAAGATGTCAGAACGAAAATCACAAAAAAAAATTTCCATATACAAAATTGAATGAACCTTAGGAAACAGTTCTCTTTAGCCGACCAGCTGTTCTCTAAATCCGTGGATTGATGTTTTTTATTTAAGGCCTCTAACTTGTATGCTAAAATATAGTCTACCTTTAGGCGCTCAAATATTATATTTTCACTGATATCAGCGGACAAAGACGCAATTTCAAAAAAGTAAGTCAGCATTTCCCTTCCAAAAAATGTTGCCTTTTAACAGCAACTAAACTTATTTTTTGGGATCCTACCTACTCTGAGAACGGCGAAAAAATCGTAAAAATTTGCACAAAAACTCGTCGTTCTGAGACAAGGTTCAATCCCAAAAAATAAGTTTAGTTGCTTTTAAAAGGCAACATATTTAGGAAGGAAAATTCTGACTTACTTTTTTGAAACTGCATCTTTGTCCACGGATATCAGCGAAAATATAATATTTGAGCGCCTAAATGTAGACTATATTTTAGCACACAAGTTATGGGCCTTAAGCGAACTGCGTTTTATCTACCGGTAGTGATAAAAGTACAAAACTTTAGGTTGTATTTTCGCTATAAGAAGCTCAATTGCGTTACTGATCACAAAAGTAAGTGTAATAGACCATCAAATATCATAACAGTTGCCACTAGCGGACGAATTCTAAACAACTTAAGTTACTACAATCAGCTCCTCGTGTATAATGACCTGCTGCTCATTCCTCCTTGAAACACATTTTTTTCTTAGACGAAATCTACAATTATGTGCAACACATGAAACGAGAACATAAAAAAATTGACTTTCGTCGTCGTATGTATGTACTGTACGTGTAACATTCATTTCGTTAAAACAAAAACCTTTTTTGGCGGAAATAGAAAATCAGATTGCATGTAAGATTCAATTAAAGTAACGTCAGAATATCAGAACAGTAGACTCGAAATATCTGATGATTTTTGTGACCACTACATCTTACGAAAACGAAAATAGTAAAAAAGGACTGAAGAGGTAACAATTGCATTATCAATAGAAAATAAAACTCGCGAGACAAAGTCACGGCTACGTAATGAAAACTTTTCAGCGTCAGGTGTTTCCAATAGAACGTACGTTATTTACCAATCGTTAGTAGATTGTGACGTACGTGCGAAGTTTGCGGTATGTGAGCGAATACGAGCTACTGTAACCGCATGCATGCACTTAACAAATCTACTTGCAATTGGTCATCTGTACATAATTTTAACGTGTACCCACTCGGTAAGTTGATATAAACGGTGTGCCATGCGATAGGTAAATGGCGCATAACGTACGTGTAGTCAGAGTAGTCGGTAAATCTTATGCGACGTGTTTGTTTTGATATAGTAAAAGTTTGTGATTCTCAAATTTCTTAATTTTGTGGTATTTTACGGAAACGAACGTGCTGCCTATGAAATTACTCAATTCTCAGCAAAACATGTGTTCCCTAAAGCCGCCTATAAGTTCTCAATAAAGATGAAAAACTCGAATTAAATCTCGATACTAAACAAAAATTTAACCGACAACTAAAATCATTTCATAGAAACATGAATGAATTGGCACGCGGCAACTTTGATTCGAAAATTTGAAACTTGAATTGATTTTTATGAAATAAGATGTTTTGTACATTTCAACTTACCTTGTGGGTACACGTTGAAACATAGTACAGAGGAACAGGTGTGCGACATTTACGGTAACGAGCCCCGGGGCTCTTTACCGTAACGCACACTGGTAATATTACTCATAACAGTGTTCATCAGTAATATACTATTAACGTACAAAGCGCTCGGTAGCTGAAAACAATCAAATAAAAAAAATTGATATAAAGAACATCCATTTGCCCGGACGGAATGAACATTATGGTCATTACAGCCGTGTTCATTTCATGTCAACCTGCTACAATGTAATGACCCCCATTGATTATATGAATTCACGGAAATAAATAAAGCTTACCGAGTGCTTGCACGTTAAAATCTTCGTCCATTGAAACATGACAATCGTTTTCCACACGTTAAGTGCAACGTCGGCTTATGTCATACTATACGAAATTTCATGGCGAAGAGCATAATCTGACAAGCAAATTACTAAACTCCGCGCTTGTACTGAAATTTTTTAATTTGTCATTTCGTTTACGGTCATAGTAACTCAAGCTTTCAAATTATTTTTCGCTGTACATATTTTGAATTTCTTCATGAAATTTTATAAACTTTGACATAAGCCGACGCCGCACTAAAAACGACATTTTCCATTCCAATTTGTTCGACGTCGACGAATTTCAATCAGATACATAGATTATAAAATTTGAACTATTTAAAAGTTGACCAGGACAACAATTCGTTGTTACAAAAGAATGCGATAATAATGTGTAGATAGGCTTTTGCTAACTTTCAAGAACACGCGAGACTAAAAGCACCTTTCCATCCTAATTAGCTAACCGTCGAATCCTTAAAAAATGTATCCACATTTTCAGTTCATGGAAGGTAGATTCCGACTAACGATACTCACAAAATGTGTGTTATACCTACGAGGCAATCACATATCTTAATTCAGGGAAACATTTTTTTTATAGACAGAAGATAGGTTTAGACTAGAGCTGAAAACTAGACAATCACGCAATTCAAATTACATAAAAGACAATTTGGGAAAATACAGAAAAACATGACTTATAAAACGTTGTGGTGCTTTTTTTTTTTGCTGAGGCTAGTCGTAGCACGTAACATCGAATGTCTTGTGTATACGAACTACGAGCATTTTTATAATAAAGAATGAAAAAAATATGTTTGTGCGAGAGGAAGACTCAAGGCAATGCCAGGTTTTTGAAATTTGAATAAAAGATTGAAACATTGCCGATGGGCATGAAAAAAAGAACTGAAATATACAAAGCTCAAAAGAACAGAGAGCAGCGCAAATTATTATAAATATTTTTGCATTACTCAGCTTCTTGTAGTCTCTGGCGTGGATTGGTTTCGACATCTTTTGTTTGTTGGCTTGAATTTTTTTTATTTTATTTGCTAATTAAATATTCTTTAACAATTTTTGCAACAATTTGAGTAGAATGTATTTAGTGTAAATGGCGTGTTGTAGACTACTGTTCAGTTCAACAAATGGAAAACAACTTTGGGCTTTGGGCTGTGAATTCTAAAAGTAAATTCATTTGTAAAGATCTAGTGAATGTAACGAAGCAACAGATGGATTTGAGTTAATTATTAAAATTATATATTTTTTAGTTAAGTTAATGGACTGATTAATAATAAAATCCTTCAATGTGTCTAGTCATTTCTTTTGTTACTTTCTTTAACACAGAAAAATATAACAAACGAAGTTTCAATTGAAATTTTTTGTCAGTTTGTTATTCTTCGATTTTTGCGTAAAATAACACGAGAATTATTACTTTGGACGGAAAACATTTCCTCCGTGATTTGTGTGTAGTTTGTTTCGATAGGTACTGGGTGTTCTTTTTGTAGCAAATAAGGTTTTCGATGGGCTCCGAAATGATCGTAAAATAAATATACATCGCGCAAGTTTTTTTGCTTGGTGCTCGCATTATACTCCGCGTAACATTAGGATACCTGCAGGGTATGCAAAGCGTACACGTCGCATACATAAGGCACGGTATACATAATACGCGAGCGACGTAAAAATAAACTCGAGCACTGCGAAGATTTTAGTTTTGTGTGCTGCGATCGTAAAATTTTAATGAGTCTTGAAATTTAAAAAATTAAGAAAACTGTCAATGATCTGCACTTTCTTAAAAACATCTAATTTTTTTGTATGGGTAATTCATTTAGAGTTTGAGCCCACATTATGTTCAAGAAAGTTTTAGCTAATCAGAAAATATTCATTGTATTCTAATTCCATAATTTGTATCTAACCGGTCGTTAGTTACTTCGTGGAATCTTTCGTATATAAGTTAAGATTCCCAACAATACTTCTGAGAAGACACACTAAGCAGGTGGTAAGTAAAAACTATGTCTCCATCGACAAATGAGGGGTCATCCATAAAGGGCGTCCACTTTTTTCAGTGTTGCCGTAAATATTAAATCAGCGATATCTCGACGTAAACACATTTTCTAAGTGTCAAATGTATGGCCGACCCCCCTTTTATACCCCCTAAATGGGGGGGTCGGTCATACATTTGACACTTTAAAAATGTTTCTACTCATCCGGGTCATCCTGCCCAATTATGGCAGTGGCCATATACCAGAGTTTGGCCATATTTCCCCAAAACCCTGAAAGACGTGTTCGCTTAAATTTAATTCTCTACAACTTTGCCTTTGACAGTAAATCTCCATATTGCATAGTTAAGGAAATATAGACGAAAAACTGTTTTCGTATGTGGCCAGGAGTCTCATTTTTTTTCCTAGTTTTGTGACATTTAATGCTTTCATTTGACACCAAAATGAGGAATTTCCATGCTATACTTGCTGAGATATTTGCGAAAAAGTTTCATCGACCCTTGAAAATTTCATGCCCTCTCAACTCTCAAGAGTCACATCTAAATCCGTAAGGAACTCCATAACATCCTTAAAAATCTTTTAAAAATCCTTAAAAATCTGTAAAAGTCCTTAAAAATCTTTAAAAATCCTTGCAAATCTTTTAAAATCCTTGCAAATCTTTAAAAATCCTTACAAATCTTTTAAGAATCCTTAAAAATCCTTAAAAAGTTTAAAAAATCCTTAAAAATCCACAAAAATCTTCTATAGTCTTTAAAAAAAATACTGGTACACGAATTTCGGTAGTCGTTTTCTTTCGAGGTCGTATCAAACTTTGGTTGCAAAATTCATGACCAGCGTTGGCCACCACAGCGTGATGAACGACTTTTAGTGCACCGTAATATGTGCACTTATTTCGTGTGGAACAAACTTCACTATTATTTTAGGGGCTGTCCCTAAATTACGTAACACATTTTTGGCCACTTACCCCCCCCCCCCGTCGTTGTCAAACACTGTAACAATCACTCCACCCCCCCCCCCCCCCCTGTTACGTAACAAAACTGAAGAATTTATTTTTTAACAAAAACAAGCAAATATTATGACGTTCAACGTGGTATCTTATGATTTGTCAAAACTAGAGAAAGATAGCTAGAAACAATAGCATTGCGTCACCAAGTGAAAAGCATATAACAGATGATCACAAAAAAGTTTCTCGTATGCGATTTTGAACAAATTTAATTAAAAATATGTTTGTTACGTAACATTTCTAGAAACCCCCCCCCCTCCCCTAAAGCATTGTTACGGGCTGTCACAAACTCTTTCGAAAATTCGAAAATCGGAAAAGATTTACTCGAGTTATGTTTAAGAAACACGTAGGGCTATAGCAGAGACTCGTTTGTAGTGCCCTAGCTAAGTGCAAGGACTCAAATTCAAAAAAGTTTCTTCCATAAATTGTCGGCTATGTCCAGATCTTTCAAACAAAACAAAATTTATGAAAATCGGAAACGCTTTACTCGAGTTATGTACAAAAGACCAAAAATCACTCTAACGGCCCTAGCTCGGCCACCCTTCGACCGACAGTGCCCAGATTCAATCCCATTAAAGATTTTTCGATGTCATTTCAAAGGAAAAAAAGTATTTGAAAATCGGTTCAGTTTTACTCGAGTTATCGTGCTGACGGACGGACGGACATTTTTTTTTTTTTTTTTGTTGATTCGTCGTCTAAGGACCATGATCGATGCTCCCCCTGCTCCCGGGTCGAAGACTCTATGCGAGCACGTTTCTGCTTCGAAATGAGTTTTGAAACGTGCCGGCCAGCGAGATCTGGATGGGAACTCGGGACGCCTGCAATAGAAGCAGATGTCGTGATCTACACGGACGGATCGAAGACAGATGAAGGAACAGTGCAGGCGTGCACTCAGAACACTTGAATTACGATGTATCCATAGCTCTGGGTTCATACACCACCGTTTTTCAGTCGGAGATATAGCAATTATGTGAAAGTTCGGATATGATGCAACGAGATGGCGTCAGAAATAAGAGAATTGTGATTTGTCCTGACAGTGAATCATTTATCGAGGCACTGTCATCAGTCAAGATTTCGACGAAGTTGGTTCATCAGGGCTTCGAAGCGCTGGAAACTCTGTCAGGAGATAACGAAGTCATATTGACATGGGTACCAGGGCACACAGGGGTGCAAGGAAACGATAGAGCTGACCAGTTGGCCAGAGAGGGCAAGACTTCTGCGTTCAACGGACCAGAGCCTGCTGTCAGTAGATACGCAGGTCTAATCAAGTCACAAGTGAAGACTAAACCGGCGAAAACCGGCATTTTGGTGGAACTACGAAATAAGACTTTTGCGAACAACTTGTTTTAAGACAAGAAGGAGGATGCAAAGGGCCAGAAACGAGAATGTTAGAATAGAGAGGTCCGAAGAACATCGTAATGCAAAACTAGCACTGAAGCGAGCAATCCGGGCGAGTAAGAGGATTGTTGGAAGAAACTGTGCCAAGAGGCAGACACGAACCCGTGGGGCAAAGTGTTCAGAACAGTAATGACGATGATGAAAGGTACATTGGGGCCAAAAGAAAAGTGCCCGGATAGGCTAGGTGTCATAGTGAGAGAGCTCTTCCCACAGCACGAACAGATCACATGGCCGCAAACTCCTTATGACGATGAAGCGGAAGACAGACTTGAACGGTCGATCCAGATGGCTGCACAAAAGCCAAAAAATAACAAAGCGCCAGGACCAGATGGAACATGCTCAGATTGTCAATGCAGAAGTGCCTCGACGACGGATATTTTCCTCAAATATGGAGGAAACAGAAGCTGGTCTTAATACCAAAACCAGGGAAACCGCCAGACAAGCCATCATCATATAGACCTATATGCTTGATGGATGGGTTGGGAAAAATGCTGGAAACCGCGATCCTGAATAGACTAAGAAAACACACGGAGGGCGAGCATGGACTGTCGGACGAACAATTCGGATTTCGAAAAGGGAGATCGGCGATTGAGGCCATTAAAAAAGTCATAGAGACCACCGACAAGGCGCGGAAGCAAAAAATACGGGGTAACCGCTTCTGTGCTATAACGACGATAGACGTTAGAAATGCCTTTAATAGCGCAAGCTGGATAGAGATAGCCAAGGCGCTACATGTCATGAGAGTCCCCGATTACCTCTGTAGGATACTGAAAAGCTATTTCGAGCGACGAGTACTAACGTACGATACTAATGAAGGGAAAAAGACAGTCGACATCACAGCTGGAGTACCACAGGGATCCATATTAGGACCAACGCTGTGGAATGTTATGTATGACACAGCGCTGAGGCTGAAACTGCCAAGATGTGCTAAGACGATTGCTTTTGCCGACGACTTGATCCTCACGGTATCCGGAACGTCGAAGATGGAGGTAGAGGTGGTTACGATGGAGACGCCAGAAACTGTCGAAAACTGGATGACAACGGCGGGGCTGAGGCTGGCCCACCAAAAAACTGAGATCATGCTAGTAAGTAACTGCAGAAAAACCGAACGAATCATTTTGAACATTTG
>CM055404.1:22285715-22335618 GCA_029228625.1 Pseudolycoriella hygida
ATCTATAATAAACAAAAACCACCATATGAAAGAATATATAACCGTACATGTTTCAATGTAAATAAACAAGTACCAAGTCATTGTTATTAATGACAGCTGCCTTCATTTTGAAACGAAAATACTCAATATAAAGAAAAGAGATTCGAGATAATAAAAAAATCAAAAAGTTAAAGAAATAAAAAAGGTGAGAATTCAGTACAACTATCTATTATCTAGATTTTACATGATTCTACTTGCTACGGGTTCTTTTATTTAATAAAACGAAATTGGAAAAGACGCCTCTGGGAGCATTTTCAGAAGTCACACACAACCTACTAACGTGTTTTTTTTAGATAATAAAAGACGGGTGAAGCTTTTAAAGGGATGATGAGTAAAACATTTGAAATTAATTGAGGATTAACGACCATTTTAGAAATGCCGTCAAGTGGGAAATGCTTTAGAGTTCGTAAGACATTCGATTACCGTTGAGGTCTGATAGTAATCATGTACGTCTTTCGACATTTTACATTATGTAGTTCAATAATGCCACTTGTCATCAAGCTATGATGACTGTGGAACAGGTATAGTGCGCAAAGAACACTATACCAATATGCGCACGAACAATTCCAGCGAATCATAATGGAAATGAAATATTCATTCAGGAATAAACTTAGATTTGATTACCACTAAACGAAACAAAGTTAAGAGCGATATCGCCAAAACTTCGATCAATGGATTTACCACGTATTTCGGATCAGGGCAAGTGATATATGCCTAGAATCGTGATTTCAAGTCGAGAAATACGTATTTTTCCCATTTTTTTTAAATCGATATTGTCGGACTTAGAGGCCTTGGAGTACATGGTATACACAGGGGTAAAAAAACAGTTTTTTGTTAACAACTAAAGTAATACATGACCAATTGCTTTGTATTTGGCTATGAGTAACGGCCATAATAGTGGTAAGATTTGGGCCGTGACAGTTACCGATTGTTGTTAAGGAGCTAGAGCCCAAAATGTGCTCGACTTTCTGCGGCAAAGAATGTTCTGGAAACGAAAGAGTGGACATTTAGTCTGTGGCCTAGCCACTACAAAAGTGGCCAATCCAAACCCCAGAAATGTTTCGCCGCATCAAATTAAAAATCGTTTTGTTAATTTTATTTTAATTCTGAATTTTGGACTTTTTTCCAACAAAACAGACATCCAAGTGAAGGAGGATCTCAGACGTGAAAGACTATGGGTCTCTGAATGTTTCCCATTTATTTACGCATTTGTCCGGTATTAGTCAGCTAAAAAAATGTCGAAAGTATCATTGTGTCAAGAAATTGATTACAATCTGTTGCTAGAGCCATAAGCCTTCAAACGAGCCTAAACTCACCTTATTCGGCTGGATAAGACAGCTATCAGATTGGCTGAAGGTCAACCTCGAAATTCTCTGTACGATATAATTTCACTTTTCAATGGTATCACTTCAGATGATGTTCATTTTGATAAAAATTGAAAAATTCTAGTAATTTCAAATCGAAAATCATCATATGTATCATTGTAAGCAGAGCTGTGCGCGCTGGTAATTTTTACTATCGGCGCTACCGCTAGTAGCGATGTTTTTCGGGGCGAAACTAGCGATTTGCGCTAGTTTTTTCAGAAATTCACACTAAATTACCTAAAGCAGTAACATTGTAGTATCATATCGAGTCGATTTATTGCACATAAAATGTAAACAATTCAATAAAGAAATGAACAAAGGCATAATAGTCATGTTTCCACGTAAACATACTTCGATGAACAGATTGTCTGCGCCTAGCTCATTTGAAATAAAATTCAATGTAAATACTGCACCAATTGTGTGCTATGATCGATTTTAGACTGTTTTCTGATGAATACTTCGATTCAATGTTTTGCGTTGATTCACTTCATAGAATTGCATAAAATGTTGAATGTACTAAGTTAGGCTCTAGAAGTGTCATTATCAGTCGAGGCCACAGGTCGAGCCTAATAAACTCATTCTATTTAACAGAGAAAATATTCACTTAATCGTGTTTTATTCATGTCTCATTTGAATTCATTGATTCCATTGTACATTGTTTATTCGGAATTATAGCTCTTATGCGTGCGTGCGAGAGAGACAATTATAAGTGACATATATGTGATGTATATGTAGCAAGTACAGCTTTGATGTGAAATTCGAGTATACTGTGGCTGGCAAATGAAAATCAGCCACTCCAAATGTCAACAGAGATTTCAAGTCCACTTTCGTTCCACCGATATTTCTCTCTCTCTCACATTTCATGTATGCAAACACGTGTGTGTGTACACATTTTGTTGACGGAGAGAAAGAGAAATATAGATGGAACGAAAGTAGACTTTAAATCTCTGTTGACATTTAGAGTGGCTGGTTATTATACGTACGTCAGAGAAAATAAAAGAAGTAAAACTTTTCTATTTATTATAGAATGAATTTATAATGTTTATACAACAAAGGTATCGAGACTGTATGAAACAGTATTGCAGAGAATAGAATAATTTGAATAACGAAATGTATGTGATTAAAGTTCAATTGTAAATTTTGTTACTAGTTGGTACAATTTCTAATGTGTGATCACTTTTACAATACATTATACTAGCCCTAACGCTTTACTAAAATTTAAAGCGCGCTAGTTCTAACGCTAATACTTTTTGAAAACTAGTGACGCTAGCGCTAGCTTTAGTAGGGCCGCTAGGCACAGCTCTGATTGTAAAAAAGAAAAAGAAAATTAAAGTAATGCAAAAAGCAAGAACAAAAATACCCAGTAAATAACAATTTCAAATTCTACCACTCAATAGTAACATTGCAAAAATTCATGATGTTTACATCTGCATGAACTATCGCCCAAAAAAACCTTAGAAGTTTTTGGTAAAGTCTAGTTTTTGCGACTATGTTTCTCACTCGTTTAATTAAGATTTTTCGGAGATTTAATCATTTTTTTTCGGAGTTCCCCAAGCCGATGAAATTAAGATCGGACATTCACCATTTTACCAGAATGCTGATCATCAAGTTCAAGTCAAGATCAGTTTTAAATTAACCTGAACTAAAGTATGTCGAACCTGACCGAGCACTAGAGAGGAGTGTTAATCTGATCGCAGAAAAATGATATCCCAGAAATTAAAAATTGATTCTTTTTTACACCGAAAAATTATAATATTTGTCATCGCTAAAACAAGCTCCGGGGCGAAACTTATGCCCATGGGCCTCGACGCCTATTTTGGCGTTTACAAATTTTAGAACTTTTCTGCTTGAAAGTTGTATACCGATGGGGTAAAAGCGGTAAAAGTTATATATGAAAATGAATTCATACAACTCTCGCTATAGCAGCGAAAAGTTGTACAGACGACGTTTTGGTAAACCTCCTAAAAATAGCAAAATATCCAAAATTAAATTTCAGCATTCTAATAAACCCCCGAAAAAAGATTTTTATCACAGAGGCAGCGAAAGTTTGTTCTTTCGCCCTTAAAATCAGGGACGAAAGTAGAAAAATGCATCCCACGGGGCGAAAGTAAAAGAAGGAAGCCAAGAGAACGAAAATATTACAAATGAACAACTTTCGTCCCTCTTTGCGTCAATGAACTACTAAAATTTGTTCACTTGACAGAAAGAAGGTTGCCATCACAGAAGTGGTTTTGATTTTGAGCGCTACATATTAACCAGCGGTTGTTTCTGGTTTAATAATATTAGAGCATTTATAATCTCTTCCTAACAAATTTTTTCCGATTTACTTAACACGACGTCGTAAAGGGAATCAATGTTAACCATGAAATATGGCGTCAAAGTAAGTTTGTTGTTATTTTGTAAAGTTATTGTTTGCTGTGTTTTCATTGACGGATTCATATATTTTATTGGCTGTTAAGCAAATATTTTTTTATATTATAATGGAAACAATGATGGGAATAATGATGTGTTGTGTTGACTTAATTTAAGTCCTTGCCAAGTGACAACAGTGTTATTCAGTGATGTTGTTCGTAAATGGGAATATTGCATTTTTGTGCGTTCAACCCCAATCATTTTCGTGAAAAATACTATATTCAGAATGCATCAGTGTTTTTTCGTGGCTAAAGTACAAACCTTCCGCCGTCTCTGTGATAAAAAATAGTATGGATAACTCGGGACAAAAGTAAGAAAATTCAAACCGTGTCATTGCCGACCTCACCTTCGGTTCGGGCTGCAAACTTCACACGAGTTTGAATTTTCTTACTTTCATCCCTTGTCATCCAAATTACTATTGATGAAGTGAGTGACATCGTCGCAACAACTAGACTATACCGAAAACTTCGGAGGTTTTTTCGGCGATACTTCACACAGATGATGTTTACACCATTTCTAACTAGCAATGAGGAAGCAAAATGAGCCCATAGGCAAGCCGAAATGCGATGCAAAATAAATTATGTTAAATTATGTTGAAAATAAATCGTAAAATAGAAAATTTCCACCAGGAAAGCAGATTCTGTGTAAGATTTTTCTTCAACCTATATCATGAATGTAACGTTCCTAAGCACATCCAAGCTTCATAAATGGGTAGTTGGCATAGTTAGTTTACTCGTTGTCCCACCGAAAACTTGTCATTACATGTATATGTGCGTGCACCGCACGGAAGTTATTCATTACATGCTATTCATTACATACAGCCCCCATCGGAAACTTCTCATTATATGTATATCTGCATGTAATGACGCGTTTTCGGTTGGCACACCGAGTAAAACAGCATACAGTGGGGGATGCTTAATAAGCCATCCATTCTTCATAACTTCGTGACTAATGACTTATTTCCGCATCCCCCACTGTAATCTACTATTACAACGAATTATGACGCCACACATATTCGATGCGATACGATACGAATAAAGCAGGTTCGAATTCGGCTGCTTCGTAGGTGTGTGTGTATGTGTAAAATGTCAAAGACAAACTTCCATACCGGTTGGGTTGTGATTTGAATCGGTCCGATGCACGTTTAGGTGTTGCCAGATGTGTTAGCGCGCGAAAAATAGAAAAAAGAAGAATAATCCTTCAATTGAATGCGTCGCTCGGAATACACGTTGAGCATGCGATTCATAGTGTGGCTAGTCCGCACTAGGTGACAGTTACTCTGTGTAACAAACAGGCAGTCGAACCGGCCGCCATTGGAATTATTATTATAAAACCATCATCGCACTCGCGCTAGGATGCAAGTTCATTCTTATTGATTGTTCAAAATTCATTACATATTATGACCAGAAATACAATTTTTGAACAAAAAAATAAAAAAAAATAATAAATTCGGCTTGAGTCGACTCAAAAAAGGCTTGAGTCGGAAATTAGCCGTAGTCTTTCATATAACGGCACGCCACCGTCGCGTCGGCGATTTTTCCTCGGCTGTCATATCTGTGCGCATTGCAAATACGCCCATATTTGAAAATTACGTAAACGATACGTAGTCCACATTATTTTAGATGGACACGCACACTGTTTTACATTTCGTATTTTACTTTTGCTTCAATTCGTGTCTTAGAAGGCCAGTCTATATATTTATATGTCATTGCTGTATTGACTCTATTGACTGCGTGGGCAACAATAATTTTTGTCTAATTTCATTATGATTGTTGTGAGTGGGAGTGAAAAAGATGCAAGAGCGAAAAGGTAGCGCTGACAACAATGGTTTAAGCCATATAGGGTCGTGTGAAGTCAGCCACACAAAACCAGTTATCAATTCAGGTAAGTATTGATTTATTATAGCACAAAAATAGACGATATTTATCCACCTCATATTTCCTTATTAAATTTTACTGGCATTGAGTCATTTTCAATTGTTGTTTGACATGACAAATTATCGACAACAAATTCTAGGGAAGCTCGGACTGTTCCAGATTTCGTGTCAAAAATTGTTTTCACCACGCACACACTTGTTGCTTTCGTTTCAAAAATTGTTTTCACCTCGCTTTCACCAAAGCTAGGTATACATACGATGTTGAACGTGGTGAAAACGATTTTTCAAACGAAATCTGGAACAGTCCGGGAATAGATCTTGGGTATATATCCGTGGTTCTTCAACCTTGTGATGAAATATACTATTACAATGCAAATTCGTTTTCGCGGTAGTATGTGTCACTGTGTATAGTATAGAAAAAATTTCGCATACAAAAATGTGAATGATTCGAAATTGATTCAATTCTAATTTATGAGAAATTATGACGAAGTGTGAAGGTGATCACTGCACTTTTTATTAATGAGAAATATGGCAAGGTCGGTCGTGGTATGTTAAGAGCTTCCTGATGTATTGTTCAGATAATTTCCATTTAATTTGAACCATTGTTAATGGCAGCTATCACACTATAAATTTCATACAAACTCTGAAGAGATTTTTCGTCAATGAACATTTTTTTTCATCATGTCTTGTACATTATAATCAAAATAATAATATAAAACACACAAAGTCAATCATAATTAAAAATTTTTTAAATGAAATCATCAATTTATACGAAGTGCAAATCATGTTTAGCTTTTGTTTATTTTCGTTACATGACTGTAACGAACACACGTCTCAATTGAACCATACGCATCGCACATCTCTATCGTATGGTGTGATGTTCATTACAATAAAAAAAAGTTTTTTTTTTGTACATTTTCCTGTCGCCATATCACTAAAAATTGTCTGATGGTACTTTTTTGGACCACGATGGGAACGTTTTTCGTGCATTCACTTCAATTCGACTGAATGGCACCTTTATCCTTCTAAAAAGATCGACTGCAGATGATTGTGGCTACTTATTTTGTATCTAAATCGTCAAGTTACCCATCAATAGAGCTGAATATAATAATAAAGAAAAAAAAAACGGTTTGTAATGCCACTTGACTTAAGTCTAATATTTGCTTAGTCACCTTTCTGGAAACGAAGAAATAAAAATTATATGTCTTGAATTTGGATGGTGTTGAATACACAATTCAATGTCCATATTGGGGGATATGTTTGTGGCTACATTAATATATTTCTGATTAAAGGAAGCAATTTACACAATTAATTTTTTTTATTCAATTCCAGAATTTCGATAACGCTCTCAAAAAAACCCATTCATCGTTTTACCTCTTTGTAGTAATCATTTGTTGCATTTTGTGTCTGACGCGTTTTAGAGAGGTAGATGCATGTTCTGGTTTCAAAAATATTGTGTCCATCGGCTATAATTACTTTCATTCATAAATTTTCAAAGATTGAATGCGGAGCAGAAGCTCACATATTGGAAAAATTCCGTTCGATGAACTTGTTCAATGTAGCCTGTTGAAGAACGCAAGGGGACCTCTCCTGATCCTGCAGATTTCTATTAGTCTGTATAACGATCGGAAATTTTTGGGGTTTAAAAGGAGCTATAATAAACCATTGACATGTATATGGTAAAGTAACGGAAGAATGAAGTCAATGAAGTTTATTACCTAGATGCAGCTAGATTAAGTGAGGTAGACGGACGTGCAGACAGGAAGGGTGAACACATAAAGCAGCTATCGCTGCTTAATCTTAATAAATTACTATGAAAAGTCGAAAAAAATCTGATGTGATAGAGACTAACGGAGGGTACCCAAAGGACCAGGAGAAGTCCCCTTACGTTTCTCTATTAAATTATGGGTTAATGATATGTGCTAGCCAAATAGCGAAATCAGCTTTAATTTCCTATGATGAGAGTAAATCTATGAAGAGCCATTCAAGTAGCACGTACGCTCAAAAACACGTTTTTTTGTATTCCCCGATCGTACAACCTTCTCCTAAGAGAGAATATTTATGAAATCTTCTACTCTCGACAGGGAAATTTGCGTATGCATTCTTATCACATTACCAGCAGACTAAGCCCTGGTTTCCACTCAAAAAGTTCGTAACTTGATCTTTTCAATCAATTAAAATTCTTAACGGAGCGCTAAACAGAGTGGAAGCCAGGACTAAGTTCGTGAAACAGGAGTAGATATACAAGTCATAAATTGTGAGTCAAACTAACGCTGGAGGAAGAATTTCCAATGACTTTCTTTACGTTTCTTTACGACCAGAGTGTGTACTCCTTATCCTAACCCCCACCCCACACGACACTCTTGCATACGTTTTACATGAACCCTTACCCCCTAATGCGTAATTACTACTTGAATAGCCCCTTACGTTCCCTTTATTGCATCCTTTTTCGTATAAAGAACCATTTCATCCTCTAAATTCATAGCTCGTCGAAGCAAATCGTATGTTTTTCGAAATATGTAAGTGTGCTGTGAAGCCAACAGAAGAGATAGGCTCGGAGATAACTTCATTCTACTCATAAGATCCATATCAAGAGAAAAGTAACGAACAATTCCTAAAAATCACTCAAATTTTCATCAAATAAATTCACATTAACTGAACATAATGCAGACCATCCCCTACCTGGATAGAAGTCAGACCCCGCAGTTATACAATCTTTTTATTTTCGTCTCAGTTAACAACATGGCAAGTAGGAAATCCATTTACCGGCCTTTTTTTGAAAACCGGTTTTCGGTAATACCGATTTTTGAGTGACTTTGAGTGATAGGATTTGGTTTTTTCTTAATTTTTGCTGTTTGGCTTAAAAATATGTGCGCAGGCAGCAATGCTGATTTATCTGAAAAATCGTCGCTCATTTTACATATAAATTTGGGACAAAGACTTGGCGTCATGCAAAAAATAGGAACGTAGAAGAACCATTACGCCGTCAAAAGAATAAATTATCCGATCTTTTCTCGTTAATGAACAACTTTTGTTAGTAAACTTGATTCACCAACGGTTCGCCTACGAATAATTGTAACAACCAAATTGATTCTCTCTCAACACAATTGATGACATCGTTCGTTGTATATTCGTCACACTGCCCATTACACCAATTCCATACGGCCGTCCTGCAACATTGTTTGACCTCACACAATACATCCTAACCAAATCCACTCGGTCATTCGATCATCAAACCAAAAAATATCAACGATTGAATTACACCAGCCAATCTGTTTATTGTTCTTCACCAAACGTTCTGCTTATTGTTAACGTATTGTATGTGATGAACGTGTAACCTACCAATTCTCGAATGATTTGCGTATGTTTAGCTGTGTGTTCTGCTTCCATTGTTCTCTACCGCGTGCTCCTCAAATACAAACTCTTCTCGAACGTTTTATTTTTCAGCTATTTTATTGTCCCAACTTGAATAGACACTTTTAGTCCGCTCGACATTTGAATTTTAATTGAAACTTGAATAATTTGACACAAGATGGCACTATAAAAATCTGTTGTTCGTGTGCTGATTTAACGCATATACCGTACGTATTTCGCATGTATCGTACGAAATTCGATTGTAACGCAGTGAAAAATTCAAAATTGAACCGCGCTAAAAGCGTCTATTCTCAATTCATTTTAGTTCACATTCCGTCTTGTTTTATTGTCTTTCCATTTGTTGACTTGACCTTTACGCTTTTGGTTCACTTATCAATTTTCAGCTTTTCAATCTTTCCTCTTCTCAATCTTAACGCTTTTCAAACTTTACACTTTGCTTTTCAATCTCTTCGCTTAACACTTTTCTATTCACCGTGAAACCAATACTTTTCACCTGAACACTTTTTGTATTTCACAAAATTTATTCCTTCGTCATGAGCCAAAATTGTATTTCGTCTTTTTTTTTCACTTCTTTACAACTGCACTTCTCGAACAAATTGTCTCATCAATAGTCTTCTATAATTGCTTCTTCTTTCGCTTATTATCACTTTAATTAACTCCCTTAGCGACAACATTTACAGCAACTTAGCGTTCAGCATTTGACATTATAGCAGAATTTGTGGTTTGATTGCAAAATTTGGGATGATATTTCATTGTCAACTTAGGTAAGCTAAATTTTGAAAGAACATTTTATCCTTCCTAAGCTGAAGTTTCGCGCTGAAAACCTGTATTTAAGGCTTCTTATGTTCGAGAACATTACAAGCTCTGTAATACAAAGCTGAGAAGACGAAATTACAAGATCTGTTGAAGAAGGCTACAAAATTTCTCAGCACAAGTGCACACATTTATCACAAAGATCTGATATACAACTCTCCCGAACAAAATTTTTCAGTATTTTGCATGCTCTTCGAAAAAGAGTTTTAGCAGAACTTTCGGGATTCTCTCCCACCGTGCACTTGCATGAAAAAAATATGTTCGAAAGTCAGGTCTTAATTTTGCAAACAGCGCTTTTTAGAACAAAAAATTTAACAAAAAAAACCGGTTATGAAAATCCAAATCCAAAAAAACTGGTTGGATTCCCTAATGTCAAAGGAACCCTACCGGTATTTTAAAAACCGATTATATCGCAAACCGGTTTTTCGAATTTCATTATTAGTTCCGAAAAGTGCTGTTTCACTCTTAGATTTACTGAATATGAGAAGCCTTACAGGGAGCGAGACGGTTTGGTACCATTTTGTTTCTAAATTTGTCTTTCCTTTAAGACGGACCATTTTGAATCTATTTTTGTGAATTTATCTATATGTGGTAGGTAAAGACAGGCGACGTTAGTAACAAAGCTTTCAGTGATATCGCGCCTAGATGGCAGCGCTTGCACCCGCTTCGCTCGCACTTGGATAACATCAACGTATTGCACGATTGACATAGAACCCTTCATAATTTTCCGAAGAAATGGGCAATGATTTTGAAAATCGTAAAAACTGTGTCTTTGGTATTACCGAAAACCGGTTTTCAAAGAGGGGCGGTGAATGGATTCCCAGAATATGGCCTAGATCGCTTGGTAACTTTAAGAGTCTGCTGTTTAGAATCTTAAAGTAAGGCCGAATTGTTACCAGGGGTGAATTATAACCCAATTAACCAAATTCTTCCGCGGAAAGTCGTTCGGACATTGAACAAAAGAAGCTTTTGAAAGCCTTCATTGTTCTTTGTCCGAACCAATTTCCGCGGAAAAATCTGGTTAATTGGGTAAGCAGGACCGAATTGTCAAAGCGCAAAGGAGGAAATATTAGTGAATCTTTTGTGTTTGTATTTTTTGGCTGCGTTCGTTTATTTAGGCTTTTAAATGGAAACCATCAACCACCATCCATAAGTACTGCTTGACTCTCTGAAATCGCCTAATCGTTTTTTTTCAAGTCTTTATTGTCTTGCACTGACCACGAATTTCAAAAATCTTTATATAAATGATTCTGCCTTGACATAATCTGTTTCGATTTTGTTGAACTCTCTGAGAATAGCTTCTTCAAGCACGAGGCGCTCCATACAAAAGTTCAGAAGAATAGCAGGTGTACAATGGTAAGAGATATAGAGAAATAAAGGGATCATTATATTGAGCGCGATGCGAAACTTGACAAAAAAAATTTTGTTCTGTCAAGTTGAGCTTTCACAAAAACCTCTCGCGGTGCGATTTGCATGGTGGTCACCCATTAATAAAACGTCATTTTTGGACTGGACTGCACAATAGGTATAAATTCGCCTCGTTTACTAAAAACAGCGTAGGTCAAAATGAAAGCTTTCGAGCTTTCTATACATTTCTCACTACTACAATCTCACTAATTGTAGACACGCTGCTCTCCTCCCCTCCTGCTAATACAGGTAATACCCTAAACTCCTGTGGGACCATTGAATGAATGGGAAACTTACACCACAGCCGGGGCCTGTCTCAGGGATGAGCCCTCTAGGGAGAAAATTATCCATAACCTCCAAGTTTGACTTGAAAGATGGTTGTTTTGATTCTTTTTTGCAGGGGCGTTTGAAAAGTTTGGGGGCGGCTGTAAGCATTTGGATTATTGATATTTTTAGAAACCTTGCTAAAACGTAACCGTATATCGGGACTTAGCTGGAATGATACGCGATCTATTTCAAATGTTTACACTGCTCTCCTCCCCTCTTGCTAAAACAATGCCTTAAACTCCTGTGAAACCTTTCAAGGAATGGAAGTTTCAATTAATGGGAGAACATGTATGAAGGATACATACATTTCATTCATTCCATTCAACCTACACATGCCATTGGTTCGTTTGTTGATGAATAAAGTGACGCACAGTGGGAGATAAACCCCTGCGCGTGGAAACTTAATATTCAACTTTCAAACAAAACGAATACGAAGCCCTTACTGGTATGAAATGATAATAAGTGGACAGCTCACAAAATGTTACACATTTCATTTAAAAAGTAATTCACAAAGGTGTATACGATCAGTGTATCGTTTCACGTTCCCGTTATGTTCAAAAAGGCGCAAAATGCGGTATAGTACTAAACGTTTGAACATAGAAACTGCACTTTGTAATGAAAACTTTTTGCAGTACCATCACCAAATAAAGCACGGTTCAATTAAAAGAAGATAAATCTCAAGTTGACACAATCTACACCGACATACGAAAGGCCTTTGATCAAGTCCGTCACGGCTGCTTATTGCAGAAGTTGCGTGAGCTTGGTTTCCAGTCATGTTTTCTGGAATGGATTGGATCCTATCTTAGTGACAGGGAACAGTATGTAAAGATACTCGACTATAGATCTGAGTCGTTCCAAGTAACATCCGGTCTTCCTCAAGGAAGTCACCTTGGACCCCTGCTCTTCATTCTGTATTTCAATGATGTATCGCAGGTTTTCAAAAAAGCGAAGTGCAGCCTTTTTGCGGATGACTTGAAGCTTTTCCATGAAATCAAAAATCTAGCTGATGCTGCAGACCTGCAGGCAGATATTGATGCATTCTCGGAGTGGTGTATTAGAAACCACATGTCAGTTAACGTCAGCAAATGCAAATCAATGTCTTTTTATCGATATCGGGTTAGAGCACCGATCCTTTTCAATTACTCGATCGATGGTACATTCCTTGCGAGGGTTGAAGAAACTCTAGACCTCGGAGTTCTGATGGATCCACAACTTACTCTTAAAACCCACATTAGCAACAAGATAGCGAAGGCATATTCGATGTTGGGCTTTCTCAAGAGGATTTGCGCCGATTTCGACAATCTCAAATGTTTGACTAGCATTTTCAATGCGCATGTAAGATCCCATCTTGAGTACGCTGCGGTGGTTTGGAGCCCTTCATCCCAATCCCATAGTGACTGTATTGAGTCAATCCAAAAAAAATTTGTTATATTCGCTTTGAGGCGAATGGTGAGACGGAATGAGGACTACCGTCTTCCACCCTACGATGATAGGCGTAAGGTTCTAGGCTTAGAACGACTTTCTACTCGGCGAAAGCAGAGTCGAATATTCTTTCTTTACGATGTCCTCAATCGCAGAATAGACGCTCCAATACTTTCTACAATGTTTGAATCGCACCGCCACGTTCCGGTGCACTCTTACAATCTTCGCCATCGTAATATGTATCGTCCTCCCTACCATAGAACCGACTACGGCGTTCATGAGCCTGTTGCCTCCATTTGCAGGGAGTTCGATAATATTGTTCATGTCTATGACAACAGTAACTCTCGCTCAAATTTCCGTTTCAGGATAAGATCCATGACATAAATTATGACGATTAGTGGCTCTGCAATGACAATACTAAATGGTACATGCAAAGGGTGGCACCAATTCCGACGGGTCGACTGGGTTGCTGTCATTTTCGCGTTGCATGACCACTCTCAAGTGATATATTGCGTATATTGTTTTTTGTTTGTTTTTGTCAGCATAGTTTATGATTTTGTGTAAAAAAGAAATTGTAAGCCGATTGATAAATAAATGTTTCATAATAATAATAATAATTAAATTAACTGAATGGTAACAACAGAGACTTCGTGATCTGCTCGAGCTATTTCCCACACGACTCGACGGTGGGTCCACCGAGTTTGGAATTTGCAAAAACAGTGGATTACTGTACACAGAATAACGTGCCACTCACATCGGGTCTAGACACAAACGCACATCACTTCGCCTGGGGCAACACAGACATTAACGACAGAGGCGATGTCCTCATGGACTATTTACTGACTACTGACTTGATGATTCTTAACGTGGGCAACAAACCAACTTTCGTGAACAAAGTGCGCAAAGAAGTCCTGGACATATCTGTTTGCTCGAAGGAAATATATCCTCTAATCCACGACTGGAAGGTATCTGATTACATCCTAACATCGGATCATAGATGCATAAACTTTCAAATGTCCTTGGACCCCCTACCTCCACTTCTATTCAGGAATCCTCGGTCAACGAACTGGGAATACTTTAGTTTACTAGTTGCAGAGGAACTAAAAAATTACCCCCTCTTGGGATCACAAGAACCAAAGGACGAACCCGAGCTAGAAACAATGGTAGGAATCTTGCAATCAACTTTAGTCAAAGCGTTCAAAAATGCATGCCCCATCCGTAAGCATAAAGCTGGTAACTCCGTACCGTATTACACATCAGAAGATAAAAAACAGAGACAGAAAGTAAGACAAGAGTTCAACAAATGCAAAAATTCTTCAGATAAATCGCCGTACTACAATGAACTGCGGAAGTACAGCAAAAATCTTAGAGCAAGGGAAAGAACGGGATGGAAAAATCAGTGTAGCGCCATCAATGGCGTCCACGACTCGGCTAAAATGTTCGAAATTCTGTCGAAAAATCCGGAAAAGTCAATAGGACCACTGCTACTTCCATCCGGAGAATATACGAAAGACCAAAATGAAACCTACCAACACTTACTCGATGTTCATTTTCCTAATTGTAGACCCCAGGAAGCGATAGATCAGTACTCTGTGAGTGTGCTCACTGGAGGAAAGATCCACAGGGACTTAATAGATAAGATAATCACTATAGACAGAATCAAATGGTCTATTAACCAATTTAAACTGTACAAATCCCCAGGTTCTGATGAAATACTGCCAGCCATGCTCACATATGCGTTTGATTCTATCAAATTTGTTCTTTGCGCCATCTTTAGATCATCCCTCAAGCTAAAACACATTCCTCATAGCGAGAAAGAGGCATTAGTTATATTTATTCCGAAACCGGGGAAATCAAATTACTCAAAACACTGGAAAAACTAATAGACAGATACTTAAGAGATGAGCCTCTGAAGCTCAACAAGATTCACGATAAACAACATGCATACCAAAGCGGTAAATCGACGGAAAATGCGTTGCATAACATGGTAAACAAGATCGAAATGTCAATGGAAATGGAAGAGTTCGCATTAGGGTGCTTCATAGATATATCGGGAGCTTTCAACAACGTTACGTATATTGCAATTAAAAAAGTCACAGTCACAGGCTCATCATCAATCAGCGTATCGGTGACCAGGGGATGTCCACAAGGGGGAGTCCTGCCCCCTGTCTTGTGGTCTCTGGTTATCAACGAACTGATTACCATTCTAAACGAATTGAAATTCCAAACGGAAGCATTTTCAGACGACCTTGCAACCCTAATTAGAGGAAAATTTGTTAATGTACTATGTGACCTACTACAAACATCGCTAAATATCGTCACGAGATGGTGTGATGACAACGAACTAAGTATTAATCCGGATAAAACCAAAATGATACTACTATTTACTAGGAAGACAAAAGTGGAGGGAATCAAGATTCCAGTCATGAAAGGTGTTCCTATTAAATTCGTTGAATTTGTTAAGTATCTAGGTATTATCCTGGACCATAGACTATACTGGTACGCTAATTTAGAGGCACGATTAGACAAAGCATTGATATCATTATGGCAATGCCGGAAAGCCTACAGTACCTCATGGGGTCTATCACCAAAAGTTATTCATTGGATATACACTACAGTAATCAGACCAATCTTAACTTACGGATCATTTCTTTGGCATCACATTTGTAAGTTCAAACGGGTTCAAAATATGTTGAATAAGTTTCAAAGAAGAGCCTGTATCGCCATCACCGGTGCATGGAAATCAACTCCTACTGCTGCCATAGAAGCGCTGCTGAATCTAACTCCACTGCAAATCTACATTGAAACAGGAGCCTTGACCGCTATCAGCAGACTCGCAAGTAGTCAAGCCAATCTAAGAATAACAAAGCACACAAAGATATGGAACGAGTTCGTAACAGTTAACCCATCCGTGGAAATGCCTTCAGACCGAATAACACACACTTATAGTGTTGACAAGAACTTCGAGGTCGACATTCCCCCAAGGCAACTATGGCTAGAGGCTCTTTACCACCAAAAAATGGCATAGTCTTCTACTCTGATGGGTCCCTTATAGGAAACTCAGCAGGAGCTGGAATCTACTGCAGGGAACTCGACGTAAGGATGTCCATTCCGCTAGGAACCTCAATATCAACGTTATTAGCAGAAATGAGATCAATCCTCGAATGTTGTTTTATCATCAAAGAGCAGCATATCGTAAACGAGTCAATCTTTATTTGTTCGGACAGCCAAAGAGCTCTAAAGACCTTGTCAACTGCCATGTTCAGATCGGCACTGGCTCTGGAATGCTATGAAGCCCTTAACAAAGTAGCAGTGACGAACAGAGTGAAATTAATTTGGGTACCTAGTCATTCAGGAATCGTGGGTAATGATACCGCTGATGCACTGGCGAAGAGAGGTGCCCATAAGAAACTGCAAGGCCCAGAACCAGCTATGACTGTACCTTACACCAATACAAAAAGTAGAATACTGCTGCGAAGAGAAAACAAAGCAAAATCTTACTGGAATGACACACAGGGTTGTCACCAAGCGAAGAACTGTATTAGAATCAACGGGAGTGCTTCCAAATACCTCATCAATGTTAGTCGCACCAGGCTTAAACAATTCACTGGCACGATGACAGGACATTTCGGTTTCAACAAATATTTAACATCAATCGGAAAGCGAACAGACCCTAGCTGTGAGCAGTGTGGTGATCTCGCGGACACGGCAGAACACTTTCTTTGTTACTGCCCGGCGTTCATCTCCGCAAGTATGAGGCATTTAGGTGGTTACACAATAAGGTACGACCTAGTTAGTTCTCTACACCCACAAAACATCCTGAACTACATAGCTAGTTCCGGTAGATTTGACAGCTTTGAGTAGAGAAAACAACAATAGTGAGCACAATGGGCCCAAACAGAGGCCTCCGAGTGGAACAACTATTTTTAATAAAAAAAAAATTAACTGAAGTAAACACCGGGCAAAATACACAAAAGCAAGTGCAGAGCAAACACAAGAAACAACTGTTCTGTTTATTTTGAATCAAAACAAATTAATTTCTAATCGAACATTAGACAATCCGTAAGGACTCTCAAAAAACAACAGCCGAAGTGCTTCAATTTGATTTGTACGATTTATTCAAACCACACTAAATATTTTTTGGTCGTTAAATAATCGACTAACAAGATCAAAACAAATGCAAATTGGCAGCATTTGAGGAATACGTGTTGTCCGTTCAAAGTCACTACTCGAATTTATTAACAGCATGCCCAGCTCTTATACTTGGCAGAGACATAGAATTTTTGGCAACTACATCCTAACGGAGAAGCATATTTTAAACACCAAATTAAGGATCATTCTAAACTTTTTAAAACTCCTCGAAATATGATACTTGAATTGGATACAAAAGAGGCCCAACTAAGAGGCCTGGTTGTAACATTGATTGTATTGCTGATGACCAATAAACATAACTAACTTTCTATACATTTGCATTAAAATCGAAAGCTCTGAGCTTTCTACTTACTTTGTTCATAGTTAAAATAGACAGTTTTCCAATACGCTTGTTTTCTATCTAAAAAATCACATGATACGTGTATGTACTACACATAGCTGCAGCTATTGTACGAAATATTGGCACCATAACGCTTTCACTTACTACTACCAAATCATTGTCAGAAGTTAATTACATCACAAATAAAGTAAACAAATGATCATAAACTTTGTTTTCCAGTTCAAAAAAATCCTATTACAACACTTTAAGACATCTTCAAGGTCATTGCTGGCCAAAGAGTGTATTTGAATATCTTCTTAAGTATAAACTCGTTAAAAAATTTATCTTCACATAATTACAGGCCAATAACAATTTTTCAAATAAATATTTTTATCGTCAATTTTCATGAACCAAAACGAATTTTTAAACGACTAAAAATCAACACTTAAAATGTAATTGCTATAGTCATTCGGAACTCATTTATTACCTTTGTTATAGTCGACGATATTAGTATTAAAAAACCATAACTGCCAACCACCACAAAGGTGTTTACATCTTTCTTATGGTTCTTTCTTTTAAATGTTAGCGCCCATCCACATTCATAAACTTCCATCCATCCATCCAACCATTTAAACATTAACGAAACTGATTTTTTCCTAGTTCCAATTCATTCAGAAAAAACAGCCAAACAATTTATCAAAATTAAACGTTTGAAAAACATTTTCTTAATACACATGTTCCGCCGCCCGTTATATGGAATATTTATCGTCTTCAGCGAGGTCTTAAGTCTTGTTTCAGTTTTTTTTTTCACTGAATCATTCGACAGTCATTTGTCATTCGATCTTATTTTTATTTATTATACAATCATTGAATGACTGATCAGAAACATGATAAGCAATATTTTTCATGGCAGAAGTGTGCGACACGTCATTCGTTAATGTTCATCGATCAATACACACAAATCAATCGAAACTTTTTTTTTCGGCTGATGAAATGCATATATCTAAGACTAATACGTTCACTCATTTGAATAATTTATGATCTGATCGGCTAACATCTGAGTTATTAACAACTACAAAGTCTTCACTTTGTTTCAGATCAGTCGTGATAGTTTTGATGAAGTGAGTGTTAAAAATATCAATTTTGGGATTACGACTTTTTTGACGAGGGTTTCCTTGGTATCAAAAACAAAACATATGTCAGTGCAACTGCGAAGACGATAATTTTCTGCTTCTTATATTGACACGATTTGTTTGCGTCAATTTTTAGGCGCGTACGAAATGACGAAGTCTACGAAGTAATTCTTTTCGACGAACCAGTCGTATTTGGACCCACTAAGGTTTTAAATTTTGGGGATTTTTTTTAATTTCATCAGTCCGTCCGACGCGCCGTCGAAACGATCTAACTTCAGTAAATTCAAACAAATTTACAATTTTTACCTGAAGGTAATATAATCAAAAAAATAATTTTGAGATTGAAAAGAACTCTCAAATATGCGGACCTCAGGAAACCATAAAAAAATTTGGTGAAAATTGAGTAGGGTCCAAATAGAGGACTACTCTACTGTTCACATTAGTTGGACCTTTTTCATGAATATTTCTTTAAGGCCCATAACTTGTGTGCTAAAATATAATCTACATTTAGGCGCTCAAATATTATATTTTCGCTGATATTCGTGGACAAAGATGCAGTTTCAAAAAAGTAAGTCAGCATTTCCCTTCCTAAATATGTTGCCTTTTAAGGCCCATAACTTGTATGCTAAAATATAGTCTACCTTTAGGCGCTCAAATATTATATTTTCGCTGATATCAGTGGACAAAGACGCAGTTTCAAAAAAGTAAGTCAGCATTTCCTTTCCTAAATATGTTGCCTTTTAATAGCAATTAAAATTATTTTTTGGAATCCTCCCAACTCTGAGAACGGCGAAAAAAATCATAAAAATTTGCACAAAAACTTGTCGTTCTGAGACAAGGTTCAATCCCAAAAAATAACTTCAGTTGCTGTTAAAAGGCAACATATTTAGGAAGGGAAATGCTGACTTACTTTTCTGAAACTGCATGTTTGTTCACGGATATCAGCAAAAATATAGTATTTGAGCGCCTAAATGTAGACTATATTTTAGCACACAAGTTATGGGCCTTAAAAGCAACTAAACTTATTTTTTGGGATTGAACCTTGTCTCAGAACGACGAGTTTTTGTGCAAATTTTTACGATTTTTTCGCCGTTCTCAGAGTAGGTAGGATCCCAAAAAATAAGTTTAGTTGCTATTAAAAGGCAACATTTTTAGGACGGGAAATGTTGACTTACTTTTTTGAAACTTTGAAACTGCGTCTTTGTCCACTGATAACAGCGAAAATATAATATTTGAGCGCCTAAGGGTAGACTATATTTTAGCATACAAGTTACGAGCCTTAATTTATGAGTTTTTTTGCTGTCTTGTAGAGACGATTGAGGGGAACAATTTTGTCCATTGAAGTATTGGCCTGAAGTATAGGCCTGAATCCTGAGTTCTTAGGATACTATTCGGTAGGACCAGCCCTACAACAATTTTTTGCTTACAAATTTTTTCAAGAAACATTTCTGACAGAAAACTTTTTTTTTATGACAATTTTTTTAAACTTTTTTGAATATTAATTTTTTGTAAGTAAAGGTTAGTATCCATTTCCGCGTGAAATGAAAAATTTTTCACGACCGCAATTCTTCACTTGCGAAAAAATTCCACAGGTGAAAAATATTTGTGTAGAGATGAAAATGTTTTCACTTTCCACTGGTACGCACTCGAAATGAAAAGTCTCATGAAATATTTCATGAAAACTTGTTTATTAACTTCTTAATTGGAATAAGAGTCAATACGAGGGTTGCAGTCTAAATAATGAGCCTCGGGCACTATCAATTCGAATTTCGAAAAAATGGCATACCCCCACTTCAAAGTTTGACATTTTTGATTGTTTTATTGTTTACAGTCATCAGAAAGTTGCTAGTCAGTGAAGAAATGGAATTAACACATGAGAATTTTCGTGCAATCATTTTTCATAATTTTCGTTGAGGATTGTTATTAGATGAGTTCAACTCACTATATGGCGAGGAAGCAGTGTTCTTTGCCACAATAAAACGCTGGTACAATGAATTTGATCGGGGCCGTAAGTCGCTGGTTGACGAATTTCGTGAAAGTAGTCCAAAATCGGTCGTTCTACTACCATCGATGCTGTACGTGAAATGATATTGGTTGATCGTCATACAACCGTCATACCGTGTGATTCAGGCAACCTTGGGCATTGGCACGAAAAGTATACAAACAATCTTGCACGAACACTTGGCCGTAAAAAAATTTGTTCTCGCTGTATCGCACATAATCTGATTATCGCTCAAAAGAAGACGAGTGTCGATTGATGCAAAGAAACATTGAAAAAATACAACAGAGGTGCTTCAAATTTGGTGTACGACATATATACAGGTGACGAATCGTGAATCTACGCATATTGACCAGAAACGAAAGAACAATCTACTCTTTGGGTGTTCCAAGATGAAATAAGGAAAAAGAACTCAAAACGGTCGATCATCCTGCACCATGACAATGCGAGCTCTCATACGTCGTCCCAAACAACGGCATTTTTAGCCACTCAAAAGGTTCGATTAATGGGTCATCCGCCGTATAGTCCCGATTTGGCACCTAATGATTTCTTTTCGTCCCGACCGTGAAGAAAAAACTTCGTGGAATGCGATTTACAACGCCGGAAGAGGCGGTTGAGGCTTTCAAAATGCATGTTTCTGAGGTGTCCGAAATTCAGTGGAAAAAATGCTACGACGACTGGTTCAAACGAATGAACAAGTGTATTGATCTTCATGGCGAATATTTTGAAAAACAATAAAGTCGATTTCAAAATTTAAATGTTTGGTTTTCTTACTTAGGCTCATTACTTAGAGTGCAACCCTCACGAGACCCTCAACATTTCACGAGCGATTTCATTCCACGCGGATGTGGATACTAGGCTTAACGCAAAAACATGAGACAAAAAGTCATTTCCACATGCGATTTCGATGTTTCGTCTCATATTTTTCCGTTACGTAATTTAGGTATGATCCCTTACACCGCTGATCTTGGTAGATAATACCAGGGATTGGTGGTCAGTCAATTCAGCGTTCAACAAAAAGAAATTAAGTAGCGGAACAAAGTTATCTATCCATAGGTCAATTTTCAGGCCAACGATTCTGTATGGTAGTGAGAGTTGGGTGGAATGCGAATATCTCGTGCATGACCTAGAGTTTTCTGATATGAGGGTTCTTGGGAATATAGCAGTCGGATCATAATATCAGGACGACGACATTAGGCAAAATTTAGGGGTTTCATCATAGGAAGTGGAGGCAAAGTCTAGTCGTTTGCGATGGTTCGTGCACGTTCAAGAAATGGGTAATAACAGACTACCGAAAAGGATCTTGAATGCACAAGTCCCGGGAGCAAGGGGAAGGCGTAGACCAAGAAGAAGATTTATAGATTCAGATTTAGAAGTTAGGGGAAACCATCTCCTTGGAGGACGATAGAAGGGCATTAGGACGATAGTTCACCATCCTGGTGTTGCGACATAAGAACCTCACGTCGAAATGTACTAACGGTCTATAAAGCTTGATGATGATGATGATGATGATGACACCGCTGCTTCGGATGAGTTTTCAATAATAAGGACGTAATCCGGATTTAATAAAACATCATAACATCCCGATATTCTATGTATTATTTTGGGATCCGTACGGGTCCGTGTAGCAGATGTTTTTATTCTAAAAGGCGCTATGAATGGAACTTCGATATTTTTTATATGGACCACCAAAGCAGTGACTTAAGAACTTCAACGAAATTCTAAGCTTTGACAAAAAATCCTGAAATAAATTTTCAAACTAAAAAAGCGAGCGGATTTTTTTTAGGCCGGTATTCGGAGAACAGTTTTACAGTTTTGCTAAGTTTTTTCGGAAATTAATCTTTCAAATGTGAAGAGGATATTTATTCATCTATCTCTCGTGGGTGGTAATTTTTTGACGATTCCGTTCGTTGCACCGCAGGAGCAGAGAGTGTTAGGGAGTCACACTTTTAGAGGGGAATGTGAAAAATCCCCCAGTGGATTTTCGTCCATGAGGCGATATTATTGTATCAGTCTATTGTATCAGTGTATTGTCTCATGAACGATATTATTATATCAATAGACGATATTATTCTCATGGACGATATTATTGTATCAGTGAACGATAATATTGTATCATGGACGATATTATTTTATTAGTAGACGATATTATTGTCTCATGGACGATATTATTGTCTCATAGACAACAATATCGTCTAGCAGACGATATTATCGTCTCATAGACAATAATATCGTCTAGAAGATCCAATGGACAATAACATCGTCTCACGGACAATAAAATTTTCAAATGGATTCACTTTATGGATCCTATGAACTTCATCCTTTTACGAAATATCTCAAAACTTTGTTAGCCAGCTATCTAGGAGTTTCATCCTTTTACGAAATATCTCAAAAATTTGTTAGCCACCTACCTAGGAACTTCATCCTTTTACGAAATGTCACAAAGCCTAGGTGGCAAACAAATCTAGGAACTTCACCCTTTTACGAAATATCACAAAGCCTTGGTGGCCAACAAATCTAGGAATTTCATCCTTTTACGAAATGTCTCAAAATTAGGTGGCTAACAAATCTAGGAACTGCATCCTTTTACGAAATGTCACAAAACCTAGGTGGCTAACAATCCTTAACTTCATTTTTTGTCGGTAATTTTCTTTTTTTGGTCAGTAAATATGAATTTTCTGTCGGGATGTTTATTACCTCCGATAATAATAAATTTCATTGGACGATATTATAGTCCACTAGATGATAATCTTGTCCATTGGACAATATTATCGTTTACTATATGATATTTTTGTCTCATGGACGATATTATTGTATCAGTGGACGATATTATTGTCTCATGAACGATATTATTGTATCAGTGGACGATATTATTGTCTCATGGACGATAATACACTGGGGGATTTTGCACCCCGCCTTTTAGAGAATTTGAGTGAATATTATCGCTCGGTGAACGTATTATCCACAGTGGGCGTTATTTGCATTTTCCGCTAGGATGTACGACAAAACTATCAATTATTAATTGAGAAAGTCATTAATAGATTCGTTATTGATATTTTGATAATTGTCAAGATATCGGTTTCTGATGACAATAAGCTCAAAAAAGAGTATTTCCATTTGTTCACTAAATCCTTTTTTGCCCCGTGAAAATCAAGACTGAACAAAACGGTAAGGTGAATTATGTATTGACAATCAAAAGGAAGAAAAGGTTCACGAATGTAGCGAGTTCTTGTATCAACGACTATTTTATTTGCAGAGACTTGATGAGAGGGCTAAGGATCACAGGGATGAAAAATGCAAGGAAAAATGTCTTCAATGTGACAGTTTTCATCAGATTTGCAGACTTTGTTCGCTATATCACGTCTCTGGTTATTTGATTTTAAACTCAACAATATATTCAAATAACTAAATAAATCAAACTTATACTTTTCAAACACTGTTTAATAACGACAGTCTGCCTACCTGTAACAAAAACGAACATTTGAAAAGAAAACATAAAGCTCACTTTAGAAAACCAAAATATAGGAAATACGTCGACCTCTAGCGAACGATAGAAAAATTTTGAAGAAGTGTTGTGTTCAACCATTCCATATTCACCATTTTTTTTATTATTTTATTCACCAAACAACTAGGAAAACCAGTTTCTTGTTTATATGTGGTTTCTTTTATCAGAAAGGCATTCATTACGTCTGTTTTTTTTTAAATGAAATATGCTAATTTGCAGGTTGCCATTAACATACTGAAGTGTATGCAAGCTATACATTTACGCTCCTTCCAATCGTGTAACATTTTTTACTCGATTTTTTTTTCTTTTGTACAAAGATCATTGCAAGTACATATTATAAGTTACATGCTTTGTGTAGGTCATTGGATATGTGCATAATTTGATCGCCATTGACTCAAATTTGTAAACTATACCTGTAATTTCAATATGAAGGAATATAGATTTGCGATGCAATTGCATTTGATTTTATGCAGACGTATACAACGGTGATGTTGCAATTTTTTAGGTTTTTACTCACTGCACCACACAGAAAAATTCAAGTTAGTGATATTTACTAGCGATAAAATGCACAACGAATGTTACGAAGAAGATTAATCGACATCCTTATAAGCTACCTACAAATATGCTAAGTCGAAGAAGTATGTCGGATTTGGACCATTAAGTGGCTGCTGCCACCGCAGAGTAAGTAGGAGGTCATTTATAAAAGGGATGAGTTTATTCGTCAGCATTAGTACAATAATATTTTCCATAAAACATAAAATTTAAAGGTCTTGTTAGTAGGAAAATTTGTCCATTTTGTTTTCGTGGCATGACCATGCTCAATCTCTGTTTGAGGAAAGATTTAGAGCGAGTTTTAAAAGTTGTAGGAGTGATCATTTTGCTAAGAACAATAATATCCTCTTGACTCCACGGACCCAATGTCTCGACGCCTTGTCTCGTGCTAGGCCGAATGTTGCTTGGGACTACCGTATCCGTACACGTGGCATCCCAGATCAATGAACATCCATCCGCCCTCTTGCCATTGTCTCTGACCAGTGAGTTCTAATTTAAATGGCTGACGATAAGGTTCGATTGATGATATGGTGTTCATAGCGACCTGCACTTTTTTCGCACTTCAGACCGTGATAACCTTTTTCGTCCACCTGAGAACCACATATGCACGTATGGGGAGGGCAGGTGTCTATTCCCAGACGCAGGCCCATTATTATGTGGAATGCGTTGTTGTCCAACAATGTGCCAATCGACTTTGATGGCAGGGGCTGGTAGTCTCCCGATTCTGGCCTTTGAACTGCCAAAAATCTATAACTCTTTCTTCGCTGCTTACTGATTTGTGATTTAAAACCGCTTTAAACCTGGTTGGTTGAATACAATTCTTTTTTGCTTTGCTTTTGGGAGTTGGGATACAGTTTGTAGGAGTTCTGGAAAACATCGATTCCGTGCTTTCAAACTGTCCTCATAGTCGGCGTTTTCTAGGATGTTCAGTGTAGGTTTGATGATGGATTTATTATGAAAACCATTTTTGTACAAAAATAAGCACTTAGACCATCCTTGACGGGCCCCTTGTACTGCGTCTTCCTTGTTTGGCTTATGGTGATATTGGATGAGTAATGATAAATTAGCCGGTTCTATTGTAGGTTGCCTATGAGGTGGTGTGGTGTATTTTTACTCATTCATCATCATCACTGACGCTGCTCCTGCGTCATTGGTGCGTCCAGCCAGCCGCTGTCTGTGATAAATGCCAAAACATTTGTTAGTGGAACGTCTATGAACTCTTCTGTAGTAAGATAAAAGTCGCTTCGATGTTTCAGGTACGTCCGTCGCCGCATTTTCTACAGTTCGGATCAACATTAAGTCCCATCTTATTGAGATGACATCCTAATGAGTTGTGCCCCGTCAGCATTCATATCAATCGTCTAATTCCGCCCTTATTCAAGCTTAGCAGAAATCTGGTGGTCCTTAAGTTACAGCCCAATAAGAATTCCTTTGCCTGCCTGCAGTTTTGCAAGTTTTCCCATTGGTGCATTTCTTCGGCTTCTCTTTTGAGTAGCCCTTTAACGGTGTACCGTAGCTCTTTTTTATAAGGGTGGGGAAATCTTCATAGACACCCGGTCCTCCCGGACCAAGGTACTGTTGGATTCCATTATTCAATGACCTGCCAACTAAAACCCCCTTCCTTAGTCTTCATGCTCTTTTCTCTCCGGAACCGCCTCAGAGCATTACTTCGGGGAGGGGCTGTGCTTTCGCACCTACTCTCTCAGATCAACTGGCAGTCTCTCCATGCACTTTGCAGCTTCCCCATTATTTTCGCAATTACATTATCCGCCACACTTCACACCTCCTCATCGCGGCACATCTCCGATATTAAGTTTTCGGTATTTACATCTGACCTACTCGTAGTTATCACTTCACCTAGCTCTTACTATGACAATGTGAAATCTGTGCAGGTATTTCCTGGTTGGAAGTGAGCTTCTTCATGTTTCCTCTGTACCCATGTCGTTATGTTTGGTATGAGTCTATGGGTCCACCTTCCCTTGTCAGAGGAGTCTCACTCTCGCTGCCACTGCGTCATTGATTCGGCTCTTAATTGCGTTCTTACTGTTTTGGTAGTTTGATCCTCCCTTTTCTTCTTTCTATGACATTCGCTGTCTTCCGTCAGCTTTATGCATATAGGCATCGTCCCGGCTATGACACATACCGCTTCTAGGTGCCGTAGCCCTTTAGGTGTACCATACTACTAAACAGCGAAGAAACTGCATTGACTGAGAACAAGAATACGGGCAAGACTGTATCCCGAACTTTACGTACTGTTACCCCTCCGGGGTTGACTGGCAGAGAAGCTAAGGTCCATGCCTTGCTATCTGAATTGTAAGTGTTTCCAATTTCGATTTTACCTGCTCATTACATGCTCATCACTGTATCGCGACGACGATTAGTTATTTATTGTATCGGAACATCATCTTTTGACCGCATGTGCGAAAAGTGCAGTATTCTGGTCAGGGCCGTATCTAGGTACTGGCGGGGGTGGGTTCCGCCTACCCTGAGATATCTTGCGCCCACCCTCAGATTTTCGAAAATACAAGCAAATTTAGTCAATTTTGATTAATTTGGGCCATGTTTGCTTTTAACAAGTGTACAAATGAAACACGATTTCGAAAAATTTCGCTCGCTTCGCTCGCGTACTTTTAATTCCTTTTAAAATTTTGCATTTAAACAACTTTTCATAGAGATACATTCTATGTTTCTATACTTTTACGATTTCTGCTTAGCGCAAATGAAGAATATGTGTAAAAATAATATTCAAATTTCAATGTCATGTTGGACAATTCATTTTGAATTAAAAGTCGCAAAAATTTCGCCTGCGGCGCTATTGTCATTACTTAATTAGTATGTGTTGTGACTACTTTTCGTCGTGGGAGGCTAACTACTATTTACAGACTCAATTTGTAAACTTTTTAAAAGCATGGGCTCGTGAAAAAACTTGCTGAGTATAACATTTACCTGTCTAGATACGACTCTGATGCTGGTATATCCTAAATTTCGGCCGAAAAATCGGATACCGGCAAATCCACTTAAACGGGAAGCGAAAACTATCGGGAAAAAATTACTAGGAAAAAAATTACAAGAGGAAAAATAGACAAGGAAGAAGAGCCGGGAATGATTTGGAAATGGGAAATGGCTGTAAAACGGGAAATAACTGAAAAACGAGAAATGATTCAGAAACGTAAAGTGGCTTCTTCACACTGTTTTTGGCCTCGAAAACTTTACTTCTCCACACTGACTAGTTTGACGTCGAAATCACAAAAATTTACGCTAGCTACGCTCACGGTTTACTTTCTACACATGTTCCATGAAAAATGGAAAAATGTCCCTACTATTAGTGATGCACAAAATGAAATCATACATTTTTTATGTCTATACCGACAGATAGGCAGTGTGGTAGTTTCTAAATATTCACCGGGAAATTTCACTCGATTTTGTCGGATACCGCCCTCAGGCCAAATGGTCCTTTGTCAGTGCTCAGAATTTATGTTCAAAAGTTGCTCATAAAAATTGTGCAGAAAATGTTTAGGGTATCAAGATTTTGTCTGACTGCAGAAAGTGCTTAGAATGTGCACGGATCTTGCCCGATGTAAATTTTATGTGGAATGGATCATCTTGATTTGGAATGACATTAGAATTTTAACCATAATAACCAAAGAGTCTATTAAATATCGACGAATCTTGAATTGGAACGTTCCAAATCAAAATTTGCCTGTATGCATCATTCCAAATCAAGATGATTCACTCTGCGTATTCTGTGATTGCATAACTGACATTTGGATAATTCTGTACGATGAAGATTATAATACGCAAAGGTCCAATTTTTGGCCTAAGGGCGGGACACTGATTTTGAATACCGGGAAGAAAACATTATTTGTACACGCGCTTTTGACTCACGGCCAGCTGTTGTTAATTTTATACAAAAAATGCAATTTTGTTTATAAAAATTTAGAATCGAAACAAGAGTAAAAAGGGAATATTTTTAAAGTTGTGCCTTTTGTGCATGAAAGTCACGCTCTTTCCGTGAAAGTCCTTCCCAGTGAAAATTGCTTACTTTAGGCCCTTTAGGCTCAGGTCACCACTCACCGAGTGTCAATCTTGTTTACTAAATCCAATGGATCGGTCGACCACTGGCATAAAGTTTTCACTGCGAAGGCGTTTAAGAGACATAATTTTACTCTTTAATACCCTTTACTTTCCGTGTTTCATTTTGGATGCGAATTCGGCTGTACGTCTAGCTTGTCTTGAAGACATGTTGCGATGACTGAGAGCTAATGGTTCCCAGCAAGTAGCGTCCCAAACAAAGTAGCTCCCAGGAAACCAATGTTAACCAATCCGTCCTCTTACTGTCGTCAGGAAACACTGAGGAAAATATCTACAAGCGACGTAGGAATTGTGTTTATAATATACCCTGCCGACGTATTTTATCCACCGTGCAAGTATTATGAACGCCGTGCACGCATTATGTGAGCTAATAACACGTTCGTTGCGTATGGCATACTACACAATACTTAAATAAGGTTGATAACACATTCATCGCGTATATAATACGTCGGTGGCGTATATGATAAACACAATTCCCTACATCTTTATTTTATTGGCATACCTATGAACAATTGCATCATTGTGTGAATATAAATGAGTTTTTAGTACCCGAGTGTAAGTAGGATCCACTTCATGAGTCACTACATTATTAAAGTCGAGCTGTTGGAATGATTTTATAGCCGTAGTTCAATAATTAGATTCTATTGCAAATTATATGGTTTTGCTTTTTGTAATTATGAACTAGTTTGTAATTTTCACAAATTACTAGTTGTTTATTTAATTAACCGTCATACGTAGTACACCACAGAACTCATTGTTAATCTAAATTGGCCTTTGAATTTCTAAATGAATGTTCGATTTCACAACCACTTAAGCCTACGTAATTTTATCTTTTACAAAGTGCTACCCATGAATTAGTTAAATGTTTAATCCGCCATAAATGGCTGGAAATAATAACAGTCAGCGATAGAAATAATCGAATTTGAGAACTTTTACAAAATGTCCCAAAATTCGTACAAAAACACCTATCGTCATATACGTAAACAAGTAAACAAATTTAAAACAACGCCTTTTTCTTGTTTTTTTAATGTAAGCTGCGCCATACGTTTTATATCCATGTGTCTATAGACAACATTTCAACATTAAAATCCCCATTTAACTCTATGCAACCAGTCGGACGATTCTATTGGTTGAATGCGTTATTGGACAATATTATAGAACAATATCAAAATGGCTACCATTACAGAAACGTACACGAGATGGGGCTGATGGTTCAAAGAGAATAAAAGGGTTGTGGAAAAAGTTGCAAAAATAAAATGTTGTCGTTTGTGATAGCAATGTATTGTGGTTTCAATTTTAACGGTATGAGTTAACGTTTAAAAAAATCAATTTTGAACAAAGGAAATATTCTCTTTATAGTCTCATTTTTGACCAATAAATTTCACAAAACTATCTTCGAAAATCACCACATAGATAGTTTACTGACAAATACAAAAATTAGAATTTTAACATAACCAAAGACCCGTACGTATCAGAATAAATGTGGCAGACGGAATAGATGTTGCAAAAAGACTCGAACGTATCTAAACAATAAAAATGAGCAGGCAAATCAATGTTTTAAGTTCTTTTAGAACTATAAGAATTTAAAATATCCGTAGACATTATCCAAGGTTCACCATAGGTATCACCCTATCGAAGTACGTCTTTCGACATCTGAGACCTTTATTTTCCACCAACTTTCTAACTGACATAGTGCTAGAGATATGAGTTATCCTTCCAATTCTAGAAGTGGCCATATTCCAAGGATTGGGCAATATTTCCCCAAAACCCTGAGACACTTAAATTTTATTCTCTACAACTTTTCCTTTGACAGTAAATCTCCATATTGAATAGTTTAGGAAATATAGACGAAAAACTGTTTTCTTATATGGCCAAGAAACTCAATTTCGTCCATTCCATTGGTCCCAGTGCCCAGACCCCTGACCCGATTCCCACAAAAATTTTTACCAATTTTGTAACTCATGAACGGAAATGGAGTATTTCCGCCATTATAATAAAAGAACTTAATTTGATTCTATTATATATTTGCTACGATGTTTATATCAACTGGATATGAATACAAAGAGAGCGCGAAACTATGATGTTTCCGCTTATATAACATAATTCTAATACATAAAATATATAAAATAGGGCGTTCAGGCGCGGAAACTGCAATAATGTGAGCCCTGGTCCTTCGAGCCGGACATGATTCACAGTTGGAAACATCACTGCCGAATTATGCACAGAGAAAAAACATTCAAATGTGAAAAATGTCAAAGAACATTCCTACAAAAACACGCACTCATCGACCACATGCAGACGCATGAAGAGAGAGAGAAAAGTTTCACATGTCAAGAATGTGGAGTGTGTTTCTGCCGGGAGGAATCTTTTACTAGTCACTTGAGGAAGCAACATTCTCACATACCCCGTCAACAATACAGATGTACCAACACTTCATGCAACAAAGTATTTAAGACAAATCGTTTCTTCAAATCTCATGTTTGTCGAAGGAAAAAGGAAATAGAAAAATCACCAAAGAAAATCGTAAGTTTTAAGTGCACTATATGCCATAGCGACATCTACACGAAGAAAGCGTTAAAATAGCATTTACGGTCACATCGATTGGAGAAAAATGCTACATACATCACCTATTCGATATGCCGTGCTCAATTCCCGACGATAAAAGAATTGAAAGATCACCAGACGTTGCACCAACGCGATCGTAAGGAAATAATTCGAAATCGGAACAATATGCACGCAAGGCGTCGCAATTGTGAAAAATGCAATCGTAATTTTAAAATAACCGACGCGAGCTACCAGATGCACTTGGCTCAAAATTGTCCGGATAAAATCATCTACGAATGCGACAATTGTCCGCGAATATTTGCGGGAAAATACGCTATTCTTGCTCATTTGTCGCAAGCGCATAAACATAAATTCGAGTGCGACATTTGCGGGTCGGCATTTCTGAGGAAAGATGAAATCATTGAGCATATCTTAATGGTCCATTCGCCCAACTGTTTCCAAGAAGATGCTCAGGGCGCATTTACATGTCTCAGATGTAGCAAGAGTTTTGTCGATGTGAATCTGTACCTCGAGCACATGCAATATGGAAACTGCGCTTATAAATTTAAATGCACACTTTGCGACAAAAGATATCCCAGCAGCAAAGCCATCGAAAGACACGTCTCGCATCACTCTAAGGTATATCAATGTGCGCATTGTGGTAGAAACTATCACAACAAAAACTCGCTGTCTCAACACATGAAGAGGGGCGAGCACCGGACGAATTTCGTTTGCACATACTACCACAAAGTATTCTTCAACAAAGGTTCACGCAACACCCGCACTTGGTATCATTGTCCCAAAAACGCGGGCATTTTTGAATGTGACATTTGCAAATTGAAATTTACGAAAAAGGCCGACATCGTCAAACATATGTTGGTTTCGCATTCGCCAAAAATATTTAAGGCAAACGACAACGGTGGATCCCGAACAAAATGCTTTCATATTTGACACCAGAATGAGTAATTTCCGTGCTATACTTGCTGAGATATTTGCGAAAAAGTTTCATCGACCCTCGAAAATTTCATGTACGACCTCCACTTCTTCGACCATATCTCCGGAACTACTTAGCCGATTTCGCTCATCATCGAACTTGAATCATGAGAGGCGTGTACCTTTCAGGGAAAAAAAGTTTAGGCTAATCGGTTGAGCAGTTTGGAAAAAAAGTGGAGAGTGAGTTTATTTTTTGGACAAAGTATCAAGATAATAACCCCAAATCAGTCCCAAATTAATCTTAATGCAGGAATGACACATACTGCAGAAACGACATGTTTTTGATCTTCAAACAATTAGCGCTAGCGTTCCATGGCAGCCTAAAACTCGAGACCTCTGTCATTCGTCAGCCGCAAACCAGCAGTAAATAGTTAGCCTCAATCTCAAATCTCATTTAATAGGAATTTTAGCTTTCTTCGTTGAAACAATTTTTGGATTTATTAAAATTAGATTTCAAACACATTACCTTTATTATATTTCATTTCTTTTGGCATCTGAGCTCTAGACTTACAACATTTTCTATGCTAATTGGCTACTTACTCGTTTTCAACTAGTTTTTAGCTATATTGTTGAAAGGTAAAAGAGAAAGTTAACAAGCTGGAAATTCGTAATCATCCCTGCAATGAAAACCTATTTATTCGGCGAAATGTTTTCGCAGAGGTTCATTTGATAAGTGAAGTCGACTGAGTTTGATTGTTTTCGTGGTCTTTCGTGTTTTGTGACAATGTTTCAAAAAATCGTCAAATTTTGGCTACTAGCAACTCTTTGGTTACTTGGTGGTGAATCAATGTCAATAACGAGAAAATCCAACATCACAATAACGAGAAAACCTCCGCAAAATTTAACAAAACTTTTGCATGTCAAAAATAATTGTGGAAATTTATCGTCAACTGTGTTAACCGATGTGTTAGGAGCGGCGTTTAACTCCAGGTATATGAGCATCAACCCACCAGCAAATTTCGATGAGAATTCTGAGGACCATCCTCGTGTGAATAAACGGAGCTCGGAATTCGTTCAGTCGTTTGTTGTTGAAGATACATACGCAGTGGATATTAGTGACAAACCTGCCTGGGAGTTGAGACATGGAACTAATGAACGGGAAGGTCATGTTTTAACAAATGGTATCAAACAGTATAAAAACATCATGACTATGGGTTCTGAGCGCTTAAAGAGAGAAGTTCATCGAGCGAGCAAGGCAACACAAAATGAACGTCCTTGGGAATGCCAAGCAAAAATTAAATGGACCGATTTGGGACCTGACTATTTTCCACAATATTTGCGTAATGTTGAGTGCACCAAGAAGAAATGCTGGTACAACCATTACACCTGTCAACCGCGTTCTTTTACCGTTAAAATCTTGCGTCGACGAAATGGTCAGTGTGTTGAAGCGAACAATCTTAATCGAATTACAAACAATGGCTTACCAGGAGAGTTTAAAGAACTATGGGTGTGGGAAGAACGGGCTGTAACGTTTTGTTGTGATTGTGTCGCCGTGTAAATTCTTTTTATATTATTAGCCAAGAGGAATTTAATAATAAAATTTTCTGTAATTAAAATTTCGTTGTGTTTTATTGCCTTAACTGTTAAGTTGACATTAAATTGGATTGGAGCAATATTGTAAAACCCGTCCGAAGAAACGGCGAAAAATTAAAAAATCCCGAAATTGAAAAAAAATGAAAATTTGAAAACCGAGAGCACTTAGGAGAGGCTTCTGATTTATTCTTCCACATGCAGAACAGGCCCACTGGAGGCCTAGGTGCGGGACTGCAGTCCACCCACTTAAACCTTTAACCTATTCTTCCATGAACAAAAAATTTCGCCTCTTTTTTCTCTGCAACGCTGCACAAAAAACCTGATCATTAATATTAACGAATAACCACTAAACATTGTGTAGGGTCACGTTGAGTTGGCCCCACACTGAGGACTCTACAGCCCGAACCACTCAAAAGATTTTGACTAATCTAATTTTCATGATTTTCTGATGTCCATATCTTTTATTTTAAATCTTCAAGAGCGATTTCCGTTCTAATTCCGCAGGGACATAAGTCAAAAATTTCCATCAATCTTCAAAAAACCACTTTTTTGACCGTAACTTCGAAAGTTTTCGACCGATTTTGCCCAAACTCAATCTTAAAATGAATTTTCTGAATATCTTTCAGGCAAATCAAACTTTTCCACAATCGGATAAGATTTACCTGATTTATGTAGAAAAAACACGTTGATTCCTAGTAGAGACTCAGTTTTAGGGCACTGGCTTTTCAGGCTTTTCAAACAAAAAAAATTATGAAAATCGGAAAAGATTTACTCGAGTTATGTAATAAAGACCAGAAAAAACTTAAACGGCCCTAGCTCGGCGGCCCTTGGGCCGACAGTGCCCAGATTCAATCCCGTAACAGATTTTTCGATTACCTTCCACGGAAAAAAAGTTTTTGAAAATCGGTTGAGTTTTACCCAAGTTATCGGGGTGACTGACGGACATTTTTTTTATTGTTGATTCGTCATCTAAGGACCATGATCGAAGCTTCTTCCTACTCCCTGATCGAAATTGGGTTGTTAAAAATGTCGTGGTAAACGCATAAGACCCCTAAGACGGGTCTAATTATCGTTTAAAAGTTAATTGCGTCTAAGGGCAGGTAAAAAAATAATATTTTTGGAAAAACATGAAAACCTGCTAGGAAAATGGAAAATTCAGAAAATGTTAGAATTCAAAAAAAAGTTTGGACCTTCGCTTCTTCTTTGAACCCTACAGGACTAAAATCTGTTCAGAGGTCACCTCTCAATAATTCGCTAAAGTTACGTCTACTTTTGAACTTCCAAAATGTATTATTTTTAACAACTACAATCTATCCGCTTGCTGAAACAACGAATGTAAATATCATGGACCGTATCCATTTAGACCACAAAAGCACGAAACGATTCCAATTTTTTCACCCTCAATGGGATTGAATTATAATCCGACAAAGAATGAACGATTGTATTGTTCAGACCGATGCTTCGGCTGAGTCACCACTCACCACGCAACAATTTCTCACACTAATGAAATGGCGCTTTAGTCATAGACATCTTGTGAACCATAGAGCAGAAAATAAGAAATTACCGAAAAGCGGGTATATTTTATTGTGCGTAACTGTATTCCTCTTCTTGATACCTAGAATAGGTCGTAAGGAGGATAAATATAAAATTCGCTACGTACCCTCCCTCGTGAGTAGAATTGTTTACTCACTATTAAAGCCTATTTAAATCTACGCCATCAGTGAGTTAACGGCTTGTGTCAAAGTATAATAAATTTCATGACACGAAACTAGTAGTATCCTTAGTTTGACAGCTTATGCATCGTGTCATGAAAATTGTTATACTTTGACATAAGCCGTTGACGCACTAAAAGCGTGTATTTATTCAACTTTTTGCACATTTTGAGCCGCCGCCGCCGTATTTCTTACCTTATTTGAGATCAAAAGAAAAACCAAGGTGCACTAAATATTCCTTTACTTCCGTTAAATAAATAGTTAAATAAATAACTTTTGCAAATAAATTTAAATAAATAAATTGATCGAACTAGGATTGGTATTCCATTCTTTCCTTATTAAAGTCTTTGTTCCCATTTACACTCGCATCACTTCTTTCAGTTCTGTAGTATAAACTGTTACCACCATTCGCGCCCATCGGCACAAATTTGTCAAAATTCATGCTGTGAGAGGTCATGGTCGCAATTTCATGACTTGTTTTGGCCAATTCAATAAGTTTTTTAAACAGTTGCTCGTCACTTTCCAGAGCGATGTCAAAGTCCTTCCACGAAACAAATTTAAAATCCTCCGGATCGATATGTTCACTTGCGAACATGTCTAACAAAAATTTCGTATCAAAAGGTTGAACGTTGTTATATCCAACACCAGATGCTCGTTTCGACGATGTCATTATTCGGTCATACCATTGTTGAGTGAAACCTTCCGGCGAATGTGTATCATCCACCTGAAGAAACGTTTTCAAAAAGAACGAAATTTAATCCCATGCGAATTGAATCAAGTTGAATCAAGAGACAAATATTCACGAGAATTATTCTCAGAATAGTTAGAATAGTTATTTACGTCACAAAAGAGCCGAAAGCGCTTTTCCAATTGACGTATTAAGCTTTACGTGCTTCATATTAGAGCCGAAATTAAAAAAGTGTCAGCATGTAAAATTCTTATTTAAATCTAAAGAGACTCAGTGTAATCAATTCAATTCTCAATGATATCAAAGTCTCGAAGAATTTTCTCAAAATTAGGGGAATGTTTTGTTCAGATTTTTCTTAAGTTTAAAGGATTTCCTTCTAATTTAAAGGCATTCGTTAAAATTTTAGAGGATTTTTTAAGCGCGGCGTCCGCTTATGTCAAAGTATACTTTGTAATACATCATACTTCAAACTTCATGACGAAATACACAACGACGAAAATGGTGTGCTTGTGACCTTATGCACTTCATCACTAAATTTCTCATACTTTGAAAAGCGCCGATGTCGCACTAAACATGTGGATTCACATGCTTAGTACGACATCGGCTTATATCAAATTATACGAAATTTCATGATGGGTTGCATAAGCTGACAAGAACACCGTATTTCATCGCTTTACATATTAAGAAATTCGTCGTGAAATTTTCAAGACTTTGATATTAAGCCGACGTAGCACTGCAAGCGTGGATGACTTAAAAAGAAATCTTTTCAAACTTCTCAAAATCTTCTGCCTCTAAGAGTTGAGATTCTTCACACTTACAAATTGATCGCGACGTCCTATTCTTGGCACACTTTTCGAAGATTTTAAGAAAAAACTATCAAAATCACTTGATCGTCGACCGATTCTCGGAATATTTTTGGAAACTTTCAAAAAGAATCCGGGTGTATCGTTGCAAGCAATTGTGCAAATTAAACCCAGCAATAGAACGACTTTTGGCAACATCACAACAAACTTCAAACTCTTACAACTGGTGTTCACAAATATACTCATTGCCAATTGCATTTTCCCTGTTTTTATATAAGTCGATTTTCCCGCATATTTCATTTTAATTCGAGAATTTGTATTACAAGAACGTGACATCATGTTAATATGGGTTTGACCTACCTTTAGGTTAATTTCATGTTTTCTATTGATTTTCTATTTTGTTAAATGAAATAATTCAGAAAAACGTAAATTTTAAACAAACAGCAAACTCCAAAATGGAAACTAAACCTCAGGTTCTGTGAAAACATAAGTCGACTCATTCAGAATCTATCTTTGATCACAATTTGCTTTCTATAAAATACGAATAATTGGCACATACAAAAATTTAGGTGCAAATCAAATTGTGAAAGAAACTGGAAGCTAGATGCTGTTAAGGGCAGGTTATACTCGCATATGTTGTATCAGCAGTCCAGTACCATATAAAATTGTTGGCCTGAAGATTGATCTGTGAATAGCTAACTTTGTGCCACTACTTAATTCCTTTTTGTTAAACACATGCGACCTTAACTGACTGGCCACCTCGTTTTCCATTTTCCTCCTTTCCTCAAATTCGCTAACTAACTTGCCATCCTCTGAAAACATGGTTCCTAAATATTTAAACTCAGAAACCTGTTCATAAAAAAAACCCAGCTATCGTGTAAGTTCGCGTAGTGTGAGTTAGGCCCACACTATGAATTCAGACTTAACCCCTTAACCAATTTTTTTGGTAGTTTATTGAAGTCTGCACAACCAGACGTTTTTATTAAGTAGCGATAGCTACTTTATGTTTTCACCCTTCCTGTCCGTCCGTCCTCCGTGCATTCTTGTCCTAATAATAGGAATCGCAATACCCGAGTGAAAAAAAACGTAAATGAGACTTCTCAAAAGTCTATTTCTGATGTATGAGGATGAGTATGCAGATTTGAACCTTTAAGTCCTATTTTGGTCTCAAAATTCATCGTAATTCATTATAGACTGCTGAGTAGTCTCTTTTTCAACAGTTTTCTAGACTGTTTGAGACCGAAAGAGTAGTCTCATTTCAGATATTTTTGGACTATGTGAGACCAAAGAGTAGTCTCATTTCAGATATTTTTTGAACTTTTTGGGGATGATTGAGACCAAACGAGAAGTCTCATTTAAAAAAATTTTGACGACTTCTGAGTTTTTTTATATTTTATGAGTTCGCTTGAGACTATCTGAGACGTCTCATTTCAATTTTTTTCTAAGTTTTTTTCCTTGAGTTCGCTTAAGACTATCCGAAACGTGTCATTCCAGTTTAGAATTATTAGAAACATATTCATTATTTTATTTTTTGATACCTACATTCCGGTCACCCATCCAAGCAATAACAGCGCCGATTGATGCTTAACTTTAGATCTGGTCCTCCAACGATGTTCTGCTTGCTGCTAATTCAGATGTGTTTATTGGAAGTTCTAATTTTGAACCGTTGTTACATCTTCGCCGAGACCATCAAAGTTGTCTCTTTTCGAATTATCGAGATCGATGAATAGCCTCTTCGCAGCGAGCTTCGCAGATGTGTCTTCAGACCAATGAGTACGCTCATAAATACTTATGTAAGCCGAATTAGAGCGCTCATTTTTGGAAAATATTTTTATGAGACCAATGAAGACATTTCAAAAGCGATGGAAGAAAATAAAACACACTACCAGTTGTTGGTCGGAGACTTTAACGCAAAGTTAGGAAAGAAAGAGGAGGAATCCGAAACTTCCATAGGAAATTATAGTTACGACCGAAGGAATGAACGGGGAGAAACGCTTCTGAATTTCCTACAACAACACAATATTTACGCTTCAAACTCGTTCTTCCCTGGAAAGCCTCAGAGAAAATGGACATGGGCTAGTGCAGATGGCGTGACGAAAAACGAAATTGATTATAATAACGAATCAAAAGTCAATAGTCAAAAACGTTACTGTTTTGAACGATTTTTCGACTGGAAGCGACCACAGAATAGTACGTGCCAAAGTTATGCTGAATACGAGATTCCAAAGGTCGAAACTGGTGAAGAAAGCTGATATCCTCGATATACATCGACTCAAAGAATTGAGGAACGATTTCATAGAAAACATGAATGAAAAGTTGGGTGATGTGGAAGTAGAACACTCTACTTTAGACGAATTGAACGATAAAATTGTCGACTCAATAAAAACATTCATGGAAACGAGATGCAAATCTGACAAGTCGAAGGAATCAAAACTCAGCAAAGAAACGCTAAATTTGATAGCTGATAGGGTGAAGTTGATAAAAGAAGGAAAGAGGGACACAACGGAGTATCGTAACATCAGTAAAACCATTAACAAAAATATGAAATCAGACCTTCGAAATTATAACGTTCGATTAGCCCAAAGCATAATAGAGAATAATTGCAATATGAAAGTACTTCGATCCAAGTTATCGAATGCCAAAAAACAAATTTTCAAATTAAAGGACAATACGGGAACGATTCAATCAGACCGCCAAGAAGTGTTAAACATTGCAAGGAACTTTTATGAAAACTTGTTTACATCTATTCGACCACGACAACCGGCAGAAGAAGGAAATCAAGCTAGACCTGTGATATTGAATGTCGGATCAGAAGAGTTACCTGAAATAACTGTCGAAGAAACGGAAGCATCGCTATTGGAAATGAAGAACAATAAATCGCCTGGAGAGGATTGCGTACCAATTGAGGCTATCAAGGAAGGAGGTGACACCTTACTTCGAATGATAACGATATTGTTTAACAAATGCCTGGAAATGGAACGAATACCTAAGTCATGGGAGAATGCAATTATCACCCTTTTACACAAAAAAGGAGATATAACAAAGCTCGAGAATTACCGACCAATTAGTCTCTTATCGCAACTATACAAGCTCTTCATGAAGATCATTGCAAAACGAACGACGAAGAAACTAGACTTCTATCAACCCGTAGAACAAGCAGGGTTCCGGTCCGGGTTCAGCACGAATGATCACTTACAAGTCATGAGGAGCCTGATAGAAAAATGCAACGAGTATAAGATTGGTTTAGTGTTGATCTTTATTGATTTTGAAAAAGCGTTTGACTCGGTGGAAACGTGGTCAATCTTAGAATCATTAGACAAGTGCAGAGTTGACTCTAGATATTCAAATACGATTAGATATGTCTACGAGAATGCCACATCATGTGTGAAACGGTTGGGCAGCGTACGGAAAACTCAGCTCGATATTCAAAAGCAAGATGAACAATAGTCTTAAACGGAAGGTGTTCGATTCGTGTGTTCTTCCGGTGCTTACGTATGGAGCCGAAACTCTCACCTTGACAAAATTCTCCGAAAACAAGCTGAGAGTAACACAAAGGGCAATGGAACGGAGCATGTTGGGTATAACGCTAAGAGATAAGATGTCGAACGAGTGGATTCGACAGCAAACTAAGGTCGTTGATATCATGCAACGCATAGCGACGCTAAAGTGGAACTGGTCTGGTCACATTGCGAGAATGACAGATGAACGATGGACCAAGAACATTATGTCATGGAGACCACCAACGAAAAGACCGATGGGCAGACCGCCGGAACGATGGACAAATAGTATCAAGAGAATGGCAGGAACAAATTGGCAGCAAGTGGCAAACGATCGTACGAGATGGAAATTGTTAGGGGAGGCCTACGTCCAGCAGTGGATAAACATGGGCTGATGAAGAAGAAGAATGAGCGCACTTGGTGCACTTATTTTGGAAGAATGTTTTTTGAGACCAATGAATGCACTCATTTTCGGAAAATATTTTTATGAGACCAATAAGTGCACTCATTTTTTGAAAAAGTTTTTATGGTACCAGTGAGCGCACTTATTTTTGGAAAATGTTTTTATGAGACAAATGTGTGTCTCATTTTTAAAAAATATTTTTATGAGACCAATGAGTGCACTCATTTTTGGAAAATGGTTTTATGAGACCAATGTTTGTGGAAAATATTTTTATGAGACCAATGAGTGCACTAACTTTTGGGAAATGTTTTAATGAGACCATTGAGTGCACTCATTTTCGGAAAATAATTTTATGAGACCAAAGAGTGCATTCATTTTTAAAAATGTTCTTATGAGACCAATGAATACACTCATTTTTGGAAAATGGTTTAATGAGACCAATGGTTGATCCAAAAATGAGTGCACTCATTGGTCTCATAATAATATTTTTTTAAAAATGAGTGCACTCATTGGTCTTATAAGAACATTTTCTAAAAATGAGTGCCCTCATTGGTCTCGAGCAATCCAACCAAAAATATTCCAAATACGTATACTCATTCGGTCTCGAACAGTCTCGCTAAATGTTTGAAAAGAGACTACTCCTTTAGTCTCGTTCATCGATAGTTCATCCACAAACTTAACGTTCGAAAAAAAAATAAAATTGAGACTAAATTCGCCTGAAAAAATGTCATGAGACTGAAATGAGACCTTTGAGAGTACGTTTTTCATAGTCTCATGAGATCAGAATTTTCACTCGGGTACTGTGCAAATTCTGATCAAGAAGAAATCGTAATCCTGAGAGCGTTTGTTCCAATTTTGTATGAATGAACTAAGTTTCCGAAGAGTTTGCCCCGATTAAAAGCGTTTGCAATCACAACTTTTGGGATTTCCCAAAAGAGAAAACTTAAAGAAGAAGGAAAATCGAGAAAGATACATGGCTTACGAAAAGTACGAGTAACTATTTGGTAATGATCAAAATGCGATTTCTGTGCCAAAGTTCAAAGTCGTGCCGAAATTTGTATATGACTTTTCAGAAATGTTATTCCATAATTTGTTAGGCATTTTGTCTGTCTCTATCTCTACTTTCCTATTCCCTTGTCAATGGTTTATTTTGTTACACGTTAACCTTATGCCATTGTTTTTTGAATAGAAAATAGTGAAAGTGTAACAAAATAAAAACTTTCGCCTGTACCTCTCATTTAAAACGTTGCAAAAAGCGAAAAAGCTTCACGGAGCTTGAAAAAACCACTTGAATGTAACTCTTAATGAGGCTTATTCCATCGGTATATATTGTGGCTACCATGCGCGACAATCTTTTGTTTTGATCTTTGCTAGTAATATTCAACGTGAAGTTAGCTGCAGTTGCAAAAAAATCAGCTGATTTTTGAACTTTTCAATGAAATCAGCTGATTTTTTTGCAATGAAGTTAGCTTCGGTCGCAACTGCAGTTAACTTTACGTCGAGTATTACTTGGTAGTATCAAAACAAAAGACTGTTACGCCACTGCTACCATGTCACCTGGGGAACGAATGTGTTTTGTCTCATGTTAACAAAAATCACATTGAAAGAGTGAAAGAGAGGAAATTCATTACCCAGGTGACGGTACCGTTGGAATTAGCCATGAAACGAACGAAATGAGCTATATACTTTGACAAAAGCCGAAGCCGCGGACATTTTTCTTAAACACATTTCCATTTATTGCGAGATTTTTAAGAAAATTTAAATTGAAAGAAAGTCAATAACTTACTGATACGAAGTTTCGGCCTTGCTGCCTTGATAGTAACTTTCAAAACAGTATAGTTTGTTAAAAATGTGCATATACAAATCTTCTGCATTCTTTCAAGTCCACATTTGAAAAAGCATGTCGGTCAATTTAAAGATTTTAACGAATAATCGTAGCAGTCAGTCAAAGTGGAGAACTGTTTTAACCAAACAGTAAACGAAAAATTAATGGAAAATAAGAAGAAATTCGGAGGCTCTGGCGATGATGGTGACACCGTACCTAGTCCCGAAGAACTACATTCGCATCGATTTGATTTGGTGAATTTCACAATATTTTCCTTCAATCGATGACTAACCTATTCCAATACTTGATAGTTTGATAGCAAAAATGGAGATCATGCAACAAAATCGATGCCAGATATGAGTTTTTGCTCTAATAACTCTGTAAATTCGAGCGCTCCTACTGCCCTACCACCTCCTTCCCTTCTCGACAATCTGTATTTTGATTCGAGATCATGCGTACAGACATGTACCATGTCTAATGTTATGAATGCATGTCAACGAACACTTTACAGTGACGATGATGTTCAGAGAATGGCAAGTATAGTTGTGATCTTTAAATTCTAAATAATATTTTTAACAATTTCAACAGACTTCAACCACACCATTCAGTCTGGAGAATAACGGTGAGGCGTCGCGTACAATGGGACCAATAGCGTTACCCAATGGAATTATTCAACTATGTCTACGTAACGGAATCAGGTATTCTACAGTTAAGTAAACTAATTTATGAACCGATTCGCATATCAAAAAACTAGAGTCGATATAACATTGGACAAAGCGGTGCGAGTGACGAATGTCTTGAGTGAAATCGTTATTTCTCTATCCAGTGGAGGTGATTCTGCTGCCGTAGCTCATCCAAACGGGAAGGTTTATCAAATGGGACCATTCGTGGAAATAATAGCGTTTGATGGAAAATTGAAAAACAATTATGTGTAAGAATCTGCTCTGCAGGACGTCCCCACTTCTCATTTTACTGTCGTTCCAGTCGATATGCCAAGATGTGGCAGGAAGGCATTACGTTTACATGTACCGACTGTACCCACATCTTCTTGGTTGATCTGTACGGAACTCGAACTACTTCTGATACATTTACTAATCTCTCCTGTGATTTTACGCTTCCAGTTTTTTTGAAGTAAGTCTCTCATTTTTCTTGCATTCAAACTTCTATTTGACACAATAATTAATCAATCAGCTCCAAACATGGTCCCGTTTTTGCCAATGAAGCAAGAGCGATGGTTCAACGTTCGTCCCACTTTCACTCATCTGATGGAACCGATGAATTTTATATAAATGATTTTCGTATTTCTCAAAAACCGGATGGTCTCGTTAAGTAAAAAAAAACCGTTACAATTTTGAAATTATTATTTTATCGTTAAAGCCAATATTTTTTGTAGAGTCACCCGTTCCAATAACCGTTGTCTTATTCGCACGAGTCCGGAACATCATTCAGCTACATTGACCACATCACAAATTCATTGCACCGCTTCTTTGAGTCATACGCCGCATTTATTTGTACGGTATGTGTTCTCTCCGGAGAAATTTTTTCGTTTCGTTTGGTGCGACGTCGGCTTATGTCAAAGTATACAAGATTGCATTATGAAATTTTTTATGCTAAGACATGAGCCGACGTCACAGTATTAGCTTGGATTATAATGGGTGACTTTACCGTTGAGTAGACACCGCCATCTATTTTCATTTTTTTTATTTGTTCATGAATTGGAATGGATTGAAAATTTGCCGCATGCTACGAAGGCGAAATCTTACGCAAACTTAAAGAACTTAAAAATGTATCTGCACCGTTCACAAATTGTTACCTTAAAGTTTTCATTATGGGTTTCCAGACACCGATCATTTTAAGGTCTCTCATTCGGTAAAAAACGATGCAGCTCCGAATTCTCAATGTCCAATTCCATTTTGTTTCACTCGCTCATGTGAATAGGGCTATCTAGAACAATGACTTAAACGCCTAGACGATAACTTTTATTGCGCCTAGAGAGGCAAAGTCAAAAATAAGAAGTGGTGAAGCGCATGCAAATGTTCAAAGTTTTCGGCTCTTTTAACTGTTATAAAAATTCAAAAAAAACTCTCTCTCTCTCAAGAATGGTGCTGAAATTTAGCATGACGTCATTTGTGAACATGTCCTTTTCGGTATGATCAAATGAGGTCACTGGAAATATTGAAATATTTGGTCCCTTATTACTGTCTTTACCATACATTGGTTTTTTCATTGTAGCCGACAAGAACAAAGCATGCATTTTGATGGCAGTAGTTTCGTTGTACGCAATAATGGCCATTCAGCTGGATTCGACGAGAATAATTACCTTAGAGTTTATTAAAATGATTTCGTAGTCAGATTCTACTAGATTTATGAATTTTGAATTGAAAAGATTAGTCACGTGTATTTGAATTATTAAATTTATTAAATATTAATTTGATGAACTGTAACTTGAGTTTTAATTCACCAGCTTCGACAAAATTTACCTTTAACGGCTCTAGGACAAAATTAATCTGGACAAAATAATCCCGGGACTAAATATCCCTAATAAAAAGTGGACTTAATAACACCGGACAAAGTAACAAGAGAGGGAATAACTCCACATAAAACATGTTTTTCATTTGGGGGCTCTGTCCCCTCACCCCCGTGCCTGCAGCGAGCCTTGTACTGCTTGCGGCGATATAAATTACGCCCTACAACCCGCATTAAACATCAGGTAACCAACCCTAGTATAGTAGTGTGGGTCACACAAGCAGCTAGGGGCTGCTTTCGGGTAGTACCTTAAGGTATAGGAAGGGCCGAAGGCAGCGCTATGAAGATGGGATGGCGACTTAGTATGGTGGCGGATGATCTCATCGGCAAGCGACAGAGGCAGCATACAGAGCCCTAGCCAGTTGGGCTACAATCACAAACCACGGTCCTCCGATGAATAGGGGATTGGAGTCGAGGCTTGCGACCTGGCCCTGGGACACATGACTGCGAGCGATTGAAAATCATTGCAACGAACGCTGGAAAAGGAATAGACAATATGCGGTAGGCCTTCGGCATTTGGCAACGACTCGGAAACTGATAAAGGATATGAGAATTGGAACATGGAATGATAAATGAACTGAAGTCAGGGGTGTGACAGTCTTTTGTTCTGATCTTAGCAAGTAATACTCGGCTTGAAGTTAGCCGCAGTTGCGACCGAAGCTAACTTCATTGCAAACAAAATCAGCTGATTACATTCATAAATTTACCAAAACCAGCTGACTTCATTGAAAAGTTCAAAAAACATATGTTTTCGGTTGCAATTGCAGCCAACTTCACGTTGAGTATTACTTGCAGAAATCAAAACAAAAGACGTCACGCCCCTGCTGAAGTTGGCTAAAATTGACTTTGCAGCTATTCAAGAGAACGGACGTTCCAGAATGGTGAAGAGGAGTTGGAAAATCGGATGAGCTGGCAAAAAGACTCGAACGTATCTAAATATAGAAATAAACGAAATGAGCAAACAATCCAATGTTTTATGGTCTTTTATAAATAAAAGAATTTCAATGATCCATAGAAATTACCAAAGGTAATGTCAAAAACCCTACCGAAGTACGTCTGAGACCATTGATTATTATGACCAAAATGTTCTCCCCTGCACCATATCACTAAGAGGACCAACGTAGTTTCTCCAAGAAATCCTGAAACTATTTTCTCTAAAATCTAATTCTCATCAAGTTTGCCTTTAGAATCAAATTTCTAACTGTCATAGTTCTAGAGATATGCATCATCCCTCCCAATTGAGGAAGTGGCCATATTCCAGCATTTCTCTACAATTATATTCTCTACAACTTTGCCTTTGACACATACTGCATAGTTAAGGAAATATAGACGAAAAACCATCTACTTTCGTATATGCCCAAGAAACTCGATTTCGTATATTCCATTGATCCCAGTGCCCAGAACACTGACACAATTTCCACAAAAAAAAAATTCCCAGTTTTGTGAGATCAAATGCTTTCATTTGACACCTGAGATATTTGCGAAAACGTTTCACCGACGCTCGACTATGTTCGACCCCCACTTCTTCAACCGGAACTACTTAACCGATTTTGCTCATCTTTGAACTTGAATCATGGGAGGCATGAACCTTACAGGGGAAAAAAGTTTGGGGTGATCGGTTGTTGAATCTAGGAATTCATATTTCAATGTTGTTCATATGGACCTATCGAACTGATCAAGTTACTGTGTTATGTCTTAAGAACGTCTGTCAATAAACCTGCTTCTTGTTTGTGACTTCACCAGAGACTTGACTTTTATATTTATTCCCTGTGCAAAATTATCATATTCTCACATCGGTCGAGCCGTTTAAAAAAAAAGTGGAGACGGACGGACGGATTCGTCATCACTAGACGATAATAAATGTATCCCCCAACCTCCCACCTCTATCTGCCCCAAGTTACAATAAAGTTGTATGTGGTAAACGTATAGGACCTTTGTTTTTCGTACGGGTCTAATAACTTAAATTGTCTGTTTAACTTAAACAATCGAGTTTTACAAGCATATCACAAAGTTCTATAGCAAAACATGTTAAAGATTCTAGCACTAGACTGCCCACGAACAGACCTATGTCCGGGAGTGAAGAAAGTAACAACAGTAACTAGTTCAAAAAAATCGAGCTCGGGAAGTTTTACAGTCTTCCAGATAACTGCAAATGAATGATCCTTCGTTTTCTTTTATTTCGCGCGCAAATTTCAAATCTTGATTGTCGATACCTCCGCTAGATATCACTCAATACTTTTGAAAGTGATTTTGGGTGTCACCCTTATGTCGCGAATTTATGTCACAATAATGACCCCTCTAATTTACATTTCTCAATAATTCTCATGATTTTCATCACAAGTAGCTACCTTCTAGTAACTTATTCTTGTTCCTATAATAAAACGTCAAGTTCAGTTAATTTACATAAAGATTTTTATTTCCCGCATTGGTTTGTGTGGTTTGTTGTTATTTGTCCAGCACTGGCCATAATTTCACTTTTAAAAGAAGAGCTAAAGAATTGTCTATTAGTGGATCCGTTGAAACTTTAAAATCTCAACAATTCTGTGAAAAGTGTTGATCTCATTGATGAAAATTTGGGGAAAATGTCCGAAAGTGAAAAACGTGATAAACCAAAGAAATGCAAGTGCTGCAACACGCCAATATCGAAATCGTTCCGCTATATTTACGACGAAGAAGGTAAAGAATTGAACATCGAATTTTTATTGTTTGACTGCGTAGGAAAGAAAGTTCATGAGAAAAATGGCCTGGATCAAGCGATTTGCACTAAATGTCTTTTACAACTGCAACAGAGTTATGAATTTAAAAAAAAGTGCCTGGAGGCTGCAGATGATAGTGAAGATAGCAGCAGTGAGATTGAGATTTGTGAAAAGTCATCTCCGAAGTCTGAAATCTTTACCAATGAGGAATATCTAACCGAAGTAGACGACCCGATGTTCAATGTAATGAAGGAAGAGCTTTTGATTGAAGAACCATTCGAGGAACACACGCACAAAAATGATGAAGACGAAGTCAAATACGTTGAAATTATTGAATTTATTGAAGACGTTAACAAGGACACGTCACCCAAATCTCAACAGCATGTGAATGACAAATTGTCCACATCGATCACTCTTCCAACGGTTAAGATAAAATTCGCCAAAAATGTTCCATCGCATCCCATCAAATTCAAACCGGAAAAACTTGCCAACTCGAAGGCAATTGACGTCGAGAAAATTCGTAATTCAGACGATTTAGTTGATATTTTGGAAGATGATTACCAGAGCGAAAGCGATTCGATTCGAAAACGCTTAACGGATACGGCAGATGAGTTTAAGATTCCAAAAATCGAAGTGGAAGACTTTTGCGACAATATTGAATATTTGGACGAATCGAAACCCATTGACATGGACGAGTACATTAAGCAGGTGACGTTAATCAGCTACGACGAAAAGAAAAACTTTCTTTCGCATATTCAATGTGTGGTAAGTGTTTTATTCTCTATGGAAGTAACACAAACAGTAAGCTATTGTCTCCAAACAGATGTGTGACAACGACGAAGTCAAATTGAAAAACTTCCGGGCAATCGTTCAACACATGTACAACGAACATCATGACGGAAACATTGATCAATTCGCTTGTTTGATAAGCGCCCAGTGTGGTTCTTACACGAATTTGGATGATCTGAAAAATCATTACGCAACCGATCACCAAGATATTATCACGTTAGTTGATGCTTTTCTCGTCAACAACAATTTAAGCGAACTTTTACATTTTAGGCCATCGTTGAAACTCAAATGTTTGACATGTGATATGATTTTTGATTCACCGATTAAGTTTGGGAAACATATTTGTCAAGATGACTATCAGATCAAAGAATCTGAAAAGGATTTCAAATGCTCCTTGTGCAAGAAGCAGTTGACATCGAGAAAAAGGTATGATGGACACCATCACCACTTCAGAAGAACTATCCCAGCTTCCTCTCTTCCTTCCAAGTGACATCTCTATCCAACGGATGATATAATGTTGCAAAATAAGATAGGTAGATGCTATGCGCCGGCGCCGGCGAATAGCCAAAATATATGAAAATGACTATTCGCCGGCGCCGGCGAATAGCCAAAATATATGAAAATGACTATTCGCCGGCGCCGGCGAATAGCCAAAATATATGGAAACGACTATTCGCAGGCACATTTGACGGAAAGGTTACAAAATTATCGAACTAAGCAATTACTAGATAATAGTTAACTTATATATTAAAGTTAATGTTACGGCAAAAATGCAGTATACGGAAACAGCTGGTATTGGGGTGCTTGAGAGTGATATCGATAGAGGGAGGTCTCCTGATGACAAAACAACAAGAATTGGGGCGCGGAAGCCCCTCCTTGGGCGCCCAGGGTCATCCAAACTCTCGTGGCATTTTGTAAAAGGAAAATTCATTCGCTCTCGTGGAATTTCGTAAAAGGAAAATTCATTCGCTCGTGGCATTTTGTAAAAGGAAAATTCATTCGCTCTCGTGGTATTTTGTAAAAGGAAAATTCATTTGCTCTCGTGGCATTTCGTAAAAGGAAAATTCATTCGCTCGTGGCATTTTGTAAAAGGAAAATTCATTCGCT
>CM055404.1:22336118-22519178 GCA_029228625.1 Pseudolycoriella hygida
TTACACCTTAAAAAAACACAAAAATTGAAAAAAAAAACAAAATTTGGATGACCCTGGGCGCCCAGGGAGGGGCTTCCGCGCCCCAATTCTTGTTGTTTTGTCATCAGGAGACCTCCCTCTATCGATCCCACCGGCGCCGGCGAATAGTCACTTCGAATAAGATAATCCACGCTTTTAGTGCGGCGTCAGCTTATGTCAAAGCATACAAAATTTCATGGAAAAATTCATAATGAGCTTCTGTACTTACAAGTCTTACACGTTCAAAAATTCACAAGAAATTCTTTCGTAGACTAAGGAACATAATAGAGGAAGTTTTTGACTTCCCCCCTTGCGATCCATTGTCAATCCAGTTTGGAAGAACAAGGAAACAAATTTCCGGTGAAAAAAAAAAAATCGGCAAAACAAATTTTCGGTGAAAAAAATTTCAGGCGAAAAAAAAAATTTTCCGGCGGATAAGTTTCGGCGAAAAAAAAATTGATTTACGGCAAAAAAATTTTCGAGAACGTAAAAAAAATTCTGGTGAAAAAATTTTCGGCGAAAAAAAACTTCTGACGAAAAAAAATTTCCTCCGGCGAAAAACAATTTCTGACGAAAAAAAATTTCCAGTCGAAAAAATTTCGGCGAAAAAATTTTCGCGAAAAAAATTTCTGGGCGAAAAAATTTCGGCGAAAAAATTTCTGACGAAAAAAAATTTCCAGCGAAAAAAAATTTCTGACGAAAAAAATTTCGGGCGAAAAAAAAATTTCAGGCTTCAGACTCAAAATTCCCCCCTACGTGGAAAACCCTCAAAATTGACCACTTTTCCACATGCCACGGCTTTTACAGAGTTTTCCCGGAAAAGCGGCATATGTCATTTTTCATTTGGGGCCGAAACTGACGTTCCCTGAAAATTTCATCAAAGTTAACTGTCTAGTTCTCGAGATCGAAAATTATTTATAGATAGATGGATAGATAGAAACCGACACATCAGAAAACAAGTTTATACAATAATGAGAACTTGAGAACAATAGAAAAATCTACGGCCTATAGGAAAATGTCATTTTCAAACCTCGATATCTCAGCCAATTTTCAACCGATTTTGATGAGTCTGGGCTCGTTGGAAAGCTGCTGCGACGTAGTTAGTAAAAATTCAAAAGTTCGAGTATCTATGGCTCCTTTGGCTTCTATGGTTTTTTGAGTTTGTGGACTTCTTTTTTAAGGTGTAGAGACTGCGTCACGCCCTCCGCTCCAGCTTCGGCATGATATTGGCTTTTGTCAAAGCATAGTGAATTTCGTGATGTCTTGCAGTTCACATTTTTCTTGTTTGGAGTTTATGCATTTCATTATGAACATTTTTATACTTTGACAGAAACCAGAATGACTAAAACAATTCGTTTTATCTTTTAGGCTTCTATTTCACAAGCAATTTCACATTTCCAATCAAAGACCGAAATTTTGTTTGGTGTGTCAGACTAAGTACGAAGATGAGAACAGCTTCTATGAACACGTAATGTTCTCCCATGAACAAGTTTTCGAGCATTTTTGCACTCAATGCGACAAAAGCTTTTCAACTGAAACGGACCTCACTCGCCACGAAAACTCACACTCTGCGCAGCGAAATTATAAGTGTTCGGATTGTGGTAAAAAGTTTATGGACAGCCAAACGTTAAGCGAACACAGCGTAAGTTATGCATTTCGACTAACAGAAAAACGTTTATTTTGAACGTCATTCGATTGCAGGTGGTGCACTTACCGGAGAAGCCACTGAAATGCGATATTTGTGATAAATGTTACACTCGAAAATCTCGTCTGCAGAAACATATGAAATCACATGCAGTCTTCGAATCTTCAACGTTTATAATGTGCGAAATATGCAATGCTGCGTTACTAGACGATGAGAGTGCCGTGGAGCACCTTCGTGTATCACACAACGAAGTCAATGATTCAGATGAATTTCTTTTTGGTTGTCAAAAATTTGACAAAGTCTTTGTCTGTGAATATTGTGATTTGGCCTTTGGTACCGCTGAAGCGGTATTAATGCATCGTGAGTGCCACACCGATGAAGTAAAGTTTCAATGTCCTTACTGTGATAGTAAATTCGACACATTCAGCAAGAAGAGAACCCACATTTTGATACACAAATCCAAAATTACAACTTTTCCCGTTGCTCGCTATTTCATATGCGACCAAGACAATTGCTTTAAGTCATACATTCACTGGTCCAGCTTGACAGCACATCGTAAGACAAGACATTTGATAAATCCATCGATCATCAAATGTCCGGAATGCCCAGAGACTTTCTACTGCAGTTGGAAATACGATTATCATAAAAAAACGGTACACAATGAATGCGAATCATGTCCGATTTGTAGCAAAGGATTTTATAAGAAAAAATCGTTAGACATACACATACAACGTGTGCATATCGATGATCAAAGAAAACGTATGAATAGTAAAGGAGAAGTAGCTGAAACGATGATTGTCGAAACTAACGGTGAAATCAGTTGTAAGGAATGTGGCAAAATATGTCCCACAAGGTACAATGCCATCAGTCACATATCAATGGTTCATTTAAAAGTTCGGAATTTCCAATGTAGTGTTTGTGATAAAAGTAAATTCAATTCTTCTAGGCGAATTTTATGAATGCGAAGCTAACGATCCTTTACTTTGTTTCAGGTTTCTATCAAAAAGGAGATCTGAATGATCACTACCGACTGGTAAGTAAAAAATTTACACTTTATGACAAGACATTATTCAAAACGGTAGGGTAAAGTGGTAAAAGGCGTGCGTTGACAACAAAATTTAAATCTACGCGTTTGGTGCAACATCGACTTGTTGCAAAATATAGTGATTTTCATTACGGAATGCATAAACCGTCCATCAGCTCATATTTTACTTATGAGCACGTCGCAAAAACCATGTTTTTGGTCACTTTCTCGACCATATCTCCAAAGCCACTTCACCGATTTTGCTCATCTTTGAACTTGATTCATGGAACATTAGAGAGTTTCGGCAAAGCGACTTATAGCCAAATTTATAACATGTACATTGTACATATAGCTATAAGTAATAAGTTATATGTATGTTTACGTTACAAGTTACAAGTCTACGTTAAAAGTTATAAGTTTACGTCGCGAGCTATGAGTTATAATTTATAAGTTACAAGTTTACGGTACAAGTTATAAGTTTATAACCCAGATCAGTATTGTAACTCATCCAGATCAGTACTGATTAGTTTTAAAACTGATTCGGATCAGTACTGATTAGTTTCGAAACTGATACAGATAAATACTGATCAGTTTCAGACTGATCTGTATCATTACCTATCAGTTTTAAAACTGATCCGGATCAGTAATGATCAGTTTGAAAACTGATATGGATCAGTACTGATCAGTTTGAAAACTGATATAGATCAGTAATGATCAGTTTTAAAACTGATCCGGATAAGTCATGATCAGTCTTAAAACTGATCTGTGTTAGTTCTGAGCAGTTTCAAAACTACTAATTGAAATCAGTTTTAAAACTGATCAGTTCTAATGCGGATCAGTTTTGAAACTAATCAGTACTGATCTGGATTAGTTACAATACTGATCTGGACTATAAACGTAAAACTTGTACCGTAAACTTGTGACTTATAAATTTTAACGCATAGCTCGTAACGTAAACTTATAATTTATAACGTAAGCTTGTAGCTTAAAAAACATAGAGCTTATTACTTATAGCTATATGTATATGCTATAAATTTGGCTATTAGTCGCTTTGCCCAAACTCTCTAATGACCTTTGATTCGAGTTCAAAGATGAGCAAAACAGGTCAATCGGTTTTGGAGATATGGTCGAAAAAGTAACCAAAACCATGTTTTTTTGAGTGTCGGTGAAACTTTTTTGCAAACACCTCAGCAAGTATAGCACGGAAATTGTTCATTTTGATGCCAATTTTTTTTGTGGAAATCGGGTCAGTGGCCTGCGCCTGGGAAAGGACGAAATTGAGTTTCTTGGCCATATACGAAAGGAGAAGGTTTTTAGTCTATATTTGCTCAACTATGCAATATGGAGATTTACTGTCAAAGGCAAAGTTGTAGAGAATAAAATTTTAGAGAGCAGGTGTCTCAGAGTTTACTCGGAAAATGACCCAATCCTTGGGATTCAGTCACTTCTGGAGTCAGAAGGAATGACTCATATCTCTTGAACTATGGAAGTTAGGAAGTTGCTTCCAAAAGAAAAGTGGTAGAAAATTTTTTAGTGAACACGTGTCTCAGGGTTTTCCTGAAAAATGTCCCAAACCTTGGAATTCAATTACTTCTAGAATCAGAAGGGATAACTCATATCTCTAGACCTGTGACAGTTGGAAAGTTGCTTCGAAAAGAAAAGTTGTAAAGAATAAAATTTTAAAAAACCCGTGTTTCAGGGTTTTAAGGAAAAATGATCCCATTCCGAAATATATCCACTTCTACAAATGCCACTTTGGGAGGTGTTTCGACATTATTTTGGGTAATTTCTGTAGGCCGTTGGAATTCTGATAGTTTTAAAAACTTCGCAACAATTTGCAATTCTGATAAGTTCGAACCTATTTGCAAAATCTGTTCGGTTTGCCACATCTATTCTGATACGTATGGGTCTGTAGCTATATTTTATATATCGACGTTTTCCATTCGTAAAGGACGTAAGTACAACTGTCAACTTTTTACAGCTGTCAGATTTGACTTTCAAATCAATAATTATTTGAGTCCTTAGAATTCTTTGTATTTATGTTAGTGTGAGGAACCGCTTTTAAAACTTTGGGCCGAAATTCAAATCTGACAGCTGTCAAAAGTTGAAGGTTGTACTTTCATCCTTTACGAATGGGAACGACGATATGCGTGAGTGCAACATCGGCTTCTGTCATAGTAAGACGCACGATGTGTCTGTGATCTGTAACAGTACTAATCAGTTTTAAAACTGATACGGATCAGTACTGATCAATTTGAAAACTGATATGGAGCAGTACTGATCAGTTTGAAAACTGATATGGAGCAGTACTGATCAGTTTCAAAACTACTAATTCAAATCAGTTTTAAAACTGATCAGTTCTAATACGAACCTAAAAAAATTTCCTCAGAATTAGTAAAATGTCTCAACTGGCCGGATGAGATACTGAGCGATTGGTAGAGATCAATAAAAAAAACAGAAAAAGTTATGAACATTAGTAAAACATGAATTTGAGAGAAAAGTGTAGTATACTATCGAGCTTGAAGCTGAATGTCAAGTCACTGGGGTTGTTCAAAGTCATTTGTTGTCGTGCGGCAGCCTTTGCCAAGAGATGTTTTCGTGCTATTGCCAAAATGGCTCTTGGGTTCAAAGACGATAGTCTCATCTTTGGCAAGTGATGCCCTCGGCCGCAATATTCATTAAAAATGCTATTTTTTTCAACCGAAAATCATTGTAGACACGCCAACACTTTACCATTTTTGGAGAATTAAAAAAAATTGTTTTATTAGTCGTTTTCGTTTATAAGATTGATTCACTTCGAAATCAGTTTCTTCTACACTTCTTCATTTCACCTAGAACATTTTCTCCATTTTGATTCAGATACCAGAATTAATCTAGTACATTTTCTCCATTTTCTGAGTCAAAATGGAGAAAATGTTCTAGATGAAATGAAAAAGTGTAGAAGAAACTGATTTCGAAGTGAATCAATCTTATAAACGAAAACGACTATTATATACTTATAATAGTAAACAAAACACTTTAGAACCTGAGAGGCAATGAATTTAAATTTGTCACTTGATAGATGTTTTCACGCAAGATGAGGTCTGACGAATAAGTCCAGGCCTTCAGTGCGTTAACAGCTTATGTCAGAGTATAATGGCTTTCATAACCCTATCGATAAACTTTCGAACTAACGAATAACGTTCTTGTCAATCAAATCACCATGCTTTGACATAAGCCGTTGACGCCCTAAGGGAGTGTTCACAAATAACGTCTGTATTTGAAGAGTGGGAGGTCATTGAAAACAGACGAAAACAGTCAGGGGGAGAGGGTGTCTGACCAAAATAGACGTGATATTTTGTAATTTCGTTCAATTCGAGACTTACGTCGTTTTCATGAAGGATGGTAACTTTCAAGCATACCTATGTTGTTCCATTCTTTTTTCGAAATCGGTCACCATATCGTCACAGTAGGGAAAACTGTTACTTTTGTGTTCATAAATCTAGTACTTTTGAAACATTTTTGACATAAGTTCTATGATTGGGGGTTTTGCAAAGCAGTCGAAGGGGGAGAGGGGTTTCTGACGTCATATATGAACATTCCTTAAACGCGCAATTATGTTTTGCACCAGCGACATGTTTTGTACTTTAAGGGGCAGTAGAGAGAATGTCTTTCGAAAGCTTACAGGAGAGTTGAGAAAAATTTAGATTTTGTTGGTTGCATTCTTTCATTTCATTTGATTTTTTTTTCAATTACAGCATACAAAAGAGAAGCCATTTTCCTGTCAATTCTGTTCATATACGTCTAGGAAACGATCAATGTTGGTGACACATGAGCGGTAAGTCATATGAATTTTTTCATTAATATTTGAGAAGTTAATACTTGATCCTCGAATTTCAGGGCTCACACAAACGAACGGTAAGTATTTTTAAGCAAACTGAAACCTTTCACGCCACCTGTCATTTTAACTTTTAGACCATTTCAATGTCCACGATGTCCTTGTGCATTTAAGCGCTCGTATGTCTTAAAAAATCATTTAAAATATCACGATGGTGTCAAAGAGTAAGTGACTCCCAATGATCATCTAACAAATTTTGAATTTATTTTGACGTTCCGTAGATTCCAATGTTCAGTTGAAACCTGTAGAAAAATGTTCACAACGAACGCAGCTCTCAATTTCCATTGCAAGTCTAAGCACAATGACACGGCTAATGGAAATGTCGATATACGTGTGACAGAAACGAACACCAAAGAGGAAACGCCTCAAGCGGTAAAACGTGCAAGTAAACGAAAAATTCCAAAAATTGTTTATGTTTTGCCGGGTAAGCGGGACTCGGAAGAAACTCGAAGTAAAATAGCTAGAACTGAAACCGAAGCTTCAATTCCTGATTCAATGAACTGATTTCAATAAAATTGAATATTTTCACCAAATTTGCTCGATTTTTTTTTGCCTCGGGTCGGTACACAGTTTAAAATTGGCATTTATATTAACTTTTTCCTTCATGGACATACGAGTGATATAGTTGTTCGAGAGTTCGATTTGCGGCGGCATGACTGCAGATGGTGAAACACTTACCCGATAGCAGGACGAAAGTAAGGCAGTAGTAAGGAGGAGTTGTGACAGGGCTAAACTGTAGATTCTTAAAAAATTAATTTTAATTCGTAGACGACATAACGTCGACTAATCAAACGAATTTCAGCCGCCGTTTAAAAACTTGGAATTCTCCGCAAAAACTCAAAAAATTTAATCGGCGCACGGTGCCAAAAATTGAAACCTGGTGGACAAAACGTAACTTCAGTAAAGATGAAAATTTTAATTTTACCACCATATTTGAGATGAGAAAATAGACATTTTCGAATTTCACCTGCGGAAGATAATATTTCTCCATGTGAAAAACTTTGTCCGATATCCACGCTATTGGGACGGCGTCGGCTTATGTCAAAGTATACGAAATTTAATGACGAAATTCATGCGAAGAAAAATTGTACGTCTGTATACACGAGCGGGGGAAAAATCGCACAATGCATTATCTTCCGGGAAGATAACATCGTCCGGTGAAAGATATTATATTCCATTGGACTATAATATCTTCCAGTGAGATAATAATATCGCCCATTGGATACGATGATAATATCGTCCGGCGGAAGATAATATCTTCCAATGTATGATAATATCTTCCGATGGTATGATAATATGAATCGCTAGCATGATAATATCTTCCTGTGGATGATATTATCTTTCAGTGTGATGACATTATCTTAAAGTGTGATGATAATATCTTCCACTGGACAATAATTTCATCCACTGGACAATAATTTCACCCACTGGACGATAATTTCATCCACTGGATGATAATATCATCCGTTGAACGATAATGTCATATCGGGCTATGACAATGTGTACATCTGGCTAAGAGATGGCACACTCATAAGCGCGAAATAAAGCTAATGTCGTCGCTTTCTTAAAATTCACTTCGAAACCATCAATTTTTCCGAAGGCCACGATATGATCCATCGCATAATAAATTCATCATTGTCAGTTGGACGATATTATCTTGCGTTGTATGACATTATCTTCCAGTGGATAATAGTATCGTTTACCGGTTGATATTATCGTCCAGCGGATAATACTATCGTTCAGCGAATGATATTATGGTCGAATGAGACGATATTATCTTTCAATGTGATGATAATATCTTCCAGCGGACGATAACATCTTCCAGTGTGATGAAAATATCGTACAACGGAAGATAATATCTTCCACTGGACGATATTGTCATGCGTTGGACGAGTGTCATCCACTGCACGGTAGTGTCATGCGCTTATATATTATCGTCTTGATGATATTATCGTCCAGCGGATGATACTATCGTTCAGCGAATGATATTATCGTCCAGCGGATGATATTATCGTCCAGCGGATGATATTATTGTCCAGCGGATGATATTATTGTCGAATGAGACGATATATCTTCCAATGTGATGATAATATCTTCCATCGGACGATAACATCTTCCAGTGTGATGATAATACCGTACAACGGAAAGATAATATCTTCCACTGAACGATAATGTCATGCGTGGGACGAGTGTCATCCACTGATATTATCGTCTAGCGGAAGATATTATCGTCCAGCGGATGATATTCTCGTCCAGCGGATGATATTATCGTCCAGCGGATGATATTATCGTCCAGCGGATGATATTATCGTCCAGCGGATGATATTATCGTCCAGCGGATGATATTATCGTCCAGTGGGTGATATTATCGTCCAGCGGATGATATTATCGTCTAGCGGATGATATTATCGTCTAGCGGATGATATTACCGTCCAGCGGATGATATTATCTTGCAGTGTGATGATAATATCTTTCAGCGGACTGTAATATCTTAAAGAGTGATGATAATATCGTCCACTGGGAGATTTTTCACTTGTTAGTGAGCGCAATACTTCAATCTAATGAACAAATCATACAATTACTGACTGAAAATGTGGGCAGTTTCTTTGAAAAATATTGCAGCCACAGGAGAAAAAGACTTTGCGACCTACGAAATTTTCGTCAAACGGACTTTGCTCTTCATGTAAAGACGGGGAATTCCAAAGATACCCAGGATACCCTGGAGCGACTATGGGTCTCTAACATAGTCAAACGGTTTACCTTATTAGGCTAGTCCTCAAGGTTTTACTTACCTTTGTGTGTCCATGACCTACCATGACCTCCATCCAATTAGTTTTAGGTCAGGAACTCATTGTGATGTGTTACCAACGAACGAACTGAGCAAAAACCTCGATTAACTTACATAGATATTTATTTACTCAATTACGGAAATGTTTTTATTAAAAATATATTCAAAGAAAATATATAGGGAAGTTGAACGGATTTTTGTTTGTCTCACTTAGTCAACATTTAGAAACATATAAAAACATTAATTCACATTGATTTAAATTGCCGCATCTCTTTCATTATATATGTGGTGTATGGGATGTGGAAAATATGATTTTACTTCTTCTTCTTGCTCTGCTTAGCCTTCAGTTTTTCCTCTCTCTTGCGATCTTTTTCTGTCAACGATCTGTACAGCTTGTATCCGAAGAATGCTGAAATAAGAAAGCGATTTCAGAAATACAGTGAAAACAATTTTTTTCATTGGTCTAACCGTAAATCAAAATTAAAATCACAACACAAATATAGAAATAAGTTTGCCATGAAGTATCCGGCATTTTCTTGCGAATGAGTCTACGCAGTTTTCCCAACGATTTGGTTAAAGAATCCATCTGACCGGAATATTGAACTTTTTCTTTCTCATCCATGTTCTCCATTTGCAATCCCAAAACTTTAAGTTTTTTTGCAATATTTTGACTTTCGAATCCTTTCAATTTTTCCAAGGCTGCCAATTCCTCAGGGGACAATGTACTAGCATCCAGAGACTCTACACCTTCAGACATTTTCAGTCTTTTCGATCCGATCAATTCGACGAAAAATTAAAAATAAAAGAAACAACGTGGCCTAAATGAAAAATGTACTACGACAAAAATAACACTGTGAAGAGTCTGTTACTAATGTAGCAAGAGAACTGAAAATTTAATAGACAAAATTGCAGATTTTTCTTTCTGAAGTTATACCTCAATGTCTGTTGAATAAATTGTTCAACGATAGATGATTACATTAACTTAAACAAACAGACTGTGTGAAGAAAACATCAGCTCAAGCTCTCAAGGTATAAAGTATGTTTTCATTCAGCCCATACTGTATCTACGCAAATATCTTGAAATGTTTCGAATGTCAGAGACGAATTACTCAGTGGGCTGAATGGGCTTATTAGGGCTAGGGCTGGAAGAATGATGGGCATTGAGAAAGTAGGAGTAAAAAATGGATATTTACATAACTAAGGATGAAACGTTCAAAAGCCGTAGTGTGAATTTTGTTGATTCGAGATGATCCGAGACGAAACCATTTTACTTTTCCTTCCAAGGGTTGATGAATGTCATTTTCTACCCAAGAGAATGCAAAAGGATGGAAAACAAGAACAGCAACTTAAGTTATAGGTGAGTAGCAATACTGAACGTTGGTAAGTCTGCGAGGTTTCCATCAATGATTGAGAAATCACATAACATTAGTTATCTACCCATGTGTTTAAGACAGTTGATTTTGAGTAACTTCGCCAAAATGCTGTAAATTAAATGTTCGAAATAACTTTACATCAAGATGGATGAAAATCCGAGAAAAATTTTAAAATTGCCTGAATTTTCAACCTCGACACATGTGATGAAAATTTTCGTGAGTCAGGTGTTATATGAAATGAAAAATCTATCATCGGAAATTGATATGCAAAGCGTAATTGAGAATCAGAGCACAGGGCGCTAGATATACTAATCCGACCCTGTCCCGCGCATTTGCATAGCAGTACGCATTCAAAACAACAGTACGACTATGGATCTCCACATTTGAATTGATGGAAACGTTTCGTTGCGTTGGAACCTTACACATGGCACTGTGTCAATGTGGAACAAACAATTCGAACAAACCAATCGGTTGTGAGGTTATGTAGAATAGATTGGAATAGCCGAGTTATGAAACCAAGACGTGACTTCATGATCAAAGGTGACTAACATTCATCTCATTTTTTTTTGCTTTGATGTACCTAGTGGAGCAAAATTTTTTAACTTATTTTCTACGTCACATAAGAATTACCACAACAGGTGAGATACCATACGAAAGAGAATATTAATAGACTAATTTAGTCATTTTGGAGAAACAGTTGCTGATCAAACTGTAAGAGTGAATGCACGCAATGAATTTGAAAAGAAATCCGGTGTAGACCCGTGCGCCGATGACAAACGGCACATTTTAAAAATGATCGTTTAACAGCGGAGGAGTATGCAAAAGTGATCCTGGATGCGCATGTTCCGGGTGTTAGGCCAAGGGGCGGATCAATGGGAAGGTTTGTAGATTCAATGAAATCAGATTTAGAAGTTAGGGGACTTTCTCTGGGCGAACAAACAATCTCCTCGTCGTTCGTAATATGATCATTCCACCAGCCGCGCCGAGTATAGGGGGGCAGGGGGGGCAAGTGCCCCTCATGAAATGATCCATGGAAGGCAACACCCCCCATGACGAGAGGAATAAACATGACAAATTAAACGGAAGGTAAATTTAATCACTTTTTGAACAGAAATGGTACATTCAACGCATATTCCATCCCACAGGATTAGCAATCCATTTTACATTTGACGTTTTTTCAAGGACCGACAATTTTTTTTTTTTTAAATATTTTGAAATACCTAGCTCAATTTTGTATCGATGAATTGTTATTCCAAACTTCTAGCTCATACATTTTTGAAGTCACTTCTTGATGTATAGGTTACGTGGGTGAACCGAGGTTCAGCACCTAGGCCACCTTTGGGCCTGTTGTGCTTAACCTATACTTGCAAACCACTACAAGTAGCATATATCTGTTGAGTGTTCAACGAAACGGGCCTGAATTTTTAATGAGAATGTCTCAGAATTGCACTCTAAGGCCAGAACAGACTCGTTTTAGAATATTCCTTGTAAAATCTATAATTGTTGTGGGTTCCATTAAATAACAAAAATAGAAAAATTTTCGCTCCCTTCGCTCGTGTTCACACTCACTTCTGTCACAACGGCAAATATCGCAGCTTCATTCGGAATCTATTACTTCGAAAATTTTCTTATAGCTTTCGGTATAAAAGCAAACATTAACTACCGTTTAATTGCTTGCTTTGGCATGTTTGCCAAATACACATCATCAAATCAAAAAATTTTGCTTGCGGTAAACAAGTCGGCGCCGCTGCATCCCACTGCTCCTTCCGATTAACTTTCGCTGTTCCTGAGAACCTGCATATCAGAAACCTCCACGTCATTCACGAGATATACGCAGTCAACCCAACTCTCACTACCATACAGAATTGTCGCGCAGTGCGGAATATGTCAATATATGTGGGCACGTACGAATAACTGTATAAGACGGTGAAATAGAAATCGTTGGTCTTCAGTAAAGTTGTTCAGGACGAAATAAGGAACAACTTTGCTGAAGAAACAATTTGCCGAAAAATTTTATCCCAGGAGTTATGAGCTGTTTAAAATAACATTTCTAAACATGCAGTGTTCTGGTCGAATGTAACATAACTCTTCAAATGTTTGAGATAGAAATATTTGGTCTTCAGCAAAGTTACTTAGCACCGAAATTGCGTCTTCAACAGCTGATAACTCCCGAGATAAAATTTTTCGGCAAACTGTTTCTTCAGCAAAGTTGTTCCTTATTTTATCCTGAACAACTTTGCTGAAGAACAAAGAATTCTATCTCACCGTCTTATACAGTTATTCGTACGTGTCCACATTATTGACATATTCCGACGCGTTGGCCTGAAATTGACCTGAGGATAGCTAACTTTGTTCCGCTACTTAATTCCCTTTTGTTGAACATTGAATTGACTGACCACCGGGTTTTCTCAAATTCCCTAACTAACTTGCCATCCTCTGAAAAAATGGTTCTTAAGTACTTGAATTCAGAAACCTGTTCCAGCTCCTCCCCATTTAAATTCCAAGCTATCTCCTTCTGATATTTGCCGACATACATAGCCTTAGTTTTCCCTACACTTATCTTCATCCCGTACTCCTCACACAGCATTCAGGCAATCAATCCCACCCTGTAAGGGGTCATTCATAAAGGATGTCACGCTTGCTATAAACTCCACAAAGTGCATATCTCCTAACTGGTCAGAGATTTTGTTTATAGTACTCCGGCTACCCCCCCAAACACCCCCCCCCCCTATTTGGGGGGGTAGCCAAATTTCTATAAACAGAATTTGCTGTCCTGACTGAGTTATTACCTTTTTATGGATACTCATTTTTTATAGCAAACGTGACATCCTTTATGAATGACCCCTAAATCCCTGTTATTATCTGCCAACAGAATCAAGTCATCCGCAAAGGCCAGGATTTTCATTGTTACCTCACCCACCTCGACATTTGCCTGCACGTTTGGCCGCTTCATGATTTCGTCTATGAAAATTATGAACAGTAGCGGGGAAAGGCAACACCCCTGACGAACGCCCTCATTAACATCGAAAGCCTCGCTAATTTCGCGCTCCATGAGTAAATACTCTTAATAGCACGCAGTCAACTCCCATTGATACCGTACTCGCTAAGAACCCGAACAGCTTCTGCCTTGGTACTCGATCGAATGCCTTCTCCAAGTCGACGAAGCATACTTGTAAGTTCCTGTTCTTTTCATAAAGCTTTTCGATAGTCTCTCAGAGGTCTGAAACCACACTGAATCTCATCCAGTACACCTTCCACTATGTTCCTATCCCGGTCAACAAGTACACTCGCTTACACCTTATTTACAACGCTCAAGAGCGATATCCCCCTGTAGTTACTGCAAACCTAACGGTTGCCTTTCTTATGAATCGGAGCAATAGCACCGAAGTTCCAGTCAACAGGTACTGTAGAAGACTTCATGGCCAAGTTGAAAATCCTACATTTGTTCCCACCTGATCCGCTATGCTCAATAAATTCCGTCCTAATTGCATCCAACTCTGCGGATTTTCCTGCCCTTAACCTGCCGACCTTTCGGGACACCTCTTCTAGTGTAATTTCTTCTGCCACCCACGAACTAGGACCTGCCTCCCTACCATTTTCCCCTAACTGATTTACTTCACAACATAGCAAAAGAAATGGGGTCGACCTTAGGACCGACCTGTGACCCATAGCGGAAGCATCAGTCCTTTACTTGAACAAAAAAGTTCGCCTCTTTTTTCTCCACAACATTGCACAAAAAACCTTATCATTAAAGGAATATTCACGAAAAACCACTAAAGGGCGATTCCACGGACCATTTCGTTCCTACGCATGAAATTCTTAGTAGTTACAAAATGATAGTCATAGAAAAATAACTAACCTCTAGTTGAGGGATCATTCCTTCTGATGCACCATCTTCTATGAATATCTTTAAATAACTACTGAGCATTGCGAGCGTAAGAACGGAGTTTTCGTGGAATGGCCCTAAATATATCGTCTAGGGCCGCGCAGCCTGAGTTAGGCCCACACTATGACCCAACAGCCCGAACCAATCAACCGAATTTTACTAATTTAATTTTCGTGGTTCTCTGATGTCCATATCTTTTATTCAGAACTTTGAAGAGTGATTTCATCTCTAGTTTCGCAGAGATTTAAGTGAAAAAGTTCCACCAACCTTCAAAAAACCACGTTTTTCCCCACTTTTTCGACCGTAAGTTTGAAAATACAAAGCCGATTTTGTCCAATTTTAAATCTGTAATCAGTTTTTCGATTATGTTTCAGGAAAAAAAAAAGATTTACGAAAATCGGGTGAAATATACACGATTCATGTAGAAAAAACGCGTTGGGCTCTAGTAAAGACTCAGTTTTTGGGCCCTGGCTGAGTCCAAGCGCTATAAATCAGAAAATGTTCTTTCATAAATTGTTCGAAATTGTTAGACTGTTCGAACAAAAATATATACATTTGGAAAAGATTTACACGAGTTGTGTTGAAAAGACCAAAAACCACTCGGACTGTTCCAGATTTCGTGTCAAAAAATGTTTTCACCACACACACTTGTTGCTTTCGTTCCAAAAACCGTTTTCACCACGTATACATAGCTGTGGTGAAAACGGTTTTTGAAACGAAAGCAACAAGTGTGTGTGTGGTGAAAACAAATTTGACACGAAATCTGAAACAGTTCGAGCTCTTTGGCCCAATAATGTTCAGATTCATGTTTTACTCGAGTAATCGTGATGTCAGACGGAAGAACAAAAATCTTTTTTGCAAATTTCCTGGGTCTCGATCCGGCTGGTTACAAACGTCGTGGTAAACGCAACATACACATTTTCGAAGAACTTCATATCTTCGTACGGGTGTAAAAAGGTCTGTGTGTGTGGATAGACACTTCCTTACACGGGTTCTTCTTACTGAATAAATCCGTCGTAGCATACGAACATTTTAGTCAATCACTCATTTAGAAAAACCAAACTGAGATCTGAGTGTCATTCACTGCCATGTGGATAGGAAATTATTTTATATTTTCCGCTGATTATCTTTTACCGTTCAGTACATCAAAGATAAGAAAAACGTTACGAAACTACGAAATATCGTCAGGTTAAGTTTACCGGATAATAAAGTCAAATATTTCAATAATTTTCACCACGGCTTACCACAAACTGCTATGAAACTTAACACCATGATCACATAAATGACCAAAGTAACCAATTCGTAAGTAGTAGCTGCATTGGTAGAAGAAAGTACTTCTCCATCAGGGTCAGGACTTTCAAAATACGACCGTTTTATCAAATGTTCTCGCAACTTTTCTTTATGTTCCTCCGAAACTCCTTTCATTCCATCGACCATTTTCATTAAATCTTCCTTCGACGGCATTTTAAAATCTTTCATCATTTGCGCCTTCTCAGCGTCACTCATTTTATCAAACATTTTCTTACGATTTTCAATAAATTCATTTTGATATTCCTCACTCATTTTGAATGTTTTACTTCCGATTCAGAAACCTTTATGTAGTGACGACCGATGTGACAACTTCAAATGAACTGAAATACCGAAAATTTGTGAAGAAATTCAAACAGAACAAAAAAATCGCTGACTTCGACCTATAAATTACAACCTCAATCGAATTGTTGTTTTTAATTGGAAATAAAAATGATTAACAGTGAAACGTGGCCATAATAAACGATTCCAACTTATGCAATTTTTTTGTTCTGATAAGCCCGAACATTATACAATTTTTTCATTTTGAATTATCTCATTCAAGACGAAGAACCAACATTTATAATCGACTGATAAGATTTTTTTCTATTTTCGTTTACTTTAATTTGTCCTGAAAAGGTAGAATTCGTTTGTGTTAACGATCCGAACAAACGATTCAATAAGTCCAGTCAAACAATATCAAAGAAAACATTTTCATATAATGCGAGCGACTTTTCGTTAAGCGTTGCTAAAGATATCCGAGTGAGAAGCATACATTAGGTGGTAAAATTTCTGTGAACAATTTGTATTATTATATGAAATGATATTAATCGTTTTTTAATTTTCTCTTGGAGGGACCTGAAGTCAGAAATGGCTGGAGTGTCCCAATAAACTTTTAAAAAAGAAGAAGTTGAGGTCCGATGGAGCGAAAGGGCTCTATCGCGTGTGAACGTGGTGAAATGTACTACGTGCATTTTGCTACCATCGTGTGTCAGATTTATCACAATATGGGGTCTGAGATAAACACATCGAAAATCACCAATGACCCAAATTTAAATCGCACCATTCACGAGGAATGCGTGGAATTAAAATGAAATGTTTTTGTTGCGGTAATAAAAAAACACTTTGCGTAAATTTCAATGGAAATGAATTCGGTTTTCATTAGAAAAGTTTTGAATAAATTTCAAATTGGAAATTTATGAGGTTTGCATGACGATGGAAATCTTATTGGGTACGGCGATCATTTGTTATCGAAAATTAATGACCCGAAACGTAATCGCTTCAATTTCCATATGCTGTGAACTATGAAATCAAATCATTTCACCAAAATGCGGTGCTAGGTGACGAAAGTATTTATGTGGCAATTGTGATGTGTTGCGTCGACGTTAATTCCATTCAATCTTCTCAATTTTCGGTAACAACTCAAAACAATAAAAAAATCCTACCTGTCAGACCGAGGACCACTATTGCTGGTAGAATGAATACGGAATTTGAAAATCCATGTTGAAATGGATCATTAGCACCGCTTAAATCAACCATCTTCAGTCACAAGTAGCTAAGCAATTTAACTTTAAAATCACCAAATCGCTCCGAACTTTCGATCTGTTAAACCGCAAAAAATATAGTGCAACGTATGAAAAGTACAGAATTTCTAATATCTTTGACAGATTAATATACCGCTGAAGTTGTGTTAGTATTTAAAAATCTTAACACAGAGTTTACACGTAGAAAGACATCAACTTACGCGTTACAATTTTAATACAAAACCAGATTTATTAAACATTGTCCGACTCTAATGTGAATGATACTTTATGTCTGTATAACGAACGAGTTTACAAATACACCAAATAGTTCTCTCAAGTTCAATCCATACGTTTAACTCGTTTTGTTCCATGTGATCTGAAATCATTATCTCGTTCTTCATATTATCAGCTGTTTGTGAAAGGTTGTTAGTGAACATGCGTGGCATAAACGTCATGGGCCGTATTTAGGAATGAATTCGAAATGTTGGATTGAAAATTTGTTTTTTTCTTGGAGATTTGAAAATTTAAATTGAGAGAAATGGTTTCAATGTCAAAATTAATTGTTAAGGCCGTTGAGGTGAGCATTTTTAGGTATGGATCGGTATGGGTTACTTTCGTTACTTCTCAGCACTTGCATAAAAAAGGGGGAAAATCGGCAGGATTTTTTGTGCTCGATTGAGAATCAATTCCTTGTTTCCTTTTCGATGTTGGCAGGATGAAGAATGGGAGAAATAAATTCTAAAGAATCCGCCGGGGATTACAATACATAAGATTTAGAAGAATAATTTTCGTTAATGTGTACAAGACTATTGCCATTTATAGATTACAAGCTTGCAATAGTTCATCTTTAGTTTTATCTTTATGTCAAATAAATGTGGAAGTAGCGTAAGCTTAAAGTACAAACAGAGAAGGTAACGCAAATGCAGTTTTTGTCGTGGCACACGACTTTGAGGTGAATATATCATCGTCATGTTGCCTACATGGAGAATTAGTTTTATCAAGATGCAACCCATGACAGCATTGTATATAAACAACGCAGTTGCAACAACATTATCATACTAAAATGTCACCGATACAACTTGACAAATATATATTCAACTCACAACTGCCTAATTTAGTATTAAATTGTTTCAAGTGTTGCAACTTGAGAAAGCAAATTTGCCATGCTTGCAAAGTTGGGTCCCGGACTTTTTTGCTGATTTGCATTTCCTTTAGTGTTTATATACTTTGGTAAAAACTCTGATCCGCTGACAATTTGCGTTACTTTCTCTATTTACATACTTTTGAATAAGCCTGCCTATCTAACGCATCTAAAAAATTTGAAACTCACTTAATGAAAGAGGAGCGTGAATAAGTGTCATAGTCAAAGCAACAATTGAAAGTTGTTAAATCAACAATTCGACTACACGTGAAAGTTGCATTTTCTACAATTTCGAAAAGTCATATCAACTATTCGAAATTGCAGGAAACGTAATTTTTATGTTTAGTCAAATTGTTGGTTTTACAATCTTCGATTGTTGCTTTGATTGTGACACTTATTAACGCTCCTCTTTCTTTAAGTGATAGAGCTGGTTTTTAGATCCAGAAGGCAGAACTCGAGAAAAATTCTTTTATGCTCTCGTTAGAAAAAAAAATAATGAAAATCTTTAGCGAACCTTTAGAAAAGGAAAATATCTCTCAAAATCTTATATGCACAGCACTTCTCGCATGCATATAGTACCGAAAGCGTACAGTGTACCGATGTTAACACTGTTAAAAAATCTGTAGATGACATATGAGCCGCAATTTATTCTAAAAAAGAACAAGTTTGGTAAGTGTATTGCCGTGTTAAGCATAAATGCCGTATCGCACAATCGAGGAGCTTTCAGTTTGTATGCATAAACAAAAGAAGCTCGCAAAGCTCAAGTTTGGGATACGGCATTTACGCTCAACACGGCAGAGAAGTAGCTTCTACATAAATTTGGCCGTGAAACGGCTCACTGTACTCGACTCATGTCTAAAAATAATATAGCCGGCAACTCCCTGTAAAATACGCTCTTCACAGTTGTAGAACCATGGGGTGGCAGTCTTTTGTTTTTATTTGTACAAGTAACACTCAACGTGAAGTTAGCTGCAGTTGCGACCGAAGCTAACTTCATTTCAAACAAAATCAGCTGATTATTGAAACTTTCAATGAAGTCAGCTGATTTTGGTAAATTTATTAATGAAATCAGCTGATTTTTATGCAATGAAGTTAGCTTCGGTCGCATCTGCAGCTAACTTCACGTTGAGTTATTACTTGTACATATTAAAACAAAAGACTGTCACCACCGACACGTATTCATACGTACCGACACGTATCAATACGTACCGACACGTATCGATACGTACCGACAAGTATCGAGATGCGTATCGAGACGTATCGTCACGTGTCGAAACGTATCGAAATGTATTGAGACCTACGGACACGTATCGAGACGTGTAAAGAGCCGTACCGAGCGACACGTACTAAAGCGTGGCGGCACTTATCGACACTTATCAAGACGTATCGAGATGTACCGACACATATCGTGATGTACCGACACGTATCGAGATATACCGTCACGTATACAGACATAAAGACACTTATCGAGGCGTACCGAGACATACTGACACGTGCAGAGGTGTAGCGACATGTATTGAGTCATGGCGACACTTCTCGATACGTAGCTTCACGTATTAAGGCGTACCGACACGAATCGAGATATACGGACACGAATCGAGACCGTCGGATACGTATGGAGACTTACAGACACGTATTGCGGCGAACTGAGACGTATCGAGATGCACCGACAGATATAGAGACGTACCGACACCTATGGAGACGTAGCGATACGTAATGAGACGTACCTAAACGTTATGAGACGTTCCAACACGTATCGAGACGTACCGACATGTATTGAGACGTACCGACACGTATCGAGACGTGCCTACACGTATCCAGACGTATCGTCACGTGTCGAAACATATAGAAATGTATTGAGACATACGGACACGTATTGAGACGTATCAAGACGTACCGACACGCATCGAAAAGAACCGATACGTAATGAGACGTACCGATACGTATCGAGACGTATCGACACGTATCGAGACGTACCGACGCGTATCGTGACGTACCGACACGTATCAAGACGTACCGACACGTATCGGGGGTACAGACACGTATCGATTCGTACCGACACGTATTGAGACGTTCCGAAACGTATTGAGACGTATCGACATGTATTGAGACGTTCCGACACGTATCGATACGTACCGACACATATCGAGACGTATCGTCTCGTCACGTGTCGAACCTAATAGTGCTAATAGTACTCAAAGGCAATTCTCAACGAAAAGTGCGGCATCACTTAGTCTGCTCCAAATGTCAAGTGTAGAGAATGTGCTGCCATTTATATTCTTTAACAACTGCACGTGAGGGGAGCAGTGGCACAGCGAAAAAATATTACCGCTAAATGACATAACCGACGCCAACTTCATGGAAGTATAGTACGGCGTAAGAAATTTGTAGATAGAATTAAAATACGAAACAAATTGGAAGAAAAAATATTAATTTGTAGGAATTTATGTGAAATTTGTTTCAATATTGATCGTGTTGAAAAGTCTTAACAAATTATGGTGAGACAATATAATCTCAATACTAACAATTACATTCGTCTATGTTTCTGGCATCAATCGCGCGCAAAGTAGAAAATGAAGTTGGTTATGTTCATGAAAATGACATAGACTATTCGCACTCTGTGCGCTGTGAACTACGATCGGCCATTTTACATTGCAGCGCATACCCCCATGGAATTGCCTATAGAAAAAGAGCATTCTTTACAAATTTGAGAAAGTTCACTAAAATTCTAAAAAAGTTCCCTCAATTTCGAAAGAAAGCTTTTGGGAATGTCGTTGAATGTTCATTCGAATTTTGAGAAAATGTTCCGAATTTCAGAGAAAAATCTTTTGTATATATGAAAAAGTCTTGCAAACATGGAAAATTTTCAGTTTTTAAAGAAAATCTTTTGGGATTTTTGGTCCAAGGAAATTGTCGATAAAAATGATCTTCTCAGGTACAGATTATTTGCACTAAGGCAATATTTGGAGTCATGAGCCGACATTCATCGACGTTTATTTTCACTGAGAGAAGTATCCAAGATTTTAGCGCGTGAACGGCTTATGTCAAGGTACAGTCATTTCTATGAAGATATCCTTAAGTTTTCAAGCTATCACTTGATACCGTCATTTAAAAGCCACTCACAATTCTTCATCCTACTTCCAATTGTTTAACAAAAATCGAAAAACTGCAATTGTACCAAAACGAGAATTTTCTCAATTTTTACTTTAATTGATACTGATGACACGATGAATGGCTTTATCCTTGACTCTCTAAAAGCAAGTTTTTGTCAAATCGAATTTTTGTTTCTCTGAAGTTTTCAATTGCAAGCGTACCGCGTCTGTAAGTTAAGCAATTCATGTCTAACCGCGGCACCGGCTTATGTCAAAATATAAATTTATTACAAAATATGAAGCAAGTAAAATGAAGTTATATGAAAATATAGCGGTGACTCGATGCTTCCACTGTCAAGCAAGACAGTTTAATCCATCCGTTGACTAATTCTAATATTATGCGGCGGTAGAAACGAGGATCCATGCAGTTTTACACCATAAAGGTAGGATCTATAAGGTTTGACTAAATGTCGAATCGCAAAACATTTACGAATATTGTTTTTCCTTTATTTGATTCTTATATTTTAAATTTATTTACAAAGAGTAAATTTAAGCTATACATTGGTTTTTATAAAAAAAAATTATTTTGTTGTATATTCTGTACATTATTTTGTTAAATTGCTATAAATATTTACATTATTTTATGAATTACTACGAATTTGGTTGAATGTGTAAATATCCAATGTTCTATTCCTACATGTGTGAAGTAATTGGTTACCTGGTATTGTGTTTTGACCAATTCGAAAATTATGTGGAATTACCCCATCATCAGTTTCTATTCGAATTAGTCCACATTGAATGAAGGAATTAAAAACTTTAAAGTTAGAACTGCAGAGGCTACAAGGTGGCGCTGATGTTAATTTATCGTCTATAAGCAAAATCCAAAACTTTAAATGACACATTCGACCATCGGCTCGTTTTCTTCATACAAAACTTCGTCACCGCCGCAACTTTGTATGAAGAAATCGAGCCGGTGGTCATTTCTTTTCTCCTTTTGGATTTTGATTATTAATAGAAACTTCTACCTAGTTTTATGGCCCGACCTTATTAACGATAATCAAATTAACGTTGACGGAAACCAACGCCATCTTGTCCCCTTTTATCCGTAGTGTGACTCTATGAATTCAACACAAACGAGCCCCAACACCATTCCACACAAAATACTTACAAATTGGTCATTTGTAATTTTTTTTTTCAAGGTGTACAAGTATTGGTGACTTTGACCGAGTAAATATTGCGGATCGCTCACTCGACATCAATATTATAATCACGCGATTACACCCCTCTACCTGCAGCACACTATCATACTTTACACAAACACCGTCATTGACGTGACTTGTAAAAATATGAGTGTCACGAACACGTTTTGTAAACGTTAACACCATGAACTTAACAAAAATTGAATATTTTTTCAGCTGGCTGACTTTACCCAATGTTTTTTTTCTTGGTTAAATTGCCATGTTAATAAAACTTTTTGAGAAAGAAAGAATAAATTTCAGAATCTTGTCTTTTTGATAAAATTCTTACGAAATTTACTTTCAGTTAGTTTTTTAGGATTGCCTGAGATGTAATTTTGATATTGTGTCTTGCCAATACAAAGGTATCATCGCTGAGAGACAAACTCGGAACAAGATGTTCACAATCCCCGCATTTATTGCGACGCGACGTCCGCTTATGTCAAAGTATACAAAATGTCATAATCTGACAAAGTACATAATCTGACAAGTGCATCATTTTGCTCCGCTTGAAATATTGTGAATTTCATGATGAAACTTTGATATAAGCCGATGTCGCATCATAAGTGTATCGTGGACAAGTAACTGTCCGTCGGACTCAATCCGATTTATTAAGTAGCGAAAGCAAGTTTATGTTTTCAGACTTTCACCTCTGGAAGGTCTTCCCAACGAGACCTCTAGAAGGTCTCTCCAGCGAAGCCTCTGGGAGGTATCTCCAGCAAAATCTCTGGGTGCTCTCCTCAGCGAGATATTTGAGAGTTTTCCCCAGTGAGACCTCTAGGATGTGCCTCAAGTGAAACGTCCATATGGTTATCATTTGATGCTTTTTCAATAACCTATCGCTACTTTCCTATACCCATTTCAATGGTTTATTTGTTATGTTCGGATTAAAAAGCGGAATTTTATGCTTTCAGTTTTAAAATCTTTTCAGCATGTAATGCTAAAGAAGACAACAAAATTCTCGCCAGATTGGAGAACCATTGAAGCTTCATAGATTTAGCGCTTTTACTAAATTAGTCAGAAAATTGGGGACTTTTTCGCTATATATTCTGCTTTGCACGTGAGGTCAAACATGGCACGACGCGGGCCATAGTGTACCCTAAATGCTCAATCTGTTTTAGTATGAATGACAGGCCAGGTGAAAATGAGTGTTGAAGTACCAATCCCTGCGTTTCGTTGCAAATCTGGACTGAAATTTCGCAAATTTTGACGATAAGAATTTCGTTAAAAATATTTGAGTCTACAATTGTATTACTAGGAACTAATTGCTAAATTTGACGTAAAATTTGAAAAAAAATTAAATTTGGTCGATACGATTGAATCACATTTTCCCATCGAATTGGAAAAAATGCATACCAAGTCTGAAAGTAAAGGAATCTCGAATTTGTGCTACTTTGGAAAACCTATCGTTTCATACAATTGATGTAAGCAAAAGAATTTTCATCAGCCGCTAATGTTTCGCTAGAAATATGTATACATTCGCAAACGTTTAAGTGATGCTCAGACCTCATTTCTCATCTGGAAAAGACATTTTATTTCCATAAAAATCTGAATTACTTTTAATTACTTTTAATTACAAACACGTGCTTTTAAATTTACTTGTTATGCTGTTTTCAACATTACCGACATTATCTCTTTTTTCAATGTATTTTTCCTATGGCAGACCTTGAAAGCAGCTGAAACTTGACAAAAAGTAAATTTATAAGCACACGACCGTAAATAAACGTTAACACGTAAAAAATCGAAAAAATTAACAAATTGTAATGTTATACTGACATATAGTATATTATACATCCTGTAGGTATTTGCTTATTATATATTTGCTTATTTTTTCATTTTTTCCGTGTATATAATCGATTTTTGACGGGAATATTCAAATTAAACGGCATTTTTCTGCTTCGAATTTCAAACTTCATTTTTCTTACGACTCGCCAATACATTTTGTCACAACTTTCATATTTACTTCTCATAGTGGTCCCACAGCGGTCAATCAAAACAACCGAAGTCGATCCAGCAAAACCACTTTAGGGCCATAGCCGGAGCCAGTCTGTTTAACAATTTCTAGGTAAAACTGAGAAGAAGAAGAAGTTCAACTAAAGGTGGTGCATAAATCCAGAAGAAACGATAAAACTAAGAAAATCCTCACAATTAAAAAAAAAAAAAACAGAAAATTACTTTAGTTGACATTTTTTTTATTGAAATGTAAGAAAATTCAATAAAAGTTGGAGTTTTTCTTCAAAAATAATGTGAAAAATCGTCTACCGAATTGCTTACTCGTTGTTTTCCTATAGAGTCGGTTTTTAATTACAATGACCGAGATTTAAATAAGAACTTTGTACTTCTGCGCAGGTTTTTAAACCCGCGAAAACCTGAGCAGAAGAACAAAAGTCTTACTCAAATCTCAGTCATTGCAGTAAACTAAATTTAGAGCAGAGAGTGTTCAAAGAGACTATCCGCAGCCAATCTTACCTGTGAACAGTCGAATAGGGACGACACGCTGCCGCCCACAATTAGAATTTCCGTTTTCACCCTTCCTGTCCATCATTCCGTCTATACACCGTCACAATTATGACGTCGCAATAATGACGTCAGAAATGACGTCACAAAATTGACGTCGCAATAATGACGTCAAAAATGACGTCACAAAATTGACGTCACAAAAATTACGTCGCAAAAATGACGGCACAAAAATGACGTTTCGAATGCGACGTCACAAAAATGACATCACACAAATGATGTCACAAAAATGGAGTAACAAATATGACGTCACAAAAACGACGACAAAAAAATGGCATCACAAATACGAAGTCACAAAAATGACGTCACAAATACGACGTCACAAAATTGACGTCGCAATAATGACGTCAAAAATGACGTCACGAAATTGTCGTCACAATAATGACGCCACAAAAATTACGTCGCAAAAATGACGGCACAAAAATGACGTTACAAATGCGACGTCACAAAAATGACATCACACAAATGACGTCATAGAAATGATGTCACAAAAATGGAGTAACAAATATGACGTCACAAAAACGACGACAAAAAAATGGCGTCACAAATACGACGTCACAAAAATGACGTCACAAATACGACGTCACAAAAATTACGTCAAAAATACGACGTCAAGAAAATGACGTCATGAATCTAACAAAACGTCATAGATATTGTTTCGTTTAATTCTTCAACGAGCAGGCGTTCGTGAACAGACATTTTCTTTTAAATACGAGGGTGGGAAGTGATAGGAATTCAAGGTTTTAATGCGTGAACGACTTATGTAAAAGTAGTTACTTTCACGATACGATGCACAAGCTGTCAAACTAATGACATTAATTTCTTGACGGCTTAAGCATCGCGTCATGAAAACCACTATATTTTGACATAAGCCATTGACACACTAAAGGCGTAGATTCGATTATATGACTTTGCGTCGGTTAACAAAACAAAGGTTTTCACAACTTAGCACAAATTTGATATCAACACGAATTAAGCGGCATCGGCTTCTGTCAAACTATAGCTATTTTCATGACGAAATGCATAAACTGTAAGCAGTTCATATGTTCTGGTATGTAAGTCGCCATTCTTTGACAGAAACCAATGGCGCACTAAGCGCGTCGATTGGTAAATTTTCTAGCATTTTCCATTAATTCTTAGTTGGGTAAATAAATATTTTGTTAGCTATTCGGTTGAATTTGTAATGCTCAAGTTTATTTTGTATAAAAGTTTCAAGCATAAAATATTTTAAGTTTTTAGTGATTAAATATTTGAACACATTACAATGGATTTGTTATGAAAATCATTTCATTTTTCTTGTCTTTATTATTATTTCGAAAGAGTAACTGCCACTTATTTAGCTGTATAACGAAATTGAAATTATAATTGTAGATACAGTATAGTTTTGCATATGAATTGTCCATTTCCATTTTGTTTTTCTAATTAATTGACGAAACAAATGCACTTGGTAGAAGAAAATGCATCCCAGAAACATGTGAAAATTTTTCGTAGAATTTCCAATATTTCTCTTCGTGATGCCCTACCAAAAAACCTTTCGACCAAACTATTCATATTTTAACTAAAAAAAACATTCATTCGACGAACCGAAACCCTAACTATTCGATTCACATAATTACATAAAAGAACTACAATTGAAACATGGGGAAAGAATTTCTTTTCTATCATAACTCATTGAAAAACTACAATGTGGCCAATATTCTGGTAAAACCTATACTAGCCGACAGCACCGTTTGACCGACACCCCATACCATTGCATACACGGGAGACATTTGTAAACTAGACATTCGATGAACGAATGCAATTGTTGCACTGCTTAGAAAGCCACTTGTCACCGGTGACACCACACCCATAACCAGAATAAGAATCGAGAAAAATCTACCAAATTTATGTTTCCTTAACGTAATGAAAGCAAAAACTGCCGCTATCGTATGGACGAATATGGATGAAAATAGTGCCCATAAAAACACATGGTACCACATTTCAGAAAATTCGATCAGCAAATGGCCAAGTCGCAATCCCATCACATCACCCACGGTATCGAATTCGGTTTTCAGGACACTCGTCGACATTGTTTTGCGTTCGTTTTGTTTTTGATTTACTGAATTGATCAATTGATTTCTTGCTGTTTCGTCTTAATTTCTTCTAATTAATTAATGTATCTGTAGCGTGCGATCTTGTTTATCAAACTTTAGATTTTGGATTTTTTTGTTGGACATCACTGAGTGTAGACGGCGGTTTGATGTGACGCCACCAACAACGTTCGATTTTAACGGACTCAATAGTTCTCATAGCTGGATCTGGAAATAGAAAAAATGATTGAAGACATTGAATAAATAGTTTAATAAATAGCAAACTAGATTGAAAATATTGCTACAGTTAGGCTAGAGTGAGTGTGAGAAAAGAGATACGAGGTCGAATTGGTAGGAAGAAGTGACTGTATAAATCATAGGCAGATTCAAGATGTAAAAACGTTGTCCAAAAATGAAACATATGCAAGGGACCCGTACGTATTAGAATAGATGTGGCAAACAGAATAGATGTTTCGAAAAGACTCGAACGTACTTAAGTAAATATTGCCTTAATCCTTAAGTTTATGAAGTTACGTTCACATTGAATTGTATTGGAAATTCTCAAAAGGGCAATATTGAAAAACCCGTCCGAAGAAACGGTGTAAACCCCCCCCCCCCCCAAAAGCACAAAATTAACACCCGACCTAGGCGACCTAGGAGAGGCCTCGGACGAATACTTACATAGACAAAAATGTTTCCCTAATTTTTTTCCACAACATAGCGAAAAACAGTTTTTTTTTGTGTAGGGCCGACCGTACGAACGGCCTAGGGCTATAAGAAAATGCCTCGGACACATACCTCCATAGACGAAAAGGTTTCCTTCAATTTGCTCTGCAACATAGCAAAAAAAAATTTTTTTTGGTTAGGGCCGACTCAAGGCCTACTTGAGCCCTAAGCAAAGGAACCGGGCCCAAATTTGTTTACGAATATAATTCAGTACTCGATTACATCTCAAATAGAAAAAGAATAAACAAAATCTGTTAGGATTTACACGATTTACGTAAACAAACACGTTGAGCTCTAGTAGAAACTCAGTTTTGGGAACCTGGCTGAGTCCAAGGCAGGGCTTATTATTCGGAATTTCTTTGGAAATTTTTAAGAATTTTAAGAATTTTTTGAGATTTTTTTAAGAAAAGCTTTTAAAAACCAGATAAGCGTGTCTGTGTGACTATTTCGATTAAGAAGAAAATATATTCAGAACGGTATAATAACAGCTGTCTAGAATTTAATTACACGATCATGACTAGTTGGCTTCTTTACACTTGCTTCTTCAAAAAATCCCTTATACCAAGGTCTTCGCTTTTTTTGCGTCATCCAAAGATTGATAGCCGGGGTGGGATCAAAATGTTCAGTGAACAAGTAATTGTACAAAGTATAAGCGGATAAAGCAGTTTGGTCCCAATCCTTGAACTTGTTGTAGTCACCTGCAATAGCGATGCGCCCGTGACGCAAGTCCACACACGAAAAAAAATTAAGAAAATTTTTTTTCGTAGATGGCCGTACTAAATATACAGCTAACGTTTGACTTTTTTCCCTTGCGTCGTACCCCCCTGAGACCTAGTTCATTGGATTTCCTGAAATCGACATTTTATTATTCATTAAAATTGGTCCAGTGGATCAGAAGATATGACCTTTAGAAAATCGTCATTTTCCATACAAAATATACTGCTTCATATAAGCCCAAGTTAATGTAAAAAAATCCTACGTTAGTTAGTTAGTTTCAGAACCTTCGATTCGGCGACGGCGGCGGCTAAAAAAAAACTTTTGATATGTTGTAGAGGAGGTTGAGGGGATCATTTTCGCCAATGGAATGAGTAGCCGCCGCGCTTCGGTTCAGCGACAGCGGCGGCTCAACAAAATGCAAAACATTACAATCACAACGAAAACGCTTTTTAAAAGGAAAACGTGACGCAAGTCCTCGTCCCTGCTTCCAAAACAACTGATACCACAACAAATACTCTTTTTAAAAGGGAAACGTGACGTAAGACCTCGTCCCTTCTTCCAAAACAACTGATATCAATTTGGGTGACGCTTACAGCTTCGGAACGCACAAAATTCTTTTGAAATATTTTCACTTCTGAGTAAAAAAATGCGTCACAAATGCCGGACCTCCAGTGTTATAGTTGTTCTGTTCTTTCAGCTTTCATACGCAAAAATTTGATTTCCTGTACAAAAATACGCCATACATCCCATAAAGTCAAATTTTTGCATTGTGAAAGCTGAAAGAACAGGAAAACTATAACACCGGCATTTGTGACGCATTTTTTTTACTCAGAAGTGAAAATATTTCAAAAGAATTTTGTGCGTTCCGAAGCTGCAAGCGTCACCCAAATTGATGTCAGTTGTTTTTAAAGAAGGGACGAGGACCTGCGTCACGTTTCCCTTTTAAAAAGGGTTTTTGTTGTGATTTGGTATTCAAGGCGAACATGAATTCCGTTAAAACTCATTGGGACGGAAGCGCCTCATTTCTTTTGAAATGTCCGGTCGAAGGCTGCGCATGTGCGTATACCATAACCTGGAAAGCGTATCCGACGTAGTATTCATTAAAGAAAACCCCTGGAAAACCTTAAAAACTTGCCGCGCCTAAATGGTATTTATCGGGAATGCAGAATCATTTGTTAAGTGCGCATTCCGATACCAACACATTGTTGGTTGAAACAGATGGTGCATCCACAGCTACAACTGATACAAACGGCAACGATGAACAAACAGCAACGAATGATTCATATTTAGCAAATGAGTTTAATTTTACAAGTGAACCAGTGACGACAAGTCAGTTAGGCGATGTTCTGAGCGCTGAAACCTAAGCTACAGCTGTTAACCTTTACTTATTGAAATTCTGAATGAAGAATATGAAACCCAGAGTCAGGCAGACATTCAAACCGAAAAAGTAAACACAATTCGTGTACCAAAAAGTGGTACAACGAAAAGAAAATTGCTGAACGTCCAACTGAGACAATACAGCAAGCGATCGCGAAAATAAATGAATTTTTTTCCTTAATTTTTACTTTTTGAAATAGAACGAGTCTTTTCGTAACATCAACTCTGTTTGCCGCATCTATTCTGATACGTACGGGTCATTTCATATGTTTTTTTAATCGCTAGGTCTAGGAGTGTGCCACATTTTATAGAATAAAATTTTTTGATTAGAGGCCCTTGGACCAGGGCTTATTATTCGAAATTTTGTTTTCTCAAAATTCCTAAAATTCTTAAAAAATTCTTAGAATTTCTAAAAAAACAATGAACTCGATGTCAATCAAAAAATTTTATTCTATAAAATGTGGCACACTCCTAGACCTTTCGATTAAAAAAACATATGAAATGACCCGTACGTATCAGAATAGATGCGGCAAACAGAGTTGATGTTACGAAAAGACTCGAACGTATTTAAGTAAATATTGCCTTAACTCTTAAGTGTATGAAACTGCCGATAGGGCAATATTGAAAAACACGTCCGAAGAAACGGTGTAAAAGAACCCTCCCGAAAGCACATAATTGACCCCCAAAAATGTTCTCCTCAATTTTCTCTACAACATAGCAAAAACCCATTTTTTGGGCTAGGGCCGACCTTAGTACTAACCTAGGGCCCTAAGTAGAGGTCTCGGACACATACTTCCATAGACAAAAATGTTTCCCTCAATTTGCTCTACAACATAGCAAAAAAATTTTTTTGGCTAGCGTCGACCTTAGGACCGACATGAGGCCCACTTGAGCCCTAAGCACAGGCATAAGTTTCTTTAATAAATTGTCGGTCATGCCTAGATCTTTCAAACAAAATAAATTTTTTCAAAATCGAAAAAGATTAAATCGAGTTTATGTACGGAAAACACGTAAGGAGGGCACTACAAACGAGTCTCCGCTAAGGCCATTCGGATTTTTTGTACATAGCTCAAGTAAATCTTTTCTGATTTTCATAAATTTTTTTTGTTTAAAAAACACGGGCATAGCCGACAATTTATGGAGGAAAATTTTTTGAATTTGAGTAAAAGATAGAGCACTAAAAACGAGTCTCTGCTGAGGCTCTATGTGTTTCTTGTACATAACTCGAGTAAATCTTTTCCGATTTTCATAATTTTTTTGTTTGAAAGATCTAAGCATGACCGACAATTTGTGGAAGAAGCTTTTTTGGATTAGAGTCCTTGGAGTTAGGCTAAGTCCAAGGACTCAAATCCGAGGGGTGACGCACTTCTGCGGTTTATGGAATAAATGGGAATAAATGGAATAAATGGGAATAAATGGGATAAATGGGAATAAATGGAATAAATGGGAATAAATGGAATAAATGGGAATAAATGGAATAAATGGGAATAAATGGAATAAATGGGAATAAATGGAATAAATGGAATAAATGGAATAAATGGAATAAATGGAATAAATGGAATAAATGGGAATAAATGGAATAAATGGGAATAAATGGAATAAATATTGGAATAAATGGAATAAATGATAATTTTTCAAATTCGTCAAAACCTCAAATAGACTTTATTTTGATGGCAACGCACACAAAAAACCATACTAATGTGTCGAAAAGTGAAAAAACCCACTTTCGAAAACTTAAAAGAATTTTTGTTGAAAAATGGAATAAATAAATTTATTCCCAAAAAAATAAAATTTAATCTCAAGATGGTTTAAATGCTTTATAATTTGTGCAAACCTTTTTTTGAACTTATTTGTCTAACTTATGATGTGTTTGGTTCAATAATTCGCAAAACAGCAAAAAAATTTTTGGGAATAAATGGAATAAAAGAATAAATGAAATAAATGAAGTGCGCCACCCCTCGCTCAAATCCAAAAAAGTTTCTTCCATAAATTGTCAGCAATGCCCAGATCTTTTGAACAAAAACAATTTTTTGGAAATCAGAAAGATTTACTCGAGCTATGTACAAAAGACCAAAAACCACTTAAACGGCCCTAGCTCGGCGGCCTTTGGGCCTACAGTGCCCAGATTCAATAAAAAAATTTTTTTTTTTCGATTACCTTTCAGGAAAAAGTTTTTGAAAATCGGTTGAGTTTTACTCGAGTTATCGTGCTGACGGACGGACGGACATTTTTTTTATTGTTGATTCGTCATCTAAGGACCATGAACGATGCTCCCCCCCCCCCTACTCGGCTGGTTACAAACGTCGTGGTAAACGCAATAGACCCCTTTTCGAAGCACTGCGTTTTTCGTACGGGTCTAAAAAGATCGATGGAACTTAAATTGTTCACTCAAAAATAGACCTCCTACGAAAAGGTTGTTTTACAATTAAAAAAAACATCGGAACTAACGTGTCAGTGACAGAAAACGTTATGCTGCGCCGTTAACGCCCACCGTCTGCCATTCACGCCCAGAGTGCAATTAATAACCAAAACGCCCAATGTGCTATCAACGCCCAGTGTGATATTAACGCCCAATGAGCTATAAACGCCCAATGTGATGTTAACGCCCAGTGTGCCATTAACGCCCAGTGTGCCATTAACGCCCAGTGTGCTATTAACGCCCAGTGTGCTATTAACGCCCAGCATGCTATTAACGCCTAGTGTGCTATTAACGCCTAGTGTGCTATTAACGCCCAGTGTGCTATTAACGCCCAGTGTGCTATTAACGCCCAGTGTGCTATAAACGCCCAATGAGCTATAAACGCCCAATGTGCTATTAACGCCCAGTGTGCTATTAACGGCCTGTGTATTACTTAGGATTTATGCTTTATCATGACTTGTACAATTGGGCAACGCTTAGGGAAATATTAAGAGAAAACGAGTTACAAGTGAAGGTTTTATGAACGCTGAGGGGTGTGAGGTATTACGAAGTATTACTTCACATCTAAATTTGAACGAATAGATTTGCCTGTTCCAGGGACAGTGTCCCTATTCGTTCTGCCACAAATTACTTTCAGCTAGACAGAATATCTGGATGTCAGCCAACAAGTTTTTGTATGCAACTAATGTGCGTCATCTCTTTGAATGCTTTAAACGAAATATGAAGAAATCAAAGGTATCAACCAATGATTCATTAAATTATCTAAAATTTACATAGCTCAAAAAGGTAATTTGTGTGTTTAAAAGGAAAAGAAGGAAAAGTGAGTCAGATTTGTACTTTGTTACAATGTCCCTATCTGAATGTTGTTGATCTTGGGCTAATGTTATTTCTGTAACGACATTGATAGTTGCACTAATTGAAACGAAATTGTTGTTGGTTTTGTAAATTGACAAGAAAATATTGTATAGATAATGTTAGAATGCAACACTTACAGTCGCAGTTGTTTTGATTTTGCTATTCAGAACGATCACTTTCACTTAACAGTAACGATTTGCAAACGATAATTTCTGCCATGAATACAACACAAAATTGATCACAATTATCACATTATTGTTCGATACATTAAATTTTAAATTGAAAAATATGAAAATATTTTATCCACTAACGCAAAACCAATCACAAATTTTTTTGTTTTCATTGATTTGACATTGACACTTACCATTTACAGTCTTTGACGTTAGGTGGCAGTAGAGGCCGCCCATAGCTCACACTTCCTGAGCTACGAGCTGATCAACTAAATGAATTGAGCCGCTCTATAGGTAGATCTCGATGATCTCGATTTAAATTTTACATAAACCACATAATAAAACTGATGCTTTTTGGTGTGTGTTTCTTGTTACCCCACATGTATATTATTTCACAGTCGATTGCTATCAGGATCAGATCTTCTGTCTCAGGCAAGCTATAGAAAAGCTCTTTGAGAGCAATATGTGCATCATCGACTTAGAAAAGGCATTTGATCGGGTATCGAAACAAAGGTTGTTCGAGGTGCTTAGCGAGTACGTAATTAATGGAAGTTTATTGGGCGCTATTAAAGGCATTTATTCAGGGAGCAGGGCTGCTGTTAAAATAGATGGTGAAATTATTCAAACCTTCGACGTTAATGAGGACGTTCGTCAGGGTTATTGTCTCTCTCTTCTACTGTTCATAATTTTCATGGACAAAATCATCAAGCAGCCAATTTGCATTCTAAAGTGGAAGTGAAGGAAGTAATCATGAGAATGCTGGCCTATGCGGATGGCTTAGATTTTAGATTTATCAGTTTGGGACTATCGCCTAGGCGATCTTGAAACACAGATCCTAGGATCCTTTGTTTCCTTCCCGGTCATCATTTAAATATTCACACGAGCCTTCCTGTCGCTACCAAAAATCTGTCAAGTGTGGCAGGTCCCAGATTAGCGAATTGGGATGGTCCCACGAAAAATTCCCCGAAGATCTCACGCCGCAGCTGAAGGTACTTGGAGCATTCACAAATTAAGTGTATACCCGTTTCCTCCCCCAATCCACAAGAGCATTCGGTGGTTCCCGAAAGCCTCAACTTGTACATGTGCCGATTCAACCCGCGATGTCAAGTGATCGCTCCCAAAACCCCCCTAATGCGACTCCGGTCCATCACTAGCAAATCTTTAGCCCATTCCTCGTCAGGTCTCGGGAAGAAGCGCTTCGCGTGAGCACCTCCGTCATGTTCCTCTCATCGCTCCACATGTCCTCGCCGCACCAAGTTATTTAGCGCTTGCGCACACAACGATACCGATGGCTTAACTCTGTTGGCGGATGATGCCAATGATTTGCAGAAGGGGATTGACTGCCTGATTGTCGCATGTGAAGAGTACGGGATGAAGATAAGTGTAAGCAAAACAAAGATTATGCATGTCGGTAAATCTCAGAAAGAGGTATCTTGTAGTGTATATGGGTAGCAGTTGGAATAGGTTTCGGAATTCAAGTACTTAGGAACCATCAGAGAAAGGCCGGCCAGTTAGGGAATTTGAAGAAAGGAGAAATGGGGAATGCAGTGGCCAGTCAGTTGAGGTTGTTCAATAAAAAGGAATTAGTAGCGGCACAAAGTTGGCTATTCACAGCTCAATCTTCAGGCCAACAGTGGGACAATCATATCAGGAACGACGATATCAGGGAAAATTTAGGGGTTACGTCAGTGGAAGAGGCGGCAAGGGTTAGTCGTCTACGTGAGTAACGGCCGCGTTCAGAGGATGGGCAGTAACAGGATGTCAAAGAGGAAATTGAATGCTCAGGTCCCGGATGTGCGCCCGAGGAGTAAGCCAATGAGAAGATTTATAGACTCTGTTAAATCAGATTTAGAAGTTAGGAGACATCTCCTTGGCAGAGGATAGGAGTGATCACCGGGCGTAAAGACCTTACACCGAAATGTATAAACGGTGTATGAAGTTTGATGATGATGATGAGTCGATTACGTTACAAATGGCGCATCTGTACATTCTACACTGTCTTTAGTAAAATGAACTGAAACACTTTACTTAAATCGGTCAAATTGTGTCGCTTCGTCAGAGGAAAAATGACACTCTTTCAGAAAAGAAAGATGGTTAAAGTCGGGTGAGGTACACTCGACAATTTGAGAAGAAACTTTACAATGACATTATCTTACGAAATTTGACATATTATAAGTTTCCACAAAATTGTACTACGAATTACTGGAGTCGTTCCCAAAAAAAGTTTGAAATGAATGGGGACGTTTAACACTCATGCAGAGAAATTATAAGTTGGTACGCCTGAGTCGAGGTAGAACACACACGTGAATGATAGCTGAGTTGTATGGCTAGGATGGATAACGTGACATTTCTTCAAGACGATTATCCCCGGGGTGGGGATCGGTGGGAAATAAAACCCGGGACGATTATCGCCCGGGGCGTTATTCTCACGCAGAACGATTAACGCCCGCCGGGGGAAAAAATCACCCACGATTGTATAATTCTTCTGTCAGGGGAACACAAAGCTCAGTGCAATTATCGTCATGGAGAAATGTTCTGTCATTCACATATGTTTTCTTCCTCGGCACCTGCGTACTCAGAACTTAAGAGAAACGTCATCATCAACATCAACCCTCATTGAGTGACCAGATCACAGCTATAAGGGCGAGGTGTCTTTCGAAAGCCTGGTTTTGCTGTGTGTGAAATATTTTTATTTCCCCTCGTATCGATTTTACTTGAGCAACCCTTGAAAGCTTTCGAAGCGCTGTGTTAGTTTTCGGCTCATAGTTCATTATCTCTTTCGTTCAGTGACAGTGACAGCTTAATGAAACATTCTCACAAAAATCGTATGCTCTGTCATTCCAGAGAGATTTTATTTCAACGCAACGCTTAATATTCAAAGACAAAATAAGCAATTTTTAACACAACCAGTCCGTTCGTAAGTATTTTGCAGCTTGTTTTCGATTTCACCGATTAAAAAGGAATCAATATGGACGAAGACGACTATCCTTCAGACAGTGAACAAAGTGATGAAGATTATTGTCCGGACGAGCAACAGGAGGGTAATTTCAGCGAAGTCGATTCCGATGACAATGTAGATGAAACAGAACCCCAAGAGAGTGAGTCCGGCAAGAAAAGTGCATCGAAAAAACTGAAAACAGCTAAGTCGATTGAGAACCGGGTGGGTGATTTGGAAAAAAGTGCCGACCCCGAAGTAGCCACAGAAAATGAAGACGAAGACAAATCTCGAGCAGATGCACTTTGGGCCGATTTCTTAATTGGCACCGATCCGTTGCCAATTAGGAAATCAGAGACTAAAACATCAACAGTCACCGAACAGAAAGCTGTTAGTAATGATGCAAAGCCGGAAACGAAAAGCGAATCAAAGAAATTGGTTACAGAAATTTTTGATTTTGCTGGTGAAAAAGTGGAAATTACTAAGGAGATTAAGGAGACTGCATCTTCTCCGACCAATAACAAATCGGATAATAAACCAAGTGGCCTGAGTGCGCGTCGTCCACAAATTGGCGGTTTGAAAAGAGGAGGCGTTGGATCAGTATTAGGGCAGTTAGCGAAAAAGAATAAAATTAGCGTATTGGATAAGAGCAAACACGATTGGGATTCTTTCAAGCGAACTGAAGGAATCGACGAAGAATTGCAGAACTTCAATCGAGGTAGAGATGGATACTTAGACCGTCAAGACTTCTTAGAACGCACCGATGTTCGACAATTCGAATTAGAAAAGAGTATGAGACTGTCCAGGAGAAATAAGCGTTAAGTAATCAAGGGAATTCTTATTATTAATTCATTTTTGAATAAACATTCTTAAACATAAACATATTTGTAATTTTGTTTTTTTAGGGGAGGTGAATTTCGCATAGCGACTGTATGAGAAATTTTTTTTGATAATTTGAGACACTGGTGCCTTATTAAGTATATAGCTACTTTATGTTTTCCCCCTTCCTGCCCCTCCGTGCGTGCGCCCTTTACCGGGTAATCACCGATGATTCACCAATGATTCACTGGAGAATCACTGATGATTCACTGGAGAATCACTGATGATTCACCGTAGAATCACAGAAGATTCACTGGAGAATTACTTATGATTCACCTGGGAATCACCGACGATTCACCGGGGAATCACCGACGATTCATCGGGGAATCACCGATGATTCATCGGGAAATCACCTACGATTCACCGTGGATTTATCGATGATTCACTAGTGAATTATCGATGATTCACCAGGGAATCACTGACGATTCACCGGGAAATCACCGACGATTCACCGGGAAATCACCGACGATTCACCGGGAAATCACCGACGATTCACCGTGGAATAACCGACGATTCACCGGAGAATCACAGATGATTCGGCGGAGAATCACAGATGATTCACAGGGTAATTACAGATGATTCGCCAGATAATCACAGATTATTCACTAAAGAGTCACTGATGATTCATCACAGAATCACTGATGATTCACCAAAGAATCACTGATGATTCACCAAACAATTACTGATGATTCACCAAAGAATCACTGATGATTCACCAAAGAATCACTGATGATTCACCAAAGAATCACTGTAGATTCACCAAAGAATCACTGATGATTCACCGAGGAATCACCGTGGAATCATCCATGATTCACCAGGGAATCACCGACGATTCACCGGGAAATCACCGTCGACTCACAGCGGAATAACCGACGATTCACCGGGGAATCACAGATGATTCAGCGGGGAATCACAGATGATTTACAGTGTAATTACAGATTATTCGCCGGAGAATCACAGATGATTCACCAAAGAATCACTAATGATTCACCAAAGAATCACTGATGATTCACCGGGGAATCACCGATGATTCACAGTGGAATAACCGACGATTCACAGGGGAATCACAGATGATTCAGCGGAGAATCACAGATGATTTACAGGGTAATTACAGATGATTCGCCGGAGAATCACAGATGATTCACCAAAGAATCACTGATGATTCACCAAAGAATCACTGATGATTCATCAAAGAATCACTGATGATTCACCAAAGAATCACTGATGATTCACCAAAGAATCACTGATGATTCACCGTTGGTTCACGGGGATGACCTGCAAGAACTTTACATACTTCGTGCATGAATCCGATGCTTTCTGACAAAACGTTCCTTAGGAGCGTAGTGAAAACACAGCAAAAAGTGAGTAATGTAACAATCATATTAATGTTGACCGTCTGCGCAGGCTGGGAAAAATTTAGAAGATGCCTGATAAAAAAGAAGTCATTGTAAGGATAAAGTTTGGTTAATAAGGCAAAACCTGTATGTTTTCAATAAAATATTTAATTTTTCGTGTTAATTACAAGAAATCTTCATGATTCAAGTTTTAATGTAAAAATGGATGAAGCTTGACATTAGGCAGCATTCCAATCAGTTTAAGAGTTGAAAACGTCATCAACTTGTTGTTTAGTGTCGCTGCTTTTGATAATATTTAAAATGTTCACTTTGTTGGAATTGGGATCATTATCCTCGATCTCATCTAAAGTTAATTCGAATTCCATATTTGTGTTTGTTCCACGACACGAATCCAAGTGCGATGTGTACGTCAGAACTGAATCAAACAACTGCTTACACTTGGCACATAAATAAGCCCTAAAAATGTGATGTGAAAGATTTAGATTCGGTTAAAAACTAATATTGAGCTCAAAATTCAACACGATTTATGGATTAGAAACATTGACACTTTCTCCTTTACAATTACAATCCATTCTACAACGTTCTACAACAAAATACTTACACTGAGTCTCTCGGTTTAGTATGCGTCTGCATATGTTTGTTCAAATTCACCAATTGCGTGTAGGCTTTGGAACATATTTCACAAACAAATGGACGTAATCCACTGTGGATCATTTCGTGTTTTACCAAATTCACCTTTTGAGTGAATCCTTTGTCACATGTAGAGCATTTAAATGGCTTAGTTTCTGTGAAAAGAAAATTAGGAGTTTTATCACAAAGCGCGACATCTACATTCGAATAGAAACAACGAAAAGTTTACTTTCACAAATTCGTAAGGTTTTTTATCACATTCGAGCCTATAATAAGCCAATTATTGCACTGATAATGGGGCTATAATCGGTCTATTATAGCCGACTTTCTTGTTAAAAGTAGGGTTGTAATGACGCTATTGTTGTCATGTTTTGTGCATAATTTGCAGTTATAGGCTCAAATTTGATAAAGTATCGTATAATACAAGGGGAACAATCGCGCAATTATAGTCTCGGTGGGTGAAAATTCTCGGGGCTAACCCCCCTTGAAATTTCACCCCACCTTGACTATAATTACGCAATTATTCCCCTTGTATTATAATATACTATTACAGCAGAAGCGTAAATAACAAATTATTCAAAATTATTGCTAATGTACTGTGAGAGGATGATTCTGACACAAATAACAGATGAATAAGAATTCAAAAAGTTTGAGTATGAATGTCGAAAATCGGTCTGAAAAATCGTCGCATTCCAAGTTTGTTTGCGATGTTATTTCAAAGCGAATCTGTACCTTCATACTTAAACTTTTTGAATTCTTACGCGTGTAAGCACAACCAACTCCTTACGGAGAAAGTGTGACGCAAAAAACTTAACTTAACGCAAAACTTTTAACGCAAAATGGTTTTCTTCTAGTTACAAAAGTTATGAACTCAGAGGAGGGTGACGCATTCAGCTTCGATTCGCAAAAATTAAAGCAAATAACTGTTTTTAAAAAATTGCGTCACAAATGCCAGAAATAATACGAAATAATTTTTCTATGCTTTCAGTTTTCAAACTGCAAAAATTTTACTTTTAAGGATCGTACTGTGCAAATGAAAAATTTTGAAAGTCTGGAAGCGACTATATCCCACAAATCCCAGGTCAGAAAGAAAAATACGTGTCGACTAAAATGATGACCTTAAGTTACCCTCAAAATTTCAGCAAAATCGATCGAGCCGTTTCCAGATCCCAACAAAGTAACAAAGGTTGACGAAATCGACCAGTGAAAAATGTCCAACGGAAAATTTTTTGTATTTTAAAAAATGAAAACTTCAAAAATTCGTATCTCCGGATCGGTTGAACCGATTTTAATGAGTAAAAAGGAACTTCGGTCTAAAATTTTGTGTAGAGTCCAGAAAAAATATTTTCCGATGGGTACGTCGCAAGGGGGGAAGTCAAAAGGTTCCTTAGTCTACGATAAAATTTCTTGTGAATTTTTTGGCGCGTAAGACCCCTACTACTGTGGGGCCATGATTTACGCAGGGCCATCGCAAATTTGACGGTTCACATTTTTGCGGTGTGCTCTTAAGGATCTACTTTAAAAATTGGATAATTATCGTCTCATAATCTGTAATTTTCATATCTTTTTTCACTGATGAAAGTAAATTTTTTACCTCTGGTGTGTGATCTTCGAAAAAAGTTGCTACCAACGAAGGTCTGGGTTCTCAGCTTTGAGACCTCATTTCAGAAATCTGTGCGTGCCAAAGTGGAGCCATCACCTTGAGCTCTAGAACTAGGAATCCATGAGCAACGTTCGCCACCACAGTGCTGCGATGGACTTTTACTATACCGTAAAATGTGCACTTATCGTGTGGAACAAACTTCATTCTTGTTATGTCAATAACAATGAAGTTCTTGCCGATGCCGAAGCAATGAAGAAGCAATGAAGCTGTTCTAAATGTACTAATCTTTAAGACAAGTTTGCCAACAACATTAATCTATACAACGAAGATGTTGCAGATTAACGTGCGTACCTAGCAAAGCTTTAACCGCACGGCCTTCATGAGCGAAGAATCGGGCATGCCCAATTAACGCGAGTCACCTCGGCGGCTCTTCCTAAAAACAAACCTCCGATATCTAGGTAAGGCCCGAGTAACTATCAGCTCTCTACTGTATTTTCGCCAACCTGGCTGCCCAGGAAGGACTAAGGGCGCAGTCAGTCAAATTCAACACGTGACCCTCTTAGGTAGGGGGTGGTGAAAAACTACCTTCTTTCTTCTGGACCGGCTAAGGAAACCATGGTGTCGCTACTCACAAGTGGGCCAACGGGACGATGCAAGCAAAGTTCGTTGGCGACCACCCTTGTTGTAGGTAATCTATACACGAAGTGATTGCAGATTAACGTGCGTACCTGGCATAGCCTTAACCGCACGGCCCCCATGGGCGCGGAATTGGGATACGCCCAATTAGCGTGAGTCGCCGAAGTGACTCTACCCTCCGCGACCTAGGTGACGCCCGAGATACTATCATTTCTCTACTGTATTTTCGCCAACCTGCTAGGGGTGCAGTCACCTATTTCAAAGCGCAGACTGTTCTGCCGCAGTCCACTAAGTCCCACAGCCCCCGCGTTGCAGCGCCACTAGGCCCCTCAACCAAGTGCTGGGGCCGGATGCGGCCATGTCGTATGAAACTTTACCCACGGGGTCCCCCAGTCCCGCGGTACCGAATTTACCCTCGGTGCGGGCTTTCGCGGTAAGGCTCTTAACCAGACCACTTCGGTAGGGGTGTACGCAATCACCCAGGCACCGCTGAGCCTACTCAGGAAACCATGGTGTCGTCACTCACCAGTGGACCAACAGGTCCAAGCAAGAAAAGACCGTTGGCGACCACCCCTGTGGTAGGTAATCTATACAGAAGGAAGCTCGTAGCTGGAATTTTCTTTATGGCGAAGAAGCGCTTTCAAAAGCTTTAGAACAAATATTTTTCATCTTGACACCTCCTGCCTCATTGAATTTTAAAGCTCGGCAATCTGCAACCTAGTGCCAAGTTAAGAACAGGCAATGAGACATAAGGTAGCACAATTAGACCTAATTTCGAAGCCTTACGAGATTTTAGGACAAAAAAATAACATTTTTAATGGAACTAAAAGCCCCAAACACTGAGGATAAGTTCATAACATCGGACAGTACCCCGACATTCTGAACATTTTCGATATCGGTTTCAGTATTATTTTCAACTCATTCGAAAGAGCTTCCGATTAGCAGTAACATATTAAAAAAATACTTACCGGCGTGAGTAAGTTGGTGTTTGTCCACATTTGATTTCTGGGTGAAACGTTTACCGCACACAGAGCAAGCAAAAGGCCTTTCACCTGGAAATTGAAGAAAAATCGTAAAGTTACTAATTATAAACGTCTAAAGTTCGCTTGTTTATGTGTCTATTCGCCTATTTATGTATCTATTTATTTGTCTGTCGGTCACAAAACATTAACCGCATAATAACACGCGTCCGTCCTGCTTGAAGAGTTCCGAGGAACTAAATCATCACGTGGAGAATATGCTGGAACGAACGTGGAATGGAAGAAACGTACAAAATAATTATTAATGACTGCATGTATGGGCGCGTTTTAAGGCGCATCGGTTAGAAAAAAGTTTTATTTTGATTTCGACATAGTTGCTAGTAAGCGTCATGGTCACCGGAAAATTTTATGGAATAATACTGTTTTTAATTTTGCAGCTTTGTAGTGACACCAGTCGATTTTTCGAGTAGCGAAATTTGTTCATGTAGAGGGTATGTGCGCTGGGGTTTCGACGACTGTGTCTTCAAGACAGTCTCTAGCCTTAGGACTACATCCTACACTTGTCTAATCTAATCGGCTCTCAGAGACAATTTTGCTCGTAAACAAATTATTTGAGTTGCGCCGACTCTACATTTTTACTGAACATTGGACAAGTCTATGATGTAATCCAAACACTCTAGTCTCTAGCGGCTTTTTTGCTATGCAGAAACTCCTTCGGGAGGAAATGGGGTCTGAAGTCGAAGGGAAGTCTGTGGTTGCACAAGGCTGTAATTAGGCCCATGCTTAGCCACGGTTGTGTGGTATGGTGCCCTAGGCTCGAGGTTGAATATGCGCGTAAGCTGCAAAGTGAAATTCAGAGGCTACTTTGCATTTGCATTACTGGTGCTATGAAGACAACAGCAACCGCTGTCATGGAAGCGCTACTGACCCTGCCGCCGCTAGAGGCGATAATCAGAGATGAACCTTTGGCTGCCGCAGATGGGATCTTAATTTTCGAAGTGGACATGCGAAAACTATCAGAATGATCTCTGACTCGATTTTTGGCATGTTACAAGACGATTCGGAGTAGGCAAGACAGGCTAGATAACTGGCCTGCTTGCTTACCCGGTGACTGCGTGGGAAAAGCGGAAAATGTAATATGAGAGCGGTCTCAGCTGCCTTAATCTTAGAAAATTGTGAGTTTGAAACGAAGCTTCAGAATCGCTTTTTTGAGCTTCGTACTTAGAACCAATCTCACGATTTTTTAAGATTAGGGCAGTGGAGACCGCTCTCATATTCCATACAGATAGAATGGCCCACAGATGGATCGAAAACATCTGTTGGAGTGGGTGCTGGGGTGTACACCCTGAACTCGGGGGAAGGAAATCAATTCCATCTGGGAGTCATTGCGAGTGTCTTTCAGGCAGAAGTCTTCGCAGTGCTTGTAGGAGCTCGCGAAGAACTGTCAGAGGGCGAGCAAGGAAAGCAGATCCTTATATGTTCAGACAGTAAGGAGATGATCAGAGCACTGGTTTCACTTTCACCAGTTACCACTCCCAAACTTGTGAAAGAGTGTAATGATTTACTGAACCTGATAGGTTTGAATATTTAGATCATTTTCATCTGGGTAGCCGGACACTCGGGAAGGAAATGAGAGGGCGGATGATCTAGCTAAGGCGGATGCTATGGCTCTCGAGAACGGCCCTGAACCGTATGTGCCGACTGCTCAACCAATTTGTTTGAAAGCACGGAGAGATTGGGTGATGCAAAGGCATGCGGAGTACTGGAACAGGTACAATGTAGGCGTTCATACAAAGCACATCGTCCCGAAACCCAATTTGGAATGGGCCAAGGGTCTGCTAGAGATGGGCACGAATCGCATTAGGAGGGTGGTCGTAGCGATTACTGGACACTGTGGGCTAAACGGGCACATGAAAAAGATGAGGTTTTCGGGGTTTTCGGCAACTTACAGATGCTCGTGCGGATCAGAAGAAGAAACGGGTATTCACGTGATATGCGAATGCTCCAAGTTCTTTCAACTGAGACGCAGGCTGTTGGGAGGCTACGTCGTGCAACCGTCAGATGTTTTCCAACTGTGGCCTGGTATTTTGGACAGGTTCTTGGAGTCAACAGGACGGTATGACAGACGGTTTCTTTGGCAAAGTCTCAGAGTTTTATTACTAGAAGTGACTAGTATTGGTGAAAATTATGGGAAGCTCGGTGGAAACAGCAGTACGGGGAAAACGGTAGAATGTGGGAAAACGGCAGTACGGTAAAAACTTTAGTACGGAAAAAACGGCAGTACAGGGAAAAATTGAGAGTTCGGTGAAAACGGTAGTACGGGATAAACGGCAGTAGGTGGGAAAACTAGATACTAACTTCTAAAATATCACTGAATTTTATTTCTTATTCATCTACATCACGCTTTTGCATATTTCGGTGTAAGGTCCTTAAGCTACAAATCTCCGACCTAGCAACCGAGAATCCTTCTGCCGGCATAGCCCCTAGGGGCGAGAGATTCAACTAATCAACTAATATGCATCATTCTCACTACCACCGACACTTACCAGAATGAGTGAATATGTGACGTTGAAGGTTCGTCAATTGCGAGAATTCCTTCTTGCACATATCACACGAAAATTGCTTGGCTCCGGAATGTAATTTCTTATGGCAATGCAAGCTACTCGGCGAAGCAAAAACTCGTTTGCATTTTTGACATTGGTATTTCTTCTTTTCGGATTGGTGCGATATCAATCGATGGGCAATCAGTTCTTGTTTCGTATTGAAAATCTTGAAAATATATTGATGAAAGTAAATTTGCGCACGGATAGATTGCGTTGTTAATTTACCCGATGGCAGTCACCACATTGCAAGTCACTACAATCTTGTTCATTTTCGACAATTTCGTTTTCGTCGAATATGTGAATTTCAGACTTGGTTGCAACTGGATGCACCACTTCATCGGATTCAAGTTCGATTTCTTCTTGCTTGTGGAAAAACAAAACAACAATTTATGAATGTTTGATGAGAAAACGGTGTTGGTATATACTGACCACTTCAAAATACATTTTCTTCTTCTTAAATGCCTCGAAAAATGCCGTAATTTTTATTTGCGATCATCCACGCATTTAGTGAACTGTCAAATTATAGTCAATTTCATCGAAGAAAATAGTTATTTACTGTCTTCTGGGAAATTTGTAGTTGAGACGTGTGGGAAGTTTATATTTCAAGCGTAAGGCGAGGAACCAGCTTTGATAGCGTCTTTGTGATAGGAACTTTTGTGATTTCACAAAAGATTCATGATATCATGAAAGTACTTATCGATCGATAAATTTTTTATGATGTCACAAAAAATGTATGATACAGAGAGGTACATTTCGCTTAAAACAGTTTTCGGTTTGTTAGAGTTTTAAATGTCATTAACTTGGTTTGTACGTGCACGTTGCGTATCTTTCTTACGTATACATCTTATGTAATGTGACATTTAAAACTCTGACATATCAAACATATCTAAAAAGTGTTTATGTATATTTCGCCAGAAATGTGCCATTTTTCGCACTGAAAACCAGACTTAATTTGACGTTTTTTGGTCAAAATTCGAAGTCGACTAATAAAACCATATTAGTCCAGTTCGAACTGGACTATTATGATTTTATTAGTCGAGTTTCATTCATAAGTTGACGTTTTTCAATGGCTGCTTCATGAAATGTTCAAGTTCATTTCGAAAAAATTGAAGAGTATAATTTGCGTGTTTTGTGCTCAAAATGGCTTTTTGTGCAAAAGATACATAAAATTTTATATCCAACATGTACTACATGTCGTTCATATGTGCTCTATTGGTGAAAAGTCCACTGGTTGCCGCCCTGGGACTTTTCACCAATCTCGCACAATATGACCGACATGTAGTACATACGTGGTGCATAAATAACTATTAAATCCAAATATACCGAACTGTATAAAAAATTATCGATAAGTTTGATCGAAAATTCATGACATCACAAAAAATTTGTGACATCATGGAAATTGAGTGCCGAAAAATTTCGTGATGTAAAATTTTTGTGACATCACGAAAATTGGGCGACAAATAATTTTGTGACAACACAAAAATTTCATGATGGAAAATGAATTATCAATGTTATCGAGATCTCTCTGTAGCTGATAGGGTGCTGTGTAAAAAAGAGATTTCGGGGTTTCAAGATGATATTTTTCCATACACAATTCATTACTGTATTGTTCTCATTATTATGAAAACTTTTTTATGATCTGTCGGTTTGTATGTTACTTCTCTCTTTCTTTCAGAATCTATTAATAATTTTTTTCTCGAGAATTAGATACAGAATTTTTCTAAAATTTTCAGGGAACGTCAGTCTCGGTCCCAAATGAAAAATTTCATCGGCCGCTGTTCCAGGAAAATTATGGAAAATTCGTGATACCTGGAAGAGAATAATTTTGAGAGTTTTTTTAGTCATGCTCGAGAGTTGTAGAGAAAGTGACATATATCATTTCCGTATATACAAGTGGGGATCGCCAGCGTCAGCTATGGCAGCCACGCGAAGGGCCGATAATTTTTTATGATATAAATTTTTTGTGACATAAAAAATTTATCGATCGATAAGTACATTCATGATATCATGAATTTTTTGTGACATCACAAAATTCCTATCACAAAAAATTTGACGCTCTTAAAGCTGGTGGCGAGCAATGCATCCCACACGTAGAAACAACAAGGAAGACAGTACAAATTTTGTCATCCTTGGGCCAGTAAAATCCAAAAAATCGATTTTGAACGAGACGGTAATAACTCATTTTCCATCCACAAGCATGAAAAGAAATTTATATTTCTGACAGTTTTTTGAACTTTTTGCCCGACCGTAAGCACAAAAACTGTGATATTTCAATAAATTCGCATTCATTTCTTATTATAGGTTTCGACAGCAAAGTGAATCTTAGCGACGGCACGGTTTTTGATGCATAATTTCCAAAGTTTGCAATCGAAAAAGGGCAAAATCAATACTCTGATATGGAATTGACTATACTTTGACATTAGAAAAAGCTATTACTAAAAGCGTATGCGATTCTTCTTACTTCAAAACGATTGACATCACGTGTACGGCGGATCATATTAACAAAAAATGTTCAGCCCGTCCAGCCGTTGACGCTGACATTTGTAAACCTTCTAAAGGTTTGACAAAATGGGAAATCGGACTTTTTATTGTCTTTTGTTTGATTTGATTGACACAGGAAGATTTTCTAGTGACACGATGACATGAGCCATAAACAAAACATTGTCTATTTCTAAAATGTATTGTCGTACTTTTTCTACACATATAACGAAGAAATCTCAGGTAGTTGTTGACGTAAGTCGGCTAAGCACTGAACGCGCGGATTGTAATCTGACTTTGTCTCACTTTTCTTTGTCCCTCCACATGTCTTCTTTTTTTGTAACAATCTGAAGCTAATCTAAGAACACTCAATCTCCAAAGTCAATAACTTGTAACCTGGAAACGGTATTTTTGTCTCACTTTATTAAATTTACGTCAAGATAATTAGGAACTTTTTACTTCTGTGCAGGTTTTTGCGGGTCGGGCATAAGGTCGACCTTAAAAAATATGTCTTTGCTTTGTTGTTAAGAAAACTCAGCAGAGCATTCTTGCCTACATAAGTATAAATGGGTTTAACCTAGTGCTCTGGGTCGGTCTATAGGTCGCCTCTAGCGAATTCCTACGTCGCTTGTAGATATTAGTTAACATTATAAGTTTATAGTCCAGATCAGTATTGTAACTGATGTGGACCAGTGCTGATCAGTTCCAAAACTGATTTGGTTTAGTAGTTTGCAGGGCCGTATCTAGGTACTGGCGGGGGAGGGCTCCGCCCGCCCTGAGATATCTGGCGCCCACCCTCAGATTTTCGAAAATGCAAGCAAATTTAGTCAATTTTGATTAATTTGGGCCATGTTTGCTTTTAACTAGTGTACAAATGAAACACGGTTTCGAAAAATTTCGCTCGCTTCGCTCGCATACTTTCAATTCCTTTTAAAATTTTGCATTTAAAGAACTTTTAATAGAGATACATTCTATGTACGATTTCTTACTTTACTTTTACGATTTCTGCTTAGCGCAATATGTGTAAAAATAATGTTGAAATTTCAATGTCATGGAATGCTGTTGGACAATTCAATTTGAATTAAAAGTCGCAAAAATTTCGCCTGCGGCGCTATTGTCATTACTTAATTGTGTTGTGACTACTTTTCGTCGTGGGAAGCAAACTACTATTTACAGACTCAATTTGTAAACTTTTTAAAAGCATGGGCTCGTGAGAAAACTTGCTGAGTATAACATATCACATAAGGATATATTTTGCTTTATTTCTATAACTTTTTCATTCTGAAGGCGCACGCCCACCCTGAGTTAGCTGTCTAGATACGGCTCTGATTAGTACTGATCCGTATCAGTTTTAAAACTTATCAATACTTATCTGGATCAATTTTCAAACTGACCAGTACTGATTCATATCAGTTTTGAAACTGATCAGTACTGATTCGGGTCACTTTTAAAACTGATCAGTACTGATCTGGGTCAGTTACAATACTTTGACATAAGAAAATGCTAAAAGCGTGGATTACATTCGTTAACGTAGATTCGAAAAACGAATGCTGACATGTGAACAATGAATCGTCTTCCGGGTGTTTCCGGCTGTGGACGTTGTCGAAACGATTCAATTTGGGATCAAAATTAAGTACAAAAAAAAAATAAAATATGACATTCAAAAAAAGTTCGAAAATCGGCTCTCAGTATCGAAATGTCTCGACATTCATTTTTTATTATGTTACATCGCGAAATTACCTTTGAAACCAACTAACGGGTGGCGTTTGAGGTATTTCATAGTCGGACCAGTCACCCACATTTGATGCAAACTGTCAACATCTACGGTTCAGATGGTATCACTCTATCTACAGAATCTTTGTGTGACCGGAATAGTCTTTTCTTGCGAAATAAATAGAATAATTTAAAAATGAGTGTTACGATAGAACAACAGCGTCAGCGAGTAGAGCAAGAGATGACGAAAAATGTAGATGACTTGGACAGGTCATTCTTAAGGAAAATTCAGGTAAAGCAACTGTTAGAAATTTCGTCAGTTTTGAGGTTATATTCACAGAGATAATACGGCAGGTGACAAATGAACGGGATTGTTCACATAGTTAAACAGTTAAATTGCAGAAATTCTTTGCTCTTAGAGGAAGTCTCGATTAATTATTGACATTGAGATAAAGCTTCCTTTCGAGATGCGCCCTCATACATCTCTATTCGATATTTTTAGCCTTACACTTAGAGAATAGGAAATGTGTACATCGTATTTACACTCGCGATTTCTTCCTTGTTTTTGATTTGTGTAAACTGCGAACTGACATACGTTGCATATATTCAAAATTCTTGAAGTGTATGGAACGAACACCTAATAGTTGAGTAAACTGTACTTTCAGGCTGATATGCATTTCTGCGCCGCCAAATGTTGTGAAGACAAAACGTCAAGCATTGATTCTGTACAGGCGTGTGTGGAACGATGTTCCGTGCCATTAAACAAAGCCCAAAGATATGTTCACACGGAACTAGAAGGATTTCAGGGTCGCTTACAACGATGCGTTATGGTAATTTCGACATTCAAAATAGTTTCTTGTTCCCACACATCAAGCGTTTAATATTTCAGCAATGCAACGATGAAATCAAAAATCAAATGCCACCATCGCCATCAGAGGGTGAGGTTGCCAAATATACCAACCAATTCGAACGCTGTGCAATCAAATGTAGGACTTTCCGTCTAAATTTTATAATTTGTTGATGAATTTCTCTTTGCTAGGTGTGGACAAGCACGTCGACTTGATTCCAAATTTATTTAAAACCATGAAAACCGTACTGAACAAAGGAGCAAATCATTTACCTGACGCGTAGCTATATTCGACAGTAGATAACACTTGTAATGGTTAGAATTTCTGGTTTGATTATAAAATAGATTTATTCAAGATAACAGCTGCGGTTTGTCTATGTCTTTCTAACCGCTCAAGATATGCGACCAATGACCACGGGAAGTGAGAACGCAAAAGAATAGAACGAAAATTTTGGCGATTGAAAACGCTCGTGATGTCAAGATTTACATTTTACTTCGAAACATTCACAACATTTAAATTTGCCAGGAGGGCTCTGAAGACGTCCAGATACGGGCCTGATGATGTTACAATCTGCTCTATTGCGAACATAAGCATGAGAACCGTACGCATCAGAATAAATATGGCAAACAGAATCGATGTTCCTTCAACTCTTGCAATTACGTCGACATTAAATTGTATTGGAAATTGCCGAAAGGATATTATTGAAAAACTCGTCCGGTTATTCGGTTGGCTACACACCGCATTCACGGACAGTGCGCTTGGCTAATTCACCCGGCAGCAACAAACGAACAGCCGTTTGAATTTCCCGACTCGTAATTGTCGATCGTTTGTTGTAATGAACCAAACGGGATGCCTCAGTAGCAATACGCTCGAAAATGTCATTAACGAAGCTGGTCACGATGCTCATCATTTTGCTGTAAATACCAGTGTCCGGGTTGACTTGCTTCAACACTTTATAGATGCAGATAGCGTAACTTTCCTTACGCTTGCGTTTCTTCTTCTTATACACCTTGAAATTGCGCCTTACCGGCTTTCTTTGCAGCTTTGCCGCTTGTTTTTGATGGCATTTTCACTGTTCACTCAACGAACAAAAACCTTAAAACCGACGCAGAGCACTAAAGAGAGGCATGGACTTTCATGGACAAAAAAGTTCGGCTCTTTTTTCTCTACAACACTGAACAAAAAACCTCATCATTAGATATTAACGAAATATTCACGAAAAACCACCAACTATCGTGTAGTGTCGCGTAGTGTCGCGTAGTGTCGCGTAGCGTAAGTTGGGCCTAAACTTAAAAATCATTCAACGAATTTTCATTAATTTTTTTTTCGTTATTTCTGATGGAAGTCCATGCCTCAAAGAGCGATTTCCAAGCTTGTTTCGCAGAGACAGAAGTCAAAAAATTCCACCGATCTAGAGCTGTTCGCCGATTGGTTTTTAGTAGATCTGAGTCACCCTCGGCGTTGGGTCTAAATGACATTCTTGAACATTTCACTCTTCAGAAGACGTTTAGATGATAAACCATAGAATAAATTTTTTGGTTCAAGTAAATCGGCGTGATGATGGATTGATGGTGTCGAACAAGATCTTCGGACGCTTGGAGTAAGCAATTGGCAAAACACGACAATGGATAGACAGCGTTGGATCAGACCACAAGTGGCTGTAGCGTCGAAATCGGCGTGAGGTAAAGTTAAAAGCTATGCCGTTTGCGCTGACAATTTTTTGACGAAATCGTTGGAAATTTTGGGCGTAAACGCTGCAACTTTTGACTTCGCCTCACGCCGATTTACTTGAACCTGAAGAGTCAAACGGTCAAGGATATCGCTTAGACCCAACGTCGAGGGTCACGCCGATCTACTAAAAACCGATCGGCACGCACCTCTAAAAACCACGTTTCTGACGACTTTTTCGAAAGTAACTTCGAAAGTTCTAAATCGAATTTTTCGATTATCCTTCAGGAACAAAAATATTTACTAAATTCGGACAAGATTTACACGTTTTTGTGAAAAAACACGATGGGCTCTAGTAGAGACTCAGTTTTAGGGACCTGGCTGAATACAAGTCCAAGTGCTCGGCGCCCTTGGCCCGACAGTGCCCAGTTCAATTACATATTTGTTAAGTTTTACTCGAGTATTTTTTTGGAGATCTTGTATCTAAGGACCATGATCGATGCTCCCTCCCCTCTACTCCTTCTCGACTGGTTGCAAACGTCGTGGTAAACGCTACCTACTGATCCCAAAAATGTGAACGCTTGCAGTACATTTTTCCACGAATTCCGAATTCTATATTGACTTTTACAGGTAGAATATTTAATATTTGTTGGAGGTCAAAGTCCTCTTTGATGTCTGTCGACTGGAACTTCGATATTATTTTCCCGATTTATAAGTAGGTCAATCAAAAAGTAGTGCTCGGAGAATGTACAATGACTTTTTGAGGTCTGTTAACTGAGATTAATCGGCCTGCGGCGTCTGATTTATGATTCGCGTGGAAGAGTCTGGTCCGTCATTCAGATATTGAGGCATCAGTCACGGGCCCTGTGTACTACCATCATTGTGTAGTCATCATTAAAATCTGGAAGCCCCTTTCCAGACTTACTCTATTCACAAACAAACGTAACATTGCAAGCCCGGTCATGAGCCGGCAATTGGTTGAATCCAAGGCAGGTATAGTGCCGTACGCTTATAAAGCCGTTGGACTTTCCTGTTTGGGTATCGACCAAGGCAGAGTCGGACCACGTGTCATCCCTGCCCTACAGCACGCTCTTACTCCTCCACCGTCGACCTCGGCCACCACCTGTAGCGCCAAAAGCTTTCGCTCATTGGAATAGTCCCAACGTAACTACCGCACCACATCCAAGGCAAAATCATTTGGTCCACAAACCGATAAGGGGTGTAAACCGGAGGATAACACGAGGCTATCTGGTATCATACTTGTGAGTGTGACGACAGCTAGGCACAACAATGCTTCAGTCGTGCGGCTGTCTTCCTGATTTCCGAAATCTATAAAAATTCGACTTTATTACCACCAAGTTCAGTTTCCGACCAGTTCAGGCTTCGACCAGTTCAAATAGCAGAATATGAAGCCAGATCCTGATATGAAAGTAGCCTCTACAGCGAGACTATGTGAAGGTTGACCCAGGCCGCCTCAAAGGTGCGCAACTGTCATGTCACACCGCAACGACGCCTTCCCTGTACCCCTGAGCGATCTCGCTTGCAGACTAGCCTGCCCACCCTAGTGGCGATCCAGCCGTATCCTCGAGCAAGCCTCAGTTCTACGACCTGAGCAGGGAGTATTATCAGGCGAAAAGGTGTATGAGCGTCGTAACTGGGGAACATCACTGAGCAAGATGGCAGTCCGGGACAAATCTGCCATAGCCTTACTACTGAGGAAACAAGTCACGAATCCATACTATACAATGTCTTGCGTTGTCCCAAAACTATGTTTGCTGGTATACCAGCCAAAAATGCGTCCTCTAAAACATTTTAGTTCAATCTGTCAATAATTATTTCTGTTAGCTGCATGCATTCATTGTGAGGTTATGGTGAAACGTCATCGACAAAAATTGCGAAATCGTTGGATCGATTGGCGATGTGATGAGGACTCCAACTTCATTCGCGACCTTCATAAATTCATAACTTATATTAGTCAACATGCGTGCGCACTCATTTTAAGAACATATTTCAAAATGACTAAATCAATTTTCTAGAATCTGTACAACTAAAAAAATGTTTTAAAATATTTATTTCAATATTTTTATTATCTAAAACGAATTTTTGAAAGTGTGCCGCCACATAGACAAGTCTTTATATTTTGTCGACGATTTTGTGTTTTGCTCCGGAAAAATGTTTCGGTAAAATAAGTTTTCTAACGGAAACAATTTACACAAAAGTATAAGTCCGACGCACTTCGCCGACTTCTATAGAGTATTACAACTTCTCTCTAATTCCTTGGCCATGCATTTTTTCTCGTTGATTTTACCTTTATTCTACAGTTTTTACATGCACCACTACGTTTCAAGTAGGTTTGATGACGTAACTCAATACTTAACTATCATAAAAAACCGACACGACAGACACAGCTATTTTATCTTGTACAAACAACAACTAACTTTTCGACAATCTGCTACCAAAAACCTGAATATCTTATGGCAATTTTTCAAAAACGTGCGCCCTTTTAGGGGAGGGGTATTAAAAAGCGTACTATTTGAATGGCCACTACATTAGGAACAACCACACTACCGCGGCAACAAATATATGGCAATACGATAAAGCACTCAACTGAGGTAAGAAAAATATGTTACATAGCTCGGAATGAATAAGAAAATTCACATTTTAGTTTGACTATAGAGAGAGAAACAATTATTACAGGGAGAGAATCATAAGCTTTTGCATTTTTTATTTCCCTTTTATCTCTATTTTCACACATTTTCTTGTATTTTGTGCACGCAAAACACGGTTTTTCGATTAAACGAGTTAAAACGAAACGTTGCGCAATCTTACGATTCTCCTCCTGTATTCGATAGTTCATACATGAACAATTTAGTTTTTTTCTGTATACATGAGAGTGTTTGGTTGTGACGAAAAATATTTTCCCATCACTTGGGACGACAAGTTGCTTTCCGCGGTATGTGCACCAACACACTCTCACTATTACAGAAAAATATCTTTCAAAATACCCCAATACACACTCGATGTGTACTTTTCGCTTCGCCCGCGCGTACGTACACATCTCGTGTGTATTGAGGTATGTTGAAATATAATATTTTCCTTCTACAAAAGTTTATGTGCGAAAATACACTTTTTTCAAACTCGATGGTAAATAAGAAGTCGGGCGGGGCCTATGTAGCATCTTGACCTTCGTCGTTAAAGGCTCGTTCATTTTCAACCAATTTTACTTCTTCAACTGCTAATCGCTGTAATAACATATTGCCATTTTTTACGCATGCATACACTTCATTCATGTATTCAAATATTTTTCTATTATAAAATTAGACCTTCCCGCTTTCAAAATAAACATCCACTATCTTACGAGGTACTCTGACCCGTCAGTTATTCGCAATGTACGTAAATCTGAAAATTATCTTGTACACTTTTTGTCCAATAACGTTTGTTAAGAAAAACATCGTCGTTCGTCATTTATTTAGTTGGAAGACAGAACATTGCCCCCTCTAAGGCAAAAGGAAAAAAAAGCAACAAAAATGAGTTAATGAGTTTATATTTCATACTGACACTCTATACCTTTTTGTATGTTTCTCTTATCAACATTATCACACAGAGATACTGTACTTTTGTTTATGTACATCAAGGCAACAAAAATTTTACTTATTCTTTACTTCTGTCAATCAAAGTAGAAAAATAATAATTATAATTCTTTATTCCTTTGGAATTTCAAACAAATATTTCTATGTGGAAAGATTTTATTGAATGGCATGCTACACTATAAATGGACAGTTCTAGCACCGAGAACTGATCTATAATCATCATTTTGTAGACGCAGTTCACCATATTTTAATCAAACCAACAATTGATATGAAATTTGAAGGGACTGGAGAAACTGGTGAGACTAGGATTGACATTTTTACACTTAGAAAGCAGCCAGCGAACTTAGAACTGCTGTTGCGTCTCATTAAAATTGCACAATCAGCAATAATTTTCCCTAAAATTAGCGGGGCATATCGCAGAGTGAAACTCTTATACCAACCCGGTTTTTGTAGGTCGGAAATACGCAGTTTTCATTGTATAGATTTTCGCATAGAGAGTTTCAAAAGCGTAATGTACTCACTGTCCTCCACTGATAAGGGGCCATTCATAAATGACGTTCGGTTATTTTGACAATTTTCCGACTTCCTCTACACCCTAGTCCGAATTCGTCCGGTTTTACTGTAATCCCCGAAAATAAAAAATTTGAATTCACCAAAAAAAAAAAAATATTTTTTAAGAATGAATTCTTTTGCCATTTTTATGTACATTTTTCTTCTAACAAACTGTCAAACTACAGGAAAATTTTTGGCTGTCAGCGTTTCTCTCTCAACAAACAACCTCGGGCATGCTCCCAGTTATAAATTCTTGAAATTTCACAAAACCACGACTTCTCAACCGAACGTCACGCTTCTAATAACCCCCTCTCCTCCCACCGTCCGAATTCGTCCGGTTTCCCTATAAACCCCCACCCCCCCATACGACCAGACGTCATTTATGAATGGCCCCTAAGTCAAATACTTAAAAAAAGGAATAACATTTTGTTATTGCCCTAGATCTCTAAACATACGTAATTTCCTTTCTGAAAATTACGTTTTAACTATTTTGTTCGATAAGCAGAAAACTAAAACTCGAGTTGGACGGTGAGTAATAGTTCCCTACGTGCATCTTTCGAACGGGTTATTTTAGACAATTTGTTCCGGATAGACATGGATGGCAAAATGAAATTCTTGGAATCTCGGATGTATTCCGATCCGGACCCTCAATAAAAGAGATGTTTTCACTTTGAACGTTTATTGAGAAGTGAAGTGTTCTGAGAACAGAACATCATAAACAACTAGATTATTATCAGATTCTTTTATGGACACTATGTTGTTCACATTTCCACGAGTGCAAGTTATTGCCGAGTGACAATTCCAACAGAAATTACGTCCACATAAATTGTATTGGAAATTGCGGAGAGGGCAATATTGAAAATCCGTCCGAAGCAACGCTGTAAAAAACCCTTCCGAAATTGACCCCCCAATAGACAAAAATGTTCACTTCAATTTTCTGTATAACATTGCAAAAAAACATTTTTTCGTCTAGGGTCAACCTCAGGACCGACCTACAACCATAAGGAAATGTCTCGGACACATTTAAAAATGTTTCCCTCAATTTTCTTTACAAACACAGCAAAAAAAATGTTTTTGTCAAGGGCAGACCTTAGGACTGACCTGGGGTCCTAAGTAGAGGCCTTGGACATATACTTACAAAAATGTTTCCCTTAATTTGCTCTGCAACATAACAAGCACAAGCGCCGGGCCCAAATTTGTTTTTGGATATAATTCGGTACTCAGTTACCTCTCAAATAGAAAAAGAATCAACAAATTCGTTTAGGATTTACCCGAATAATGTAAACAAACACGAAACTCAGTTTTAGGGTCCTGGCTGAGTCCAAGGGCTTGTAATAAAAAAATTTCTTTCGCAAAATGTGTGAAATTCCTAGATCTTTCAATTTTTTTTCAAAATCGGAAAATACTTACTCGAGTTATGTACAAAAAACACGTAGGGCTCTAGCAGAGACTCGTTTTTAGCGCCCCAGGTAAGTCCAAGGGCTCAAAATCAAAAAAGTTTCTTCCATAAATTGTCGTCCGTGCCCAGACCTTTCAAACAAAAAGTTTATGAAAATCGAAGAAGATTTACTCGAGTTATGTAGGAAAGACCAAAAACCACTTAAACAGGTCCATCTTGACGGCCCAATCCCATAAAATATTTTTCAATAATTACCGTTCGGTTGAGTTTTACTCGAGTTATCGTGTTGACGCACGGACGGACATTTTTTTATTGCTGATTCGTCATCGATTCTACTCCCTAATCTCGGATCGAAATTCGACTGATTAGAAACGTCGTGGTAAACGCAATAGACCCCTCTTCGAAGAACTTCGTTCTTCGTACGGGTTTTGAAAATATAAATTAGATTGAAGGTGTGAGGGGGGTCAAATTTTTAAGTTTGACAGGAACCTAGACAATTTGTGCTTTGTTCCCTTGCCCCCTCCTTTCTTCGTTTATTTGACAAATATACTGAAAAAGTTTACAAAAAAAGAAATAAATTTTCAAAATTGGTTGGTATTAAAATTTGTAAACGTGAATTTGAATGTCAACTTTGTATGCTTGTGAAATTTCCGAGCTACGGTGTGTTTCGTCATATCCTTGTGAGGCCGTTCCAAGTCAGTAGTTTGTATTCAGGTTACCATTCCAACCTGCCTGTTCTTTTAAGAAAGGAAGCTAGGTCGTTCACTTTGATTTTATCGATTGTTACGTCGTTTGGGCTGAGTTCTGGCTTGCCCAAGATCCGTTGTCTGTGATGTCTATATCTAGGGCAGACAATAATCATGTGGAAACCAGTTTCTTCGTTATGTCCGCAGGCACAACTAGGGTTATCTACATATCCTATAACATTGAGGTATTTGTTGAGTCCGCAGTGTCCTGTTAGGACCTCAACTACTCTCTTAATGTTAGGCCTATCAAGGTTCAATAAACAGTCACTGAACTTCCTTAGAGGAGCCTTGCAGAAGATTTTTGAGTGCTGCCCCCTTCGCAATAGACCCCTCTTCGAAGAACTTAACTCCGTTCTGAAACTGTGCATGCGCATAGAGCAAAATTCTCTTTAATGTGCATGCGCAGTTTCAAAAAGGAGTGATATTTTTTAAAGTGTAAGTCCAGCCTAAGTATGGATTTGTGAGAGAAAATTGTAGAGTACATAACGCTTTTGTTACTACCTCCTAACGGACGAAATCGCGAGAAATCTTTTTGAAAAACCCATTTCTTTCGGCTTCGTTGCTCGTAAGATTCTAATAATAAATTATTATTTTTTATCGAACAACGGAAGTAGTTCGTTGGACTCATTTTGTTTTACGCTGACTTATTTTCAAAGCTCTTCATGTATTTTTTAACTTTAACCTTTATACATAACGATTGGGTGAATGATATAAGATGAAGTTGTTTTTAATAAATAACCGATTTCGTGAAGCAAAACAGGAAAACAATGTTTTTGTTTTCATTTACGCACTTTTCATAATTTAGACGTATTTACCGAGGCTTACACTTTTCAGTTAGTTTGTGGAAGGATTACGAGCATTTTTTTTTTGAACAATCTCTCAGTAAACACTTCTGAGTAAATAATCGTGATTCATAGTTTACCATTCGAAGTGGAAATGTTATGAAAAATTCAATTCAAACACTCTTTTATAACGTCGACGTTTCCAGAGTATTTGCAAGTGTTTTTCGGAGCAGTTTTTATGGGAAAGCTTGAATCTAGTCAGGTGCCTCTTTCTGATATCCTGAAGTGGATACATCAAATCATTAATCCATCATCACAGAATGGAAGAGGTCGAAAACGTTTCATCAAAAACCCTATCGTCTATCTTTATTTTTAGCATTATTTACTTTTTTTCAACACACATGATTAGCGTCAGTTATTAATTATTTAGAGCAAACTGCTTTTCTATAGCGGAAATATAGAAGCACATGTTTTTCGTATCATATCACGATTGTTTTCTCTATGTAGAAAAATTTATTTTCAAGAAATTTATTTATAATCTGAAAATTGCCTGTATTTAGGGATCAACTTCATTACTTAATTTTAGTCCAGGGGAACGACGCACTGGTATCAACTCGGTCATTACTGTCATGGAGGTTGACGATGCATACAGAGGAGTGCGCCGCGCCGTGGTCTTACGTCGGCTACAGATCAGCTTTAGGACTGCATCTACAGAATAACAATGTATAGGACAGTTGCAATTAGTCGGCATTCTAGTACGATTTTATTCGAAAATGTTACTGAAAATAGGTGCTTAAGGAAAACGCTGACATTTCAGCTCATTCTCAGCTAAAGCCGCGCGCCGACGTTTCGTCTTCAAGACAGTGTCTAGCAGAGCCTATTATTTGGGAACAAATTCCTAAAATTCACTAAACTTTCCCAAAAGTTCCCGAAAATTCCTAAAATTTCTCAAAAATTCCCAAAACTTCCTAAAAATTGCCAAAATTTCCCAAAAAAATATAAAAAATTTCCAAATAATAATTTAATAGTAAACTTTATGATGAAGGGCATCTCTTTCCAGACAAGTTGAAAATTCGAAATTTTGGAATGTCTGCTCAGCAAAATGTTTATTTTTAAATTTCAATCTTCATAATAATGTAACACAATGGCATTGTTTTCAACTGGTTATAAGCGTTGTGAGGGACTGAAATCAAAATTTCCCCAAATTTCCCAAAAAAGTATAAAAAAATTCCCAAATAATAGGCTCTGTTTGCTCTGGTGTCTAGCCTTACACTTGTCCAATGTTCAGCAGAAATGTAGAGGAGAGTTGCATCTAATCGGCTCCCAAAATCAATTTTGCTCGTAAATGTCCCTGGAATAAATTGTTTGAGTTGCCCTGACTTAAAATCGAACATTTGGTCGCATTCGGCTGACAATCTATAAGTCGGCGCAACTCAAATAATTTGTTCGACTGACATTTACGAGAAAAATTGTCTTTGAAAGCCGATTAGGTACAACTCTCCCCTACATTTCCGCTAAACATAGGACAAGTCGAGGATGTAGTCCAAAGGCTAGAGACTGTCTTGACGACCAAGCCGATGAAACGTCTACGCACGGCTCTACTCTCAGCCGAATATCAACAAAACATCGGCGCGCTTCAAATACCCCCTGTATTCAATAAGTCATTGTTTCAATAAGTCATCGTAGATACAAGTAGGCGAACGAATGCTTCTTTCGTATGATTTGTTCGGAGAATGTACGATAACTTCTTGAACTCCAAGTATATCTATTGGCAGTGACATTTTCGGACGAAGCGTTGTAATCCTCTAGAGTGGAGCCAGACCAGTGGCCCAGACGAGACCACTTTCAACACTACAAAGACGAAAAACTGGTGCACATTTACAGACCTCCTGTGCATATGGTGATCAAAATTGTATTTCCTGGTGATCAAAAATTTATTTTTCGGTGATCAGTTACACATATGTCTTAATGTTTAAGCGTGTTCCAACGATTTCAATTAAAACCGGCTAGGTATTTTAGCGTCACACTCCACCTAGAGGTGTTAGCCGGTCAATTTCTCTCAATGTATATGCCTGAGTGTATGGGTGTGATTTTTACATAACTTGTGAGTGAAAAGTTACTTTCGTGGTATGCGCACCAACACACTCTCGCAAATGAAAAATGTCTTTCAATGATACCTCCACGTGTACTTTCGCTTGTGATTCGCACGCGCGTACTTACACATTAGTGGGGTCCAAAATCGTATGGGAAAATTAAGTTGTCGAAAAGTTCGGAGCTCAACTCAGAAATCGATGCTAAATGTGCCGGACAAGATCCGAAGATATTTCGTGACCTTGACATTGTCTCTAAGGGCAAGTTCGGTTATTTTGAATCACAATAGTCTAGCGTAGACGGCAAATTTGGTGCGAATGGACACATCGGTTGGTTTGCTGTCTATGTAAGCCCTAAACTTATCGGTATATTGAAAGTTATTTTTTTGTAATAGGTTAGAGTGTGCATACCGCAGAAGACACCTTTCCGTCCCTAGTGATGATAAGTTTATTTGTTATCCGAGTGGAAAAAATATTGAATTCCAGCAAGAGCGAAAGTTTGCGGCCAGAGCGGAGTGAGTTGGGCTTCAAAGTTCTCCATGAGGGTAGTACCAAACTTTTAATGCATTCACGTGCTAATTACCGTTTTTATCCACGAAACGAAAACCTCAATTTACTAAAACGTTCGCATCAACAAAAAGAAACCATAGCAACACAACAACATACCATATGAAACAAATCATCATCAGGCGACAAAATTACCTCCCAGGGAGAACAAATGGTGAGAAAATAAGAATTTCGTCGCCCGAATTGTCATTAGACGAAACTTAAACAAAACGTTATATTCTCATCGCATTTGAATGATTTGAATATAGAAAATAAGGTAGTTTAACCCGCACGGATGAATAATATTTCTCGCCGCAGATTGGAAAGTAGTTACTAGTTAGTTACTAGTAGTTAGTAGTTTCCACGTTACACTGAATGAACATTTTGTCGTGGAAACACTCGTTTTCTCACGCGCAAGCACAAAAAATATTGTGTTACACTTGGGGAGAAAATTAAATTCCAACTCGAGCAGGTGAATGCATAAAAAGCATGTTACTACCCTCAGAGAGAAAATTAAAGTCCAAGTCCTCGCTCCGCTCTGGCCGCAAACTTTCGCTCTTGTTGGAATTCACTATTTTCTCCCCACGTATAACAAAATACTATTACGTTCTTCCAATACACTCTCACCGCATACAAAAAAAAAATTTGAAAGCTCACTAGCCAGGTGCATGCTATACTTAAGGAACGATCGTTCAGCAATTCCGATAGTGACAGCAACAAGTGAGAGCAGGAAAAAATTGACCTATTTAGTCCAAACGGGACTAAATGGCTTCGAATATAGTAAACCAGTGGCGCCGACTTGGCAATATGAGTAGCGGTACATTTTGGAGATGATGTAAATATTTCATTGTATTGAAGTTATTTTAGGTAGCCTTTCTGGGTGTTGTCCAGAACAAAAGTCCTTTCCTTCATCCTTAAAAGTTCATTTGAATGTCGAAAAACAGGCTAAAACTTATGTATTTTTGATAAGAGCAGAGCTAAATTTAGTAAAAAATGGCGTGTTTTTGAGAGTTCAAACTGATTTTTGAGCGTGAAGGAGACGACTTTTGTTTTGGGCAACGCTCAGGAATTCTACCTAAAATACTTCAAAGAATACAATGAAATGTACCTTTACTCATATTGCCAAGTCGGCGCCACTGTGGTAAACTCACTAAAAAACCCCTGATGCCATCTGACAATACCATGGGCAACACTTTGAACGATACATAATGCCAAGTTAACCACTGTGCGCTTTCCATATTTATGATGGTGATTTAATTATGGAGAGTCTGGCTTATTAATTTCGCCTTAATCTCTGGTGCAATGATTTCGAAATAATTTTAATTTTTTTTTTAATTTTTATGTGTCAAGTGTGATCGTTAAATGTGATAGAGTCCATAGCTTATATAAATGTTATGTATTTACAAAGGTAAGGGCCATGCTATTAACACGGACACCTACTAATGTAATCAAAACTTTTTTCTAGCGTTTGATGATGAGACTTGAGATTATTCTTACAAGAAAATAAGTACATTGTTGTACGTTCAGAACTGTTGGTGTTCAAAGCCAATGAATGAAAACTACGACGTTTAGACGGTAAGTAAACTTATTAATAAATAAACAACTTTGCTCTTGAATAAGAATTACTTTTTTGATTGTCGAAATTTATCGACAATCTGATAATAAAATAGAGCTGCTCCACTTCAAAACTGTTTTCATTTCTACTGTCTACTGATGTATGAAGCTAAAAATTTGGAGGTGAAAATTGCAAAAAAAGGGTAGCTCATTAAGAAATAATCCAAACATATGCAAGGGATCCATACGTATCAGAATAGATGTGGCAAACAGAATAGGTGTTACAAAAAGGCTCGAACATATCTAACTAAATATTGCCTTAACTCTAAAGTATGTGCAATTACTTCCTCATTAAATTGGATTTGAAACTGCCGAAAGAACAATAGCCTACAGGACTTAGCAGATGCCTCTGACCCATACCTCCATGGACAATAAAGTTCGCCTCTTTTTTCTCTACAACACTGCACAAAGAACTCACTATAAAAGGAATATTCACAAAAAACACATAGAAGGGACCCGTACGTAGCAGAATAGATGCGGCAAACAGAGTTGATGTTACGAAAAGACTGGAACGTATTTAAGTAAATGTTGCGTTCACATTAGACTGTATTGGAAATTGCCCGTAGGGCAATTTTGAAAAACCCGTACGAAGTAACGGTGTAAAAAAATTCTCCGAACGCACAAAATTGACCTCCAAATAGAGAAAAATGTTCTCCTCAATTTTGTCTACAACATAGCAAAAAACTATTTTTTGGGCTAGGGCCGACCTAGGACCTTAAGTAGAGGACTCGGAAACATACTTCCATAGACAAAAATGTTTCCCTCAATTTGCTCTGCAACATAGCAAAAAAAATTTTTTTATGTTAGGGCCGACCTTAGGACCGACATGAGGCCCACTTGAGCCCTAAGCACAGGCAAAAATTCTTCTATAAATTTCCGGCCGTGCCGAGATCTTTCAAACAAAAAAAAGTTTTTGAAAATCGGTCAAGATTTACTCAAGTTATCGTGTTGACGGACAGACAGACCGACAGACAGACGGACATTGTTTTTTTTGCTGATTTGTCATCTGGAGGAAACAAAAAAAGTTTTCCCCTTACTCCCGGGTTCGAATTCGCAATGTAACAAACGTGGTAGTAAACGCATCAGACCTACGTACTTCATACGGGTCTAAAAACAAATATCGTGTTGGGTCGCGTAGCGTGTGCTGGGCCCACACCAAGGACTCTATAGCCCGAACCACTCCATAGATTTTCACTAATTTCATTTTGGTGATTTTCTGATGTCCACATCTTTCCTTCAAAACCTTGAAGATCGATTTCTGTTCTAATTTCGCAGTGATGTAAGTGAAAAACCAACCTTAAAAAACCACGTTTTTCACCAATTTTTTGGCCGTTACTTCGAAATTTTTCAACCAATTTTGCCCAAATTCAATCCCGTAATCAATTTTCTGATTATCTTTCAGGAAAAAAAAGATTTTGAAAATCGGATAAGGTTTACCCAATTTATGTAGAAAAAACACGTTGGGCCCTAGCAGAGACTCAGTTTTAGGGCCCTGGCTGAGTCCAAAAGCTGAAAATCAGAAAAGTTTCTTCCAAAAGTTGTGAGGCAGGCCCACACCCTTCAAACAAAAAATCGGAGAAGATTTACTCGACTTATGTACAAAAGACCAAAAACCACCTTAACGGCCCTAGCTCATTGGCCCTTGGGCCGACAGTGTCCAGATTCAATGTCAAAGAAGATTTTTCGATTACCTTTCAGGGAAAAAAAAAGTTTTTGAAAATCGGTCGAGTTTTACTCGAGTTATCGTGTTGACGGACTATCGGACATTTTTTTATTGCTGATTCGTCATCTAAGGACCATGATCGGTGCTCCCCCTATAGGAGATCGGTTTCTATCAAAATTTAGACAAATGAGAATAGAGTCTTTGGGTTACTCATCAAAGAATCGAACCACCCAATGTCAGAATGTCATGATGAAACTCTTAAGTAATGCACCCTATGCATCTCATTATAAAATACCCTATACTTTCAAAGAACCCGATATCATAGCACAAAACGCGTAGATTGAGAGGACAAGGTAGAATAGTTCTAAGGATATCGTTAGCTAGTTAGTTTGAGTAGGCAAAGTCTGCGCTCCAACACCTAAGCCTTTAGTCCTCTAGTGGGCCTGTTGTGCATGCCTACAGTGAACTACTTAAATTCTTCTGATTAGGTTTAAGTAGTTTAATATACTCGGTCATCTACATGTAACTCCACAAACTGCTGAGCGAGAGAAAAATACCAACTGTGGAGTTACATTTGGATGACCCCGAGTTAGGTTGAATGCTCCAGATAATATTATATGGGAGAATGTAGGCTCCCAGGCATTTCGCTCTGGCTGTGATGTCAGATGGGCACTTGCATAGAAGGTGCTCGGCTGTTTCTGTGTCTCCACATTTAGAACATCCATCGCTGTTTCTGAGACCTATAGTATGCAAGTGCTTGTTAAGGTGACAGTGCCCGGTAAGAACTGAGGTCATTCTACTAATGTTCCTTTTGCTATTTAAATTTGAAATTTAGAGTTTTTATGGTTTATTTTTATGCAGTTTTTTGCTTGTCTGGCGTGGTCTACGGAGTTCCAGTGCTGGTTGAAAGCATTTGACTTCCATTTGGTAATGAGATTCTTGAAGAAAGATGAAGAGACTTTCAGCTTAGGCTCAACCCCTATTTCTGGATGACTTGCTCCAGCTTTCGCTCTGCTGTTGGCGATTTCATTACCCTCTATGCTGCTTTTAGCGGGGACCCAAAGTAGCGTGACAGAGTTCTGTTGGGCTAGTCGCTGCACGAAGTTTCTGCATCTTAGCACGGTGGGCGAGTGAATCTTGTACGCGCTGATTACTTTAAGTGCGCCTAGACTGTCCGATCATATTAATATTGAGCTTTCTCGAGTATTGTGTGATAGAGATTCTTTGCTACATTGGGCAATGCCAAATGATTCTGCTTGAAAGATAGTACTGTATTCGCCTAGCACGAAAGATTTTGCAGTAGCTGTCTGATTGCAGATCCTGCGTGATTACCGAATTTGGAGCAGTCTGAGAAACAAACCTGTGCGTTGTTCCTCGTGAAAACTTTGTTTTCCCTCCAGTCGTCTCTTGTTGGGAATTCCGTTTTAAAAGCGTTGTTGAAGCAGTATGTGGTAGCTATAGTGTCATGAGGCATTTCGAAGCTTGGAGATTCTGTGATCATGGTTTTCATGGTTAACATGACCAACGTTTGTTTTGATCAGGAGCGATGATTGATGAAGTCTGAGACATGTCGCTCTGGCCACCGCTTCTACGTGTAGTGGTTCGATGTTAAGAAGAGCTTCTAATGCGGCTGTGGGAGTGGATTTCATGGCGCCGGCAATGGGACAACGAGGCCACCAAATGAATGCTGCATATGAGATCATGGGTCTGACTATGGCTACGTAGATCCAAGTGAGGGCTTTGGGAGTAAAGCCCCAACTTTTCCCTATTGCGCTACGACACATCCATAGAGTGCCTAATGCTTTGCAGGTGCGATTAATTACATGTTGGTTGCCTTTTAGTTTTTGCCCAGAAGTTTTACCCAGGGTGACAGGTTGATTGTTTTACCGAATATGATTGGTGCTTTAAAGCCAATAATTTTCTTTTTACGTCTGAATAGAATAAATTTTGTTTTTTCCGTGTTTACTTCATGATTGTGTTGGTTGTACCAATTTTCGACAATTTTGAATGCTGACTGCAGCAATTCGCAAAGTGTACTAAGGGACCATCCATAAATTACGTACGTTTTTTTCAGTGCTGTCATCAGATTTAAATCAACAATAACTTGAAAAATATTTACTTTTGAGACATCAAATGTATGGCCGACCCCCCCATTTAGGGGGTAGTATGGGGGGGGATCGGTCATACATTTGACGTCTCAAAAGTGAATATTTTCCAAGTTATTGTTGATTTAAATCTGATGACAGCACTGAAAAAAGCGAACGTAATTTATGGATGGTCCCTAACAAAGAGGCCTACCAGTAAAATAGTTAGGTCGAAAGAGTGAGAATATCGCTCCTCCTGATCTACGGAACAGAGTACTGAGCGGAGTGTTATGTCAGAGCCTTGCGGAATGCGGGATCAGAGTGTTGCGGAGTATATTAAGAGAGTTTTGTGAAGCTTGGGCATTGAGTCTTGCGGAGTGTCTTACGGACCCCTAAGAGTTTGAATTTTTTCGGTGTAGCAACGACAATCAACATCTTTCCTAATTTCATTCAATTTTAAAAGTAAAGTCAAAGAAATTCAAAATTACATGGAAAAGATTTCCAATGATTTGCCTCTTCAATCAAGAGGCAAATCATTTGGTATTTACTCAACAGCGAATACGAATGTCCAATTATCAATGAGGTGTTATTAAATAATTTACAATAACTACCGCTACCTCAACCGTATTTGACTTGAAACAACATTCCTGCGCGTAATTCCACGACCTATTCTACACTGGCGCGAAGTAAGTAAATAAAATCGTATAAATGAATGATAACAACATATTTTCAAAATAGAAAGAACAACAATTTCATTTAAGTATATAAATGGAAGTCAGTTACAACAATAATTATCAATTTTTTTGAAATTTCAACTTGACTGTGCGGATCCCAAAGCTCCAATAAAAGTTTTCAGTTACTGTTCGAACCTGACTTGAGAGTGATATTGCTCCAGATTTCTTAGTTGTTAACGTTGTTATATTTGGATTAAGAACAACTTTACTGTTGTGTTTAAGATACTGTTGCCGTGTATAAAAAAAGGATTTTCAGTTCATTTCATAGGAAATAAAAAGTCGCTTTAAAGGATTTGTGATTTGAATTTTTTGTTCAGTTTCATCTTATTAGCTGATTTATTGGAATACAAAAAAAGGTAAATCTCGTTTTTCAATTATTTGATAGAAAAATCTAGATTTAGAAAATGGTTAAAAAAGAGTAGAGGCGTTTCAAGTCTATAACAAATGTTGTTGAAATGTATGATAATGTTCTAAGAAATCGGGAGTAATGCTGTTGAACAATTCTTTACTTACCACTTCATGTTCCTCAACATACCATCGCGACACAGATCTGTTGTTTTCCACAGTGTTAATCAGGACCCGCATAATTAATTTCGATGCAAATATTCGACAGCTCTGTGAATATTTCAACTGAAAATAATTATATATTTTCATACATTTAAATCACCACATAATCAAGAGAGTTTTATTTTTTTGTGAAGAAGACTTGCAGTGCAGTGTTTAATGTTTGATAGAACTAAGCGGATTGTTTTGTGGAGATTCCAGAGTGCCGCGTTTCAGTGTTATAATCTGAAACCAAATTCCACTCTTCTACGTTCCACTTTCCACAAAAAGTCTTTTGTTAGACAGGACAGAAAATAAAAAAATTCACCTAAATGAAATTGTCAGCGAGCATTGTCCCAAGTTTTCATTCCCAAACGAGCGTTACACCCCTTCACTTCTTGTTACAAGTTATTTCACACTAAACTCACACTTGCTGTGATGTAAAGAACCTAAGTAGTTTTATCAATTCAAATTTTTGCCTCAATTGAATATTTGAATCCTGAACTTTTAGCCAGCTGACATGAGTTACTTTGCCAGGATTTACGACGTCCGAATTTTTCAAACCCCTTGGTATTCTACGGTAAACTATTTCCTATTTTCTAAACGGGAATTGCAGATAGCAATTAGTAAAATATACTTGTGCAATGTAAATATACGTAAAAGGTTATATTTTGCGTTCTTATAGAATTCGATTCAATTCACATTGAACTTTTTGTAAGTCTTGTTTTTCCCTTGAAAATATATAAAAAATATATAAATATATAAATATATAAAAAAAGTCTATTGGCAGAGCACACCGATCATGAAGACGTAACGTGACTCATGTCATAAGTGGAGCAAAGGTATCGACCAGAGCCTATTATTTGGGAACAAATTCCCAAAATTCACTAAACTTTCCCAAAAATTCTCAAAATTTCCCAAAAATTCCCAAAATTCCCCAAAAAATCCCAAAATTTCCCTAAAATTCCCAAAATTTCCCTAAAATTCCCAAAATTTTCCAAAAGTTCCCAAAAAAAATATAAAAAGTTTCCAAATAATAATTTAATAGTAAACTTTATGATGAAGGGCATCTCTTTCAAGACAAGTTGAAAATTCGAAATTTTGGATTGTCTGCTCAGCAAAATTTTATTTTTAAATTTCAATCTTCATTAGGCTCCAACACCTTCATTTTGGCACTAATTTGTATTTTCTGCGAAGTGTTATGGCTGAGATATTCACTAGGGGTACCCTCGCAAAGGCCCTCCTAGCCCTCAACAAGATAGGGGTAGAACAAATGTTTCTCGTATCGGATAATGTAACACAATGGCATCGTGAGGGACTGAAATCAAAATTTCCCAAAAAAGTATAAACAAATTCTCAAATAATAGGCTCTGGTATTGTCTCCGAACGACATCTATGCTTTTTCATAACTGAATTACCATCTCAACATAGAACTACCCCCTTCTCTCAAATGCCCTCATCCATGCTTTCATAGCTGTATACGGACAAACATAAAACAAGGCGCCTGATCCATAGCTTACAACATTCGATATTATCATGAAAAAAAGGAGAAAATTGAACTCAGGATTATAATATTCTTTCATTTAACAAAATAATTGCTTGACTTGCTGATTTAATCGATTGAAACTTTTGATTTCAGATAAGAGAAACGGTTGCGATAATGTCGACACTTGCTGAAGTCAACAATAATATTGATCAACAAGAGCAATACCTTCGATCGTTAACAAAAACATTTACTGGAATTGAAAAGCCACTTAAACATTTCAAACCAGTGGAAACGTTATCAGAACTAATATCTGAACTGCACAAAGTTTTTGATTCGGATCGTGTGAATATAGAATATGTAAATCATTTGATGTTGAGCTACAAATCAAATCCAGCTGAATGGAAGAAATTCGCTAAATTCGATCGTTATAGGTAAGTGCGGAATACGAGTCCCACAATTTTCTTCTTTCTTATCTTCTTCCGTTAAACATCATTAGAAATTTTTACATTTACTCCTTGAGAGTGAGGAACAGATTTAGAATTTTTCAAAAACTTTAAGGATCGGAGTGGGTCGATCTACATCTGACCCACAAATTTGGCGGGTATACCCACACCTGACCCACAGTTTTAGAACGCACAGAAAAACGATTTCTGTGACTTCTGCCGCTGTGGGTTAGGTGTGGGTCGACCCACTCCGATCCTTAAAAAACTTTTGTGCTTTTAAATTCTTAAAAATGAGTTTTTTTACTTTTGTCTGAAAATGTCATTAATTACATGTCAAGAGTGCCTAGGCCGAGGGGTCTCTCACCTCAATATATTCCATTTAATCCATTTATTGCACAAATTTTTCTTGTAGTTTTTACAACAAATTTTAATTCTACGCTTCAAAAACTGGATAATTAATTCCGAAAATAAGATTTGCACAAATTTCAGGGTGCTTGGACTCTCCTGAGATCAAAAATGTGAATTGAGTTAAAATTCCTTTCAGTCCATTTAATCCCATTTACACCAAATACCCCTGAACACCCTAAAAAGGGTGATATTTCGCTCTTTCACAGTTAATAATCTGCCTTAACAACCCATGAAGGGTTAGGGGCTGGATCATTATCTTTATCTTTCACAGTTACAGTATGTTATTTTAAGAGCACGTTGCAAAAATGTGAACTGTCAAAGTTGCGATGTTTTTTTTAGAACAGAATCCTGCGTAAATAAGAAATTATTCAAAATTATAGAGGATTACTCTCACATAATAGATGAGTCAGAGTTCAAAAAGTTTAAGTATAATTGTACAAATCTGAAATAACATCACAAACGAACTTGGAATGCGATGATTTTTCAGATCAACTTTCGACGTTCATACTCAAACTTTTTGAATTTTGATTCATCAGTTATTCATGTCAGAATCGTCCTCTCACAATACATGAGCTATAGCTTTGAATTATTTGCTATTTACGCAGGATTCTCTTTTAAAAAAACATCGCAAATTTGACAATTCCTATTTTTGCAATGTGCTCTTAATAAAATTGTGAACTGTCACGTTTACGATGGTTTTGTAGAGCAGAATCCTAATGGATGAATCAGAATTCAAAAAGTTTGAGTGGTAAAGTCGAAAGTTGTTCTGAAAAATCATCGCATTCTAAGTTCGTTTGCGATGTTACATATTTCAGAGCAAATTTGTATCTTAATACATACTATTTCTTTTTGAATTCTGATTCATCTATAATTTGCGTAAGAGTCATCCTCTCACAATACGTCAGCTATAATTTCGTATAATTTGTGATTTTCGCAGGATTCTGTTCTAAAGAAAAACATCGCAAATTTGACAGCTCATATTTTTGCGACGAGCTATTAAAATGAAGTCGTTTGAAGTATTCCCACAGATTTAATAACATAGGATATCTTGCTTGAATTTCCATAATATTCTCATTTTCAATCCATTTAATCCCATTACCCCTTGCGTAGGTCTTTAAGACAAATTCTTACAAAATTTACAAAAAATCCCACTTTGTATAATTAGTGAAATTTCTCTCACTGAGCTTTGCTGAAGCTTTCAGCGTAACGTAACATAACGTAACATAACATAACGTAACATAACGTAAAACTTTCAAATCATGTTTGGACTGAAATAAATGAAGACTATTGAAAACTAGCGTTTCCTTTATATTCAAAATAAAACCCTTAGAAATTTTAGATTTTTACTTAATTCAAGGTGTTCGGTTATTAGGTATAGGTAAAAATTTCATTGAATGATTCCTCAACTGGAATTGTTCTAGCTTTTTATGTCTCGAGTTGCGGTAGGGGGTATGGTAATGTACTAGATGTGCTATTGTCCATCGAGCCGCAGGTGAGTTGGACAATCACACGTGTGCAATAGCCCTTCTCATATCAGATTGAGTTCTTTTTTCAGCTTGTGGAGTTGTTTTTCTGGTAGATAATCGAGTCTAGATCAATGTTTACCACAAGCCTAAAAAAGAACTCAATTTGAAATGAGAAGGACTAGTGGGCAATAACAGACAGGATTTTGTGCAACTTAGTTGAAAAATAGTAATTTATGCAACTAGTTGCGAAATAGAGTTGTTTTTGTCACTAGAGGTGAAGTTATCAAACAAGCGAAGGAAGTTGGGTAACCACATCGCGTTAAAAACAATTGTATGCAACGCCGTTGTGAAAAGTGAACTTTTTCACGCATCGTTTCGGTGACGTTAGAGAGGTCATTTTATAACTGGTTTTACTTTTTATCACTAGTCACCTCCAGGTCATGCACTAGATATCCGCAATCCACCCAACTCTCACTACCATACAGAATCGTCGGCCGGAATATTGACCTGTGAATAGCTAACTTCGTTTCGCTACTTAATTCCTTCTTGTTGAAACACGTGCGACCTCAACTGACTGGCCACCGCGTTTCCCATTTTCCTCCTTTCCTCAAATTCCCTAACCAACTTGCCATCCTCTGAAAAAATGGTTCCTAAGTACTTGAATTCAGAAACCTGCTCCAGCTCCTCCCCATTTAAATTGCAAGCTATCTCCTTCCGAGATTTGCCTATATGCATAACCTTAGTTTTCCCTACACTTATCTTCATCCCATACTCCTCACATGCAGCATTCAGGCAGTCACTCCCACCCTGTAACTCCGCGGTACTATCTGCCAACAGAATCAAGTCATCCGCATAGGCCAGAATTTTCATTATTACCTCACCCACCTTGACATTTCCCTGCAAGTTCGCCTGCTTGATGATTTTGTCCATGAAAATTATGAACAGAAGCGGGGAAAGACAACAAACCTGACGTACGCCCTTTTTAACCTCGAAAGACTCGCTAATTTCGCCGTCTATCCTTACCGCTGCCCTGCTTTCTGAGTAAATACTCTTAATGGCACGCAGTAAGCCCCCATTGATACCGTACTCGCTAAGAACCCCGAACAACTCCTGCCTTGGTACCCGGTCGAATGCCTTCTCCAAGTCGATGAAGCATAGATACAAGTCCCTGTTCTTTTCATAAAGCTTTTCGATAGTCTGCCTGAGGCAGAAAATCTGATCCTGACACCCCCTCAGAGGCCTGAAACCACCCTGAATCTCATCCAGTACACCTTTCACTATGTTCCTAACCCGGTCAACAAGTACACTCGCGTACACCTTACCTACCACGCTCAAGAGCGATATCCCCCTGTAATTACTGCAAACCTTACGGTTGCCCTTCTTATAAATTGGAGCAATAACACCGAAGCTCCAGTCAGCAGGTACCGTAGAAGACCTCATGGCCAAATTGAAAATCCTACAAAGCCATTGGATCGCACCTGATCCGCTATATTTAATAAATTCTGTCCTAATTTCATCCACCCCTGCGGATTTTCCTGCCCTTAATCTGCCGACCTTCCGGGACACCTCATCCAGTGTAATTTCCTCCTCCACCTCCAAGCTAGGACCCGCCTCCCTCCCATTTCCTTCTACCAGATTGACAGATGTAAATAAATCCTGAAAGTAATCCCGCCAAGTCTTCAAGACTTCACCCTTACCTGTAATTAACTCGCCGTCTTTATCTAAAATGCTACTACATCCTTCTTTCACGCCACCGCGCCTAATGTCCTTAATCATGTCCTCAACCTTCAAATCTATTAAAAATTCTATTCACTCTACAGATCTTCTTTCATTGAATTCTTTGCCATTCACAATTTTGTCTGTCCGTTCTAATTTTTCCACATTTCATATTTTTTTGTATATGATTTGAAATTTATTACAAGGCAAAAGGTCGGTGGACCTGACTATGAATAACCAAAGAAAAAAAAGCATTAATTTTCCAGATCTACCGCAGATAACGAAAAGTTTCTGTTTTTTGCCGAGTTGTTTTTGAGACATTAAGTTCAATTTTTTATGCTTTCTTTAATAGGAATTTGTTGTATAAGCTCGAAGACTACGTCAATTAGTATTACTCGTATTACTATATTCAACACAATATACATTCCTTTCGAGATAAAGATAACAATTTTAGCAACAAATATATTCGAGAATCTTCGGCATTTTTTTTTGTTGGCATCTTCTGTTGATAACTGTATCAAGAAGTTTTTCTTACCAACATTTTTTTTGACATTTTTTGTCCTTCTATTGACAAAACCCCCCAAGTTTTCCCTAATTTTATTGCTTTTATTAACACTATCACATTGCTCCGTCTGCAACTGACTTTTGATATGATCCGTTCAAGCTTTAAATTAATGGAATCTTTGAAATTACATTGTTTCACATTTTCTGTCCTTTAAGCATAATCTCAGAAAAACAAATTACGTGCACGACTACAATGTAAGAGGAGTTTATTTTGGGGTGTGTTATTTTGCTTTCTTTTTTAAGAAATAAATAAAAAACACAAAAAAATGTGATAAGAACAACCAAAATTTATTGCGATCTTGTGTTATCTGTGCCACAAGCAGCATGAGGTGATCTTTAAATAACGCAGCAAATTATATAAAAAGATAAATGATGAAGTGACTTCATCAACACAAGCCTATTGATTAAACATGCTCTTTTGGCTTGAATCAAATTATGATGGACGTTCTAATGCTGCGATACACAATTTATTTACATAAAATTCAGAATAATCTCGCAAATAGAAATGAAAAAGACATGGGATCGTCTTATCTCGAATACAACAATAACAAAATAAAATACCATAACATCATGTGACTGTGTGCCCTTTTAAAAGTGGAATTATAATTTAAGCACAAAACGCTTTTCAATTAGGCTGGAAGGCATTCATGCTTTGGGACGGTTCATAATGCATGTCACGCAAAAATGACCATTTTTCTGATGATAGATCATTACCTGTCACGCGAGTTCCAAAGACCCCTTGACCTCTTTCCGTAGCGTCACGCAAAAGAAAAAATTAAAAATTTATACCAAAAAATGTTTGTATTAAAAAAAAGTTACAAAATATAGTAGCAAAAGTAAGGGCATGCCAAAAAAAACATAGAAGGGACCCGTACGTATCAGAATAGACGCGGCAAACAGAGTTGATGTTACGAAAAGACTGGAACGTATTTAAGTAAATGTTGCGTTCACATTAGACTGTATTGGAAATTGCCCGTAGGGCAATTTTGAAAAACCCGTACGAAGTAACGGTGTAAAAAAATTCTCCGAACGCACAAAATTGACCTCCAAATAGAGAAAAATGTTCTCCTCAATTTTGTCTACAACATAGAAAGAAGAACTATTTTTTGGGCTAGGGCCGACCTTAGGGCCTTAAATAGAGGCCACGGATACATACTTCCATAGACAAAAATGTTTCCCTTAATTTGCTCTGCAACATAGCAAAAAACATTTTTTTATGTTAGGGCCGATCTTAGGACCGACATGAGGCCCACTTGAGCCCTAAGCACAGGCAAAAATTCTTCTATAAATTGTCGGCCGTGCCGAGATATTTCAAACAAAAAAAAGTTTTTGAAAATCGGAAGAGATTTACTCGAGTTATGTACAAAAAGCACGTAGGGCCCTAACAAAGACTCTTTTTTAGTGCCCTAGCTAAGTCCAAAGACTCAAATCGAAAAATGTTTCTTCCAAAAATTGTCGGTCATGCCCAGATCTTTCAAACAAAAAAAAATTTTGAAAATCGGAAGAGATTTACTCGAGTTATGTACAAAAAACACATATAGCCCTAGCAGAGACTCGGTTTTAGTGCCCCAGCTAAGTCCAAGGACTCAAATTAAAAAAAGTTTCTTCCATAAACTGTCGGCCATGCCCAGATCTTTCAAACAAAAAAATTTTATGAAAATCAGAAACGATTTACTCAAGTTATGTGCAAAAGACCAAAAACCACTTAAACGGCCCTCGCTCGGCGGCCCTTGGGCCAACAGTGCCCAGATTCAATCCTATAAAATATTTTTTGACTACCTTTCAGGAAAAAAAAGTTTTTGAAAATCGGTCAAGATTTACTCAAGTTATCGTGTTGACGGACAGACCGACAGACAGACCGACAGACCGACAGACGGACATTGTTTTTTTCGCTGATTTGTCATCTGGAGGGTTCGAATTCGCAATGTAACAAACGTGGTAGTAAACGCATCAGACCTACGTTCTTCGTACGGGTCTAAATATGAACTTTTTACTTCTGTGCAGGTTTCTGCGGTGTTAAAGGTCTGCGCAGAAGTACAAAACTTACATTTATTTTGCCATGCATGTATAACAAATGATTATTCTCGATCCCATGGATTCTTTATTGTTGTGTTTAAATCGTACGTTGGCGTCACGTCTTGAACGCTGTTTAAACGACGGTAAATCTAATGAGCTTACGTCAATTTCATCGTCATTTTCGTTAAACTAGTCGACGAGTCGACGTGTTCAGCATTAAGCCGTGACCTCCAAGCTACCATCTTTTGGCCTTGCCTTATTGCCTCCAATCATATTGGTCGAATTCGTGGTTGTAGTACTGTTGTGGGCTCAGGTACATTTTTCATAATTGGTCGTGTACTGGTTTTGGCTTCGGGTGCATTTTTCTTCCGAAGGTTGCATAGCCGCTGTTGAACACCGCGCGACGTACGAAACCTGTCGCCATCACCTGTCATAATACTTCAGATCCACCCTCGACTCACGGGCAGTGAGCAAACTTTTTATTCCGCTTTGGCGGAATTTTGTGGATTCATAATTCAAATTTTTTTCCAAAAGTTTGCCATTCGTGCGGCACGAGGGCTCCTCGATAAGTTTTGAGCCTCAGTAGGAAAAATTCATGAAATTCATTATTGCCGCCGGAAAGTTTGATCTTTTTTAGGAATTTTGAGCCGACCTGTTCGAAAACATTTCGACCACACACAACACGAAGTAAATCGCGAAAACCTCCAAGTCCAGGCTAGGAACCTATACAGACCAGTAGGTCCCATGTTTGTCACTGTTGCGGGTTGGACCACGTGAATTCGTAGAATCCTAACCTCAATGAGCAGAACTTCGGGCATTCACATATAACATGAACGTCTCCTCACCATGGCCGCAGTCGCAGTTGAGTCCCATTTTAGCCAGATGCTTGCTCAATTCACAGTGTCCAGTGATCGCACCCACCACCCTCTTGATGCGTCCCCTGTCCATGTTTAGCAATACTCTAGCCCGTTTCCCGGGCAACTTAATGTCGCCGAGACTTTCTGCGCCAGCTCATCTGCTCTGTCGTTACCCTCCACGCCAGAGAAATCGCTTCACTGCCAAAGCAGATTGTAACATTTTCTCCACATGCCTTTGCCAATACTGCCTCCCCCACTCTCAGTGCAGCGAAAGTGTCAGCCTGAAAGACATCGGCCAATCTCCCCAGGTGATACCACCGATGGTTCCATAGAGAATACTTCGGCTCCCGCGCCCTCTGCAGTTTTAGAACCATGAGTGAAGTTTCACCTGGTAGGCAGCTTGCCCAGCCTTCCAGCCATTCCAACCTGCTTGGTACAAAGACTTGACTTCAAAGCGTTTCACGAAGTCTGTCTTCGGTTTCATTCGATTCCTAGGCATCGCAAAGACCTCGTCAGTGATAACCTTTTTGACTTTCCCATCTCCCGAAATGAAGTTCGGAATCCAAAGGTCGTTCTGCGACAACCTGTCCACCGTGGCAAAAGCTTTCGCCTTCAATGCCAAGTGGATCGGTGATAAATTAGTCAGTGTCTAAATAGCCGCCGGCCGCAGCTGTCGATTTTATAGCTCCAGTAGTACAGATGCACTAGCCTTTGAATCTCGTTCAGCTTCTTTGATCGCGCTCTTATCTTGAGCCTCGGCCACACACCACGCAGCCGTGGCTCATCATAGGCCATCATAGACCGCTTTATGAGATTACACACCAAGTATAGCTGTACAATCATGACTGGACGAGTTTTTGCCAAAGATGAAGTGTAAGATTGCTCAAAAACGATTGAATTTTCCGAAAAACAACACTTCAAAATGACTCGGTCAACTCAATCAGACACTCAATTTTGGAAAATTCATGAAAAAGAAGGCATTCTCTTTCAAAGCCTGTCCGGGGTGTGTGTGGCCAAAAATTTTTCTCGAACAAAAGATCTCAAAATTCCTAAAAAAGATCAAACTTTCCGGCGGCAATAATGTATTTTACGAGAAATGTTTTTTTCATGCTGAGGCACAAAACTTATTGAGCAGCCCTCGTACATAACCGCTCCCGCCACTCTCTTTATGCGATTCCAGAGATAGGTCTTGTGCAACCAAGTATATGTGCCATACACTTCCCAGTTCTCCTCATGATTTGGCGTTAGTACTTTTGCGCAAGGTAGATTGGGGTATCGGTAATAAGATTCTCCGTAAGAGCCCGTCTCGACTAACCCATTTGCTGCCTCATTACTCTACATGGTAGAGTGCCCGGGTACGAAAGCCAGAATCTAGCTAATCCTTACACTCTTTCATCATTTTGCAGTGGGTGACATCAATGCCCCAGTGTGCCTAGTTTCAAGGTATAGCGGATTTCATGACCCCACAGATGTACGAAGGAAGTTTGGCAGTTGAAGCATCGCGTCATGAAAACCACTATACTTTGACATAAGCCGCTGACGTATTAAAGGCTAGGAAGAGCTGCGATGATCTCCGCTTGGAATACACTGCATAAGTTCCTTAAGTTTACAATCTAGTGTTTTGTGAGCATAAATTGTGATCCTATAGAGATTTTTGATTCATCAATGAATGAGATCACACCATTCTCGGATGGATCAGTTGATCACCCCATTCCTTCTACTCCGAATTCTAGCGTCAAATCGCTGCTTGCTTAACAACCTTTGCCTTCATTTTGCAGATACACAAGAAACCTAGTGGATGCCGGTAATGGAAAATTCAATCTAATGATTTTATGCTGGGGCGAAGGACATGGTTCGGCTATTCATGATCATGCTGACTCTCATTGCTTTATGAAAATATTGAGAGGAGAACTACAAGAAGTTCGTTATGCATGGCCGACAAATGGAGCAACGACAGAACAATTACCGACAGGCGACATTGGATCAAATGACGAACATATGACAGAATATGACGGCGAGGAATTGCAAGAAATTTCTAGATCTACAGTGGAAACAGATAGCGTTTGTTACATAAATGGTAAAAGAATCTCTTTGTGTTGCATCAAATCATTACATTTATCGATTGACAGACACTCTTGGACTACATAGAGTTGAAAATCCCAGTCACAGTGAGAGTGCTGTCTCCCTACATTTGTACTGTCCACCATTCAATGCTTGCTCGATTTTCAACAAAAAAACTGGTAAGCGGACAAGTTGTAATGTCACTTTCTGGAGTAAATTCGGTGAAAAGAGGGACAAAGTAAGATCAGTTGAACATTTTGAAGAATAACATCGAAAGAAAATGTTACGATTTTTTTAGACTGCTACAACAACCGCATCACCAGAAGACAATTAGACCTGAAATAACGCCATCCTACATTTACTACGGCAGATACCCGAAAAATTCCTATTGGGCTGTGTAGCTACAACGGACGAAGATGCAATCAATTAAAACAAACTACTTCGCATGTGTCATTAGTGGCCGATTATAATTTTAACTTTAACCGCAACTACTATTTTTATCGCAAAACCGTTAAATTATTTTAACATTAAACTTACTAAAAACCTTATTTGGCTATTTCATTGAAGCATTTTTCTATAGTCTTAGTAAAAATTACGAACTTTAGACATATCTGCTCCCCCTCGAATGCATTGGACATTTTCTGAGTATGAGGCTGTTGGGATCGAACGTCCGTCCATTCCAACTGTCAAAATGACGTTTTAAACGTCAAACATTTAGATAAAATTAATAAATTCTTGTCTCAGATTCTTTTTTGATGAAATATGTTAATATCAAAGATGCAAGCATTTTGCACCTTTTCCCTTAAACTACACGTTTACTTTTCATATTTTTGGCGTTTGAAACGTCATTTTGACATTTGGAATAGACCGACTTTTGATCCCAACAAACTCAAATAGAGCGTATGCTTTTGGTTACTCTCCCTAAGTGGGGTAAAATACCCCAGTAAATGTTTTTTTTTATTGGACGATAACACAGCGGGGTATTTCGCACATTTCCCCCTTAGCGCTTAGAAAAATACATACTTTGTGAAAATGTGGTTTCTCATATGTTTCTTTAATTAAAGCGTTTAAAGAAGCGCGTTGGAAGAAGGAGGCGGGGTGGGGATGGAGATTAAATGAGGAACTGGGTTCGGGTTAGGTGTGGGGCTGAGATGGTATTAGGTGAAGGCTTGTCAGTGGTATTAGGTGGTGGAATAATTTTCCTGAGAAATGTTAGTAAAAAATCAGTTTTTTACCGCTCCCCCTCGCACGCATATTTTCACACATTAGGATGTATGGCAGCACACCAATCGGACCCCTCCCCTCTCTTAGTACCGTACGTACTTTGTGAATGGCTCCTAACCAATGTCTTCCGACAGATGTCGTTCGGGTCTCGGGTCCAAGAGGTTTCCTTTTTTTAGAAAATGTCTGAACGAAACTTTTCGGAAGAATTTCTAAAAAAAGAGTAATAATTTTCTAGAGAAATTTGCCACTACTTATGCTGACTATTAACAGTAGCTCTAATATACGTTCGTCACAAGTTCTACCATTTTTTATACGACCATCTTCAGTTTAGTATTATATATCAGAAGAGTCATCGTCGTGAAGTATCCTGTCACGCTGGTCCCGATGGGATTAGTTTTATTGAAGAAATTTTATCATAACAATTTTGCCGTAAGTTGACCGTAAATTTCAACTAATTTTGACCACAAAAACTTATACCAGTGGGACCAGTGTGACAGGAAATTTCGTGACAATAACTCTTCCGACAATAATGCAACATGTTGTGACCTGCAGGTCGAGTTTAGACCGCGGTCGAGCATGCATCGTTCTTAAGCTCGGCTGTCCTCACGATGAATAAATCGGAGCTTGGCCGGTGTTTAATTTTGTGTAATTGCCAAAGTGTTCAGTGTTTTGCGCTATTGCCGAAATTTTTGTTTTGTGCTATAAATAGTGATTTATTCTCGTGAATCTGAAGTCGCATCAATAACCGTATGGCGAATATGCAATTTGTTTTCGTTACATATTGTAACAATTGTTTTGTTGTTTGCCGTGAACGTGTGAAGGAGGGTAATCATTTCACTTTTGTTTGTGCCTGTAACTAAGTTCAGGATACAAACTACCGCTTCATGGTATGTAGCGAAACACAGCTTTGCATGAATAAGTTGCCCGTTGATTGTTTTCAATGGGCATGCATACAATAGCAGTATTTTACTGTCAACTATGCTCCGAAATAAATCAGTCGAATTTGCTCGCAACCATGTTTTGCACGTGGTGAATCGGGCGAATTTGTATCGATTTCGGAATTCGTCTAAGCAGTTGCACGGCTCCTGAACTGTTACTTTTCCTGTTGTCGTTCGCCTCAGTGGCTGCGTTGTTTCTTTGATACTTTGTTTGCCTTATGTCACCCGCCGGGTCATCCCTCAGCTCGGTTTGTGGAACGAAGGTTTTTGCCGCGGTAATGGCTCGCTAGCGAAGCTATGCCAATTAGTGAAGATTTTTTGGGCTACATACATAGCATAGCATAGCTACATAGCAGCCCAGCTTGGGGACCGGAAGTCTTTACCTTGGATAGGGCTAGTAGGCACTATTCCCATGTGCGCGCATCTTCGGGCTACAGGGTGGCTAAGGTCGACGCGTAGATTAATGATAGCAGGCCGCAGAGTAGTGGTGACACGTGACTTCGTTCCGTGTAAGTCGAGACCCGAGCGGGAAAGCTTTGCGGTTTATGGTGTGAGGTTAGACCTGGACTGGACTCGCCACCAGCCTTGTGGCGAGAACTAGTTACTTGAATAGGGTAGCATCTGATTGCATATGAACGTGAAGTAGGAGCTCGGGTCATATGCCAGGTGTGCAACTGTTCAAGAAGTGTCCAATCGATTGTTGGCTCTTGTACAAGGCAGGTGATGTGGACAAGGTTGTCGTGTGGAGGAGAGGTCCTTAGCAGGACTTCTTAAAGGATTTTTATGATGACTGGGTAGCACAAAGGGTCCATCGATCTGTGTGCATCGATCAGAAATTGTCGGCCCTAACAGAGAAATCTAGGGACGTGCAGGTGCCATTTACGACATTTTTACGGAAACCCGTAAATGCAATCTGTACACGAGAGCCGATTGAAAACCGACGGTGGGAGAATTGGGCGGATAGAAAGGTTTGTTGGACCCGTATCAGGTACAAAGGTCCTGTACGTTTACTACAAACAACTTGATTGTAACATGAGGTACATAGATCGAAGCGTGTGGTTAGTGACACTGGTGAATATAAAAGTCTCAAAAGTTCACCAGGGGATTGATTATCGGGATGACGAATCAGTAATAAAAAAAATTTCCGTCCATATGTCTCCACTTTTTTTTCAAAACGGCTCCACCGATCACCCCAAACAGTTTATACATGCCTCCCATGATTCAAGTTCGAAGTTGAGCAAAATCGGTCAAGGGGTTCCGCGGATATGGTCGAAGAAGTGAAGGTCGAACATAGATTTTCAAGGGTCGGTGAAACTTTTTCGCAAATATCTCAGCATTGCTGAGTCAGCAAGTAGCACGGAAGTTGTTGGTGTCAAATAAAAGCTTTCGATCTGAGAAAACTGGAAAATCTTTTTTGTGGAAATCGGGTCAGTGGTCTGGGCACTGGGACCAATGGAGTGGACGAAATTGAGTTTCTTGGCCATATACGAAAGCAGATGGTTTTTCGTCTATTTTTCCTTAACTATGCAATACGGAGATTTACTCTGAAAGGCGAAGTTGCAGAGAATAAAATTTTAGGGAACACTTTCTTCAAGGTTTTTAGGAAAAATGTCCCGATCCTGGGATATGACCATTTCTAAAATTGGGAGTGATGATACATATCTCTATGAGAATTATAAAATTGCTTCTAAAGGCAAAGTTGTAGGGAATAAAATTCTAGAGAGTACGTGTTTCGGAGTTTTAAAGGAAAATGGCTCAATCCTGGGATATGGCCACTTCTAGAATTGGTAGGGATGAGCCATATCTCTAGAATTAAGAAAGTTGGGAAATTCCTTTCATAAGCAAAGTTGTAGAGAATAAAATTTTAAGGACGACGTGTTTCAGGGTTTTGGGTAAAAATGCCAAAATCCTGGGATATGACCACCTCTAGAATTAAGAGGGATGACCCATATCTCAAGAACTATAATAGTTAGAAAGTTGCTTCCAAAGGCAAAGTTGTAGAGAATAACATTTTAGAGAACACGTGTCTCAGGGTTTTGGTTAAAAATGCCACAATCCTGGGATATGATCACTTCTAGAACTGGGAGGGATGATCCATATCTCTAGAACTATAAGAGATAGAAAGTTGCTTCCAAAGGCAAAGTTGTAGAGAATTAAATTTTAGAGAACACGTTTCTCAAGGTTTTGGGTAGAATTGCCCAATCCTGGGATATGACCACTTTTAGAATTGGGAGGGATGATACATATCTCTAGAACTATAATAGGTAGAAAGTTGCTTCCAAAGGCAAAGTTGCAGAGGATAAAATTGTAGAGAATACATGTTTCAGGGTTTTGAGGAAAAATGACCTAATCCCGGGACTTAGTCACTTCTAGAATTGAGGGGGATGACTCATATCTCTGGATCTATGGCAGTTAGAAAGTTGTTTCCAAAGGAAAAGTTTTAGAGAATACAGTTTCAGAGAACATTCGTTTCAGGGTTTTAGGGAAAAATTACCAAATCCCAGGATAAGCCAACTTCTAAAATTGTTAGGGATGACGCATATCTCTAGAACAATGGCAGTTAGAAATTTGATTCTGATTCTAAAGGTAAACTTGGTGAGAATTACGTTATAGAGAAAATAGTTTCAGGATTTCATGGAGAAACTACGTTGGTCCTCTTTGTGAGGAGAACATTTCAGTCATCAAACGGTCTCAGACGTACTTCGGTAGGGCCTTTGACATTACCTTGGATGATTTCTATGGATCTTTGAAACTCTTATAGTTATAAAAGAGCACAAAACATTGGATTGTTTGCTCGTTTTTATATTGAGATACGTTCGAGTCTTTTTGTCACATATATTCTGACACGTACGAGTCTTTACTTATGTTTTTGAGCGAAATAAATTATTTCATTTCATACGAGTTGTACAGGATTTTGTTTTAGAAATTAACAAGTAAAATATTTTGTCAAGACCGATAGTGGACGGAATAGTGGCCAGAATTGAGGCAACGTTAGCTCTCTGTATCGCGAGCGATATCCGCTGAATTAAATATTGATGAGATCGCGAATCTCCCGAAATTTCGTTAAGATGATAGCCAATGTGACTGACTAATTGCAAAGCGTCTGAGGACCAAGGCCCAAGCGTCTCGACGGCGAAGACTTTGAAAATATAATTGTTGGCTGTCAAAGCCGCGAAGCAAGTTTGGCGATACCTCTGGCGTTATTACACGACACGGAAAGATGACTAGGGGCCAGGGTGTCCCAGCACGTCGCATCCCAGACAAGATGTTGGCCACGGGACCATGGGACAAGAGTCAATCCGTCGGGCTTTTTTCCGTCGTCCCGAAGAAGACCAGGTGGTTCAAGGGTGTTAGGTACGTGAATGGTAGATAATGCCTGACTCAGAATCTTGTTCAATTCGGCGTGGCGCGGATAGCGTCCGGCACTTCTTTGGCAACTAAGGCCATGTGTACCGAATTCGCTGACAAAAGAGCCGCAGGAACAAATGTGTGGTTGACAAATCGGGGCACCGATCCTTAAAGACATGCAAATTCTGACTTGGTTATTGTCGAGTCGAGTTTCAATGTGTTTCGAAGGTATAGCGTTGATCCAAGCATTCGACTCCTTACACTGCAGCGCTTTAAATCTGGCGATGTCGGCTTGATCAGAAAAATGAAGATCTTCATTGATTATCCGTAGCACATTGATGTCGTCCCATTCACTTTGATGCTGAAGCAATGTTGGAAACAGATTGTTAATGGCATTCCAGCTTTCATACTGCATATGACGTTCTCATCTGAAGTGTGGAGTATATGAGAGATGAGTTCGACTACACAATAAGTTGAGCTTAAGAAAGCGGGGAGTGCAATGTCACACAAACGACGAATTCCCAGGCCGCCTCTTGATGTCGGCTTGTGTCCATCTATTAGCCTCTAGATTCGCGTTTAAGATCTGCACTAGAGTAGACTTTAAGATGTTGTCGTAAACGTTGATAAAATCAGTTTGCTGCCACACTGGAAATGATCGGATAAAATAACTCAATTTCGGCGTAGTGAAGCAATTCTTTAATAAGAAATAGGCGGAATGAGCGGACAAATTTGACAGGCGAGCGAAATTAAAAGAAAATCGTGAAAAATTTAAAATTTCTCCAAAATTGCCAGTAAATTTCAAGTCGGCTGAAGTAGTCCTTTCTCGACTGGCGGTTCGGTTGGACCGAAAAGGGCCGGCATTGGCTTGAGCCTGAGGTGGTGAGGGTAGAAATACTCTCCAACGCAATATGCAACGGAGGAAGGAAATAGAAATGTCCTGCAACCGTTCAACAAAACATACTACTCCTAAATCAAATAAAATCAATTTTTATATAAAACTCATTTTACTAATTTTATTTGGAAATTAAAATCGTTTCAAATAATTTATTACATCGAATTCACACTCACTAATAGTTCATTCATTCGATTAAATTCTACACTTTCGCACAACTCGGTATCGCTGTTGATATTCGTGTATTTGACCAGCTGGTGATACTAACAACAAAGTTGCACAATATTACGATTCTTTCACTGTATTATCTAATATAATTCAATCTTTTATTCATCATTTACTGGAATTTAAAAAAAATTGTTTGCTTCGAATTACAGAGTGTTTAGTCAACAACATTGATGAACTATAATGTTGTAAAAAACAAAATGTCAAACATCTGACGTTTGTTTATTCATCAAAATATTTCGATCAGAATTTTTCATCAAAATATTTCTTCAGAAGTTGATGCATTCTTGTGGGGAACAAAAGCAATTGCAACATTTTTCACATAATTGAAATTGAAGTTTTTTATATATTTGTCGGATTACGTAAAAAAAGGGAAACAATTTTTAGTACAAAATAGTTCATTGGAAAAAGTCTGTCAATAATGTAATGCGACGTTTCTCGGAAACATCCATTTGGTTCTCCAAGTCGCCACGGTCGGTGGTCTCAGCTCGTTCAATTTTCCATGACAGATTTTCGATTTCTGCCTCCAATTGAGCCTGAACAGCAAAATGTTAGCAAATTTTTTTTTTTTTTTTTTTGAAATCTTTCGTCTTACCTGCTGATATTCAAATAAATCTTTTCTCGATCCTGCCTCCATAAAGTACGCATATGGATAAGTGTATTGTAATGTGTAACGACATTTGGCCAGCAACGCAGCTGCGTTAAATAGGTGCTGCCAGTCAATCCAGGTTCCCAATCCATTCATAACTTTAGTGTTAATTCGTTCCCTCATCGCAGCTAGTGTTTGTTCTTCCAATTGCAATGATTTTGAATGGTTTTCCCAACGTTCGTAGTAATGTAAATATTTTTTCAACGCTTCCCGAGCCTGCGCATGGACCGATTCATTTGCAATATTCGGATATTCCTTGTAGCGAGAACATTCGTAGTACTCGGAACCATGGGTCTTCCAGTCACCCATACACATCCAACAAAAATCGTATCGGCAACTGAAACATTGCATGTGATTGCAGCCTCCATTCTTTTCGATGCATATATTACACTTAGGACAGTCTTTCGTGTGTGCACTGATATAATTCGCTGTTTCACTGTCGTCAGCGCATTTTGTTAACCATTTTTTGATAACCTGACAATCGGTGGGTGCATGATAATCGGAACCGCATTTAAAGCAAAATGATATATTGCAGGAGCTACAGGTCGCCTTTTTGGGTTCCATTATCTTACATTGAATTATGATCTGAAAATTTTCGTTTCGTTAAATAATTTGTTTAGCTCTACGCCTGTTATTCCATTCTTACTTGGCAGTTTGCTCCCGGGCAAAATCTTAACTGCGGATGAGACTTGACGTAGTCCGAAAATGTAAATTGCTGATATTTGTCGCGAATGTTTGGTTTAGTCAGCAAACTTAGCACCAATTCTTCTGGAACACGGACATTGCATTTCGATGCCATACAACCAATGGCAGTCGATATTCCTGGTGGATGAGAATACAATAAATTGTTAAAATAAAACAATTACTCCAGCAACGTTATGAGCCATGGATAAGAACGTTCTCCTCAATTAGAATCATTAAGTAAGAAAGTATACAGTTGCTTCGAAAAAAACATCGCATTCTGAATTAGTATGCGATGTTTTTTGAGAACAACTTACGGCCTTTGTACATAACTTTGCTGAATTCTACTTCATTCATTATTTGTCTGAATATAATTTTACTATAGTGGATGGGTCATAATCGTCATAATTTAAGACAAAATGTGAATTGTCAAAGTTGCGATGTTTTTATAGAACAGAATCCTACGTAAAAGACAAATTATTCAAAATTATAGCTCATGTACTGTGAGAGGAATTCAAAATGTTAGAGTATGAAGGTATAAATTTGCTTAGAAATAACATCGCAAACGATCTTGGAATGCGATGATTTTTCAGAGCAACTTGCGGCCTTCATTCTCAAACTTTTTCAATTCTACGTCATCCATTATTCGTATAAGAGTCATCCTCTCATAATTTTAAATAATTTGTTATTTACGCAGGATTCTGTACTAAAAAAACATCGCAAATTTGACAGTTCACATTTTGGCGACGTGTTTTTAAGAACATGTTGCAAAAATGTGAACTGTCGAATTTGCGATGATTTTTTAGTACAGAATCCTACGTAAGTGTCAAATTATTTAAAATTATAGGTCATGTACTGTGAGAGAGAGACTCTTGCATGAATAATAGATGAATTAGAATCTAAAAAGTTTGAGTATGGAGGTAGAAAATTGCTCTGAAAAATCATCGCAGCGCAAATTTGTACCTTCTTACTTAAGAGCACGTCGCAAAAATGTGAACTGTCAAATTTGCGATGTTTTTTTTAGTACAGAATCCTGCGTAAATAACAAATTATTTAAAATTATAGATCACAAGGTGTGAGAGGATGACTCTTATACGAATAATGGATGACGTAGAACTCAAAAAGTTTGAGTATGAAGGTCGAAAGTTGCTCTGCAAAATCATCGCAATCCAAGTTCGTTTGCGATGTTATTTCTGAGCAAATTTGTAGCTTCATACTCTAACTTTTTAAATTCTGGCTCATCTATTATTTGTGTAAGAGTCATCCTCTCACAGTACATGATCTATAATTTTGAATAGTTTGTCTTTTACGTAGGATTCTGTTCTATAAAAACATCGCAACTTTGACAATTCACATTTTTGTGAGCTGTCAAATTTGCGATGCTTTTTTAGAATAGAATTCTGCGTGAATAACAAATTATTCAAAATTATATCTCATGTACTGTAAGAGAATGACTCTTACACGAATAATAGATGAATCAGAATACAGCAAATTTGAGCATGAAGGTCGAAAGTTGCTTTGAAAAATCATCGCATTCCAAATTCATTTGCGATGTTTTTTCAGAGCAAATTTGTACCTTTATACTTAAACCTTTTGAATTCTGATTCATCTATTATATGCGTAAGAGTCATCTTATAACAATACATGAGCTACAATTTTGAATAATCCGTGATTTACGCAGCATTCTATTCAAAAAATAAACATCGCAAATTTGACAGTTCAAGTTTTTGCTATTTGCTCTTTCTCAAAATTTGTTGTTATGGTCAATAACGCAACTTTAACGGCTCATATTCTTGCGACATGATCTCAAGGAAATATATCCATAAAAAGCACTTTTTCGGGCACTTCTTCGGTCATATTTTCCAAAAAACTTTACAGATTTTGATCATTTTTAAACTTTTAGGGAGAAAAAAAATTTAGGACTGTCGGTTGAACGATCTTTCATCGTGCACATATGACATCATACTTGCTATAAAAAATGAGTATCCATAAAAAGGTCATAACTCAGTCAGGACAGCAAATTTTGTTTATAGAACTCTGGCCACCACCCCAAATAGGGGGTGTGTTTGGGGTGTAGCCGGAGTACTATAAGCAAAATTTCCGACCAGTTTGCAGCTATGGACTTTTTGGATTTTATAGCAAGTGTGACGACATATGTGCACAACCCCAAAGGTGACGAATGAAAATTTTGTTTATTTTTGGCATCTCACTCTAACTGATAATCCATAGATACCCCCTTACTCCGGTGTGCGTCTAACCCATGTCAGAAACGCCGTGGTGATCCCACAAGAACCCTTTGTACTTCCTACGGATCTAAATTTATTAGCACAAGACACCGACTAATTAGAAAGTCAGCAAGATAGAAAAAAGTCGTCGTGAACACATAAAAAAAAAAAAACACAGACGCGCTTTGGAACCTACCTTGATTGATTTGAGTTTCAAAATGTGAAGCCCAGCACTCTTTGCAAAAGGGATGGCCACAAGAAAGGTTGAAAAAATTTTGAGACGGTTGAGATGATGTACAAACAGAACATACAGGTTGGGAGGAAGACTGATGGCTGGTGGATGACATATGTTCATTAGATGAAGGCTTCCTTGCAGGAGCATTATGAGGCTTGATTCTGGAACGAATCTGAAATTCAAAGGTAACCTTAAATTGTTGCACAAGGAAAATGAGTAAAGATGAATGAACTTACCAATAACGCATTTGGATTTCGATTATATTTCTCAATAATTTCGTTTGCCTGCCAACTGTGCTCCAAAAGCAACACTTTTGCTAGTGAAGGCATCAAATGGATTGTATTGCTTAAGTGTTCGACGCTTTCATTCAATAGTTTTTCCACTTCTTCAACGTTCAAACACTTAAATTCTAAGTACTCTGAGTCCATGTTCTTCCGGTCAATTTGTTCGATGTCAACATCCGCAACACCTGATAAACAATAAAGTTTTTTTGTAAGTATGAGGCCGCAGATGGATTGTGAATATCTTTGACTTAGTGGTGAGAAAGATAAATCGTTTTTTTTGTTCGTACTCAACATTATGATTATACGATCTTTAAAACAACTAACTACATGATTTGCGGCTCGCTGATACATTTGCTCGTAATACTGAGAGCCCGTGGTTGTACCTATTGTTTAGAATAAGGGTGGACACCACCAATTCCATTAGGACCATTTGGTGTTTCGCAACATTAATTGCACGAAGCGAGTCGGGGCTTAATCCTTAACTCTCGCTGGACTTTTATGGATGTTTTGCATACGAATCGTTGGCATGCTGATTTGCGTTTAGCAGGACCGCTTGTTGAAAGTCTTAGCCCGATTGGAGCAGGACCAATGCGAACGTAGCCGTGGTTGTAAGACCCCTACTGAAGTTGGTATTGCAGAACTGGCGAAAACAATCACCAAGAAGGGCACCACGGGGCTGTGGTGCCACTAAGACAATGTGAAAATGGGCCGTTGCTTCTCCTTTCACAAGGAGAAATGCATCATAGTGAAGAATTAACGCGTTGATGCGATATCGGCTTATGTCAGAGTATCAGGGCCTATTTACTTGAATTTTTTGATGAATTTTAAAGAATGTGATGAATTTTGGTGAGTTTTCTTGAGATTCTGTTGAGATCTTCACAATTTTCTTAAGATCTCAACAATGGTGAGTATAAATTTTCGCCGTACCCAGTCAACGTTGTACAGTATTGCAATTTACAAATGTCAAATCATATGGAAAAAAATTCACCACTTCACAACACTTTACAAATTCGTCCAGTGAACATTAGCCAAATTCTTGTCAGACCAACTTGTCTTTTTCATCTTGGGGAGTAGTTTTTCTGGCAGATAATTTGACACAGTTCAACGTTTGTGAAGAATGTTTTCCGAAAAAATTGGGTCTTGATGCCTGGCACGCGACTTCTGTTCTTCTGTTTTAAAGCGTTGCTTAGAGTGAGACAGATATAGTTTTCTCCTTCTTACTAACGCTTTAGAATAGAATCGACGTTCATGAAATTCACTACACTTTAACATAAGCCGATGTCGCACCAGATGGATCAATGAGGTATGCACGCTTTTAGTGCGGAACATGCTTATGTTAAAGTACACAAAATTTCAAACGACGCTTGTCATCTTACATTAGACGACGTCGCACTGAACGCGATTCGTAGATCGTACGGCTTTCTATAGAATTATCAGGTTGCGACGGTCCATTTCTGGTCCATGAAACACAGATCTAGTGATCCTTTGTTTCGTTACCCGTTCATCATGTAAATCTCTAAACCCTCCCAGTCCCAACCAAGAACCTATGCTGGGCACTGTTGCGGTTTGGACCACATAAATAACTGGAGTCCTAAGCAGTCAGTGAGGAAAGCTTCGGACATTCACATATTACCTGAACGCCGGTTTCCTCGCTAAGACCACAGGGCAATTGAGATCATTGGAGAGTTTCATATTACATTGCCCGGTGATCACACCCACCACCCGCTTGATGCGACACCTGTCCTTGTTTGCAATTCTCTGGCCCACTTTCCATCGGGCACCGGGAAGAAATGCTTTGTGTGTACTCTTCGCTTATAGGCACTCCAACGGTTAACGAATTCCGTAGCCTAACACTTTATAGCTTTCACACATTCCAAGTGTGGTATGAAAGATTCTGGCCCGCAACTTAAATTTGCCGAACCTTTCCTCGCCAGCTTATCCGCTCTCTCGTTTCCCTCCACGTCAGAGTGTCCGGGAACCCAGACCAGCGTTACCTGATTCAGTCCAATCCGGTTCAGAACAGGAAACAGACTGTGACATTTCTTCCACATGCTTCTGTTGGAATTGCCTCCTGCAACCCCCATCAGTGCCGCAAATGTCTCAACCTGAGTCATGTTGGCTAACCTCCCTAGGTGATACCACCTCTAAGCAACCTGTAGAAAATACCCCGGCTCCCGCGCCTTCCGAAGTTTTAGAGGTGTCAGTGAAGCTCACAACTTCTCCACCCGAAATGTGTCTTGGCCAGCCTTTTAGTCGTTCCTACCTGCTGGGCACGACAGTCTCGAAACGCCTCACAAAGTCTGCCTCCGGTCTTATTTGGTCCCTTGGCATCTCAAAGCCCTCATTAGTGATGGCCTTCTTGATTTTCCCATGACCCGAAGTGAAATTCGGAGCTCAAAGATCATTCTGTGATAACCTATCTGCCGTGGCAAAAGCTTTCGCCTTTAACTCCACGTAGACCGGTGGCAGGTTAATCAACGTCTCAATGGGCACTGTCGACCTCATAGCACCGGTAGCACACAAGCCTGTGAATCTCGTTCAGCTCTTTCCTCACACTTCCTATGTCGAGGCTCGGCCACCACACAACGCAGCCGTGACTCATCATATAATATATATATATATATATAGCAGCTGCTAGAGCCTTCTGTGCTTTGTCCTTGACATGGTCGATCCAATGGCAAATCCAAACTTGCGATCGAGAATAACTCCAAGATATTTTACCTTCTCTCCAGGGGTGATGTCCTTATCGGACAGCACCAGTTCTCCTACAATCTCTTGACCTGACGTTCTCTTGCTAAAGAGAACTATGCCGGTCTTCTCCGGGTTAGCCCTAAGGCCGTTGTTCCGACACTATTCCTATCGCCCAGCGTGCTCTCGAACTTACCTCTGATCAGAATTGTCAAATCGTCCGAGTACCCCAGGGCGAAAATCCTCTCGTCGTTCAGCTTAAAGGTACGCTACATATTCACGTCAACATGCAAAATTACATAGACGGAGCTAGTAACGGACAATTTCATCAAAGCACACGAAATAACGTATGTGCTCCATTCATTAATAATTTTAGCATTTAAAAAAGATTCCACTATTGAAATAAGGAACGTTAAAACAATCGATTGATGAGGTCATAAAATATGTAGGCAGACCCAGCGTTGACCAACCAACCTTTTTTAGAATCATCCAAAATCCATGTGATGTGTGAGGAAGTGAATAAGATGTTATTTTTATGTTTTGTCTGACGTCACGGAAAGTGAAAAATATTTTTCATTTGAATGATGAATTTTTACTATTCTTGAATTTATCGCTGTTTTCTTCTGAAGAAAAGCATAATTTTACACGCAAATAGAATATCTAATGAGCACACTTAGAGAAACGTTCTTCAATATAACGTGAAGCAAAGGAATAGTATATGGCATGTATTTCGACTCGCAACTTTAGTGCTTTATTCAGCAGATTTAGTTTTTTGACCAGCAAATTAAAAGTTTTTTTTCAGCAAAATTATTCTCTTTTAGTATCTACAAGCCTCTTGTATTAAAAGTTTCTTTTAAAGCGCGAGCATTTGCTATGCCCTGCAGGCGGCCGTAACGTTATTAATACCTACAAAAGGCTCTGCCCATGGGACCAAACTTTTTCAACAAATTTTTTCAACAAAAAAAAATAAATTTGCTGAACATAAAAAAATAGTTTTGCTGGACGAAGAGAAATTTTGTTAAGATAAGATTTGTTAATATAATAAATTTTTTGGACTGTGCTAGGATGGAGATAGATATTTGGTGTCAAAGGAAAAGTTGTTGGGTTGGGTGTGTAGTGTGTCAGGGTGACCAACAAAATGGCCATCGGTGGTATAGGACTGACATAGGTGAAAAATTATTTTTTTTTTGTTGGAGATAGACATTTCGTGTCAAAGGGAATCTTTTTTGCCGAAAATTTTTTTCGCCAGAAACTTTTTTTCACCTGAATTTTTTTTTCGCCGAAAATTTCTTTTCACCGAACAATTTCTTTTTTCGCCGGAAATTTTTTTTCGACGAAAATTTTTTCGCCTTGAAATTTTTTTCGCCGGAATTTTTTTCGCCGAAAATTTTTTTTCGCCGGAAATTTTTTTTTTCAACGAAAATTTTTTTCGCCTGAAATTTTTTTTCGCCGGAAATTTTTTTCGTAGGAAATTTCTTTCCTCTTTTCTTCCAAAACTACTGATATCACAACAGAAACCCTTTTTAAAATAGAAATGTGACGCAAGTCCTCGTCCCTTCTTCCAAAACAACTGATATCAATTGGGGTGACGTGACGTTTAAAGCTTTGAAACGTAAAAAATTCTTTTGGAATGTTTTCATGTTTGATTAGAAAATGTCACAAATGCCGGACCCACCAACGTGATAATTTTTCTACGCTTTCAGCTTTTATGCGCAAAAATTTGGCTCTCCGTACTCCGGACATCATGCGAAGTCAAATTTTTGCATCAAAAATGCAAACATTCCAAAAGAATTTTTTGCGTTTCGAAGCTTTACGCGTCGCGTCACCCCAATTGTATCAGTTGTTTTGGAAGAAGGGACGAGGACCTGCGTCACATTTCCTTTTTAAAAACGATTTTGACTGAGCGAGAAATAGCTAAAAAGCCTGACTATTTCAAATCAAAGAATAATTTTGTAAAATTAAAAATTGTTTTGGGGCCACGACCGGAATATATAGAGGGAAAGGGGAGCATGTTCCCGGGGTCCGGATTTTTTTTGGGTGGTGAGCGATAGTCTGTCGTGCCCTTTGCGCTGAATACCATAATCCGCAACTAAGCTAGGAAATTCCATCGAGGCAACGCTATCTTGGAAATCGAAAAATTTGATTACCAAAATCGGGCAATTTTACTTTCAAAAACGGGAAATTCAGCCTGATTTTAGCGGATACCGAGAAAAATCGGAAAATTGAATGTGGATACCTTGAAAATTACATTACATCACAAGGAGCTAAAGCGATGCATTTAGACCCAGGTGGTAAAAAGGTCAAATCTGAGGGTGGAGCGTGGTCTAAATTAGCACCGTTTTAAACAAAAAGAAATTTCGTATCGGACTTCAAAATTTAAAGCGATATGTGTATTTACAAGAAAAGTGTTTGTGAAGTGAAGAAAAACAATTATCATAGTCTCAGTGCACAGCATTGATAGATGTTACCTTGACTATGTTTTCATTTTTCTGTCAGCAGTGAAAGGTGGGAAGAAAAGTCTTTTTTTCCCGCCTGTCGTTTTCGATCCTGGTCTAAAAAGTGATGTTCAAATGTGAACCTAAAACTCACCTTTTCGGATGCAAATTCGGTGAAGAAATGTGGCGTTTTTTGTCCGTCTGCGCGAAAACATAATTTCTCTTCAACACATACAAAAATAATTCATTTTGTAATGAAACAAAACCCTTCAAGTATTAATTGCGAAAAAGATGACTTAATAAAAAGAAAAGCGACGACTGTCGGTACATTTTCCATACGAAAACTGCAATTTATCATAAGCACGAGTCGGTAAAAATGTCAACTAACCGCATGAAATGGTAATGACGATAAAAAGCGTTCAACATTTCGTTCAATGAAATTGACAACGTGCACAACCTAATCGTATTTATCAATATACCCAAATACACACGAAATGTGTACGTACACGCGGGCGTACATCGTACATCGAGTGTGTATTGGGTATAGATCCGGTTCGAAGATGTCACTTTGACACGTTTGATTTCGATTATACAGAACGTGTTTTTGCACAAAATACTTACAGCTTTTATTTTCAGTCCAAAATAAATTACTTCTGTATTTAGTTGGAGAATTCTCAGCAAATTGTCGAAAAAATCTTTAAACAAAATCTGCAATTTATACCGGAACGTCGACAGCGACAACAACGCTAAACGTTTGAACTATATCATGACCAATGCAGCAAAAACATTTTTCATCAATTCATAAACGTTTACGTTTTTGTGAACCAAACCCAAACCATTTTTCGTAATTTTTCAAAACCCGCGCGAGATTTTTTCAGGGGATAAAATCGCATAAAACAACAAACATTCCAATGAAATCCGAATCAGATGATCATAAAATAGTTTGATGTGAACCCAGCTTCAATAATCAATTTTCTGAGTTTTCGTTATCGTATCTCTTTACAACCAAATCTGTATGTCTACCACAAGTTCTACTTGTTCAATCAATGTTAATTGATTCATTGATTTTAATATATTTTGCTGAATGAAGGCTGAAAATTGTTGTTTTTTCTTACAATTTGTAAATTTAGTTTTGATAAACTCTTAAATCTGAAATCGTCAATGAAAATACATAGAAATGCTTCTTAATTTCAATTTTGCTTCAGACTTTCGAGAATAAATTTTCAGACATTGAAATTTAGGAGCGTTTTACTGGTTAATGCGTTGGTCTCGCGTATGACTTATTTACATTTTTTGTAAAAAGATTGTTGTGAAGAATTAAAAAATTATTTTCGATTTATGGAAAAAAACAAGAAGATAAGGTGCCGTCACATGGTTTCTCACATGAAATTGTAAAGACTTCGAATTTTAGACGATGAAATCAATAAAAATTAGAAATTGAATATTCCACTGCGAACATGTTGAATTTGAACGGCTTCCATTGATAATATGAAGAAAGATCAATGTCAAACTAATAAAAGCCTTGAAATGACACGAAGATGGTTGCTTTCGATGACGAGTGAAAATTTGTTTGAAGAATTTTTCAAAAATCAAAGTAACACAATAAGCTACACGAAAGTAACCCATTTTCCTTACCTGTGTTGTAATAGTCGTACTCGCATTCATTGTCTTCAGACGAATAATCCATATCAGAGTCATTAGACATGTTGATTAGCTGATTGTTTAAAATGGAACGAACTCAAAGGACAGATAGCAATTTATAAATTAATGTAACTTATTAACACGGCAGCAGCAGCATTTAAAATATTACTAATTGATTGGATTATTCTGTCATTATTTCACTTTTCTGAAAAATAACGCAGTCAGAAAAACGAACACACACACTACACTATAATTTATGCTGCACTTCTGATATGACTTTTCGTTATATACTGAAAGTTGGCTACAATTCCGTACCACAAAGGAAAACGTTGTTTTAAAAACATACCTCTCTAACAACACTGAAGGCGCACAGGGCGAACTCATCCAGCCAGAGAAATGATAAGTTGGTATACACCTGAGGCGAGGTAGAACGCTTATTTGAATGACAGCTGGGTTCCATGGGAGAGAATTACGTACAAAATTGGGCTGGTTCTCTCCCATACAATCAAGCTGTCTTTCACACATAACTTTGGATTTAGATAGAGACGTATGCCAAAAAATTCGTCGCAACAACACCAAATGCGAAATTTATCTGATATGACCACACCTAATTTCATTCATAAAAAACATAAACAACTGTCAAACTCGCGTCGGCAAAATTGAATTTTTTCAATTTTAGCCTCCGTATCTTTGACGTACAGCAATTCAGCACACAAGAAATGTAAACAAATTTAATGTTTTGAAAATAATGTTTGGACCCGTGCGAAGTACAAAGGTCCTATACGTTTACTACAAACAATTTTATTGTAACATGGGGTAGATCGAGGTGGGAGGGGGGGAGGATGCATCTATTATCGTCTAGAGATGACGAATCAGCAATAAAAAAAATGTCCGTCTGTCCGTCCGTCTCAACCGATCAGCCTAAACTTTTTTTTCCCCTGAAAGATACATGCCTTCCATGATTCAAGTTCGAAGATGCGCAAAATCGATGAAGTGGTTCCGGAGATATGGTCGAGGAAGTGACCAAAAACATGGTTTTTCGAAGGTCGGTGAAATTCTTTCGCAAATATCTCAGCAAGTATAGCACGGAAATTCCTCATTTTGGTGTCAAATGAAAGCAGTTCATGTCACAAAACTGGGGAAAAAATTTTGTGGGAATCGGTACAGGGGTCTGGGCACTTGTAGAGCACGAGACCCGTTTTTTATATGGTTACAAAGAAAACACTGGATTCAAATAAGCGTCACGGTCTATGTCACCATAACTAACCAATGAACTAAACTCTTGAATTAATGAACTGCACCGAATTAACTTTGACCGAACTAACGAGCCGAACTGATCTAGTGAACTGAACTCTTTTGATCCTCGATTGCAACTATTCTGTACCGAATCTCAATTGCAACTCATATTTATTACCTATGGAAATTGCAGATCGAACACCTATTTTTTCTCATCGCCCACGACGGTGAGATATCTCCACATCCGTTCACATGCATTCCTTTAAATCATGCATTTTGATACAGACAAAACAATTTGTGAGATAACGAATCTGCGTTATAATAACATTCATGGTTTACAAATTCGGATGCATAAGTCAACATATACTGCATTTCGCATTGATATGATGTCTTATTAACTCACAGGAATATATTCGTATGCCGTGGGTGTTTTGTTGACACCGATTTTCCTGAACAATTTCTCACGTTATTGTCTGGTTCCCTTGCAGGATACGCATGTCTGTCTGGGATAGGACACGCTGGGACCAATGGAATGGACGAAATTGAGATTCTAGTCCATATACGAAAACAGTTTTTCGTCTATATTTCCTTAACTATGCAATATGGAGATTTACTGTCAAAGGCAAAGTTGTAGAGAATTAAATTTAAGCGAACACGTGTTTCAAGGTTTTGGGGAAATATGGCCCAATCCTGGTATATGGCCACTTCCATAATTGGGCAGGATGACCCAGATCTCCAGAACTATGAGAGGTAGAAAGTTGCTTCCAGGGACAAAGTTGTAGACAATAAAATTTTAGATAACACGTGTTTCTGGGTTTTAGAGAAAAACGACTTAGTCCATGGATATAAGCTTTTCTAGATTTGAATGGTCTGAGACGTACTTCGGAAGGGCCTTTGACATTACCTTGGGTAATTTCTATGGATCTTTGAAATTCTTACAGTTATAAAAGAACAGAAAACGTTGGATTGTATGCTTATTTGTATATTTAGGTACGTTCGATTCACTTTGCCACATCTATTCTGTTTGTCACATCTATTCTGATACGTACGGGTCTTTGGTTATGTTTCTACGTTACGTTTACGTTTTCGTGTAAAAATTGTTGAAAAAGTTTTTATTTAGTTGAATTAATGCGAGAAGTGACTAACAGTGGCGATTAAATCCTAAATTGTTTGATTCAAATTGAAGTGAAAAGTTATTTGTTTTTTGAATACATTGTTTTTATGTTGATTACTTGTAATTATGTTAAGTTTTGTATTTGTATTTGTATTTGTAACCTTCGAAATAGTATTGTTCGTATATGGCCATCAAAAAGTGATTTTGCCATAGAAAAATAAATTTAGAATAAATTCAACCAAAATAGGACATTACGACCTGTCAGTTTCGCGTTGCAATTCAGCAACTGTCAAACGTACGTACGCCACTAGTTAAATCCACAGTAAGCGTTCTACCTCGCCACCGGTGTACCACCTTATCATTTCTCTGCATCCAGCAAACGTTTACTTTTCAGAGAAATGATAGGCGCCTCACCGAAAAAATCATTTTTCGCATAATCCATGGCATTTGACACATCATGATGAAGCAATAGACAGTGTTTTGACCCTGAACCTCAAGTGCTGATATCTATGTTTTTTCATAGCTGAATTAACATCTCAACATAGTGCTGTCCCGTTTTCTCAAGTGGCGTCATCCACGCTTTTATAGTTGATTACGGACAAACATAAAATCCATGATCGAAAGTGTTACGAAATTCTACCCATTTGAAAATCTGAATTGATTTTTCTTATACAAAACTGGTTCCGCAAATAGTAGGAAATGACAAATTGCTAATTCCATCGGTATACAGTCACCTGGGTAACGAATTTCATCACTTTCACTCTTTCAATGTGATTTACGGTCGTGTGCTTTTAAATTTACGTGTTGTGCTATTTTCAAGATTATCTCTTTTATCTCTCTTTTTCAATTTATTTTGTATTGGTGAAATTGCAAAACAGCTAAAATTTTACAGCAAGTAAATTTTTAAGCACGCGACTACATAGTAATCTGAGACAAAACACATTCGTTCTCCAGGTGATACGGTAGCGACATTTTATGGGTTAAAGATGGAATTAGCCAAATATTGACGCAGGCGATCCGCTTCTTCAGCGCCATGTTAGAGAGACTGCGTTCATTGCAATTAAAGATGAAATTGAACATAAAATTGTGTAAGTTTTTGACCCGTTGTAAGTACTTACAAAGATCCTATATGTTTACTACAAGACATTTTATTTTAGCATGGGGTAGATCGAGGCGGGAGTGAGGGGGATGCATTTAATATCGTCTAGAGATGACGAATCAGCGAAAGAAAAATATCCGTCTGTCCGTCCCGTCATTTTTTTTCTAAACGGCTGCACCGATCACCCTGAACTTGTATTTCCCTAAAAGGTACTTATTTTCCATGATTCAAATTCAAAGATGAGCAAAATCGGTCAGGTAGCTCTGGAGATATGGCTGAAAAAGTGACCAAAAACATGGTTTTTCGATAGTCGGTGAAACTTTTTCGCAAATATCTCAGCAAGCGTAGCACGGAAATTCTTCAATTGATCTCACAAAACTGTAAAAAAAATTTTTGTGAAAATCGGGTCAGTTGACTGGCCACTGGGAGCATTAGAATAGACGAAATTGAGTTTCATATACGAAAGAAAATGGTTTTTCGTCTATACAACCTCACGATTTTAACTTTGGATGTTTCTTTTGTGCGGCTGTATGGAGATTTAATGTCAAAGGCAAAGTTTAGAGGACACGTGTTTCAGGGTTTTGGGAAAAAATGGATCAATCGTAGGATGTGACCACTTCTAGAGTTGGGATGTGTGAGTTGTATTTCTAGAACTGTGGCAGTTAGATAGTTGCTTCCAAAGACAAATTTGTAGAGAATAAAATTTCAGAGAACACGTGTTTCAGGGCTTTGAAGAAAATGGCTCAATCGTGTGATGCGACCACTTCCGACTACGGTCCAGAGAAACGACATGTTGATGTTACGCCTTCGTCCAATTAGAAGGAACATTTCCATGGAAGAGGATTCAAATAAGTTCCATATAAACCAGTTGTCATTCTTCATCTTCCTTCTAAATAGCCGAAGACGTAACACCTCTGGAGCGTAGAATAGGAATACTGAGAAATTGGAAGCGTTTAAGTATCCCATTGCAGGCGCTTGTCATTTTTATGAAATACAGCCAACATTATTCATAACGAAAGTGTGTAGCCTTTATGATCCAGAGAAATGATAACGGCAGCTCACGCGCCGGCCCTGCGTGAGCTACCGTTATCATTTCTCTGATGTGAAACATCAGTTGCAGAGAAATGCTAAGTTAGCACCTGCCAACATAGCATATCTCTGCTTGGTTGTAATCATACCCGAAAAGTAGTGCCAAACATAATTCAACATAAATGATAACTCTTTATACGACTCATACACACTCACTAGTTGAATTGTCCGCATCAAAAATTACGCGTTGCACACCGTATCGTCATTTCATGGCAGGACCACAATGAGAATTTAGCTTTGGAGCGATTTCGGATAAGCTCTCCTTTTTCGTGCATGCATAGTCAGCTGCTGCACTAGCATTTTTCGATGTCATGTGTATACGTAACTATAGGCAACGGTATCGACGCATGTGGCGTCCAAGGTGTAATTCCAAAATAGAAGGGACACCTGTTTTTGATATTTAATCGTTTAAGATGATGTGACGCAAAAACGTTTTTGTACAAGAAAGTCCATTTGTTCCCAAATTATTGACAGGGTATCAGTAGAAAAAAATTAAAAATTTGTGATAAAGTTCATTTTTGAATTTTTTTCTCGATAAAGAGAAAACTCCACATCGTAATTTTTTCAGGGTATGTGAGAAATGAAGTAAAGTTTTTTTTTGGGATAATAAAAGTAAAAATCAAGGAGGGTACTCATGTCGAAAACTCGAATTTTTCCATTGGAAGGCCTGCGGAGGCCAGAAAATTGACTTTTTCGAATTCATCTAGTTTTTGCCTAAAAGCCTCATCTAACGTCTGTCTAAATCAGCAATAGTCACTTTAATCGGATTTATCCGTAAAAAGTTATAGAATCTTAAAGAAATGACCGTACCCGATTTTAGTGCATTTTTGCGAGATTACGAACTCTAAAGACTAATCGGTAGAAAGTGTTACAAAAGGATTATAAATGACAAGTTTTACAACCATAGACCGTGTCATGTCCGGGTCTTGTCACCGAACCTCAAGTGGTGACATCTATGTTTTTTATAGTTGAATTAACGCCTAAACACAAAACTAGTGACAAAATCTATTTCAAAATTAGATGCCAGAGAAATGACTACAGTCGAAACTGTCAAGAGTATTACGATTTTCATCAGGCAATCCAGGTAATACTTCCTTATCATCGGTGCTGCCATAGTATATTGTCACAGCAAAAAACTGAAGGAGGCGTCACCATTCAGTTTTATAGTCTGAATCTGGAACAACTGAAACAGCCCTCAACTGATTTTGAAAGAATACATTGGCTAAAATATATTTAAAATATAAACCATCAATTTGATGTTTTGTTATGCGATGCGAATGAGTTTATTTTTCTGAAAATAGTCATTTATGACTGAACTGAAATTTTCAGTAAGAAAACCAAGAAAAATCCGGGTAGTGTGACTACTGGCTCTCACTATAATGATTGTTACATCATATCACACGCGGTATACACAGTTTATTATCATTTTTAGCTGACAACACTTCTTAACGAATGATTTGACGAAAGCATACACATACGGGGCGCCCAGCGACTGATTGACAGTTTTAGTCAGATTACACGATTGTAATAATTTTTCTTCTTAATAGAAAAATAGGATCATAAATCATTTTTGCCTGTGAAAAATTGAAGAATTCATCAAATCAAAATACTTGTCTGAGTTATTAGGTGAGTCAATAAGGATTTACATTAAAATATGCCGAATGAATGCTGTAGCGTTAAGAAGATAAAAATTATTAATTAAAAAAAATCCATCCGAAAATAGTTGATGAAAACCAGCTTGAACAAGACCTATGACGTTTGTCCCTTGTAGAAAAAAGTTATTATAGTTTTATCTCCCACAATGAACAATGCCACTTTCGTTCATTTCTAATGTTATCGTCTAGATGCACTTGAATCACTTAAATGTTTCAGATTTTTTTTGATAAAATTACACGATACAAATTCTCAATGCCTAATCCATTCCTTCGAAATTTATTTATGTAAAGCCAACTGCAATTTCTTTTCGTCTTGTAGTAGATATGTAGTATACATACAATTTAGTTACTTTAGAGAGCAAATTGTTCGTAAGTTGCAAGCTAAAGTTAAATATTTATCAATGAACTTTTCTAGGAGTATAATATAGGGTATTGTCGACGTCAACTGCGATGAAAATTAAGATTTCATTGACTGAGTTGAAGTTCTTATTTGCGTAATCTCTACGGAAAAATACTTTTCACATTTGAGATGCGAAATTTTTTTTTTCGTCTTTTCAATGTGAATTTGTGATTTCCTAGAGTGCGTAAATTTTATGATTGATGGAAGCCGACGATTAAAGATCTTCCGTCATCATCGCATTATTAAAAAAAAGTGTTTGGGAAAGTCACTTAATAACGACAGGAAGACTGCGACTTTCTTCTCTAGATATGTAACATTTCTAGGGTTCAAGGTTCATGGAAATGTTTTTCCTGCTTTTGGGAAATCATGTCCTTTTTGTAGATTTTTCTACACTGGGCCCCGCTAACGAAAATTTCTTTGTTCTGAACTTCACTCTTGTAAATAATTTCTATATTCTCTCACCTTGACATGAAACGAACTATTTCAAGCGAAGAATGTAGAAGAATTGTGCAGCAGATGTTTCCGCTGTGTGATGAATGATTGAATGCATCAAACTATTTCACAATTCTTCGTACATAGTTTTTACATCCTTGTAGTGTAAATATCTATAAAAATTTAAGTGTCTAACGTAAAGTCGAAGATGGAATTTCTATAAATAAATCTTAAAGTGCCCCAGTAACGCAAAATGTTTTAGACACGGACGATCTCTTTCTAACAAAAATATTATGAATCAAAATCACATCATTTCAATATACTCTGATTCAATAGATGTCTATATATAACTCGCACTATTATTTTATTTTCAACTTTCATGAAACTCAAGAAATTGCCATAAAATTTACAAAGTATTTTAACATTTGTACAATTTGAAATTAAGGCGCGAAAAAATTGTTTCGCTTAACATCATTGCATAGAATAACAAAAGCAAGGGAATCGCGACTTACTCACCGAAATCAAAGCAAATATTCGCGTGTTCAAAGTGATACAATGTATTTTCATACGTTTTTTTACAAGTCATTTATTGCAATTTTTGTCGTCTTTTTTCTGCCAGATGTTAGTCATATAAGTCAAGTTAGCAAAATGTTTACCGAACTGATAACATTTACATAACGATGAAATTTACGGCTTTTAAGTTTTTTGGCGTTTCGTCTACATCCAGGCGATTACTAAAAATGGTCTTTGTGTTGTTAGATTTTGGTGTTGTGTTCAGGCTTAATCTGTTATAACTAAGCTACCGCAATGCGGAACTCGAGGTTAATTTGAAATAATGTTTTCGGTTGAATTATTGGAGCCCCCCCTTAAGGAGTATGGTGCCGCCAGAATGGCTGATTTGTGATTGTGCACATATTTGTCACATACGTAGATTACAAATTCCGATTAGAAATGTACCTGATAATCGTTTCTGATTAAACAGACGCATTGTTTTATTTTTAATTCAATGTTATTTATATAAATGTGGCTTGGAGTACATTCTCTTTATTTCAATCAAAGCAGAAGCTCCAACGAATTTATTTGCAAAGTGTAAACATAGTAACAAAGTGTGCCTATCGAACATTTGCTGTGGCCTAAGATAGTTTTGTTTATCATTTATAAATGGTTCGATTACACAAACTACTTTAGACATAGATAGATAAATGTATGTGCAAAAATTTTTACGTCACGAGAAGGATTTTCCTGTAAAGAATTTAAATTTGAAGGCCGAGGGCGAGGTCAGGTTATCACAAACTATTGTTTCCTTCTAATTTCTTCTGACATTATAAGCATCAATTTCAATATCAGGCGTGATTCCTATCACGAAGCATAGTTTAGTTTCCTATAATCACAACAAAAACCTTTTAAAAGGTAAAGTGTGACGCAGTCCCTAATGTCTACTTCCAAAATTAATGATATCAGTGGATGTGACGCTTGCGCTGAAAATACGTATACATTTCCTTGACGACAACGTTACCCTGTGTTCAAAAAATCGCGTCACAAATGCCAGACCCACCAGCGTAATAATTTTTCAACATTTTCAGTTTTCACACGCAAAAATTTAAAACTCAAAACAATCTTCGCAAAAAGACACAAATGTTAAATTTTTGCAGCGTAAAAACTGAAAGTACAGAAAAATTATTTCGTCGTTGGGTCTGGCACTTGTGACGCGATTTTTTTAACACAGGGTAACGTTGTCGTCAGGGAAATGTATGCGTATTTTCAGCGCAAGCGTCACCTCCACTGATATCATTAATTTTGGAAGTGGACATTAGGGGCTGCGTCACACTTTACCTTTTAAAAGGTTTTTGTTGGGATATCAGTAGTTTTGGAAGTTTTTTGTTTTTTGACCCACTTCTGCGCCTCGGCGACCCCACTATCTATTCATCAAAATGATGCGCAAGTCAATATCTATCGATTCCGACGAAAAAAAATTTTTGGCGAATACTTTCGCCTCAATTTTGGCCAACCTCCGCGCCTCGGCGACCCCGCTTTCTATTCATCAAAATGATGCCCAAAAAATGATAGCAAAAAATTCAAGATGGCGCCTTTTTGACACCCGGCAGCCATTTTCTTATGATCCCAAAAAATTCTCCTGATCAAACTCTATAATCGCTCGGAACAAACCAACTCTCTAGGTATTGTAACTCCGGAGCTAAAATTTGAAAACACAAAAAAACGTAATTGATTGCTTAGGAAAATTCAAAATGGCGCCTTTTTGACACCCGGCAGCCATTTTCTTATGATCCCAAAAAATTCTCCTGATCAAACTCTATAATCGCTCGGAACAAACCAACTCTCTACGTATTGTAACTCCGGAGCTAAAATTCGACAACACAAAAAAAGTAATTTATTGCTTAGGAAAATTCAAAATGGCGCCTTTTTGACACCCGGCAGCCATTTTCTTATGATCCCAAAAAATTCTCCTGATCAAACTCTATAATCGCTCGGAACAAACCAACTCTCTAGGTATTGTCACTCCGGAGCTAAAATTTGAAAACTCCGAGCACTACGTGAAAAACCATGAAAATTGACCACTTTTCCACACTTTCCGACTTTTCCAGAGTTTTCCCGGAAAAGCGGCCGATGAAATTTTTCATTTTAGGCCGAGACTGACGTTCCCTGAAAATTTCAGGAAAATCGGCTGCCTAGTTCTTGAGATCGAAAATTATTAATAGAACGTAGAAATAGAAACCGACAGATCAGGAAAAAAGTTTTCATAATAATGAGAACAATGGATTTTGGTAAGATGTATGGAAAAGTACCATCTTCAAACCTCCACATCTCAGCCAATTTTCAACCGATTTTGATGAGTGAGGGCTTGTTGGAAAGCTGCTGCGACGTAGTAATTTGGAGGGGAAGGGGGGCGAGGGGAAAAAACTCAAAACTTCGCCTATACATCGTGTCTTGTCCCAAAGTTTTTGTATGGAGGTTTTTGGGTTTGTGGACGTTTTTTTTGGGGTGTGGGGACTGCGTCACGCTCTCCGCTACCGCTCCGAGCATGATTTTTTTTGAGATTTCGAAATTATTACTTCAATAAAATTTCAGTTTAAGAAAACTTATAGTTAATTTATTGATCTAAAAAATATACGTTTACACGAAAAAAATCTTCAAAGAAAATCAAATCGAAAACATTTGATGAGACCCGTGCGTTTCATAGATCCTGAAGAAAAGTATCTTCACACTTTAAAGTGTGCTCGCACTCTCCCAATGTATTTGGAATTTCATGATGATATACGTAAAATACAGTCTAAGAAAATTGGAAACATACATTTGGTAACAATCCAACTCATCCCATAACCTTAACACATGTGGGATGAATTGGATTGTTACTGAATGTACGTTTTGACTTTTTTTAGACTTTAAAGAGTGGTCAGGGTTTAATTGCGCGATGTTTTAAGACATCTAGCGGTCGAACCATAGAATATTTTTTAATGATTTTTTTTGACATTCCAAGCTTAGTCATCTCGGGCGCGCAGTAGCAATGCGCCCGTGACACAAGTCCACACACGAACAAAAAATTAAGAAATTGTTTTTTTCGTAGACTGCGGAACCATATATACAGCTAAGTTTTGACTCCCCCCCCCCCCCTCTTTAATAATTTTTCTGCGCTTTAAAACTTCACACACCAAAAATTTAGCTTTGCGCGACGTGTGGAGTACAGGTAGCCAAATTTTTGGGTCCGGCATTTGTGACGCATTTTTTTAATCAAAATGAAAATATTTCAAAAGAATTGTTTGTTTCAAAAGAATTTTTTGCGTTCCGAAGCTGTAAGCGTCACCCAAATTGATATCAGTTGCTTTGGAAGAAGGGACGAAGACTTGCGTCACATTTCCCTTTTAAAAAGGGTTTTTGTTGTGATTTAACTTTGTTCTGTCTTAAAAAGCTATTCAATTACAAAAAAAAAAATGAAGTGCAAGAAATGTGAAGATGATGCCAAACGAATAGTTCAGTTTTTCTTAGACAAAAATCAAGATTGTAAGTCATCAATCCAACATTTCGAACTAGAAGGATGCAAAAAGAGAACCATCCAGCAAGTATTGAAACGTTATGCGGATACTGGTAGAGTTGAGTGCTCTAAGAATTTCGGACCAAAACCATCTGTATTAACTCCTAAAAAGCTGAAGAGGATTGAGAACCATTTTATACGCAAGCCAAATACCAGTGAACGTATAACAATTTTAAAATTCAAAATATCGAAAGCGAGTGTTTCGAATGCAAAGAAAAAATTGAAAATCAAAATTAGGAAGAAAATCAATAGACCAAAATATGTGAAAGATCAAAAAGAAAAGGCTGAAACATCACTCAGACGTCTATACAAGCTTTCGGTTACTTCTGGAGGATAAACATTATTTGTTATGGACGACGAAACGTATTGTCCAATTGATCCATCTCAGGTACCAGGTAGTGAATACTGCAATATAGTCGGTTACCATGAGGTTGATATTGAAGCTAAAACAAAGAGAAAGTTGAAGTTTTATCCTAAGTATTTGGTATGGCAGGCCATTGCGCAGAATGGTCAAGTTTCTGAACCATACATTACATCTGGAACGATAATACATTTATCTAATACATTTATCTTAAAGAATGGTTCAAAAAGCGACTAATCCCATTTATAAATGACCTAGCACAAGACCACGACGTAATCTTCTGGCCAAATATGGCTAGCTCCCATTATGCCCGAACTGTGTGCGATTATCTAAACGAACGGAAAATTGACTATGTCACCAAAGCGAGAAATGCACCAGTTACACCTAACCAAAGACCAATTGAAAAATTTTGGACATTGTGCAAGGCAAAGTATAAAACATTAAATAAGGAAAGCGGCACAATTCGCAAATTTAAAAACGCTTGGACCAAGATTTCGAAGGAAGTAGCGGAGAAAAGTGGTGCTAATTTGTTTAATCACTTTAAGCGTAATTTGTGCGTTGGATAACGACTATTCTATTCTATGCAATCAAAAAAAGAATTTTGAATTACTTCTTCTTCACCCTTTACATACCAGCTGAATGATAATTCATGCATTTCATCGTGAAATTCCATATAATTTGACAAAATCTACTGTCTTCGAAGAAACTTTATCAAAAAATTGATGAGTTTAGCGCGACATCGGCTTACGTCAATGTTCATAGCTAATTTCATGATGAAACGCATAAGCTCTACACCAGTAAAATATGAACTGCTTGACATTTTATCATAAGATTCGCCATAAATTTGACGGAAGGCGTTACCATACTAAATTCGTCGCTAACACGACGTTCGTAAGCGATAGATGATGGCTCGCATCGGGCAATAATCAACAAGAGTCACTGAAAAACGGTGTCGGCATCTCTTCATTTTCTATAGCTGATTAAGTGGAATTCCAGACGGCAGAAATAATGAACTAATCTCTATTGAATCATAGAATAGAATGAAAAACATAAAGACAATTAGACTTCCACGCACACTACAATTTAAACATTGAAAACTAGGTTTACGTAAATTACATAAACTAACAGATATAAAGAGTGTCACCGCCTGACAGTGGCGCTATTAATTAATTTCATTGTTAGATGTGGTTCATCAAGTAACTGATTCCATCGTCTATCAGTGTTGTTGAATGATCGTGTTCTCTCAGTTTTGTTTTTGGTGTAAAAAATGATGATTGTACCCGTACGAAATACAAAGGTTCTATACGTTAATTACAAGACATTTTGTTGTAACCATGGGGAAGCGGTAGTGAGGAGGCTGCTTTTATTATCGTCTAGATGTCAGTCCCGTCATTTTTTTCCAAACGTCTGCACCGATCACCCCAAAATTTTTTTCCCTGAAAGGTACATATGTCCCATGGTTCAAGTTCAAAGATGAGCAAAAGCGGTCGAGTGATACCGGAGATATGGTCGAAAAAGTGACCAAAAATATGGTTTTTCGAGGGACTGTGAAACTTTTTCGCAAATATCTCGGTAGTGCAGCACGGGAATCGTTCATTTTGGTGTCAAATGAAAGTATTTGATCTCACAAAACTGGGGGATATACGAAATTTTCGTCTATATTTCCCTAAGGGATATTATATTCGACCGACAAATTAAATCAATACTACCGATAGAAAATAATAAACTACTGATAGATTATTACCGATATCCTATTAAAGGTTTTCCCCTAGAATATTTTTCCTTCTACAAAATGTCTTGAGGCCTTTTGGGCATTACCCCAAATAATCGCGCTTTAATTCTACTTTAAGTATTCGTTTGAAAATTTATCGGTCATTTATTATTTTTTATCGGTAAAGTTGAATTGTTTTATCGGTCGTTTATTACCATTCTTTGCTTAACTATGCAATATGGAGATTTATTGTCAAAGGCAAAGTTGAAGAGAATAAAATATTAGGGTGTGTTTCAGGGTTTTGGGTAAAAATGCCTCAATCCTGGGATATGACAACTTCTAGAATTGGGAGGGATGATCCATATCTCTAAAACTATAATAATAATCTGCCCTACAACCCATGAAGGGTTAATGGCTAGATCATTATTTACTAGTTTCGCTGTTTGTGGTTCTACTTTTTGAGATCCTTTCATTACCGGAAAGTTTTACTGTGCCAGTGGTAAGCTGTGCGACAAACCTAGTGCCATCTATGAGATGTAACGAGGAGCGAAACTAGTAGGAGTAGAATACCGTTTCTCCCAACAATGTCTTTTCCGGTAAGCCGTACGATGGCACTACACTCAACTTCACTTGACTTGAACGATTCAATCAGATTTGTTTTGTTTACAAATCTAACAATCGGTACAAATCCGTCTGCGGTTGAGTTTCGAACCAACGCACTGGCAACTCTCTAAAACTATGCCAGTTAGAAAATTGCTTCCAAAGGCAAAGTTGTAGAGAAGTTTCAGGGTTTTATGGAAAAATGACCCAATCCTGGAATATGACTACTTCTAAAATTGGCAGAAATGACTCATATCTCTTGAACTATGGCAGGTAGAAAGTTGCTTCCAAAGGCAAAATTGTAGAGAATAAAATTCGAGGGCACACTTGTTTCAGGGTTTCATCGAAAAATGGCCTTATCCTAGGATATGAGCACTACTAGAATAGGGAGTGATTACGCAATACTCATAACTCTAGAACTATGAGAGTTAAAAAGTTGCTTCACAAAACAAAGAATAAAATTTTAGATAACACATGTTTCAGGGCTTTAGGGAAAAATTACCTAATCCCCAAATATATCTAGTTCTACAGTTGCCGTACTTCGGGAGGGCTTTCCACATTACCTTGGGTAATTTCTGTGTGTCGTTCGAATTCTGACAGTTCTAAAAACTGCAAAAATTTGCAATTCTGATACGTTCGCACCTATTTGCAAAATCTGTTCGGTTTGCCACATCTATTCTGATACGTACGGGTCTTTGGTTATGTTTATCATTAAATTCCCCATAAATTTGACGGAAGCCGTTGCCACACGTCGATATTATGACGTTCGTAAGCAATCAGCGTTATTGAACACGCTGTGTAAAAAATGGTGATTATAATTTAACCGAAGGACGTATATACAGCGCCATGTGCTCTCTCACTGAGATGTTCTCATTACATAACGCTCTATGATAATATCATTATGTCTTCATATTCTTTTCATTCAACATTTGTATTCGTATTTACAAATAAGAGCAAAAAGATTACGCTAGGGACATCATCATTTTACAAAGCCATTTGCCCCGACTTTGTACGGGTCTAATGATTACAAAACGAACGCAGAGTATTTTTCCGTTTATTCACAGTCTGTTCATCGAACACGAAAAGTGTAAGAGAATCGCGAATTTTCACGATATCACTTTTCACGTCTCGAATAGTGAAACGATGTTAGTCGAAAACGAAACTCATATGTAGGTCACTTTTTACGTCACAGCATCAATTCTTCAAACACTTACCACAAGCCTGAATTTACATTCTTTTATTTATTTGTAGTAATTATTTTACGATTTCCATAATAATTTTAAATTCATTAATTTGTTTAATAAATTTATTTTTTGTCATTTCGAACCGCACTCACCCAATGCATGCACACAACATACGGCAAGAAACAAGTGTACATTTTCTACCTCATCAATTTTGTTATAGCAATGACGTGTCACTCACGTCGCACCTCCTACATAGAGCTCTTGAATATTATCAAACAGACACATTTTCGATGAAGTGTATAATTTGAACGAGGCTACAACTTTTGCTTATTTTTTTGTCCTTATGTTTGTTTCAAGTGTTGTATTACCAAATGTTTGAAGGTGCTAGTAAACCCAATTTACTTTGAATTGTGAATTGGAAAACAAGTAAAATTTCGGCTTTAGCTAATGCTTTGAACTTGATTCTATACTTAGAAATTGCGTAAAAATTTGATGGATTTTATGTTGATGATGATGAGTCGCAAAATGCTTTAACTTTTACTACGTGTCTCAAATGCAATTCAGAATATGTTGCGTAAGTAGACAACAATTGATTGTCTTTAGTCTCAATGAATTCCTGTTGATGAAATGTATTCAACGAAGAATATTTTCTCTACGCTAAAATAGCAACGAAAAACATTTCGTTAAAGACGGACATTTTATCAAAGACGAAGATTTTGTCAGGGGCGAACTTTTCTTCAAAGACGAATATTTCGTTAGCGACGAAAATTTCCTTCAGGGCAAACATTTTTTCAACAACGATTCTATAACGACGATCATTTGGTAAACGACAAACATTTCGTTAGAGACAAATATTTCGTTAACGACAAACACTTCGTTAACGACGATCATTTCGATAACGATAAACATTTCGTTATCGACAAAAATTTCGTTACCGACGAACATTTCGTTAACGACGATCATTTCGTTAACGACATGCATTTCGTTAGAGACAAATATGTCGTTAACGACAAACATTTCGTTAACAAAAAACATTCCATTAACGAGAAACATTTCGTTAACGGGAAACATTTCGTTAACGACATGGAATTTTTTCATCTTCCATGAATTTAAACGTTGAATAAAGTAAATGAATGTCTGGCATCTTTGAAGGGATTCTCTTGGCTTTTACTTTCTTGCATAAAAAATTCCGTTGTCTTTTCCAAATACCTACACTGTGTGAATAAAATTTAGATTCCTCTCTGAATCCTAGCAGATTGAAATTAAGTTGAAAACTATGAGTCACTCAACTCATGGTCAACTACCTTACAATTTTTCCTCTGACGTAGTTACGATTTTGCGCCAATTCAAATATTCAGCACGTAGATCTGTTCATTTTATGATCTTTACCAACACTAAGAGTATGCCAACAAGAATTCTAATGAAAGCATTTCAGCTATTGATTTTTTCATCATAAGGGAATATAAACTGACTTTGTCACCCATAAACAAAATGAATTAATAAAATTGTCTTCGGTTTCATGGCTGATACCAGTTGAACCGATATGATGGTTGCATAAAATTTTAAAATATAAATGCTAACACGCTCGACGCGTTATACGTACGAACAGAAAATTACAACGAATATCGAAGTAAATATCACTCTTTGCAATCCAACTGTTGTGAGACATTAAATAGTAAAAAGAAAAACCCCTTGTGGTAGTACCACCATACCGGGTCTTAAAAAATTAAATTTAGGGATTTTTAAGGGAGTTTTGGGGATATTTTTCCAAAATATTTGGCCCTGTCTTAGCAGCGTACGTTCTTCGTGAATGGTTACAATTTTTGATAGACATCCTATTTTCCCCCGGAAATTTCGCCTAGTGAGGTATAACTTCCTCTCTAATAGGCAGCGAGACAAGAAAAAAAACTGGATGAAAATATGAAAACAATTGTAGAATCGTTCGAGCATTTACATGTTTTGTCAATATCTATGGATGCAAGCCATCAAAGGTTATTTGCGCCAAGGAAGGCTTTCGATTCAAATTACCTATGATTGCGCTGCAAACCTCAATTACGTTTTTCTCGCGAGCTATAATCAAATGTATTGCAAAATCTGCCATATTTTAAATAAAAATTTCTCGTGTATCGGATTGATCAATTTGTAAAATGTGTTTCGTAGGCTTCGTTCGTTTTGATTTATTGAAAATTCATATCAATTATTGACTATGTTTTCGAAAGCTTTATCACTTGATGAGAAATATCTACACCAGGGGAGATATTGTTGTTTTGAAGTTGACTTAACATTTACAGTTTTCTTTCTGTTCTCCACATTGTTTTATAACTTTTACATTCAGCACAGCATGATAGCATACGAAGGTCTACCTTCCGTCGCATAGAAGCCGTGAAGCGTGTCCCAGTAGCCAAATTATTTTCAGACTGATTTCTTTCTTTCGGCTTGAGGAGTTGTTTTTCTGGTAGATAATCGAAACTTGATCAACGTTTGCGAAGATCATTGTTTAAGAAATTGGATCTAAGTAGCTAACTGATGATTTCGGTTCTTCTATTCTAAAGCGTTGGGTGGTTAGAAAGAGACCAATTATATACGTCTCTTTCTAACCACAGTCCCAGTCCAGAGCCTTCCTCCTATTCTTCTACCAAAGATATGATGGGGGTTCCCTAGGTAGATTAAAAATGTCAGTCTCTTACTTTTGCAGTACAATATTTTTCCCACACAATCCTTCAACGGCGTATGTCATAGTACAGTGATTTTCATGACGTGGTACGTAAGGTGTTAAGCATTTTGCACAGTTTATGCATCGTGACACGACAATCACTGTATATAAGCTGTTGACGCGTTGAAGGCATGGGGGTCGTGCACATATTACGTCACACTCAGAGGGGGAGGGAGGGGAGTCACTGAAAACGTGACGGAATCGGACGGGGGGAGGGGGAAGTGTCTGCATGGAACGTGACGTCACGTTTTGGGCAATTCCATTTAGACCAAATTTTGAGGTACCATCGCTTCACATCGCATAACTTTGCAACCATTTGGTAAATTCATTTAAATTTTCCCAGCACGCTTCTGACAGATGACTTAAGATATCTGACGAATAAAATAAATCGAAAACCTCCTAACCTAAGAAAAAAATTTTTTTTTTAAATCGTTCTCTTGTTTACAGGAAAAGTAAAATTGTAAACAGAAGAACGAGTCGAAAAAAAGTTTTTCTCTTAAGTTAGGAAGTTTCCGATTTATTTTATTCGTCAGATATCTTAAATCATCTTTCAGAGGCGTACTGGGAAAACCCAAAACCCAAAATTACTAAAATGACCCTCGCCGAATGGCTTCTGGACATATATTTCCAGGTGGGGGAGGGAGTCGAAAATGTGACGTCATACTTAAGGGGGTGTAAGTCAAACGTGATGCAACGTGACATGGGGGAGGTGGGAGTAAAAAAATCGAGAAAAAAGTATGACGTAATCTGTGTACGACCCCATGGACTTTCTTCTATACTTTCTATAAACGAAATTTTCTGCTCTCAAGAGAGGGAAAATAAATGCGTTCTCAAAGTGGATGCGAGTGAGTAGAAAGGAATTACGTAACAACGAGAAAATTTTCCTCTTGTTACGCAAGCTCGTAATCCCCCCACCTGAGTTTTACGTCATATTACGTTACAATAGGAAAACAAAATTTCTCTTCTCGATAAAACCTCCGTAACTTCTTTATGTGACATTTCTGACTCATTTTTGAAAGTCTACGATATCAGTTGTAAACTAATCGAGTTGCGTCTCAATCGTTATTTTAATTCTGATTTGTGTCACGTGATCTCAGTAAAACAAGCGATTTGTTACACATTTGTGTGGTATACGTAAGTTCAAAAATAATTTTTAAAGACAAATGAATTGCTCAGTGTTGATTTTACGTTGGTTTCTTCAAATAGATTAAAATTGATGAATTGATAATCCCTTCAAGTCAAGAACTTGCGAATTGTTTAAATCAATGATCGTCTTTTTTCAATTCAACATTAAAAACCGATAACTAGCTCACTATCGATTCGTATCTAAATTTAGAAATAATTTATTATCGAAATCATGAGTGAATGAACAAAATGAGCAATTGTGATTATGTAATCCGTAAAGCTACTTTTTTGCGACACATTATTGCCACTTGAAATTGTTACAGGTATGCAAGATTCATTTGCATAAATGTATTAATAATAGGCTTCTATGCGACCGTTAAAATAACGAGGTGGTAAATTTTCTGAGTACGTCAGCGGCCACATGAGACCATCGTGTAATTTGTTGCTTTATCCGATTTTCGAATACTTAACGATACACCTCAGTCATACATACAATCATATACATGCGCGTTGACCGCAGAATGTTATTTCATTTTGCAGTGAAATTAAAGTATAAATTTAATGTCTTCGTCCTAGACGCAAATCTACCGATTACGCCGAATCGAATAAAAAATTATAAACAAACTTACTTCCAATTTCCAATTCTATAATTATGACGACGTCATCATTGACGTCCGGGCATGAAATGTGAATATCAAAATTTTTCATAGTTGGGTGCCATTATCTGTAAGTCTGGAATGTGAGCGGCAAATTATTGCACAGACTTTGTGTAAAATTATGTCCACCATTGAATTTAGTTTTATCTTTCTGTTTCTGCTGCTTTATCTTTAAGTGCACATGATAGTGTGTGATTGATAACAAAAATTTCTTCAACACTCAAAGCTGATTTACTGAGTATTTATGTCCGTTAAGACAATAGTTATTTTCTATTTTTTTTTTTTTTTGTTCCAACTTTTCTTTAACTATTAGGTCGACAGGGTAACAGGTAGATAAGAGTCTCAGGCTGAAAGTTTAAGGTTTTGAATGTTTGTTGTATGTTCAGTGACATATTCATTTCAGATTGATTTCTTTGTGGAGTTGTTTTTCAGGCAGCCGCGGATGACTTTTGTTCTTCTATTTCAAAGCGTTGCACAGTGTAACATTTCTTTCAAAATGGAGGCGTTTGACAAAATCGGGAACTACGCCAAATTTACCAAATAAGGCAAAATCGGCACAAATTAAAAAAAAAATACTGTAGCGTTGCTTGTAGCTTATAATAGATTCAACTTCCTTATTCGATTTTGCCTTATTTGGTAAATTTGGCGTAGTGACCGATTTTGACACACGCCGCCATTTTGAAAGAAATGTCACACTGTGCGTTGGTTAGAAAGAGACAGATAGAGTTGGTCTTTTTCTAATCAACGCTTTAGAATAGAAGAAAAATGTCACCCGCGGCTGCCTAGATATAATTTTTTCGAGAAATGATCTTCGTAAACGTTGATCTAGGCTTGATTATCTACCAGAAAAACAACTCCGCAAAGAAATCAATCTGAAATGAATATGCCATAGAAAAAAGATGCTCCGGTGATGAGGTGTTAATGAATGGTGGACAAAACTATACTTTTCTATTTAGAACCAGCCTTAGAATTCTTGAACTCAATTTATGGCGCTATGAAAAATTAAATCATTGTGCTCGAGTAGATAATTAAAGAAATAGATAGAGAGAGAAAGAAAAAGTAGATAAAGAAATTATACCTCGAAAAATGATCTTCGCAAACGTTGATCTAGGCTCGATTATCTACCAGAAAAACAACTTACACAACCCAAAAAAAAAATTCAATCTGAAATGAATTTGCGTAGGGTACACATTCACACATTCATTTTGATGAATTGATTTCTGATATTTGTTGTAGAGGACCAGGTCACTAAAAAACCAATTGATGTTCGCTATGTTGAGGCCCCAGAAATGTATTTTCCAAAATTAAAGGTGGGTACGTGCTTGAAAGCTTTCATTCAAAAACATCCTCTGAACTGTTCGAAAAATCTGCTCACAAATTTTTCGAACAGTTCTGGAGGTGTTTTTATCTTATTACTTTTTTAACTACCGAGCGCTCGCTCACGCTATTTATTTTGAAAAATGTCTTTTTTGGCCGTTTTTAGGACGTTTAAGAGGACATTTTTACGAATTATGAAACTGGAGATCTAGTCAGGGCTAAAGCTCGTCCGCAGACCTGAAAATTGTTTTGGTTTTCAGTTTATTTTTATGCACACCGTACAGAATAATATACAAAATCATGAGTATAGTGTCAGTTAATTGATCAATTCAACTTTACTTTTATGAGTTTATAGTCCTCCATTCTCTCCAAATTGTCGTTCAATTTTATTATGAGTAAATAGTCGACAAACGATAAAATTTCAATTGTGAGACCCATAAAATATAATATCATAAAGCATATTCCCATATTCGCTTTCAGTTTATGAAACGTTATTTGTTTAATATCACAAGAATTCGGGTGGATGAGAGAGAAAATCGAAACTGCGTTTTTCTTATAGTAAACGAAGGCGTGAATTCTTTTTGATATTGGCTCCAAAAATCTCTTGAGGACATAGAAAACAATGATGTGGCAAATATAGCATTAAAATTTCTTCTACTAATAAAGGACTTAATCACATGGAACTGGACAACCTTGTTTGCCACTTTCACACTAACATTGTATGATTGAGAGAATCATATAAGGCGTCCAGTTTCAGATGGTCCTCCTATGATGTCATGGTCAGTCACTGTACCGCATACTTGTCAGGACATTTAAATATAACTTACGTGATTGCGAATCACATCACAGAAATACAAAGGCATCTCACTAGGCATCTCTTCTTCACACCTGTTGTATTAAAGCTACACATCAGCGTCATTCATACAAAAGAAAATTTTTTTTTGCCACTCCGTTGATCACTTGTCTATAAAGTATTTAACTCGCCTGTGGCTCGTTCTGCAATCATCACACTCATCACGTTATCCCATTCATTATTTCGTTCGTTTCGTTAAGTTGCGATAGCTACTTTAAGTTTTAACCCTTCATGTCCGTCGTTACACTTTCACCGAGGACTCACCGATGATTCACCGAGGAAACGCAGATGATTCACTAATGAATTAGCGAAGATTCACTAATGAATCAGCGATGATTCACTAATGAATCAGCGATGATTCACTAATGAATCAGCGATGATTCACTAATGAATCAGCGATGATTCACTAATGAATCAGCGATGATTCACTAATGAATCAGCGATGATTCACAAACGGACCAGCGATGATTCTCAAATGGATCAGCAATGATTTACCAATGAATCAGCGATGATTCACCAATGAATCAGCGATGATTCACTAATGAATCAGCGATGATTCACTAATGAATCAGCGATGACTCACTAATGAATAAGCGATGATTCACTAATGAATCAGCAATGATTCACTAATCAATCAGCGATGATTCACCGATGAATCAGCGATGATTCACAAATGCATCAGCAAGGATTCACAAATGGACCAGCGATGATTCACCAATGAATGAGCGATGATTCAGCAATGAATGAGCGATGATTCACTAATGAATCACCTATAATTCACCAATGAATCACTGATGATTCACCCATGATTCACCGATGATTCATCAATCAATCAACGATGATTCACCAATGAATCACCGATGATTTACGGATGATTCATCAATGAATCACAGATGAATCACAAATGAATCACAGATGATTAACCAATGAATCACTGATGATTCACCAATGAATCACCGATGATTAATCAATGAATCACCGATGATTCACCAATGAATCACTGATGATTCACCAACGAATTTATCAATTAATCACTGGTGATTCAACAATGAATCACCGATGATTCATCGATAAATCACCAGAGAATCACCGATGATACACCGGGAAAATACAGGTGATTCACAGGGGAATCACTGATGATTCACCGGGGTAACACCGATGATTCACGGGGAAATCACCGATGGTTCATCAGGGAATCCCCGATAATTCACTGGGAAGTCATTCATGATTCAGTCATAGGTGTCGCTACTTTCCCTTACTCATTTTAATAGTTTACTAGTTGAAAGAGCTACAAGAATTTTTGAATAGAATTTTATAGAGTTGTGAGTTTCTCATTTGTAACTCTCTTTGGTAGACTTTAAGTGGTTGTGTCCTTAGTTTTGCTGCGAATGATAAGATTTATTTACGGCTTTGCGAAAATAAATTTAGAAGTTCGAAAATTATTTTCGTAAAAAATTATCTACACTTGGAGCCTTGATATGAAAAATGAATGAATTTACATTTCAATACATAACTGTCTCCGTGATGTCAGAAAAGAAATCTTTTTTGCTACACATTCGACAGAACGCTGATCAACTTAGTGTAGGTGACCGAATGTTTTTGTCATTATGTAAAATACTGCTCGAACTGCCATTGATAAATTACTTTAGTTTTGTATTAGCGCTAAGCATAAGGTGATGACGCAAAAGTCGGTGACGTGATTAACCGTAAAGAAATTTGCTATCGAATTTATGAATACTTTCATAGCTTTACGATTGTTGCAAGGTAAAATAAACAAAGATTAAATTATTATCTCGATTGCCACCTGGTCGTTGGTTAGTAACACCTAACATTACATGCCTCACTACATTTAAAAAACTTTCTACTTTGCGCATTTTATTCATCAACCTGAAAGACGTTCCTTTATCACTTTTACCAATACTATCCGTATAGAATGGACAGAGAAAAATTAAGAGAAAGACACTTTAACAATGATTTCTACAAAGGCGAAAGGAACTTATTTCTAAGAGTCCGTTCTGACTTGTTCTCGCCATTATGTCTCTAATTCATCCATCCAGCCAGATTAATTCCCACATGAAATTCTATCATTTTCAAGCATTTTGAGGCAAGGAAAATTTGGGTGAGGTTAAGTAACCCGACCTCACCTCACCTTGATGTCGCATTGGTAGGGAAGTCCCTTTCATACTTTTGGGCACCGGTCAGCTTTCTGGCTTTGTGTCAGTTTCAGCTTCTCACCCAGTGCAAAAAAACCAATTGTCCGCGCCAAAATATTTTTGGGTTTGTAAGTTAAAGACAAAACAAATCGTGCACCGTAGGAAAATATCATCAATCAAAGGAAATTATCGATAATTGATTGTCGAGATCATTATCAATAATTTCAAAAACATAGCTATCAAAATATGGTGTGGGTCTCTTTTGTATCATCTTTTTGGACTTTGACAGTCTACGGAACGATTTCGTATGTATATTGAGACCTTTAGTGTCACATCGGCCCACGTCAAAGTATACAAAATTCCATGACATAAGCCAACGCCGCAAAAGTAAGTGTGTGCTCTATACTTACTACACTTACAAGATGGAACTACTATCATTACCCTACTATAGGGTGCAAATTCGGATGGTTAAATCCGTCATGATAAACGCATAAAGTATAACGGTAACACCTTACAATGTTAATGTTTAAGCGTATTCCAACGATTTCAATCCACACTGGCTGGGTACTTTAGCGTCACATTCCACCAAAAGGTGTGCGCCGGTCAATTTTTCTCAATGCTTCAAGAAATTTTTGGCCGCTGCCGAGAAAAAGGGGGCGGCGCACACCTCTAGGTGGAATGTGACCAGGGATGTGACAGTCTTTCGGTTTGATCTTTCAATTACTATTCAACATGAAGTTAGCTGCAATTGCTACCGAGACTAACTTCGTTGCGAGAAAATCACCTGATTTTTTAACTTTTTAATGAACAGCTGATTTTGGTAAATTCAGGAATGAAATTAGCTGATTTCGTTTGCAATAAAGTTAGCTTCGGTCACAACTGCAGCTAACGTCACGTTGAGTATTTTGAAAAGGAAATCTCAAATGTTGCATCCCAGACGAGATGGGATGTTACATCTCAGATGGTATGAGATGTTGAATATATTTTGAGCCCACGATACCCTAGAAACACCAGACGATGTGAGATGCACATGTACGGTTACAACGTCCGAGATGTACCTCTCAACTCAGCTTTCGTGAACGGTCATCCTAATTTGTTGTTCGGTGTGACACTTTCTTTAGGTTACGTTAGTACGAGGGGTTATCCACTTTATTTTTTTGGTGGCTGATGGAATTTTAGTGGAATTTCGATGGAATTTTTGTAGTTTTTGGAATTTCTAAACTCCGGAGATTCTGTGACATTTTTGGAATTTCTGGAATTTCTGTGGAATTTTTGGAATTTCTGCGCAATTTTTGGAATTTCTGTGGAATTTTTGGAATTTTCGGAACTTCTGAATTTCGGAAATTTTGTGGAACTTTTGGAATTTCGATGGAATTTTTGGAATTTTTTTTATGGAATTGAAAGTTTTGATGCAAATTTTTGACCAGTGGATAACCTAGTAACTAGTAACGCTAGTAACTTCTTTTAAAAACCTTTTTTGTGAATTTTTGTGAAATTACAAAGCTAAGGAGTGATAACAGTCTCAGCAGAGACAACAGCAAATATCCATAAAAAGAAATCTAAATTCTTTTTCTTGTTTTCTCCGAGACAATATTAAGGTTTAAGATTGTGGTAAAATCTACTTTTTTATGGGACTGCTATCTGTTAATCACAACGACAACAATATTAACCTAAATTTTACAATGAATACACAACACACCAATGCGAATGTTATCTCCAAAGACGTATAGTCACCAGACTATCGTTGACTTGGAGTTAAACAACAAAAATAATAATTATACGACAGTGTGTTAGTTATTCAGCTGATATTCACACCGCGACTGAACAAGTTGTTTTTTAAATTGTCTGTTCATAAAGTGTACTATTTGAATTTTGTGTTCTTATGTAAAACTAAGAATCATTTGAATTTTGTAATAAAAAAAACGCACATTGTTGTGTGCACACATAGCGTCGACAGAAAGTAATTTCGGAAAGTTTTTCGGATTCGTTTAATTAGAAAAAAAAAAACGAGAAATAAGTTCTTCAACGGAAGAGGTAATAATGAATGAATATTTGATGATACGAAGTGTTTTGAGTGAAAGAAATAAAATATATAGAGCCTTTTTGTTGGTTTTGGTTATATAGAGATTTATAAACAATGTAGTATACGATAGTCAAACAAGGAATTGTTATTACATGTTAATAAATAGTGTCATTACAATATGGAAAACTGTGACAAAAACGATGCTATGCATATTGAATAGCTGTTGATATTATATTTCGATATATTTTATATTAGAAATCGTAATCGATATTGACAAGCATATAAGTATTGGAGTAAATTACGTATCCATTACATTGCTTCTCTCTTGCAGTTTTAGCTAACTCATATCTACACAGAACGAAAAATTTTTACTACCTGATTGCTGCAAACATAATGATAAAATTTTGATTTCAAAGTCAAGTACCCATGTAGAAACGAAGCTTTTACAAATTCAGGTAGTGTCAGGGTCGATTGGCACGAGGGATTTGGGCCCAACACCTTTACATTAAACAGTATCATATAGAACGCGAATGTTTCCTCACTCATTTTCAAAGTTTTCGGCAACTTCCATAAAACAGAAAAGTCCAAAATTTAAATTTTCCTATTATTACATTTCACGATATGTATAGAATAAAATATGTAGAATTGAACATAACCAAAGACCCGTACGTAGCAGAATGGATGTGGCAAACTGAATAGATGTGGCAAAGAGACTCGAACGTATCTAAATATACAAATAAGGAAACAATCCAACGTTTTCTGTTCTTTTATAACTGTAAAAATTTCAAGAATCCATAGAAATCCAAGGTAATGTCAAATCCTTACCGAAGTACGTCTCAAGACCATTCAAATCTAGAAAAGCTTATACCCAAGGACTGGGCTATTTTCCACGAAAACCGTGAAACACGTGTTTTCTAAAATTTTGTTCCCTACAAATTTGCCTTTGGAAGCAACTTTCTACCTATTATATATCTAGAGATATAGCTCATCAGTCCTAATTATAGAAGTGGTCATATCCCAGGATTGTGGCATTTTTACCCAAAACCCTTAGACACGTGTTCGATAAAATGTTATGCTCTACAGCTTTGCCTTTGGAAGCAGTTTTGTACCTCTTATAGTTCTAGAGATATGGATCATCCCTCCCAATTCTAGAAGTCATATCCCAGGATTGGGGCAATTCTACCCAAAACCTTGAGAAACTATATATGTAGCTATATGAGAAACCATATCTCCGGAACCACTTGATCGATTTTACTCATCTTCGAACTTGAATCATGGGAGGCATGTTTGGAAAAAAAAGTGGAGACGGACGGACGGACAGACGGACATTTTTTTTATTGCTGATTCGTCATCTCTAGACGACAATAGATGCATCCCCCCAACTCCCACCTCGATCTACCCCATGTTACAATAAAATTATTTGTAGTAAACGTATAGGACCTTTGTACTTCGTACAGGTCCAAATATAGAAAGATTTGATAAAAATGAAAGGAGACACCGACCACAACGTTGATTTTAAAAGCGGTTCCCTACACCAACCATCGCCGAGATAGAACCGAGACCGAACCTCTTAACCGACATTCTCCGAATTCTTTTGTTTCCTTCGTTTGTCGTATTTATGAGAGTTTTCCTCTATTTGCAGAGGTGCTTGGAAAACATTTTCACGTACTATCGACAAAAAGTCCAACGCAAATAGACGAATTTTTCTATTATTTTTTTTCACATCTTCGAAAACTCGCGAAACTTTCAGCGAAAAAATGTATTTAGATTTTCGATCATATCGATTAGGAGAACTCAATTTTCGTGTCGCAATTCGGAATTCAATTCGAAAAACAATTTCTCTGTGTGTGACTTATTTTAATTGATACCCTGCACGTACATTTAAAAAAAAAATGTGCTGCTGACAACGTCTGAAAAATTGTTTATTTTTTTAAAAAAATATATACAACAACAATATTGTCCACAAAACAAAAATACCAACAAACTTGATTACCAGTTCCCATTAGAGTTTTTATTAAAATTACTCGTTTCGTATGGTATAATAAAAGTAATTGCTGCACCCCACGGAAACAAGTCATTACGCACTAGCTTGTACGTTACATACACTTTTAGTTTAGTCATACGGAAGCAAGACAGTTCGTTATCGAAGTGAAATTGTTTTGTGACAATTTGTTAGTAATTCAGCGCTAGATACCGACTAAGGCTGAGGAAAAAATGTGTCTTCTTAACGATCTTGATGATGTCATTCCACCTAATAAACAGTCGGCTCTGGTCCGAAGAAAGTACTTCCAATCCTAGCCAACTTAGTTCCTTGATGTTACACATTGCTTTGCCTATAGCCTGAAATTCTAGAATTCCGAATATCTGAGACACCGGAGAGCTAGTTCCGGTTGAGATCTTCAATGATGACAGTCTCGTTTAGACTCGCACGTACTACGGTGCTAATGCATTTACCAAGACGTCTGTAAGAAGTGGAATTTAACCCCCGGAGGAGCATCGACTATGTATCAGAGATGGTATTCCACAGTGGAATCCTCACGAATTAGGAAAACAAAAATTAGGAATAACAAAAATTTGTAAAAAAAAAATTGGGAAACCGAGAATTAGGGAAAAAAATTATTTGCCAAAAATAAGGAAAACCGAAAATCCGGAAAAACAAAAATTAGGAATGAATTAAATTAGGAAAAACCAAAATTAGGAATCGGGCAATCAGGGAAAACCAAAATCCGGAAAAAAATTTGTGAGAGAATGCGCTGCAGGCCGTGATAAATCCTGGAGCAGAGCCCCTAACGGGGTTTGGGGCAGCTTCCAGGGCGTTAGTGGCTCGCCGCAGGCGCGAGGGTTTAGGGGGCAGAGCTCCCTACATACAAAAATAAGATTGCGACCTGCAGTGCGTTAGTGGCTCGCCGCAGGCGCGGGTGTTTAGGGGGCAGAGACCCATACATACCAAAAGTAAGATTGCGACCTGCAGGGCGTTAGTAGCTCGCCGCAGGCGCGGGGGTTCAGCCAAAAATAAGATTGAATTGAAAACTTTGATGTTTTTCCTGACGTATTTCCTTCCTGATTTTCGTATGTCCTAATTTTTGTTTTTCATAAATTTGGTTTTTCCTGATTTTTGTATTTCCTGATTTTTGTTTTCCTGATTTTCGATTCCTGATATCTTGATTCCTTATTTTTGCTGTCCTAATTCAGGCGGACGTTCATCAGAGATGTCGAATCTGCAAATCTGAGGATAACACGTAGAATATTGCACAGTGCTCTGCCTTTGAGCCTAGAATTCTAGCATTTTGAAAATCTGAGACACCGGAGATTTAGTTCGGGATGAGATCCTCACTAATGACAGTTACTTAACAGGTCGTGCTGTCATCTTATTGTCTCGTTTAGACTCGCACGGACTAAGATAGCCAAGACTTTTGTAAATAATAGAATTTGGCCTCCGAAGGTGCAACGACTATGCATCAGAGATGTCGAATCTACTTATCTGAGGATTAGGCGTAGGATTTTCTCTTAAAGTTTTCCGACATTTATTTTTTCTAACTGTTTTTGAAATATTTTTGGAAATTGGTTTTTACATTTTTCAATCTTGTCTTCTGGGTAACATCCAATTTTTTAATAAGGACAAAATTGGTTGTGATTTGCTGTTAGTAACGCTACTGAAAAAAGAGATTTTTGAATTTCATATAATTATCCAAAGCCATGCGCCAGCGCCACATTCAGCTACGAAAAAATTGCTGCCAAGTGGTGAATTTGTGAAATAAAACCGGAACCAATTTCATTACATTCCTTGATATTCCTTTGCACCCTGAAAAAACAGGGGAAGTTAACAAATTAACGGAATGGTATTTTTACATAATCCAACAGTATTTTAGTCTATCGAACAGTATTTTATACAATGCGATGGTGTGTATATCCAGCACGTTAGCCTTTTTTTACAGCACGGTGGCATTTAATGCAAGCGAATGAAACGAGTGGTGACAAGATGTCTTTTCACCGCTTTCCCATTTGGTTGCATTATATGCTAACATGCACTAAACAAAGGCTAACGCTCTGGTAATACATTCCATCGTATTGTATAAAATACTGTTCGATAGAATAAAATAATGTTCGAGAGTATAAAATACTGATGGATTGCAAAAAAATGTCATTCCGTTAAATTATTAATTCGCCTCTTTTTTGCGTGCATGAGTCTGCATAACTTTGCCCTTTTCCGCTCCTACCACGAATGCGAGAGGGGGGGCTGTCGATATACACCTGAAATAAATTCTTCCGGAAACCGCTCAATTCAAACTTGTCAGTTCAATGGTTTATTTACAATTCGAATACCAATTCATCAATACAGTTAATATCTGTGCCAAATACCTCCGATAAATACATTACTACAGACTAGACAATACGTCAATCCACCGTAGAAATATATTTATCAGCGTAGATGAGATTTGGCCTGACATTTTTATCAAATTCGCCAAGTTTTTGAGCATCTGATGGTTCCGATCAATATTCAACATTGTATCTAAGTGTGGACGTGTTATGTATAATTGCGTGTGACGCTAATGAAAAGAACTATTTGTTGTTTTCCAAAGGCTTCAATCAAGCGTATGTTGTAACTCTTCACAAATTAGGGTGTTACAGCACCCAATATCGTTACAATGCGGTTTTTTTCCATAACAAACAACAATGAAAATACCGAAGTTCGTAGAGGAGTAATTTAACGGCAGTTACGTTATCAATAACACATCGCGAAACATATTCCTTTCCTTAACGACTAAAAAGTGTGTAGTTTGGATATTAATCGGAATCCACTGTTAACTTCTATTAATTGGAAAAACAATTTTTTGTTGAAGGTCTTTACTCGTTTGATCATAATAATAACCTCATTTAATCTCACATTAGGGTTCATTAAGTTTATCATGACTTGTTATGTTCCAAAGAAAGTTTTTGTTCAAACATTCGTTTACAATTTTCCATATCGACGGACGGTGGTGATTTTTCCCGACAATTATTTTTGGTGAATTGCTTCATTTTGTTCTAATTGGATTCCAAACCTTTGCGAAACCTTGACCGAATTTACAGGAAGTAAATTCATCAAAAGAGTAAGACTTCTTTATGATTCATACAAAAAGTTGAAAGATTCAAATGCAACACAAAACGTGAGCTTTGTATTCGGTTCTGACGATTATCTAGTGGGTTGTTATCTTGATCCGATATGAATATTACCACTAACCAGACAAGTGAGCGAGAAAAAGTGGGCGGTAGCTTGCACTCAGTAGCAGTGAGGGATAAGTTCTTGAACTTCGCCGGTATTGCAAATAATTACTTGTTTAACGCTGCTACACATAAGAGAAAAAACAAGTAATTTTTAAGTTAGGGGCCGTTCACAAAGTGCGCACGCCAAAAATTCAAATTTTTTGACACCCCTCCTTCCTCGCACGCTTTTGCAAGCTTTTAGAAACCCTCCCTCCCCTAGTAATGCACACGAAACTCATTAATTAATAAAACTAGTTCGAAAAACCGAAAAAGTTTCTTCGTAAAATTTGCGTTCATCTAAAAAAATGAAATCTTTTCAATGTATCAATGTTACTCGCATAGGTGAGCGAGTTGTCCGAAATTCGGAAAAAAACCGCCCGAAACCGAACTACTTTTCACGGGTTTGGGTTTCGGCCTTTCGGGTTAAGAAAGTACCGGGCGGTCGGGTTTCGGATTTTAAAATTTCCGGTCGGGGCGGGTTTCGAGTGTACCCTTTACGGTTTACGATCACATCGACTATGAAACAATGATGTTTTGCAATATATCAGTTATCAATCTCATTGTTGTAAGCATGTTTTGGTAATGATTTTTTATAAAACAACTTCACACGCTTGTGAGACTTACGATTGGCAAATGTAAATATATTTGAAGAGTTATTTCGTGTAAAAGGTGTAATTAGAATTTACACAGTGATCACTTTGTAATAATACACAACAAAGTGTGTGAGGTAAGATGAAATGTTCTTTTGTGGTCATTTACTATTTGAATCTAGTTGAGTGTTTTGTTTTGCTTTTCGGGCTAATGCGGCAATAAGTTTCGGAAAATGTCTTTAGTTTCACGGCAAATAAACGACAACAACAAGTGAGAATCTAGTTGAATGACTTTCGAAGCCAGTACACACTTCCTGCGCAAAGCATGAAAAAACCTACAGAAACTGTTTTTGTCGGTTTTTTCGGGTTTTTCTACTTTCATGCTTGAGTTTAACTCAATCGAACTCGATCCCAATTTTTTCGGTAACGGAATTCGACCCGAAAAACTTTCGGTCGGACGGGTTTCATTTTCGGATCGGGTTTGGTTGGGGTCGGGCTGAGCTGCCAGTGTTTTCCGGGTGGAATTCGGTTCGGGTCGGGCTTCTAAAAAAGATCGGCCCGCACAACTCTAGTCAGTCATACGAGAGGACGTTTAAATCAAAATAAGAACAAATATCAACGAAAAACATTAGTTGTTAGAACTCAATGTAAATGTGCATTTCTCATGCGTGACTCATACATATTCAAAATGGACACAACTGTCAAAGTGACGTTTTGAATGTCAACATTGAGAAATCAGTATAAGGTAGTTGTAGACAAGTTGTACACAAGTTCTCAACACTTAGCAGGCAATGGCATAATGGTTAACACGAGGGCTTGCCACTACAAAATTGAGCTACTAGTGCGAGAGTTCGCAACTCAACCGCAGACAGCATTGTTTGGAGAACAGGTGTTCCTACTAGTTTCACTAATAATCTTATAGGTGACTTAGGCTTGCCACACAGCTTAGCACTGACTTAGTAAAATATCACGGAAATGAAAAATCTCAAAGAAGAATCACAAAACCGTTAAACTAGTGAAGTTGTAATGATTTAACCCTTAGCGCTAATAACCCCAAGGCAGACTATTCTATTCTATTCTCAACATTCACTGCCCCGTAATGCACCTAATCACATTGACTAATGTTCGGAATATGTCGACCATACGTGACCTGATCCTTAAAACGATTTACCTGATTCCGTTCAGGTTAGGTCATAAAAAACTTGAACTCACCCAAACCTAATTTGACTAAGTTCTTTGTTCGCCTTGAAATTTAGAAGAGAACACCCCCTCCCACTTCGCACTCATTCGAATGCTTTTCAAGAACACCCCCTCCCCCTTCGCACTCATTCGAACGCAAATCAGCTGGTAGAGAAAACAAAACCGAAACAGCTGATGAGATGCACATATTTAAAATTCTCTGTGTAAGCCATTTAAAAAGTGACCCAATGCTTTATACATTCCTCATCAATTTGCGGTTTTAACAATTTTTATTCCTTTTTCGATTGCGAAAAAGTTGGTGTGTAAACACAAACAAAGTTCAAATTGATATAGAAGGTGTTAAGTTTAAAGAATGTAAATCACTTGGGGTTTTTTTTGATGGTTTGAATGACATCATTAAAAAAATGAATGTCCAATGCTATAAAATTCGTTATTTCATTCGGTCGGAGTTTTGTTTTAATTTAAGTTTTTTGTTGAGTTTTAGTTACTTTTAAAGTGCTGATGGTCAGGTCAAGTAAATCAGGTAAACTTTGTTTTATTCGACGTGTTGAAAGTTCCTTGTGCCAGAAAGGATTTTTCAAGGATTTGGAGGCTTAGAATTAGGACTCTAAAAGTTCTTAACTTCCATCGGGCTTTTTGATGGAATTTAGAACTATTAGAGATAAGAAAGGTCATTAGGTGATGGTTTTTCGTACTTGGGATGAAGTTTCCGACCACAATTCGCTCGAATTGGGATTTACTATTTTCCCCCGAGAGTAACTCAACATTTTTTTTGTGTGCGTGGTGAAAATAACCGTTTTATCGTAGAAACAAAAACCACAATTTATTATATAGTATATTTCACACACACGAGATGTGTACGAGCGCGAGGGCGTAGAGAGTGTATTGGTTGTGACGGAAAATATTTTCCCATCACTCGGGAGGAAAAGTTGCTTTCCGCGGTATGTGTGCACATACAACATATACATACAACACATTCTCATTATTACAGAAATAGTATATTTCAACATACCCCAATACACACGTGATGTGTACGTACGCGCGGGCGAAAAGTACACATCGAGTGTGTATTGAGGGGCCATTCCACGAAAACTCCGTTTCCACGCTTAAAATGCTCAGTAGTTACGAAAAGATATTCATAGAAAATTGTGTATCAGAAGGATTGATCCTTCAACTAGATGTTAGTAATTTTTCTATGACTATCGAGGCGGACCATGAAATTGCCCTGAGGTATTTTGAAAGATATTTTGCTGTAATAGTGAGAGTGTGTTGGTCAACATACCGCGGAAACCCACTTTTCGTCCCAAATGATGGGAAAATATGTTCCGTCGCAACCAATACAATCTCACGTATACAGAAAAATATCTTTATACTAAGTGACAGTTCAAGCCAGAAATAGTACATTTCAACAGAGCCCAATACACACAAGATGTGTACATCGTGCACATCCAGCAAAACAAGCTTTCGCTACCTAGTAATGGGAATACACACTCTAATGCACTCTCGCTTATAGAGAACATGTCTATTTTTCCTCCAAGAGAAAGAACAGGAGATGAAAAAATAAAAAGTTTCTCATCTGAAAAATCGCTTTTTTTCGCCGTATTTGAGTGGAAGAAATAAGGTTATTCACCCCGTACTCATGAAAAGTCCTACAATCTGATTGGTATGCCGATGGGGAATCACATTAAATTGTCAGCATGATCTCTTATATGCACTTGCATACTTTTTAATTGCCAACGAAAATCAACTTTTTCTCAAGTTATGCAAACATTCAATTTACAATAAAATCGATAAAAATAATTGTTGTAAAATCTCTTTAAGTAAAAACATGAAATCCAACTTTATTACGAGACCATTAATGATTGGATAATTTTATGTATAGCTTTTTGTGGCCTGACAGGTTTTATCTCTCCTAAAACCTTTACTTTTCTATGCGGGTCTTACCCGTGATGCTTTTTCTTCTGTTAATATTAACATTAATGTTTGACCTCATTAGAAGCTTCTGAAATAAAATTTAAAATTACTTTGATTTATGTTTCTAAATTGATTTAAATATTGTATTACGTATTATTAAGTTTATAAATATTTAAACGAATCTGTGCACATTGAACGTGTGAGGTTTCACTGAGTACTCGCAAAAGTATTTTTTTAATGTGGTAACCTTTACAGGAATAACCGGTTCCGTGTTGATTTGTATTGTCTTTTTTTTTGTTTAAACATTTACAATTGGCAGTAACTACAAATAATATTTTATTTACTTTGATTTTGCTGATGACCACAATAACTTTCGGCGCAATCTTCATTACAAAATAATTACATGTGAATGTACCAGCCACTTAACAACACGATCGTCAATAATAGTGAAAATTTCAGTAATTTTTTCTGGGATAGAAAAACAAACGATCCTCCGTTTTTTTATGACTTATTCAGTGGTCCCACTGATCCAAAATGTCCGAAGCAGAACAAAATTTGATCATGAGCGTATGTCGGAATCGATATTGTGAATACGACTCGGAATACGACTAAAAATGCTCAAAATGCGACAACACATGTGGTTCAAATGGCGAAAATATTTTTGGTGGCGTTATATTGACGCTTTTTGTGCATTTTGTGTCGCAGTCGCCAATACAATTCCGAAAGTTTACGGAAAAATCTAGAAATATCCATTGAAAATTGATCAAAGGTGCTACGGGCGGGAGCAACTTTTTCAGAACCACACATAGCATGGTGACCCTAGTTCACTGTTTAAAGTGTTAACGTCGTTAACATTCACTTTTCAAAGCGACGAAGACATTCGACTCGGTTAACCATTCAATTTCATTAAAGAAATTACACTCAAACTTTAATTTTGAAACGACAGCTCTGGCCCTTCTGGGGACGTACTTACGAGGGAGGAAGCAAAGCGTAATGATAAACTCACGTTTCTTAGATTTCATATCATAGCCGACTTACCCCAAGGGTCGATTCTTGGTCCTTTCCTCTTTTCCATGCTCATAAACGACTTGCCAGACGTCGTGAAGGACTCGAAAGTTCATCTGTTTGCCGATGATGTACAACTATTCGGCGAAATACGAGAAGACTTTGTTAGTGCTGACATCGACGAACTATATTCGGACCTTTGGGCTATCTCCGTATGGGCTGGAGCAAATGGTCTCATGTTGAACATGTGGAAGACTCAGGCGATTAAAATCTCTAAAGCTAATTGGGCATCAGACATCCCTAAGCTGGTGTTTAATGGAACTGTTATTAACTATGCGAATAGTGTTGGGGGCCTTGGGGTGGTAATTGACCGCCAGCTAAACTGGCAAGGTCACGCGTGCAAGGTAGCGGCAAAGATCTTTGCGGGACTTCGGTGTCTATAGCCGCATGCGCATCGCGTGAGGCGAGAGGTCAATCTACTGTTGGTCAAGTCGCTCCTGATGCCTAACTTCATTTACTGCTCACAAGTGCTAGGGGATTTACAGTTAACGGCAAGAATATCCTCGGGAAGCCCTTTAATGCATGTGTACGATTTGTGTGTGGGCTGTCTCGGCTCATAATTCTGTCATTTTTGGCTGTGACCTGTTTTCGATTTTTAAATATTTATCATGTGTAACGTTGCACGGTCTGATCCTGAGCAAAGAGCCGAGGTACCTGCTTGATAGACTGACGCAAACCTCAAATCTAAGGACATTCAACCTAGTTGTTCCAAGGGTGAACAAGGACCTCTGTTCGAGGTCTCTTTTCGTGAAGGGAGTTGTAAATTCCGAAAGGAAAAACATCGTTAACTGGCTTTAAGAGTGCTTGTAAAGAACACATTAGGGAATAGTGGCGTTTTATACATTAATCTGAAAAGTTCACTAGGAACTTGCTTTCGAAAACACAATCTGATACGTTAAATAGGAACGTGCACTTAAACTGAAAAGTCCACTAGGAACTTGTACTTAAAAACACAATATCTGATACTTTAAGGCCCATAACTTGTATGCTAAAATATAGTCTACCTTTAGGCGCTCAAATATTATATTTTCGCTGATAACAGTGGACAAAGACGCAGTTTCAAAAAAGTAAGTCAGCATTTCCTTCCTAAACATGTTGCCCTTTAATAGCAACTAAACTTATTTTTTGGGATCCTACCTACTCTGAGAACGGCGAAAAAAATCGTAAAAATTTACACAAAAACGCGTCGTTCTGAGACAAGGTTCAATCCCAAAAAATAAGTTTAGTTCCTCTTAAAAGGCAACATATTAGGAAACTGCATCTTTGTCCACGGATATCAGCGAAAATATAATATTTGAGCGCCTAAATGTAGACTATATTTTAGCACACAAGTAATGGGCCTTAAATAGGAACGTGCACTCGAAACACAGATGACTGTTATGTGGGATAAATTCCGCACATGTTTATCTAGGCTGAAAAGGGTACATTGCCTTTCCTAACTTTAATTCCCATGGCTTGGTAACCTGCGTTTTAAATAACATCCAATAATGTGAAGGGACCGGGGACGTGTAGTGCTTACTTAAAACCCAACCAAAGCATATTTTACCGATACGTTTACTAGGAACATGCACACAAAATCCGTTCTACGGTCATGGTGAGCAAACTTCACACGAATAGTTTGGAAAACGTACGTGGCTTTTCTAATCTACTATACCCATAGCCTGGGAGCGTGTGCTTTAATAATATGCCGTTAGCATAATTATCTTTTTGAATTAAAAAACAGATAATCCGTGACTGAATACACCAATGTACTGTTCTGTAGCATACTTTCAATCGCATAAACTAAAAATTATAAGTTCCATAGAGAATTGGAATAATCAATACCCTTCTTCCACTAGGATGTAATCTGAGTACTCTTCCTTGAGCCTAAAGGGCATTCCGTAGAGGAATTCTGAGCATTAACTCGAACTGAGACACTGTTTAGTCGTGCTAGGGTTTCACTCACTATAACACATCAGTCAATGGCTAGTAGTGAGAGAAATTGTCTAAGTACGTGCCACTGATACAGTTCAACGTAATACAAGTCATATTTACAGTCTGAATTTCGTTAGGAGTTTTTGGACAAAGTCCGAAATGTCATTTCACGTTTGTCTTTGATCTGACAATTGGTCTAAAGCATTATCAAACATATCGGTCTTGGTACGACAGACATGGTTGCAGGTTGATTGCGCAGCTGGTTTCGTAAAAGTTTAAGTTCTCTTACTTGAGTGGACTAGTGATAAATCTTCTATCTATTCTATATATGTTCTCAAAGCTACAACGAACGATACATTTTAAAGTCATTTTTTGCTTATTAAAATATCAAACTAAGTAACTTGGAAACTGTTTATCGAATTGAATTATAACTTCGTTGAACGTCACCATTCACCACTCAAAAATATTTGGCTCCGAGTGTTTATCACTCACCCGACTAAGCAATTATTCTGCTTAAAACATTTTTTGGCAAATTTTCATATATAATCAACCGCGTCGGTAAATGAGTCTATGATCTGAGAGCATAGAGTTATCTACATACAATGTAAGTTCGATTTATTAATTAAAACGCAAATCGAGAAATGTCGAAAACCAAATGTGTCTAAGAAACATCAACGATCAACGTCTCTATGAAAACTTGTATGACATTCTAATACACAACTTTAAAAACAATTCACATCTCTCAGTAACACGTTTGTTAGTGGAAAAAAAGCATTTAAGAACCAGTTTATGGAAATCTCGTGTTGTTACGGTATTTTAACACAACTAATGTAAAGTGCACTAAAAACATTTTACGACGCTAAAAATAACAAAATTAAGTCATTTCTCCTCTTCGATTTGTCTGCATGCTTAACACAAAACCTTTAATTAAGGCACATCACAAAATTAAATAGAAAACATGAATTTGTTTGTTTAAATTTAAGGTTTTGTTGGTTTACACCTATTCGATCGGCTATAAAAAGATATTTTTGTTCATTAGTACGTTACCATTCCATCCGTTTAACAGTTATGAGTGTATGTCTCCATTTACCTTTCCTCTCGCCGCTAAAATTTACGGACTTATGTCAAAAGAACCTGTTAAGTACACCATGGGTACATTTTTGCTAAGTACGTAGGGTCGCGGTCGTCACTAACAGTCACAAAAAATCAATGGAAAATCTGCCACTGAAAAATGTATGAAAATTTCTTTCAAGGACGATTCTGCAAACCGAGGCCGGTATTCAAATGCGTCGCCCTTCCGGTCAACCCTTTGATCCAAACGATTATCGTATGTATTTTAATAGGTCATGATGTCAGCCATATTTGTTTACGTTTTTATCATATAGTTACTACTAGCGACAAACAACTCGATAGCGTAGTGGTTAACACGTCTGCTTGCTACTATGAGATCGAGTTGCCAGTGCGTTGGTTCGAAACTCAGCCGCAGACAGATTTGTTCCGATTGTTAGATTTGTAAACAAAACAAAGCTAATTGAATAGGTTCAAGTCATGTGAAGTTGAGTGTAGCGCCATCGTACGGCTTACCGGTGAAAGGCATTGTTGGGAGGTGCCGGTATTCTACTCCTACTAGTTTCGTTCCCAGTACATCTCATGGATGGCACTGGGTTTGTCGCACAGCTTACCACTGGCCAGGGTTGTATTCGCTAATTTTCTCGCTAATTGCTTCGCTAATTGAAATTTAATACTTTAGGTGATTTTACTTCTAAAGTGAAATAGGTGCCGCATTCTAAGCTACTATATGAAACTTTTGTGTGAAGAAACCGCTATTCTCGTATCATTCGTTGATGAGATATGTTGATGAAAATGCACAAATTAGCGACAATATTAGCGAAATACGATTTTCTGCATTTTCATTAACGTATCTAATCAACGAACGATTTGGGAATCCCGATTTCTTCACAAAAAAGTTGCATATAGTTGCCTAGAATGCGACACCGATCTCACTGTAGAAGAAAAACTACATAAAGTATTAAATTTCAATTAGCGAAGCAATTAGCGAGAAAATTAGCGAATACAACCCCGCCACTGGCACAGTAAAAACTTTCCGGTAATGAAAGGATCTCAAATAGTAGAACCACAAAAAGTAGCGAAACTAGTAAATAATGATCTAGCCCCTAACCCTTCATGGGTTGTTAAGGCAGATTATTATTATTATTATTATTACTAGCGACTCCATGCAAATCTTATTGCAAAGTTCGTCATATAGTTACTACTAACGCCCTCAGCACTGAAAAGAATTTTGCGGTAGGGATGGAACTACACATCACGACCAATTGTGTGTCACACATGATTTTTCAAACCACTGTGCGCAGAAACTTCGTTCGGCGCACAGGTCTTTTTGCGTACTTCATAACTTTGAATAAAAATTACATTTTCTAACAGTTTCATCAAGCGGCTAAATTAGCTTCAATTAAAAAATGTCGTTTTTTTAATTGATATGAAGCATTTAGCAAAAACAATTCTGTTACAGTTTGATATCCTCAAATGACGTTAAATTTGTCAAAAGTTTCCATAACTCACAAAAAAATTAACTCGTATCGCTGTGTCGTGTTTGTTCATTTAATTTTTAACAAAATTTTACAACAGACTTTAAAAAATACTAAAATTGGAAATTATCTCATTTCAACTGTCTTAGAGAGATACGAGCACAACTTTACACATATGAGGACGTAATCGGAAGAAAAATCAGAAGTTGAGCTTGATTTGATTTGCAGTGTAGGCATTCGCCGCTATGAAAGGGAACTGCTTTAGATAATGCGATAAAATATTAGCATCTCTTACGCGGACTATGAACTGTAATTCAGGAAATCTACTGTTTACAGCCAAAGAAATTCAACTTTGCAATCGTACAACGTTTGCTAAGTTTCTCTTATTTCTCTCGTTCTCTTTTTTCGCCATTCGTGATAACATGGAGAGTGAGAGAAATAAAAGAAACGGAGAGAACGACTGCACAACACTAACTTACTTACTTAGAGGTGTGGGTATCATCGCGAATTACGAAATGTTTGAAAATTACGACGCTATTTTTCGCCGCTGTTCACTAGAATAACAACTTTTAATCGCTGTACAATCGAAAACTTGTCATTACATGCATATGTGCAACCCCTGGAAGTTATTCATTACGTTGGATGCGTTATTCTGGATCATTTCGTGACACTCGCAAACTCATTCATGTATTTTTAAGCAACTCGCTTTAAAACACCCTCTTGAGTTTGGCTCATTTTACAAAGTTGATCTTCCACTTACTTCCGCACTCCCTACTGTAATCTACTATTACGCCGTCAAAAAATTTCCGTCAATCTATGCGTTGCGCTCATTAAAAATATTGACCGACGCCCACTTTTCATTTTTCAGCATTTTTTAAAAATCTACAACGAATTGTGCATTTTGTTCAAGTTTACTGTAGTTGTACTGTCCAACGATCGAGTATTTACTGCTCCTACCCCCTCTAAAGATTTGGCCATTTTTAGTTAATTTAGGTTCCGCAAGTGTTTTTAAAATACTTTCTTTAAAATAGTTCCAAACATATAGCGACTTTACGGATGACATGCATAAATTGCATGTGTTGACAGAAGTCGAAGCCGCGTCAGTGTACAATTTTTTAGCTGACACGTTAAGTCCAACATCGACCTACGTCAAAGAATAGCAGTTCATATATGAAACGTGTCAACTACACAATTGCACACCGACGCGGCTTCGGCTTCTGTCAATACCTGCTAAATTCTCAATGTCATCACATAATGTATTAACTAGACCCCCTGTTAATATCAGTGATACAAATATACAGCTGGTGGTAAAACAATTTGTCAGTGAATCACATGCATTACGGAGTCCATGTTCTATGGAGACGAATTATCTATAATGCCAATATTTACAAGATAGTGTTCGTACATGTATTGATTTTCAATTCACCTCAAAGTATTTTTCCGTATGTTTCTGCGCGCTTGTGTTTTCTTCAGTTGTTCATTGAAATTGTTTATTAGTCCATCATAACTCTTAGGTAGAAAATAATTTTTCTTCCAACATTTTCAAGTGTGGGTTCTTGGATGTATTAAAACACTTTAGAATCAAAAATTCCCATTTTCTCATCTAAAACAAGTGGAGACATTTTTCAACCTTAGGATGCAAGGATTACATTGGACCATGCGGAAGTCCACAGGACAACATTTTGTGATAAGAGGCAAACTCTCCAGTGTTTTTTTGAGCTACAAGCTTTGAAAATGTTATTTTGACGAGTGTAGAGCTTTAGATTTACCAGTTTGGATCGGACCTTGATTAGTCCATGAAACACTGATCTAGCGATCCTTTGTTTCGTTACCCGATCATCATCTAAATCTTGGAAACCTCCCTGTCCCAGTTAGGAACCTATCCAGAGCAACAGGTCCCATGTTGAGGGTTGAACCACACGACCTCTTAGAGTCCCGAGCCTCAATGAGGAAAACTTTGGGCATTCACATATAACATGAACGCCCGTCTCCTCACAGAGGCTGCAGGTGCAGTTGGGATCATTAGAGAGTTCTATTTTAGCCAGATGCTTGCTCAATTCACAGTGTCCAGTGATCGCACCCACCACCCTCTTGATGCGTCCCCTGTTCATGTTTATCAATTCTCTAGCCCATTTCCCATTGGGCGCCGGTAAGAAACGCTTCGTGTGCGTTCCTCCAACATAGGCACTCCAATAGTTAGTGAATTCTGACCTCACCCAACTCATAACCGCTTTCACACACGCCGAGTGTGGTGTGGGTATAAGAGGCTTTGTCTCACAACTTGGTGTTGCCGAGTCTTTCCTCGCAAGTTCTTCTGCTCCCTCGTTATCCTCCACGCCAGAGTGTCCGAGCACCCAGACCAGCGTTACATGATTTCGCAGTCCTATCCGGTTCAGAGTTTGCTGCAACTCTTTTATTAGCTTGGATGTCACGACTGGCGACATAAGCGCTTTAATCATCGCCTCTCTATCATTGTAGACCATAACATTCTCCCCTCATGTCTCTTCCGAGACAGCCTCCCCCACTCCCATAAGTGCGGCAAAAGTCTCAGCCCGAAAGACATCGGCGAATCTCCCTAGGTAGAACCATCTGTCAATCGATAGTTCCCTAGAGAATATTCCGGCTCCCGCGCCCTCTGCAGTTTTAGAAGCGTCAGTGAAGCTCATGGTTCCTTCATCTGATAGGCAACTTGGCCAGCCTTCCAGTCATTTTAACCTGCTGGGTACCCTGAATGTAGAGCTTACATATCCGATCCGAAGGTGAAAAAGATGAAAATAACAGTTTTCCAAGCGTGTTGCTTAAAGTAACACGAATGAATGTGTGAGTTCTCAAAGTTGCGTCCGAAGCAGGGTAGCAGGGTCCAAGGTTTTATTGCCTATACATCCGAAAGTTGAATTTAGTTGAGTAAAAAAGTTTTTACATCACTAGTGAGGACATATGTTTTACTTCACTAGTGAAGACAAGAGTTTTGTTTCATAAAAAATATGAAAGTTTTACCTCACTAGTAAAAACAATAGTTTTTACTTCACTAGCGACGACAAGAGTTTAACTTTACTAGTTAATCCAAGAGTTTTGCTCCACAAAAAATATCCCAAAAAGACCCCCTGTAATGCATGGTTTTCGTACAGGTTAAACATACATGTAATGCTCAACTTTCGAATGGAGTAAGCAATAAAATTGTTTTCGTTCCGCTCTTTGGGAATAAAAAGTTACTTCTCTCATTTCACAATGGTAGAAACTGCAATTGCAGAGAGAGAAAGAGAAAGATTCGACTCGGTTAAAGTTTCGGACCCTAACGGAGGAATTTCAAACTCGAACTAACTGCAGCTCTTGTCTGCAAACTTCAGTATCGTTATAATTTTCTATACTCTGGTCACAAACTTCCCACAAACCTCACGAACTTTTTATTTTCTCCTTTTGTTAATGTCTCAACTGAACTTGAGCACGTTTTCAAAGAAATTATCCGAATACATAGAACGTTTCTATGTATCAGTTCTACCAAGGTCAGAATTATGTGAGCATTTTATTGAACCTTCGAGGCGACGTTTCAAGGAAAATGTCCTCTCCAACCATTCGACTATTCTTTATTTGCGATTAAATATTTATTCAACCTCCCCATTTTGTGAGCAATTCCCAAGTTCGCTCTTAATTAAAAGTTTCCCATCAAATTAATGCTGATCAATGTTGGCAATCAACTGCATGGACACGTTACATGAACATTTTTATTCAGCATTCCGCACTAATAATGCCGGATTTTATGGCCAATGAAATGGATGCCTTTTAATTGAGGCAATTTACGACGATGTTTCTTTTTTCTTTTGATTGCAGAAAATGGAACAAAATGCGAAACGTATTAAGCTGGACGGCAACCAAGTGGACACAGACAAAAAAAATTGTAGCAAATCATCGTACCGAATTGAATCGATATTGTCGGATGATTTGATGAAAGCGGTCGATGTAGTTAATGTTTACACATTGTCTATAACTGATCGCAAAAGAATTTCAAAGATTATGGTGGAGGTAAACAAACTGTTACCGATACCAAATTTGCAGCACTTGAAGCGAATCAAGAAAAATGAAATGATAATCTGTCCAGTTAAGGACGTAGCTAAACTTATAGTGGAAAGTTACTCATTTTTCGAGAATGTAAAACATATTTCACCAGAAATACAATCAAAAAATTCCGTTGATGAAATAGTAAAATCCTTGCTAGATATGACACGTGATTCAAACAACATCAAATCCGTTGTAATTGAATTCCTACGTGTAAAGGAATTTACTAATGAAATGGCTGAGGAATTATCATCAAATGTTGGAATATCAGCCGTTCCATCAATTCAGCCGAAATTACATTGGCAGCATACTATAGCTACAGAGCAGTGGCCTTGTAAGTTTCATCTGAATAAACAGTTAGAAAACTTATACAACCACAATGTGTTCACTGAAAATGAGAAAAATTTCCATACGAAAATCATGGATTTAATTTCGTTTATCTCATCAAATATGAATGGCAAAAGTGTTGGTGTTGTTGTAGATCCACGTAATGGACATGTTGTTGCTGTTGCTGGAGCTCGAATAGATTTGCATCCGCTGATGCATTGTTCAATGGTGTTGATTGACATGGTTAGTATTACTTGAAAGCGGAAATTAAATTTTTTTCCATTCAGTGGCGGCGGAGTCAACAATTCAAATAACGCCGCGCATGTTAACGGAAATATCGGATTGCTATATTATTCTTTGGAGTCAATTTACTAAAATGATGTCATACGCAGTAACTTTTGTAATCGAAATGCTGTAACACAACATAAAGTCTGGACATGTTTGTTCTGAAATTGCTTCTCGGTATTTCCGCAATGCGATAGTGAAATTTTAGAAAAGCTCGAAATGAGGTGAAATAGTATATGTCAACATACCCCAATACACATGAGATGTGTACGTAGGCGCGGGCGAAGCCCAAGCGAAAGGTACACATCGAGTATGTATTGGAGTATTTTGAATGATATTTTTCTGTAATAGTGAGAGTGAGTTGGTGCACATACCGTAGAAAGCAACTTTTCGTCCCATGTGATGGGAAAATATTTTCTGTCACAACCAATACACTCTCACGCATACAGAAAATTACTTTTCCTGACTAGTGTCGAATTTTCTCACGTCATTTGGGAAAAGCGTTGCTCCTAGCTTATGCCAAAGGCTTTTTTATCGAAATCGATTCTAGAACTCACCTCCGGCTCGTGCTAGAAAGCTTCATTTGCTAAAAACGCCTCTTAGGAAAACTACTATTAAAAATACTGGGACGTGATATAAATAATTATCGATTGACGCCCTCTCGTGCTACAATTTGCTCTTCGAGAGCTTAAACATTTACTTCAGGAGCAATTTTTTCTGAGAAGGCCACAATCTTCACGGGGGGGGGGGGTTCAATTTTCTGTTTCATTCCAAGTAGTCGACTAAATTTTTACAACTTAGCTGGGAAAGTTAATACTTTTACCCGAAAATATCACCAAAGTTCATTAGTTCTTTCGAAGATTCGTTGAAAGAAATTTTCAATAATCCCTAGGGAAGAAAACTTACCTTTCATTCAAATTTCTCCCATTCAATATCGGAAGAAAAATTGCCGCTTCCTATTAAGGCATATGATGTCTGTGTCTACTCCTCCTCCTCCTGTTTAGCCTGTTGATATCCACTGCTGGATGTAGGCCTCCCCTCTCTTCCTCCATTCTGAACGGTCCATTGCAATTTGTTGCCAGTTCATCCCTACTGCCCGTTTTATCGAATTCGTCCATCGTTCTGGCGGTCTACCCATTGGCCGTTTTGTTGGTGGTCTCCAATTCGTTATGCTTTATTGTCCAACGATCCTTTCCATTCCGTCAACGACTTTTGTTTGTTGACGAATCCATTGGCGGGTCGACCATTTTTCGAAACCCGACCCGAACCGAACCCGACGCGATAACATTTTTCGAAACCCGAAACGCGAACTGTTTTAAAACCCGACCCGGACCGAACCAGACACTCAAGTTTTTCGAAACTCACAACCCAAATTACTTCGAAACAAAATTTTTTTCAACGCCCGACGTCTGCATTCTTCACGGACCTTAGACTAAAACCAAATTCGTGTAATGTAAGATGATAAAATTTAGACGAGTTTTGCAAAATATAAAAAGTCAATCAAAGGATTCAATTCAAAGGATCGGGACCTAAATAAAATGATACAACAACCCGGCCCGAAACCCGAAACCCATGAACCCGAAAAAAACAACTCGGGTTGGGGTTGGGGTCGGGTTTTTTGAAGTTTCGGGCAACCCTCTCATCTCTCATCATTTTATCTCTAAGCATGCTCCGTTCCATTACTCTCTGTGCTACTCTGAGCTTGTTCTCGGATGCTTTCTGCCCCATACGTCAACACTGGGATGACACACGAATCAAACACTTTCCGTTTTAGACTATTGTTCATTTCGCATTTGAAAATGTGTTTGAGTTTGCCGAATGCTGCCCATTCGAGACCAATTCTACGTTTGACTTCGGCCGTTTGGTTGTCAAGACCTAATTTTAACTTGTGTCTACTGGGTGAGAAATATGCCTAAAATCATCAATGAAGATCGAGATAAAAACGCATGTAAGAGGTCGAAAGCCGGAGAAAAACGAGACCTTAAAACCCGAGAAAGATACCTGCGTTTTGGCTCCGACAAAAAGCATCCCTGTTCACAACCAAAAATAAAAAGTTTATTTTTCTGTATACGTGAGAGTGTATTGGTTGTGACGGAAAATATTTTCCCATCACTTGGGATGAAAAGTTGCTTTCCACGTTATGTGCAACAACACACTCTCACTATTACAGAAAAATATCTTTCAAAATAACCCAATACACACTCGATGTGTACTTTTCGCTTGGGCTTCGCCCGCACACACGTACACATCTCGTGTGTATTGGGGTATGTTGAAATATACTATTTCGCAACGGAAATCGCACTCCAGCGGTTAAATACATCCCCGCCGAAAGGTCAATATTCTGGGCACAGAGTATGTACCATACGAAAACATTACATTCCAGGTAGCTCGATCGCAAAACGGTGGCGCTTGGAGTGAGTTGGATAGTACTGCAGATAAATCGAGTGACGACTTATATAACTACAATGGAATCGATAAAAAGATGAAAGAGCTGATAAGCCAAAAATTTCCAATACAATTCGGTGCGCAAAAACCATCAACTACCATTTCGAAAACACCGCTTCAAACTAATGATTTATCATCGACTGATAATTTATCAAAGTATGGGCCTTATCTATGTACCGGCTATGATGTTTATTTAACTGACGAACCTTGTGTTATGTGTGCAATGGCCTTGGTGCATAGCCGAGCAAAGAGAATCTTTTTTCAAAATTGTAGTACGAAGGGAGCTTTGAAAACATTGACGAAACTACACACCATCAAAGCATTAAACCATCACTACGAAGTCTATCAAATTTACTCAGATACCGCAGTGTAATTAAGCATACAATGTATGGTACTAACTGACTCTAACTGACTTTTTTTAATGTTAAATACAAGCAAGTTTTAAAGTTTTATGTTGTTTTATTTTTTCTCTTTGAGTCGATGATCAGGAATTATACGTTTAAAACACATAATGCTTATTAATCTCATCCGGAGATAGAGGGGTTAAAGACGCGAAAAGAAAATGGTTTGAATAAAGTGCGCACGCTATCTGATGTAACAAACGGAAATACCTTCATAATGGCAGACAATTACATAACCTCACATTGTTCGCTTTAATTGAATCCAATTAAATCAAATAGAAATTTTCCAAAAAGTCTGCCCACATAATAGAACGTCTTAACTCGTTTCAACTGATTTCTGAATTGGTAAAAGGTCTTCACCACAGCAATAGAAACTAAAAAGTTAGCAGATGAATTATAATAGATGGCGCTACGTTGATCGATTCTCTCTAAGTTAGAGAGAACTTTGTTATTGCGCAATTTCTTTTTTTTTTTTTTCATTGAATGCTATGAAAAACATTCATTCTAGAAGACTTATAGCTTCTTTTTGGTTCATATCACACTTAACTTGTATATTCTGTAGTTTCTCCAAGACCTTGTTTGGTGTAAGTCGGTGAGGAACTCCTCTGCAAGCAGAGGAATACTCTGCACCTAAGCCTCTAATGGGCTTCTTATGCATTGCCCTCATTTTGATATTGAAATTCAATTTTTTTTTTTCAAATTTCGATACACGAAACTCTTGTGTGCTTTTTCTAACAGATGGCGTTAGTAACTTGTTGTCATGATCACTCATGTGTCACAATGGAGATGTGTAAATGGCGTTACCAACTTGTTGTCATGATCGCTCCTGTGTCAAAATGGCGATGTCTTATTTTAGGAATCGACTGGATTTCCTAATTTTTCGTTTATCGTGTTGCGGCCGTAATATCTATTAGAATTAACTAATGGCGGTCGTATCTAACCGTGGAGAGATTAGAAAAACCAGATGTTCAATGTACTTCCCGGGGATCGAACCCGGAGCATCTGGTGTTTAAAGCGAATGCACTACCGACAAGGCTGCTCCAAGACCTTAGTCCTGTCCTCGTTTTACCCGCTCAAAGGTATACCTTTTTTCAGTGTGGAAAACAACATGGCGCTAATGTAGATTGAACGCGATCTATAAAAAAGACAGTTTGACAATTTATGAATAGCGCCATCTGGTCTGGGCTCTCGATTATTTGTTTGCAGAGAAATGAGAAGCTGATATGCGACGTATCAATTCTCTGTTTGTTTACAAAATATTTGTTGATTGAAGCAACTAAAATGATCTGATAAACAAATTAAAAACTCATTTTCTATAATTCGAGCTCGCGGCTGTGGTAAAAAGTTGTTGTCAATTATAAGCCGAAATCATGCTAACATTAAGACATAGATGAAAATTAAAATTACTCGTGTGTTTAAAAAAATGATAAATACTAAAGGAAGGAAACTGGTTTTTGCGAAAGTTAAAATCATTGTGATTTTATGTTGTTGTCGGAGTGTGGTTAGATATATGAAATTTAAAAAAATTAAATTCTGATGTTGTTTACTCACGTTCTTGACAGCGAACTTATCAAAAGGGGGAATTCCATTATGAGTGGATATGCTGGTGACCGTATTTTATTCTATGAAATTTTATATTTTGCTTTCGAGGTAACCGCAATGTTTTCATGTAATTTTCATAATTAAAGGAGAAAGTTGAGTGAGGTTTGAAGACAGAGAGCGGAGTGCGAAATTTCATACATTTTCCCGATGTTTTACACGAAGTATCGTATTTTCGGTTATAAAAAGTTTGCCATTCTCGATTTGCTCTAAAATTCAACAGTGAAAAAGTCTCATGTCGTACTTTTTCGCTGTTGAATTTTAGAGCGCATCGGCCAATAAATTCATTCGTTTAATTAATAAAAATTCACAAATTTTACTTTTCCTTTCACCTACCCATACAGAACACGCACACAGAAGATACTTTCGCCCCGACTCTCTTGTGAGACAAATTTCTTTTCTGCAATTCAATGCCGAAATACGACAGTTTTCAATACTGCTTTGAGTGCGGATGCGGAAAAGGTCAACTTTTCCGCACTCAAATTTGATTGAGTATGGAAAAGTTTTTCAGCACTCAAATTTGAATGCGGAAAAGTTTTTCAGCACTCAATTTTAATTGACCTCTTACGAGGACCTCAAAGTACTTTCAGTTCTCTTAGCAAGCATGAAAAACTCAATACATCACGCGAAAACGAGTAGACCTTGTGATGCAAATGACTATTTTATAGCACTGAAAATCGTTCATTTATTCATTTTTCCAATTCACCGACAAAAAACTCGCTTTTTCGTGCATCATTTCGGCGTCGCATGAGATCAGTTTTCGCCGAGGGGTAATTCTCTGGTCAAAAATTTGTACCAAAAATTCCAATTCCATAAAAAAATTCCACAAAATTTCCGAAATTCAGAAGTTCCAAAAATTCAAGAAATTCCACAGAAATTCCACAACATTTCCGAAACTCAGAAGTTCCAAATATTCAAGAAATTCCAAAAATTCCATAGAAATTCCAACAATTTCCACGGAAATTCCCAAAATTCCGCAGAAATTCCATCGAAATTCCAAAAATTCCATCGAAATTCCAAAAATTCCATCGAAATTTCAAAAACTCCATCGAAATTTTACTAAAATTTCTGAAATTCAATTTTAACTCCAAAAATTCCATTTTAATTCCAAAAGTTTTATTTTAATTCCAAAAATTCCATCAGCCTGTACCAAAAAATATAAAGTGGATAACCCCTCGGTTTTCGCACTAGTGCGACAATAGTACTTTGTGCAACTAGTATTGGAATTTTGATTTTTTCAGCATTAGTCCTGTATGGAAATTTAGGACGTGTGCTGAAAAAAAGCATTCCAATACGTGTTGCACACGGTGCTTTCTGCAAAACCGGGGTTTGAAATAGACAAACAATGAAAATTACGATTTTTATTCAAGAAATCACTGTTAACATCACATTGCATTGCTTTTGAATAATTCTAAGTCAGTGTGGAAATAACGCATACGAATTTCATTTCGTAACTAAAATTAATAAAACAGCGTGGAAATAACTCATACCATTTCCTAACTTGTCTTGAACTTTTGAACGTTTCCATCTAGCAATCGACATAGAAATATGTCGTATTTCGATCCCCGATTGCAGAAAACTTTTTCAACGCACTAGTGCGGTACATTTTTTTTGTACTAGTGCGTAAAAACCGCTAAAATTTTATCACACTAGTGCGAAAAAATAATTGAAAATTCGACAAATTTTCGCAAGTGTTTCCACTTTACACTTTCCACTCTCGTTTTTCGTCAGTGAATTACAAAAACGTTGTCTAATACACGTTACGTATGCTGGTAGTTTAACGCACACGATGTGTTGTCGAACTCGTCTTCGGCTCGTGTCGCCAATCTCACATCTAGTGCGTTAAACTAACTTCATACGTAACTTGTATCAAAAACTACTATTTTCTTGAAAATTTGACATCGGCATTGACAGCAAATTGAAAAGTCGCCTGGGTTCATCAAGTTTCTCACTAAAACTTGACGTGGTCCTCCTCCCAAGTGGTATAATTACTACGGTTATGACGACGCAATTTTCGTAACTCAGTTGAGATGAGAAAGTATCAGTTTTCGAGCCTCACAAATTCAGATAGGGTGAAAAGCGAAGGAAGAAAAAAAAAATTTGTAATAATTTTGGCGGTAGGGAAAAAATTTTCGATTTCCCCTTACGACGCGACGTATACCCTCTGGAATCTGCAATCGCGAAATAAGTAAAGGAAAAAATATTTGTGGAAATTATTGACAACATTGATTGAAGATTTTGTTTCGACGACCACCTCTGCCACGTGTGACAGATTATTTCTCCCCAGGTGATTTATAGTTATTTAAGTGTCTGTTTTTGACGACTCTCTGCTCGATCTACAACACGCGAAATTGCCTAAAATCAGTCGTCCAAAACAGATACACAAAAAATTTTTCATGCAGAGGCCCAAAATCGAGAGAACATTTATAAAATTTCCTTCGATTTTGGCACCGAAGCATGAAAAATAAATTATGTAAAAATTTTCTCTGTCCTATTTCTATTCATCTCGTCTAAATATTTTGAATGAATAAACGTGAATCGAAGGGCTTACTCTAATAAACATAATATTTGACCAATCCCATACAAAACAAGTTCTCCTCATGTACAAAAAATCACATCACACTACGCTCACGTGTTCGATAATCATAGATACAAAATTGTGTTCACCTAAACTTGTTTTACTCGGTCAGTCAGCACCATGGTTAATGTTTCGCAGTTGTAATCTCGACTGCTGTTTTTCATTCTTGCAGCAGTCGTGTGTGACTTTTAAGTTAGTAAAGAAGCTTTAGGATAAATAACCGAAAGAAGAATACAAATATTACAAAGTGAATGCGAATATACGAAATGTTGTATACTCGTTCAGTGTTTGAAAATGTAATTATTTTGTTTTTTTGCTAGTTAGCTTATTACTTATCAAGCTCCGCTATTATATACAAATTGATGAATCGAAAATGAACGATAAAAACCATTTACTCTCTTTAATACACTTGTAAATGCATGTTATACCACAATTTACTGATGGAGCGAACGAAAACCGAATGCTTGTCAGTCGAACTTTGCGCTCGCGTTCAAAATAACAGAAATATCGTCGAATTGGAACAAACGTTGTTATTAATTTAACTCAAAAATCAAAGTGGACTTCGGATTTTTTGTTCATATGAAATTTATGGAAATTATATCCTTCGTGCATTGTGCGGTTGTAAGTCCCTGTTTTGTACTTCATATCAGGGGTATCTGATTTTCAATTTAAAGAAGTTTCACGTTTCGAATTTATTTAATTGTTACACACTGTTGTGATGTTGTTGTTGTTCTTTTACTTTTTTTAAAATTACAACGTCGAGCCATCAGACAGACGTAATATTTGCGTGGTTTAATATCGATTTAATATTTAATTATTTAGTCAGACGATACATGAAAATACTCGAGACTGGGGACTCGAAAAACGCATACTTGGCTTCAAAAATAATTTCGTTATAGCTACTTGTTATTGAAGTCAACATTTCAGAGATAACATCAAATTAATGTCAAGTTATATAAAACTACAACCAGACTTTGGGACGTTGAGTTGTTTAACAACGAAAGAATTTTTCACAATTCATTGATAATATTTGCTGACTGAGAAGATGAAACGTGTTTTCAGCTGTTTTTTTTCATTATTAATGTTGTTCCTTTTCAATGATGATGATGAGCTGAGGCGTATCTATTGTAATTTCAGTTTTTTTTTATCAGCCTGTTCAAGTCCAATCTAATCCGAATTTCGGATTTTTCATTCCAATCGTGTTATTCAATGAAATGAGATATCTATATGGCTCTTAAAAACATTATTATCGCGTCTCTTTTGGATGGTTCTTTTTAAACAATTTCGTTTGTTGTAATACGAGCAGAGCGAAATTATCTCCTATACAACTTTACACGCCAAGGGTTGAAATCTCAATCCTGACGCGTATACAAATTATTACCATGAACACAATTCTATTATAGAAACAACGAAATTCTCTAAAATCCCAAAGTTATTTTTTTCGACACTACTGTCCAATAAAGCTTTTGTGTATATCTCGAATTTGGTCGGTTCGACAGTCGTTACTGCCCGAAAACTCTAATAGCCTCGTTATCTCTAGTGTTGACCTATACGTTTACGAATAAGTCAATATTGTTAAGCTTATCGACATTATTTTAGCTGTTGTTCAGACAAACACACATTGAAAGTTCAGAAATATTATCAAAAAAGTTAAACCGAATGACAAGTGTTTGGTTCATCGAGAAAAAAGAAGGATTCTTCGCTTTCGCCCCTGCTACACATTTTAAATCATCCATACTCGTCATTCCATAATTAAAATAGGGGGAGTGTATCATCTATTCGACATCCGAAAAGTAAAGTATAGAGCACTAGTGTATTTTTTCAATTTTATGTGGGTGTCAAATGGTGTGTTATGCGCAATATAGTACTCGTTTATGTACCTTAGCCTCTATCCACCTGCTCCTACATCCTATCCTACCCGTGGTGACCTGTTATAGTGAGCAACCCCATGAACGATCAGGTAACCAACCCTGGTGTACTAGTGTGGGTCAAGTAGCAGCATGAGGGGGACTGTCTTTGGGTAGTATCCTAACGTTACTTATAGAAAGAGTCGGAGACAGCTAGGCGTTATCAGGATGGAATAACGCCTTAGCATGGTGGCGGACGACTTCGACTATAGAAACAACGGCAGCATGCAAAATCCTAGTCAATTTGATTACCGTCTCTCACCAACCCGCACTGAACAGCGTGGTGTTTAAAAAGAAGAAGAAGAAAGATAGGAAATCACAAATCAGAAATGTAGAGTGAAAACGTACACGTTCATATAGATTTCTGAGGGCAAAAGTGTACATTCATACAAACCTGCGTTACATCCAAAACAGGCTCCCCAGTATTAGGGTCTGCGATCTTACAATTCCAGCATTTCTAAGCTCCCAGCGTTTCACATGAAAATTTTATGCGTTTAACACGACGTTTGTAACAAGTCTCGCCCCAGTGGACTCCAGAGTCGGAAAGAGCATCGATTAAGAGATGCCAAATAACTCGAGTAAATCTTGACTATTTTTCAAAATTTTTCCTTCCACTGAAACAAAATTGAAAAACTGCGGTCAAGTTTGAAAATAAGCAAAATCAGTCAAGAACTTCCGAAATATGTCGTAAAAGCGATAAAAAACGTGAGTTTTTTGAGGTTCGGAATTTCGAATGTCCACCTGAATTAGGAAAGCAAAAATCAGGAATCAAGGAATCAGGAACCAAAAATCAGGAACCTAAAATATGGAAAAACAAAAATCCGGAAGGAAATAAATCAGGAAAAACATCAAGATTATCAATTCCTGAGGAGGTCCCAATCTTATTTTTGGTATGTAGGGGGCTCTGCCTCCTTAACTCCCGCACCTGCGGCGAGCTACTAACGCCTTGCAGGCTGCCTTCCGTGCATGGGGCTCTACCCCAAACCCCGATAGGGGCTCTGCCCCTTAGACTCCGCAAGGAGGGATATTTCCCCCTTGACCCCCTACGCGGCGGCTGCCGCCCCTCGACCCCGCTTTTTTTTAAGGATTTATCTCGGCCTGCGGCGCATTCTCTCAAAAATTATTTTCCTGCTTTTGGTTTTTCCTGATTGCCTGATTCCTAATTTTAGTTTTTCCTAATTTAGTTCATTCCTAATTTTTGTTGTTTCTAATTTTAGTTTTTCCTGATTTTTGGCAAATAATTACTTTTCCTAATTTTTTTTTCCTAATTCGTGTGGAATACCCGCACTTTCAAGGTTTTAAATCCTCAGAAAAAGGACAAAAACAGTTTTGTCGAAATCGATCATCTCTGAGAAGAAACGCCCAACCTTTTTGTATCTAGTCTAGTTGTTATGTCATGTATTTTTCAGAGAATTTGCGGAGGTTTAGACTTTGGAGGTTTACGAAACACTGAATGTTTTGTTCTTTACAGAGGTTCAAAGTTCGGAGGTTTACGAAACGCCGAATATTATTTTGAGGTTTTAAAAGTTGAAATTTCGGAGGTTTACGATTCGCCGACGTTTTAAAAGTAAAAATTGCGGAGGTTTACGAAACGCCGAAATTTAACTTCAGAACTTTACGAAACGCCAAGTTTTTTGTGTTTTACGGAGGTTCAAAGTTCGGAGGTTCACGAATCGCCGAATTTTTGGTTGAGGTTGTAAAAGTTACAATTTCGCCGAACCTCTAAGCCTCCGAAAATTCTCTTTTTTCGGCATTTTTTCTCAGAGATAAATCGATTGAGTAGTTGAAAAGGTTGAATTTAGGTGTGAGGACGACCTTATCAAATACTTTCGACCAAAGGACATTTTGAACTACATTGCTAGTACTAGTACAGGCAGATCCTAATACATAATTAAGGTGTTCATAAGCTAGCATAATGGGCCCAACAGAGGCCCCTGTGCGTGTTCTTACTATAGTAAGAGCGGCTACATTAAAAAAAAGGTGTGAGGTTGAGAGGGAGTGAGGAGAGGGGCGTGTCTATGCGAATAATTGCAAAAAGAGCGTTGCATTGCACTCGCTGTTGGCCTCTTCTCACATCGTGCGACATTCCAAATGTTTGTCGGAATTTTAGTTAGAAAAAAAATATCAAAACAAGGAACAATCATTTATGACAGACTTTATTTATATTAATGAAGAAATTCCACTATGACTTGTAAATTACATATGAATTTTTTTTGCATTCCATTTATTTCGAGCTCCACAGTCATTTACGTTTAATGCAATATGTCTCTCTCTCTCTCTCTCTCTCTACGCGTTTATATATGACGTCTGCATTTTTGCGGGTTGTGGAGCCCCCATCTTCTTGTCTGCAATGTTGCATACAAGTGCAGATTTTTTTTGTATGAAGTATGAAGTTCTTAGACCCCTTCCCCAAACGCAGACGTCATTTATGAACGTTCCCACGCATTTAATCAAAATGAAAAGTAATCGTCCCATTTTTTAGATTTATCAGTTTAAGACAGATCTGTTGATCCTTTGTTTCATTCCGTTCACCACGTAAATCATTTAAACCTTCCAGTTCTCACAAGGAACCTGTTTAAAGCAATGGGTCCTACTTCTGGGATCTCAGTGTTCTGCTCCCCACAGTATAGTACTTTAGGCACTCAAATATTAGCTGTACGCCTGTTTCCTCCTGCAAGCCGCAACTGGTATTCGGTTCGCTAGCCCCGTAATAGCTGCTTCTGTCCTTCTTATGCTACTACGGCTCATGCCCGTCTTCCGTCAGGCACCGGAAAGAAGAGCGTCGTATGTACTCCTACGTCGTATGCGCTCCAACTTTTCGCGGACTCCGTTCGTACCCAGTCACTTATCTCTCTAAAACACAGGAAGTGTGGTATTGGGACTTGTCAGGCCAGCTCATCTGCCTTCACATTACCGTCTATGCCGTTGTGTCCTGGGATCCTGAATACTCAGTCCCAGTCGAATTAGGGTCGCCTTTAGCTCACTAATCAGTCCGGGCGTCGAGTCGTGACAAGTGACACCACAGTGGGAAAAACGGCTATTTCCGTGTTCATAAATCTAGTACCGTTGAAGCATTTTTGACATATGTTTTGAAATTTCGCTGTAATTACTCTATAGTAATGACAGATTACCGGAAAAGTATAAAAAAATTTGACATTTTAAAAATTGAACAATGCCGCTCCAGTTTTGTCGAATTTCTCTATATATTGGACGCCAAAAATGATATATGAAAAAAAAAATTGTGCTCAATCACCTTCCCTACCCATTTCTAAAGTCGTTGTCACCATGATTGTGTAGATAATAATGTATCTTCATGAGCTAAAGAGCGGATATAAGGTTTGAAGAGTTGAGATTATGATTTAGTACATTTTTGAATACTCACTCACTCAATTTTCAAAAAGTTAAAATATTTTTATACTCTTCCTGCAATTTGTCATTGCTATAGAGTAATTACAGCGAAATTTCAAAACTTATGTCCGAAATGTTTCAACGGTGCTAGATGAACACGGAGATAGCCATTTTCCCCAATGTGTGACGCAAATTGTAACAGTAGCGGTTATAATTATATAACTGCTCAGGAATTTGAGATAGAAATTTTTAGTCTTCAGCAAAGTTGTTCTGCATGAAATGAGGAACAACTTTGCTGAAGAAACTTTTCTTCGATCAATTATATTTGAATTTTGAAGTCGAAATTCCTTGAAAAATGGTCTTCTAGTCTAAATTGTAGAACCCTTTGGAGTTTGGGATAGAAATTTTTTGTCTTAGCAAAATTTTTAAGCACGAAATGTAGAACAACTTTGCTGAAGAAGCAATTTTTCCATCAATTTTATTTCGGAAGTTATGACCTGTTATTACTGGACAGATTTTCGAATTCCAAATTAACAGAATTCAGCAGGTCATAACTTCCGAAAAAAAATTGATGGAAAAATTTCTTCTTCAACAAAATTGTTCCTCATTTCGTGCTGAACAATTTTGCTGAACACGAAAAATTTCTAACTGAAACTCCGTAAGAGTTCTGCACCAGAACACTGCATTTTTCAGAAAGTTCGACTTCAACATTCAGTATCTTCTGAAATATAATTGATAGAAAAAAAGTTTCTTCAGCATAGTTGTTCCTCATTTCATGGTGAACAAGTTTGCTAAAGACTAAAAATTCCTGAGCAGTTATATAATTTTGACCGCTACTATTACCAATTTGCCAACTGTGAGCGCCTTGATCACGAACTCACTTTGATAGCATATAAACTTATGCTCTATTACTCGTTGTTCCTTCGGAACTAACTCAAACACTCCCATAAGTGCAGCAAACTTCTCCGTTTGGAATCGTCACATGCAACACAATTTGGAACATTGCGTATGCTAAATGCAGAAAGAAATTCCAAAACTTCTTATTTAAATTACAGTGGTAGTAATATCAATCAAGATTATCGTTCAGTTCTCAAATTACGTACATTTGAACACTTATGTATGAAAGTCCCTGCAGGAAGACACCTTCTTCTACGATGACTTTTAATGATTACAGGGGTTGAAGTGGTTGACAAATAACTGATAAGATGCAAATTATACATTTTATCTTTACTGTCCAATGAAACAATATTTATTATTTTCGCTTCTACTGCACAACGAAACTCACATCATAGCGGTACCCATAGTCGCTGACATTTTGCGAACAATTATTTAAGAAAGTAATTTATGACTTCCTTCTAACTCAGCTGCATCATACGAATTCCATTTTGTCTTGATTTATGTGCTCTAACTATTAAGATGATTAAATGCACAATTGTTCCAAGTGAACAATCAACTAAACAATAATACTAAATCATTTCTTAATTTTTTATTTTCAGATCTTGTGATCGCAATTCTGTCAACTAAAGTTGAGCATTTTTGGCTTTCATCCCATAAATATTCGTCGACTGTGCTTTTAAAAGGCCTTTTTAATTGATCTCAATTGTGGAACATATTGAGTTGAACGATATAAAAAAATAATAAGTTTTAATTGTTGGTAAAAGAAACTTGATCAAGGAATTAAGATTAAAACAACAAACAAAGAAAAATTGTTGTCTGTGGACGAAAATTTTGTGACGATAATTTACTTGTGCAAGCTTTATTCGAATGACTCAATTTAAATTTGTAATAATTAAAACAAAACGATACAAAATCCACAGAATAACATATCAATAAACAAACCAATTAACTTTAGTTTATTGTGGCCAATTTATCCAGCGATCGTGCAAACTATAGTGATAAAATAATATTTTATTAAAAAATACACCATCGTAAGCGACTATTTTGCTGTTAAATAAATTCGTTTCATTCAGATCTCCACGTAGTGTGTGTCTGTGTAGTAATTTAATTTTTCTTTTTAATTTTTGTTGTTATATTTGAGATCAGCAATTTGCGACTGCTGAAGGAAGATTCACATTATTATCACTTAAAGATATCAGTTTATTGTCTGAATTCGTGTGACAAACATCACGCTGTTGGCAAAATGAAGTATATCTGCACATTTGGAATGGCAAAGCTGGGATTTGTGTTCTAGCGATATATACATTTGTATAATATACATAACTGTTTAAAGTGCTAAATTGTTGCTGTTGGAGCAACCAAGTGAAAATAGTTGGAGGAAAAGTGAAAAATTCCTTAAAGCTCAAAAGCTAATAATTTTTTAAAAAAATCAGTTAAAAAAACGTTTAAAATCAAAGTTTTAAATATTTTAAAGTACGAGTTTAATAAAGAGAATATATTTCGTGAATGTCGACAACTAACAAAGACATTAATATCATCTTGATATTGCGCAACGCATTGTATTAAGTCTCCAGGTCATCCGAAACTGCCTTATGGAACAAAAGAGAATTTTTGAATTATTTATGGCCAACAAAATGCTGTTAAAAGTTGAAAACACCCTGTTACGAAGCCATCGACAACGTGAAACTACTGGAATCAAGAAATTGTACAATTCGTTTTTCGTCATGTTCTAACTGACCCTGTTTTGTGGTAAAGAAAAACAAATTGAAAAATCAATAATTTTTTGACATTTTTTTTATTGTGATCCGATTTTTATCGTCCGTACAAGAAGAAAACAATATTTGTTATTTTTTATAAATAGAAAGTAAACCAAATTTGCACTTGTTGATATTAAATTACGTAAATTACGTACGTACAAAAATAACGAACGAAAAACCGATAATATTAAATCAATTGCCATATTTTCAGATGAATATTGTTACAGATTGTTAGAATATAAATAGCGAAAAAACCTTTGAAAAATTGTGATAAGGAAAAATTATTGAATTGATAGCATCGTCTCATGTTTTGTTAATGGAAAATTTAAGTATTAGGACGATGAAAGTGATAATATAGACGGGTTTAGATTGTGTGTTAATTTCCTACTATACACGAAAAAAAGTTGGAATAAATTTCGTAAAATATTGTGAATCTACACAAATAGTGCAACGTGAATATCAAACATTTAATTACTCAAATATTTCTCTAAATAAAAATATTGTGTGCATTTAAAATCATATAAACGAATAGAAACAAAAGGGCAGTTAGAAACACTCATAGCGGTTTCCTATTACGAATGGCGATTTCTGTCGCTCATCCTTATTATTGTAACGATCTTATTAGTTTTTCGGATCCTATGCGCATGACGCAGTGCTTTGATTTTTCGATAGAAGAACAGATGGACTTCCGCAGCGCTAACATTGCAGACGAGGTATGTGTAAATTTTTTAATTCTTATTACGATAATTTTTAGCATGTTTTCCCCCCGAAAAGTTACACTTTCGAGCACACATACAATCGAACATTTCAGACTTCATATTGCCATCACATTTTTTCAATCGAATAACTTCCATGAGCGAAACACAATATCAAAGTACTGGCCCTCATCCTAGATGCAACCCCACCCCCTATCAACTCTCTGTTCCATTTTCTCCTTTTTCGAGGAGGGTCCATGTGCCACAGCTTTGCGTTTCAGCGTTGTGGGCAAAACAGACGTCCCCGTCTTGTTGACTTCCCATCATAACCCTCGGTGGGTGATGTCCCTAGTTCTGCTTACTAACTACAGAAAGGGTCTTACAACTCTGACGCTGCTGGAATAGGTCTAAAGCAGAGGTGAGCAGGCTGCCCGAAAATTGGAAAAAACCCGACCCGACCCGAACCCGAACCGATTTTCACTGGTTTCGGGTTGGGGCTTTCGGGTCTTGAAAATCCCGGGCGGTCGGGTTTCGGGCGTACTTTTTGAAGATTCGGGTACATAAAAAAACCGAAATCGATTTGTAAAAAAATCTAAAAATGATGCACCATATTCAAACCGAAAAGTTCAACAATAAAGAAATTATGGAAGTTGAAAGATTAATGCCAACATTTATGCAAAAAATGAAATTAAAAAATTGAAAAAAGTCAAAAATTTATTTTTTTGAAAAAACACCACCGCCAGCCGAGACAGTTTCAAAAATGTTCGCCGCCGCTGCCGAAAATAAAATTGAGTTGCGCTACCGCCGACACCACACATTTTATTGTCTTTGTTATCAGTATTTTTCTATTTTTTACTCTTCTATCTACTTTTGTTTGAATTATTATTGAATTTATTAGAGCAAGCGCTATAAACTAGTGGTAGCTGTAACGGCGCTAGTTAAATTGAAATAGCTAAATGACTTTTTTTATTAAAACAATTTACCCTGAACTTCTTTCGAGTAATAGAACTCGACCCGAAAAATTTTTTTCGGGTCTTAGAAATCGACCCAAATTTTTTTCGGGTAATAGAACTCGGCTCGAACTTCTTTCGGGCGGTCGGGTTTCGGGTTTGAATTTCGAGTCAAGACGGGTCGGGTCGGGTATCGGGTTAAAATTTTTGGTCGGGTTCGGGTCGGGTCGGTCTACAAAAAAAGGCCGACCCGCTCACCTCTAGTCTAAAGAACCATTCATGAAGCGTTAAAAATGTTGGGAAATTTTTGTGATAGAGGGCCATCCATAAACAACGTACTTCTTCAGGAGGAGGGGGGTTTCAACGAAAGCGTTCGTTCTACACATTTCAACATTTTTTTCCATACATTTTTGTGTACGAAAGGGGAGGGGGAGGTCTAAAAATAGTCATTTTTTGAGTACGTTCTTTATGGATATCCTCTAATGTATAAAGTACACGCTTTTGCTAACCCCTCTTGCAAGCGTACATACTTTGTTCAACCAGCGTATTTACGTCTACACTCACAAAAAACTTCTTTTAATAGACCTCGCCAACCTACTTCATTTCCGCTTGAAGAACGGTGGTTACGTCTGGAGTGGTCAAAAAAAAGAAGAATGTGCGGCACTAGCGCTAGATTCTGAATGAGTTTCTGCCAGAAAAGTGTCCGTTTTAATCAGAAGCGATTTAAGTTCCTTTACGCAAAAAGGTGAAAATATAAGGCGGAAAACACGGTGTCTCTGAAGGGGAAAAAAGTTTTTATGAAAAGGCACCCAAAAAATTGTTCTTTTTTTGGATAAAGGGTCTCACTTGGTTCCAATCAGATCCTTCACCATGTACCTACCTATACGAGACTTTCGATTTTTTTTCACCTGTATTTTTTTCAAAATTTAGATTTCTTCAGATTTTATTTACTGAAAATTTTCTAATTGGTCATGATGTGTAGTTCCATCCCTACCGCAAAATTCTTTTCAGTGCTGAGGACGTCAGTAGTAACTATATGACGAACTTTGCAATAAGACCGCGAATTTGCATGAAGTCGCTAGTAGTAACTATATGATAAGAACGTACGCAAATATGGCATCACGACGTATACTTGAGAAACTAAGAAAAAAAATTTTTGGAAAAAATTTGTTGTTTTGCCCGTTTTAGGGGTATCCGTACACCAACTCCCAAAAACTCAATTAGACCGGCGCGAACATATTTTTCCTGAAAAGTTATGTTCATTGCCTGTCTAACGACACCCTATATGACCGAAGGCAACAAATTTTTCGGCACAGATGTTGCAGTGAAGCTTCATTTTGGAAAAAATTGTTGACCGAAGGCAACAAATTATTCGGCAAAGTTGTTGCAGCGAAGCTTCTTTTTGGAAAAAGTTGTTGACCGAAGGCAACAAATTTTTCGGCAAAGTTGTTGCAACGAAGTTTCTTGTTGGAAAAAATTGTTGACTCAAGGCAACAAATTTTCGGCAAAGCTTTTTAAACTTTTTTTGAAACTCTGTTGCCCACAGTTAAGTTGTTGGCCGAAGACCAAGGTTGATTATGTGCCAAAAAATTTGTTGCCTTGGGTCAACAATTTTTTCCAACAAGAAGCTTCACTGCAACAACTTTGCCGAAAAAATTTGTTTCCTTTGGTCGACAATTTTTTCCAACAAGAAATTTCGCTGCAACAACTTTGCCAAAGAATTTGCTGCTTTCGGTCATTAATTTTTTCAACAAAAAGCTTCACTTCAACAAAAACCAGGCGACAAAAAGCTCACGATATATTTTCAGGGTTGTCCAGTGAAAAAAAAAATTGTTGCCTTTTTTTGTTGGATACTTTTCCAAGGTATAAGAAACGACACCATAGAAATGTCATTTTCGAACATTTTTTACCTGTTGCATCATTGCTGCTCGGTTCGAAACTTGTTGCTATTGTTCTTTCAACGTTACATATTTAGCAAAAAATTTTATTAACGACGAGCATTTAGTCGCTACAATACAGTTGCGATCGATATTCATTAGCAATTACAAACATTAACTTATTTAAATGGAATATTAATTTATTAGAGCAAATGTGTCTCACGCAATATTTTGAATTTTCAATTCATTCAATATTTGACACGTGAAAAATTCGTTGAAAATATTTATATTTAGTAACAAAAGTAATTTTCTATTAATATTCATCAGTAAATAAAACAGATTTTCTCGTGTAATATCTCGTTTTAAAGTTGAGGAAATTAGTCACTTTAGGAATTGATCGGTCGGAATCGGGATGAAGCTGGGGGTGTTAATCTGGCCGCTATCAAACTTGACTAAACTACACCGACTGATTTCTTACTATTTCTAACAAAAGTACGTTGTTTTCGTTAGAAAGAAAAACACTTAATTTCTACATAGTGTAGAAGAGTATACAGAGAAAAACACCGAGTTTCTGCATAGTGTCAAAGAGTATACGGAGAAAAACACCGAGTTTCTGCATAGTGTCAAAGAGTATACGGGAAATTATAAGAAACTAGATCTTTATGTTCTTAAAGTCACCATCAATTAATTTTGCTCGTTGTGAAATTTCAGCTGTTTTACCAATTCAAAATGCACTGAAAAAACAGCTGTAATTTGACAGCGAGCAAAATTAATTGACGCTAATTGTATCATTTTATGAGGAACTTCATAACCTCTGACGACCCAAAGTATATAAACAGAGAAGGTAACGCAAATCGTCAGCGGATCAGAATTTTTACGGCACACCAGTTTGAGGTGAATATTTGTTAAGTTGTATCGGTGACATTTTAGTAAGATAATGTTGTCGCAACTGCCTTGTTTTTATACAATTCTGTCATGAGTTGCACCTTGGTAAAACTAATTCGCAATGTATGTAACATAACGGTGACATATCCACCTCAGAGTTATGTGCCGCGATAAACTCTGCATTGCGTTACCTTCTATGTTTATATACTTTGCTGACGACCAAAGTATATAAAAACTGAAGGTAGCGCAGATTCACAGTTAGCCGCGGAGTCCAAGTTTGCGGTGAATATTGTTTTTGTCATGTTGTACACATATGGAATTCGGTTGCTTCAAGTTGCAGCTAGTGATGAGGTGAAAAAGATTATATAGAAACGAAGCAATTACAGCAACTTGACGAAGCCAATTTCCTTGGACTCCGTATTTTTTGTGATTCCCTCAGGATCTGCGTTATCTTCTCTATTTATATACTTTGCTGACGACATTGCTATTTTTTTTCTCCATTCTCTTCTTTCTCCAAATTCAAGTGCAAACAGTTGTTCTGTTTGCACCCATTTTCTTCTAAGTGATTTAAAACTTGTCTTTGAACACAACATACCTACACACCATCCTACATTCACAACATACCTTTCAGCATGAAACGAAAATGATTTATATGTATGCCAACTCCCCAAATACTTGAAAGGAGACTAAGATTCTTATCCGACTAGCATTTATCAATCCAACATTTTTTTTGTTGCATGTACAGTCACGATATTTTTACACACGAGACTTGACTTGTTATCATTGTAAAAGTTTTCAATCATTTGTCCAAATAAACAGATCACGTGAGTGTCCGCATTGATACGGTTCAGAAATTGTGGGTACATTTCTCAGGATTATACGTACGTTTGCGTATCAAAGCAATGGGATGTGTCCAAACTTCAAAGTGGGTGTCGCTTAAAACATTTCGCCGCAGTACGTTTGACCGTAATGAAAAAAAATAATTTTCTGTCAAAACATGTGTAACATTTTATTATCTTCAGTCCTGAATAATAAAAATAAAAATTAAGAATTTAAGTTCTGAGTGAACTTTGGTGGTTAGCAAAACTAAAAAATTTTCCCTTTTACAAAATGTCACGAAAACCTATGTGGTTAACAAAAGAAGGGGCGGCGGCGGCGGGACGACAAAAATTTTTTCTATTGGGCGAAAAGGTTCAGCGGCGAATTGATCTATGGGCGAAATGATACTGCCGTGACACGCATAAAAACCTTGCGTTGAAAGAGAGAAAAGATTTTGTGTGAAAAAATCTATAAAAAATCTTTTCTCTCTTTCATCGCAAGGTTTTTATGCGTTGCACAGCAGGATAATGCGTCTAAACGATAACTCAGCGAAACGTAATTCCGGCGAAATGTTTAATCGGAGAAACGTATGCGACAAAACGTTCGGCGGCGAAATTTACCACGGCGGATTTGCCAAAATATTTCAAAAATGTCCGAAAATCTGAAGGGAACAAAAGTTTTGTTGTTTTCTCGTTTACGACATCTTCAGTACACTTTGTCTTTGTCATCACGTGGTTGTAGAATGATTGCCCAACTATGAAGAGTTCGCCTTTTATATAATTTGAATCATACAATGTGAAACATAACTGAGGGTGACATGAATTAAAGTCGAGTTCAATACCCCCCGGGCGATATTGCACTTTCGTTCAATATCGCCCATGCAATATCGCCCGCACTTTTTTTGCGGGCGATATTGAACGAGAGTGCAATATCCCCCGTGCAATATCGCCCGCGAAAAAAACTGCGGGTGATACTGTACGGGGAAAATTGCACTTTCGTTCAAAATAGCCCGTTCAGACGATGCTTCCTTTTACGAAATGCTACGTAATCCTACTCGACAGACACTTCAGACGATACATCCTTTTACGAAATACTACGTAATCCGACTTGGCTGACACTTCGAACGATGCATTCTTTTACGAAACGCTAAGTGTCAGCCAATTCAGATTACGTAGCATTTCGTAAAAGGATGCATCGGGTAACATTTTAACTTTGATATCAAAACAAGGAAATATGCGGGCGATATTGTACGGGGGATATTGCACACTCGTTCGGGCGGTACTGAACGGGCTATTTTGAACGAGAGTGCAATACCCCCCGTGCAATATCGCCCGCTAAAAAAATGCGGGCAATATTGCACGGGCGTTATTGAACGAGAGTGCAATTTCCCTAGTACAATATCGTCCGCAGTTTTTTTCGCGGGCGATATTGAACGGGGGATATTGCACTCTCGTTCAATATCGCCAGTTCAGTATCACTCGTTCAATATCGCCCGCATAAAAAGTGCGGGCGATATTGAACGAAAGTGCAATATCGCCCCGGGGGATAGCTTATAAGCTTCCTTCGGCATTTGTAGCATTTCGAACTTAGATAAGAGAGTGGGGGTGATGGCTTCATGTTTGTGAATGTAAGGCCCTAAAGGAAATATAATTTGTTACTGAATCTACGAAAAATCGTACTAATCATCCTTCTACATTCGTGGGTTCGGATTTTTTAATGAAAAAGTGGTTGAAAGTCGCTTTCATCGACACAAATCTCTTGAAGGTAAGAACGGATTTCAAGGTGTCACGTGAAAAAAGAGGGGGATATTATTGCATTTTTAATTATTAACACCTTATTAACATACCATCCCATTTCCATAAGACTTTGTGTGCTGGCAGTATTTTGTGAAGCAATTGTACAAATTGTATGTACCTACACTTCACCAACAGTTTCGTATTACGAGATCTTTTTACAGTCTTATTAATTTTCAATACTAAAACACTTTAATAATTCCAACAATTCGAATTCATTTCATGTTAAACAAAATCATCATCAGCATAACAGCCAAGTCGTATTTTAAGTTAACGTTCTGTATTATACATTAGATTAATAGTGTGCGGGGACGACGTATTAATTTTCAGAATTTCATACGCGACGACATTGAATATATTTTGAAAATGAGGGACAACAAGATTATGTTTATCTATTTGTGTTACTTTTCTCAATCAGTAAACTTTAAAGGAAAAATATAAAACAGAAAGCAAAGTTTATTATTTAGATATTTTTATCTTTATCAACGTTTATAACGTCTCAGTAGTTTCATGCCCGAAGCACATTAAGTATGGTATGTACGTAGCTGTTTAGTTGAAGTCATGCGACTATATAGTTTTTGATTTTATTTTCTGGAGACCCGACTCCGGTGGCAGTTTTAACCTTATGGAAAGATCTATCTCGAACATATTCCTATAAAAGAGTCTCTACATTTTTTCCGAAAAAGCTTTCAAGGCAGGTAGTCTGAATTAGGTGCTCGCAGGACACTTATCCGATTAGGGCTCGGAACAGATCAGATATATCTGTTTTGTTCAAGATTGATCTGAAAGATTTTCAATCTGAATCTGATCTGAAAATTCTATTCTTGATCTGATCGATCTGATTTGATCTGAAGTTAACAAATCTCAATTTTATCTGAAATTACCCCTCACATCATCCCGCACACTTTTCATTTCATCCCGCACACTTTTCATTTCATTCCACACACATCCCACTTCATCCCACACATTTCCCACTTCACCCCACACACTTCCCACTTCATCCCACACACTTCGTCTTACACACTTCATCCCACATACTTCCCACTTCATCCCACACGCTTCCCACTTCATCCCACACACTTCCCACTTCATCCCACACACTTCCCACTTCATCCCATACACTTCCTACTTCATCCCACACACCTCCCACTTCATCCTTGACACTTCCCACTTCATCCCACACACTACCCACTTACAAAACTTAAGTATTTGATGGCACCAAACCAAATAATTGAGTTTGATCGGAAGTACAGATATGAAATTTTCGGAGCAGATCATATAATTATTTAAAGTAATCTGAACTGATCTGAAAATTCAGATTTTCCTATTTTCAGATTCAGATCAGATAAAAACCATCTGTTTCGAACCCTATTTCCGATAGTTTGTTCGACCGTCAGTCGATTTCCCGGTATCAGAAATTTTTCTTCACAAATTTATCGATATTATGTCAGTGTTACTACAAAATGGGATATAAATACTTGAGTTAATTAACCATGAAGGTTTAAAAATAAGGCGCGAAAGGGATTCTCCGACCTAAAGGTGAAAATCAAAATTACCCTAGCTGATCTGATTTCGATTGTTATCTAGCCTGATTTTACTTATTTTTTATTTTGTTTGAACTGTGTTGAAAATGTTAGATTTCAAGCTCATTTTGGTCAGGTCGAAAAATTATAGTTCACATTCAGGTCGACTTAGTTTCTGGTTTTAGGTGAAGCCAACCTGTCCCAAGCCTTACCTAAAATAAGTTAAACTGACGGTTCTTTAGAAAGAATTCAGTTGTGTTTATAAATACGCCGCGGACGTATTATATACGCGGTGAATGTATTATCAACCTTATTTAAGTATTGTGTAGTATGCCATACGTAACGACGTTTTATGAGCTCACATAATACGTGCACGGTGCACGGTGGATAAACATGATTCCTACGTTGCTTGTAAATATTTTCCTCAGTGTAAATGAGTATGTTGGGGTCAAAAGTCTGTCTATGCCAACTGTCAAAATGACATTTTAAACGTCAAATATCTGGAGAAGTAAATAGAATTCTCTTTCGTCTTAGATTCTTTTTTGATCAAATATATTAGCATTACGTCATAAAAACTTTCCCTAGCTGCTCGCCCTGCGAAAATTTTTCTAATGCCTCACAATTAAGCGGAAAATGAATTTAGAATCCATTCCCAGCATACATTTAGAGATCGTCCATAAATTACGTAACGCTTTTTCAATTTTGTGTTCGATTGGGAATCAATTCCTTGTTTCCTTTTCGATGTTGTGTTGCTGGTTGGGAATTAAATTTTGTCACTGACGACGATGTATTATTGTCACCAGCTGTTGTTTTGTCTCACCACCAACCAGCTTTTTCAATGTTGCCACAAATTTTGAATCAACGATATTCAGAGATAGAAGTATTCCAGAGGGGTCAAATGTCGACCCCACTTTTATATCCTCTAAATGGGGGGTTGGCCATATATTTGACCAATCTAGAATGCTTCTATTCCAAAATATCGTTGATTCAAAATTTGTGGCAACACTAAAAAGTGTTACGTAATTTATGGATGAACCCTTAGTGACAGATGTTGCATCACCTAAGTTCACTGCGTGATGGATTCTGAAGGCATTTATAGGTTCATTTTTTATTCACTGTGTGTATTTTTATAAATTTGACGTTTAAAACGTCACTTTGACAGTTTGAATAGAACTTCTTTTGGTCCCAGCAAACTCAAATATTCGATGATTTATCCAGTATTCGATGGATTCGTATTGATTTTAATTAAAGAAACATTTCTCCTCTTATTTGAGTAAGGTGGATGATCTCCAATTTTTAGGGAATTTGAAAATCCTGCAAAACGAACGAGAAGGTCCCAGTCAAATCGTAAATGCAATCTCGATGTATGTGTTTGATGAATAAATACGTCTCTTACTCTATTTCCGGAACGTGCAGAGATGCAATAGTATTATCGTATCACTTAATTTAATTAGATTTCGAAGTAAGGTATGATGGGCGGTCATAATTTTTGGAGAAAAATTTTCACAAATTCACAAGTCATCTAAAAATTCTATAAAATTCCTTACAAATTTCCTAGGGAATTTTAGGGATTTTTTTAAATGTGACACCCATGATGATGCATGTAAGTATAATCAGAAGTGTTCATATGCGGTCATAATTTGTGAAGAAAAATCCACAAAATCGTCTAAAAATTCTATAAAATTCCTTAAAAATTTCCTAGGGAATTTTAGGGATTTTTTAAATATGACGCCCATGATGATGAGTGTATAATCAGAAGTGTTATTGATTAAATACCAACAAGTAGCAAAATCGGAAAAAAGTCTAGATAACGATTGTAGTAACCTTAATGATAAGACACATAAATTATCTCAAGACACTTCAACACGTAACGTATTTTTAAACCATTTTTTTTCCAGAATATAACGAGAACTATTTACGGAAATAACACAAGTGAACTACAATTATTGGTCGATCAAACAATTGATTTTGTTGATACTCAATCGAATACAAAAGAAACTTGGACATCTGATTTTAATAAAGGTAAATGTTCAGCGACTCAAGTCTGTAATTATTGAAGAAAATCAATTTGTCTTCTTGAACAGCTGTAATGCTTGGACCTCAAGTTACGAGTGTGGAAAATATACAAACTGTTCCAAGGAAGCGGCAAATGGACTGGGAATCTTTAGAGATAAGTACAGCAAATTCACCTCCTACTGGACCGAAGATTACAAGTGTTGCTAGTATTAAAGATCGTCGAAAGATTGGTGAGTTGTACAAAAATTCTTGTAGATCGGTTACAATTAAATGTATTATTCAAACAATTACAAATCTTATTTACGACTTTCTGTCTCTGTCTGTAGCCAGTTTTCGGGAATTGTTAGTAAAAACTCTATTCTTTTCAATGTCGTCACATTAAATTATCTCAATTATTTGAAATTCATTTAGCATTTACTTGTGGTCTAATGAATTTTTTATGTCATTTCTATACGAGAGATAATTTATAGACCAGTTCACGTACACACGCATCCATATTTGTGTAGAGATGGGTCATAGAAAAGGTCATGTTTTACTGATAAGAACACAGAAGTACAGTCAATATTACAGTCGGTATTCTTCGGAAAATTTTCAAAACGATTCCACACAGAATCGAATAATATTTGCTTCCGAAACAATTTTTTGTCATTCAACAATTAATTTTATCACAGACAACCGATTTAAGGTAACAAATCGGGTGACATTCCAATTAGTAGTTTCAGTTTTTTTATTTTAATTTAATTGCTAAACATTGGATACACAAATAGCAAGCAAAACCTTTGTGATCTTTTTGGCTATATGTGATAAGTTTTGAACAAATAAACATTAGCAAAGTGTGAAAATCGTTCGACTACCGCCGTATCTAAATTCCGAATCGAAAAAGTGTTAATCAAACGGAGCGTAGCCGCAATTTCAATAAATATTTAAAAATAAAGTTTTGTTCGCTAATTGCATAAATGAAATGGATAAAGAATTCATAAAGAGACAGTATCGTTATCAACAAAATAATGGTTCGTTTTATTGAAATCGTGTTTGTAAGATCGTTTATTTGTAAATATCAAATTATGTGTTCTATATTCGTTCCTCTATTAGCGCTACCTATAACTTCACATTCAAGCGAAAGAGACGCCAGTGTAGCCGTTTCTTTTTCGTCATTGTGTATTTCAATAAACGTTACAATGAGGGCTGTCACTTAAGAGCTTTTTTTCCTACATTTTGTTAGTCTAAGAAAGAAACCTCAGCTTCTCACAGGTCAATTTTCAGACCCATGATTTGAACTTTTCATTACGTGACATGTGGTCCCTAGCGTGGTTAATCCACACTAGCTGGCAGTTACTCAGTGTGACACCTCGGCAGTCGAATCAGACACTTTGCAGTGCTGCTTCCGACTAATCAGTGCCATTGGAATTATTATTATTATTAAAAGAAGTAGGAGGGAGGGTGTCGAGTTCGCGTGGTACAAGTGTTATCACTAAAAGTGTCATAAATGACCCGAAGGTATCAGTGGAATTATTTATTACGAACGAATCCTCGTAGGGGAAACTTTGGGGCTCAATCTGAGCTCTGCTGCTCCAGATACTGTCAGAGGTTGCATGCCAACAACAGAACTACGTCCAAAGACAAATTTTGGTTTATGGCGCTTTTGTGGTGGATGTTAATGATTGATCATGATGCAATTATTCGGTTCTGTTGTAGGTTGTGGGTGAGGTGTTGTGATTTTTTACAAAAATTGCGTTTCCTTTTATCACTGACGCCGTTGCTGCGTCAAGCCAGCCGCTGTCTGTGATAAGCGCTAAAGCATTAGTCAGTGGGACTTCTCTGAACTCATCTATGGTGAGATAGAAGTCTTCTAAATGCCTCGTCCTGAGGCTTGCCAAAGTTAGGCAATGTCACGGGGAAAATGCTTCGATGTTTCAAGTACGTCTCCGCGCCTTCTACAGTTTCGATCATCATCTTATTGAGATGGTATCCTAATATATTGTGCCCCGTCAACATTCCTATGAATCGCCTTTGTTCAGGATTAGCAGAAAATTGGTGGTCGTCGAAGCTGCTTGCCAATTTGTTCAAGGAGATAAGGTTATCTCTTGATAAGGTTTCCAGGTCATTCGGCATCTCTACTTCCCCGAATCGATTCTTCAGGTCCGCTAAGATCCCTGCGGTTATCGTTTCTCCGCCTGATGCTATCCAATGACCCTGCCTGTACATTCTCGCTACTGTCGACCTGGCTTCTCTCCTCACAAACAAGAAGATAGGGTCTAAAGACAAAAGTACCTTCAACGCCGCTGTTGGAGTCGACGTCATCACTCCAGTGATACTTAGACACACAGAGGGGAATATCTACAAGCGACGTAGGAATTGTGTTTATAATATACGCCGCCGACGTATTATAGACGCGGTGAATGTATTATCAACCTTATTTAAGTATTGTGTAGTATGCCATACGCATCGAATGTGTTATGAGCTTACATAATACGTGCACGGTGTTCGCAATACTTGCACGGTGGATAAAACACGTCGGCGCGGCGTATGTTATAAACACAATTCCTACGTTGCTTGTAGATATTTTCCTCAGTGCATGCCAATCTATGCACCTGGGTGAGCTTTTTACCGAGCATTTGCACTCATGTTATGTGAGACCAGAGCATACTTCCGTAGCTCAATATTGGTCTCACTATCGCCAGATACATCCAGTACAAAACTGGTGGTCTGAGACTCCAATTTTTCCCGAATGACAAATGACAAAGACAGACGATTGGGAATTTCTAAGAACGGTTCTAAGAAATGAAATTTTGGTCAATTCTGACTGTTTTTGGAGGACGGGAAGTGGGCCGTTCGTTAAAAAAACGTGACGTAATTTTAAAGGAATTTATTAGGTGGTTAGTGTGCACTCAAGCGTTGTTTTTACTGGAAGAAAATATTGAATGAACTCCTTAGAAAATGTACCCTTTTTGTGTGTCAGGAGGAATGAGGTCTAAAATTCCCATAAGCCCTATAATCTTTGATCATCAGACAAGTGGCCATTCAAATAGTGCGCACGCTTTTTTAAGGGGGAGGGGGATTTCATTTCGCTCCATTCATTTTGAATTTTTTTTTCCGTCTCTTTTAGCGTGCGCACTATTTGAATGGCCCCCAACATTTAAAAACGTATGAGACGCTAAAATGGCAAGAGGGCCGCACGCTACTGGAGTATGAAATTACAATATTTGCGACCTTCTCTGACAACCTTCCGTCATTTGGTTCTTCTGTGTTCAAACTTCTGTTTGACTTGGTTGTTTCATTCGATGTTAAAAACACAAAATTATTGTCGTTTCGTTTATTCAAGTGTTTGCAACAATCAACATGCAACAAATTTTTGTATTGGGAAAGTGAATACTTTTCGTTCGATTATTTCCATACGATTCAATAGAAATTTACATACAAAAGAGATGCACAAAAATTCTTAAAATTCGTGAAGTTCTTACAGGAATTATTTTGTAAATGATAGAACAGTTATTGTTGGCATTGCTTTAGAGGAGATGAACATTTCGACATATCGCTCAAATCATCATGTTGACAGGGGTGTGGATGGGATAGAATTCTCAACATTTTTTCCAAACATAAACGGCTATGTTATATCTTTCAGATCGAAGCGGTGCGTGGCACACCTTCACTCTCTCATCGATTTTATGATTTTGTTAGCATTTTTCTAAAAGTGTTTTGTTTAGTTGAATCTCTTTAGGAAATTGATAAAACTCGATTGTATGAACAGTATCTTCGCCACTTGATTAGAAAACATGCGAAACAAATACATTGATTCTAAGAAAAAAACATATTTATTTCCTCTGTATCGAGTATTTTGCCTTGTAGAAGAAAAAGTTATCACCGAACATTTTTGATGTCAAATATTTACCCTCTACAAAATTGCTTTGTTGATTTTACAGCAGCTTAGACGAAAACATTTATTTCAGTCTATGACTGTACGGTTTTTGGAAACACATCTATTCAAACAAAACAGAAATGAAGTAGGCTGTTTGTGGACTTTTGTCGAAACAACGAAGCGAGACTCTCATTAAAGAAATGCTTAGTTTAAGATACTTCTTATTTACTATGGACTATCACCAATTGTTTACTACAGACACGGAAAAGTGAAACCCGACAAGTTTCTGATTTATGATATGAATTTACCATACAAATCAGAAACTTGTCGGTTTTCACTTTTCCGTTCCTGTCCATCTCTCCAATAAACCTTTAGTCCGCTCAATATTTGAAATTTTTTATGAACTTATCACAAGATGGCAAGCTGTCAAGCAAGTAATGATGTTAGTTCCACAGATTATGCATCGTGCAATGAAAATCATTATACTTTGACATTAGTGGTTGACACACTAAATGCGTGGATTTACGGAAACATTGCACGTGAATGAAATGGAACCGCATTTAAAAATCGTCTCTTTCGACCCAACCTTAACTACTTCATCGAGGTAGTCTAATGGCAAACAAAGATTTAAGTAATAAATTCGATACATTAAAATGTTCGTTTTATCTTGCAACTCTATTGAAAGGGTTAAGGAGTAGGTAACCCCAAAATGATCAGTTTTGGTAAGGCTAACTTTATAGACAATTCTTAACGAATATAGATGGTAGCACATTCTATTGGTGGTTCTAAATGAAGAGAGCGACACCACATTCACATATAGTTGTGAAAAAGTGAACTAAATCATTCCGTGTAACAGTGGAAAATTGTGTGCCGGAACGGCTTCAACTGATTAAACCACGAAAAATTAATACTGCGTTGTAAGAAGGACTTCCTCAGAACACTTGTGGTAGTCTTTGCTTCATACAACGAATCTAACACCTTTTTGTGTATTAAGTAATAGAAGTCGTTCTTACTTAACGCGGAATGGGGGCGGAATGGGCCCAAATCATCTTCATCTGTCAAAGAACGATAGAATGTGACAGTTCGAGGATACTTGCATAATGCCATCTATTGTCAAAGAGAATCGCGAATAGGCCATTTTCAACGAAAAGTGCGACATCTACTATCCTCGTAACGTCGATGTCATGAACTAAAGATAGTCTGCTTTAAATGTCAAAATTCTCAAAAAAGTTTCAAATGTCAGGTGTATAGAATGTGCTGCCATCTATTTTCAGCACCTATAAGCAATTCTTAACGAAATTAGATGGCAGCACATTCTATACATTTGGCATTTGAAGCAGACTAACCAGACTAACTTAACTGTGAATTTTGACATTTGGAGCAGACTATCTTTAGTTCATGATATCGACGTTACGAGGGCAATAGATGTCGCACCTTTCCTGTAGAATGGCCTACATGGAATCAGGCAAACCTATCTTAAAGATTAGTACACTTAGAACCTTTAGAACAGCCCCATTGCTTCAATTTGCAGTCGCGCAAACTTCACTGTTATTGATATAACATTGATAAAATAATAGTGAAATTTGTTCCATAAGAAATAAGTGCACATTTTACGGTGTACTAAAAGTACATCTTAGCGTTGTGGTCACGAAGAAAGAAATCGGAATGTTGAAACTACTAGTAAATAACATCATTGTGAACGTTAGCCATGAAGTTAGCATTCAAATATGTTGGCCGTACACAAAGCCTAGGCGCAAAAAATTGACACAATCTTGTGTTCTAAATATGTATTTTGTATTTTAGAGTCTCCACTAACAGCTTTCTGTAGCCAATAACAAGTTTTGTCTGGACCACCGGCTTAACGTGACTTCCGAACAACGTCTCAGAGTAAGGCGAATGCAGCATCTTGTTCAATTAGTCCAAGAATTGTGAGGCGCATGATTATTATCTCGCCTAAATGTAGGCTTAGATATTTCGTACACAGATTCATCGTATATGGGTTACGTCATACGATTCATTCAGTGTGTACGTCGTTATGGGCACCAAACACACCATAACGACCCAACTTTTGAAGCTTGAGTGAACTTTAGGACGTTATTAATGCGCTACACTTGATAGAAAAATTCCATATAGAATTTTTCCGACACGGGATTTGAACCCCGATCGTTTTGGTGGAAGGCCAGTACGCTAACCACTGTGCCAACCCGTCCGTTAGAGCTGAATGCCGGCGCGAGTCAATTGATACTTTTCCGATTCCTAAAAAAAATCAAATTTTTTGGACATTTTGAGGCGACGACGACGAGCCGAATCGACTAATTTTCATACAAATTTACGCCATGTCGCGTCGTTCAGGTAAAGAACTTGAAGTGCGCCGCGTATAAAAAATTTTCTTGTGATCACATTTTTAGAGAAATGTCATGAATCTTCAAGGTCCTATTAATACTTACTCCGATCCTGCTTCAGCAATAAAATTGTCTACAGCGAACCGTCCAGAAAAGACACGTAAATAACCATTTGCTGTGTAATAGTTTAAAATTTTTTGTCGGTTTACACTTTATGATAAATTAACAATTTTGATAAGATATAATTACATGCTTACACAAAGATAAGCATCGGAAGTATGACTCGTATTCGAACATGAAACCTACCTACACCTTTATTTCAGAAAATTGTCCATTAATTTTTGGTTTTTTCTTGTTTTCAGCTCGTATTGGTTGGACCGACGACATTGATTTCGATTTGAATGGAGATTTGACCAGCAATGCCTATTTGAACAAGTATGAAAATTTTGTTGTTATCTAGTTTTTTAACCTATTTCAGGAACTGTCTCTAAACTCGTCAATGTATACACAAGGAAAAATTACCATTTCTTGTCAAAATGCCCACGGAAAGTATTCACTAAATTTTAGATTTTTTTTTTTTTGAAGTAGATAATATTAATTCCATGATGTTTACATTAGATATCATTCGTTGTGGGGTGAGGAAAAAAAATATCCCCAACCAAAATATCCCCGTGGACAAAATATCCCCAGACAAAATAACCGGACATGATAACCACAATTTTTCCATTAAAAAAAGGACGAAATATCCCCGAACAAAATATCCCGTCAGACAAAATATACACACTCAAAAATTAAGAATATTCAATGTGAAGTGTACTTAGCGCCGCAGACCTGAAATAAACAACCAAAAACGAAAAAGGGGGTCGAGGGTCGGCAGCCCCCGAAAAAGGGAGTCAATGGAGGAATTTCCCATGGTCTAAGGGACGGAGCCCCTAGCATGGTTCTTCTGAGTAGACATTTTTGTGGGATATTTCGTCTAGGGACATTTGGTCCGGGGATATTTCGCCCGGGGATATTTTAACTGAGGATACGACAACTAACCTCCCCAATCCGGAGGCACAATATACGGAGTCGACAAAATCCAGACGACAAATCCGGAGGCGTCCAATTGCACTGCCGTCAAAATCCGGAAGATATAAAATCCTGAGGCGTTATAATCCAAAGGCATCGTGTTGCAGATGATCGTCCGGATTTTGTAGCATCCGTTCTTTGAAGCCTCAGGGTATTCTCGAATGAACAATTGTACTTCAGTGGCGGCATTCTATTTTATTTAATATTGGGTGGCTCTGCCCCCTCACCCAGCGCCTGCGGCGGACTAGGTAACGCTGCAGGTGGTCCTACTCTGCCACTTATACACCGCAAGGGGGACTGCCGTCCCTTGATTCCGATTTTTTTTAAATTTTTCATGGGCTGCTGTAATACATACAACTTCGTCCAGATTTTTGCTTTTTCCCGTATTTTGACGCCTCTTACTTTTGACGCCTCTTACTTTTGACGCCTCTTACTTTTGACGCCTCTTACTTTTGACGCCTCTTACTTTTGACGCCTCCCGATTTTGACGCTTCCGTATTTTGACTCCTTCGGTTGATTCGTCGTGATTTTGAAGCCTCTGCATTTTGTGCCTGCGGATTTGGAAGTGACACCCTTCAGTGCATTAGTATCAATGGAAAGGGATCACCAATTTTATATTTTTTTCTTTCATAAACACTGAAGGAGAAGTGTGTACATACAATTCATTTACGCTTTTAGTGCGGCGTCGGCTTATGTCAAAGTAAGCACAATGTTCCAGAGCATATCTTCGAGATTTTCGTAAAATTTTCATGATTACCTAGAGATTTTTGTGATTTTCTTAATTTTTTTCTCGAGAAAATCGTGAAAATTTCGAGAAAATGTGGAAATTGTTGCGACAAAAAAAAATATTTTCTTGAAAAAAGACTTTAATGTTGAGTGTTTCTACTGGGCTTTAGCGTCTGTTTGATTACACCACTATAGTTCAAGAAAAACATTTGAACAAACGACGAAGAAACAAAACACATGCACAATTTCATGACAAAATTCATAATATGTGAAGCGATGAAAAACGGCACTTCGTAATGAAATTTCGTATACCATGACATAAGCCGTCGTCGGTTCGCACTAAATGTGTTCACTTTCATTTAACAACGAGCTTCAATATTTGAATGTTTCCTCAATTATTTGTTGCGCTTGCCTCACATGTAATGGTAATTTTTCCTTGTTGTGCATACAGTAAAACAGCGTATTCAGTGAATTGAAAGTAATTTAATAATTTTTGACCATTTAGTGAATTTTCCCAATCTTACATACAAACTCTACATTCTCTACATACAAACATCGTCAATGTTCGTTGATTAAAACCACACTTCAGAGTTTGGATCGTATCTTTCGACTTCCACGATGTATTGCAATCCACAAATGGCCATTTTTTTTCGTATTATAAGCCCTACTCATTGATGGCAGTAGGTTTGTGTGTAATTTACCACTGACACAGTAAAAACTTCGCAACTTCGGTAACGAAAGGATCTCTAAGAAGAATCCATATGAGCGAAAGCTCACAAAAAAATGTGAAACCAATAAAATAAAATGATCTAGCCTCTGACCCGGACGGGTTGTAACGGCGGATTATTATTATTATCAATACGTCCTTAGCACGAGTAAAGAATAGAGAATGGATTTATCTCGGTCTTTGGCATGGAATTCAGAGACTTTCGCCAACCTCGCAAAATGTTTTGTTATTAGATGACTTCAGTAGGGTAAGTGCACCAGCTAGCGATCATGTAGTAGTCTCCGGTCAGCATCAGTAATCGGCCATATTTCAATGCGAACCGGCGACCGGCCAGCTAGTGAAACTACAGTTTGGCCGGAGACTAGTACATGGTCGATAACTGTTGCATTTACCCTACTAATACTAATAACTCTATGGAACTGAATTCCGTGATTTCATCGCTATTCTTCTAACAAAAATTCAGCGAAAATGATAATTTGGTGGTAAACCTTACATAAACAGAGTACATCAGAAAGCATACGATTTATTCCACATAACATTATTGTAAACGCCAGACTCGTCTACGTTACATGTATTTTTGTTCAGTCTACACGAAAAAAGAAAATTTTCCATTGAAAATACTGTAAAGTCATTACATTTTCAAGGCATTTTTAATGTGGTTAAACGTCGTGGAATGACCCATCCTACTTCCACTACGAGTTGTTTTCAACATCAACAAATTATATCACTTTTTTGCATGAGCTGGAAATAATAACCGAAGCTAACAAAACGACATCGTTATTTGAATAGAGAATGTTATGGCGCATCTAGCAGTCTATTGATTTGACGACCCCTCCCCTTCGATCGCAAAAGATTATTAAAGTGAAAAATTTCTAACAAATTATTGCACATCGCAAATATTCCAGTTGATATTTATTTTATTTTTGTCGTTTTCAGCATGTTTTCAGACAAGTACATTTTTCTGTTTTGAAATGTTTTAAGATGAATTGTAGCTTAACATAAATATAAATACAAAGTTTTGAGGAATTTAAATACAAATGAAATCAGGTCGACCGTGCCGATGTTCAAGTCGAGTTGAGTAGAGCGCTTTAATTGAAAGTATGCAACAAAACCAACCGTTTTTTACTTTAATTACGATTACGTAAAATAAATGTAATAAACATTTTTCATGGAATACAACTTTTTTTTCAAGAAAATCACAAGAAAAGGACGAAGAAAAGAATTATTTTTCCCGCCCAGATTTTTCTTTTCTAACGACCCATTCACATGACAATATGTCCTAAGAAACATTCGCGTGTAAATTGTAAATTCTTAAATGACCGCAATTACTGATAATTCCTAACTAATCAAAATACTCTCTTCAGACGTGGATTACGTAACTTAATGTGGCTAAGCGTAGTTTATTTCAAATTGAACAAAATCTGCCCTGACACACTTTTAAAAATGTAATCTTATTTACGTGATATCAGCATTGTAGTCTCAACTCACTCACCGTATAGCACCGAACAGTGCTTTATTATCAGAATTTTTGTTTTATTAAGATTTACCTACTTGTTTAAGTTGCTCAATAAGCGAGACGTGATGTTTGTAGCCGGTACGAAGTACAAGGTGATTTAGGCTCACACTGCCGTCATAAGGAAAAAAATCTTAGAGAAAAGAAACCTAGAGAACAATCGCCGAGAATCTTTTGTTTAATTTTGTTGCTAATTTGATTTTTCTCGGCAAAATTCGTTGAAAATCTTCGCTAACTTTCTTTCCGTCATAAGGAAAAAAACATAAAGCGAAGATTTTCAACGGATTTCGCCGAAAATAATCGAAATTACAAATTAGAGACACGAAATTAAACAAAAAATTTTCGGCGATTGTTTTCTTTAATTTTGTCGCTGATTTTTTCGGAAAAATTCGTTGAAAATCTTCGCTCATTTTCTCCTAGATTTTTTTTCCTTATGACGACGGCAGCATGAGTGTTCTAACTTACACAAATTAATAGCGTTGTTTGTTAGAGCTTTTATGAAAATCTCCGAAACATCCAGCATTTCGAGTTCTTCCATGCACTAGATTAAGGTGAGGTCATTTCAGCCGCTGACAGACGGCATCTGGGTGTCCAGAAGTGAAGTAAGTGAAGGTTGTGTATTTGGATGAGTACTTTATCGGCCACTAATTTTAATTTTGACACCAGGCTGCGGTCTTTGTGATTTGGAGTGGAGATATAAGAAGGCAGCCTGGTGGATCAGATTTTTGACAACAGGCTGCCTTCTTATATCTACACTCAAAATCACAAAGACCGCAGCCTGGTGTCAAAATTAAAATTACTGACCGATAATGTGCTCATCCAAACAGACAACTTTCTCTTACTTCATTTTTTGACACCCGGCTGCCCGGCTTGAAATGCAGGCCTCCACTAGCAGCAACTTTTTGATGGGTGCGCACTTCATATCCAAAATCCAATGAGTTCAGCCACTAAGGGAAAGACCAATCTAGTGCCTGAACTCGCTATAATTTTATTTGTAACCTTAATCCTTACTCTAGTGTATGAAACTACCTTATCTTTAATCTGAAGTACGCAGTCTCCAGAAAGTTGCAAGATGTCTAAGAGTGTTATATCAGCCCCCGATCCGATTTAAATCAGATGGTTCAGAGCGAAATCAGATCTTCACAGTAATTTTTGTTTGGAGTTCAGATCCGTCTGAATTTGTCTAATAAGGGGGTGTCAAAAAGTGGTGTAAGAACCAATAGCTAGTACTTTATGGCAAAATAATTGTAAATAAATTTGACACCAGGCAGCGTACTTTGTCTTGGTTCGACAAAAGAAGGCAGCCTGGTGTCAAAAATTGAAGCATATGACACGTATGTCTATGACGGCATCGTCAAATGCTTCACAACGCAACAGTTTTCATCTTGACACCAGACTGCGTTCATTTAAGAGCACGTCGAACAAAAATGTGAACTGTCGATGTTTTGCGATGTTTTTTTAGAACAGAATCCTGCGTAGGTAATAAGTTATTCAAAATTATAGCTCACGTACTGTGAGAGGATGACTTTTATACGAATATTAGATGAATCACAATTCGAAAAGTTTGAGTATGAAGGTTGAAAGTTGCTCCGAAAAATCATCGCATTCCAAGTTCGTTTGCTATGTTATTTCAGAGCAAATTTTTACCTTCATACAAACACTTTTTGAATTCTGATTCATCTATTATTTGCGTAAAAGTCATCTTCTCATGTACTGTCACCCATAATTTTGAATTATTTGGGATTTACGTAGGATTTATTCTAAAAAAACATCGCAAATTTGACAGTTCTCATCTTTACGACGTGCTTTTACATGCAGATTTTTGACACCAGGCTGCTTTCTTTCTCGTGGTTCGAGGGCACATAGATGGCAGCCTAGTGTCAAATTCATACAGGCCTGGTATACGAATCGCGCCTTGAGCTTCAACTAACACCGACGATGAAGAAGCTTCTTTGCAGAAATGAAGGCAGTGATTAGGACGCAGATTCCTCTTGTTGCCAATCGAAAAGTGTAAAGAATATGTAAACTATTATAGGACTGAACATTGGTTTGGGTTCCCGGACATTATGGTGTGGAAGGAAATGACAGAGTAGATGAGCTTGTCGGCCAAGTTCTAAAGCAGTGAAGACTCATGGAAAGCGTATGTAGCATGAAGTGCTTTTTCCTGAAGTCTAACGCGATATGGGTCAGGGATTAGGCAGGTAGTAGGAGCGGTTACAAGAAATTGTAAGCTGAATCAGAACGTGGACAAACTTACGTATAAGAAGAAAGTTCTTAGATTAGTCCAAGCTCAAAATACTTTCTTCCATTGTTAGACCTTTAAGAGCACGTCGCAAAAATGCGAACTGTCAAATTTGCGATGTTTTTCTTAGAATTATTCAAAATCATAGATCATGTACTGTCAGAGGATGACTCTTGCACGAATAATAGATGAAGTAAAAATCAAACAGTTTGAGTTCGAAGGTCGGAAGTTGCTCTGAAAAATCATCGCTTTCCAAGTTCTCTTGCGATGTTATTTCGGAACAGATTTGTTCCTTCATACCTAAACTTTTTGATTTCTGATTCATTTGTTATTTGTATAAGAGTAATCCTGTCACAGTACTTGAGCTATAATTTTAAATAATTTGTTATTCACGCAGAATTCTTTTCTAAAAAAACATCGCAAATTTGACAGTTCACATTTTTGCGACGTGCTCTTAAGGAACTGTCGAAAAATAAGGATTAGGGCAAAAAACATAAAACCACTTAGGTGGCTACACTCACCAGCGATTGGCACAAAAATACCTATCGGCAAGTCGATTCTCACTTACTCCGGACTTCGACTGGTTACGACGTTGTGGCAAACACATTAGCCCCGTATACTTCGTACGTGTCTAAAAAGAAAGCATCGCTAAACAAGGAAGAACGCAATGAACTGAAAAAATTATCTTTCGAAAACATTAATTCAATTTGACTGAAACGCACATTAGCAAATCAACGCGCAGTGTGTTCAGAAGCCATAAATGAAGGTATACAAAAGTTAGCAATCTCCAAAAGCGGGCAAAGTTCAGATATCATCACGTTTGTTTGTTTTTCCTTATTTGTTTGTCAAAGATAACAGGATGTTTGGTATCTCTTTACGAAATCTCAACGTAAGAATTCGATATAAAACACAGCGTGGTGTTTTTTCAGTTACCTGAAACCTGTTTCACGAACGATAGTCTGCAAATATTTCGGTCACTTAAACTTCATGTTTCACACACCAGCCAAAGATATCGTTTTGCATACTTAAAATTTCGCTTCGTCTCAAAATATTTGCTCATTACTTTGACATGATTAAAGTGCGACATTGTCCGTTCGACTTGTTTTCAAATTGGAATTCAAGGCACAGCAATTATGTTTCATTAAGTCGAACATTTGTGAATTCTCTACACGTGTTTTACTTAATCTTACTGAATAATTCTTCTCTGATGTGGTTTTTTGAGTCTGTATTAGCATAAGAGTGATAACATCCGCTAATGAAATGTTCGCTTATTAACAACTTGTTAGGTGTAAATTGGAACTTATTTTCACTGACGCTGTATTCTAGTATTATCTGAATTTGTCCAAGCATTCCGTTCGCCCAATTTAAATAATTAAGTATTTTTTATGAATTCAAATTGCTGCATTTGTTTTTATTTGTGGTTTTCCAGGATAAATCGATAAAATTGTTTTTTGTTCGTAGTGAAGCATTTCTGTCATTGTCATCTGCTTTGAACATTTTAAAACATGAGATACCATCACCATCTAGCGAACAACTGAAGCAGCCAAAGAGTCCTCAAGTAAATGTCTTTATTTTTGTTCATCGTCAGTTTTTTTCACATCCTTTTTTCATTCATAATCAAAGGAAAGAAGCGGTCTTGCTGTCAATCATCAACAAACCCAAGTGGGAACGGTTGTCAATGGACCGGTTAAAGAGGCCACACTATGCAACGAACATCCACCGAGTGTACAGAAACCAAAAAATCAACCCGACGTGTTGGACTCATCGTCGAATTCTAATTTGGGTATGTTGTTACTGTGGAAACTCATTTTATAGCCGATTATATTCTAACCAAAGATGTCACAATTTTCTAAGCATGCAACCATGATTCATCATCATGTGGGAAAACGCAAAATCCCGTAGATGGTCAGTTCAAGTAAGTAAATTGAACAAATTGTTCCGTAGCAAATTTTTATCTGAGTTAAGAATTCAAATCAATTTTAAGCGATGAAATATTCTACTTTTCTTTTTCTTTTTCTTTTTCTCAATATCCGCAACTGGTTTACGTTAAGATATGAGTTCTGTGTTCTAAAATGGACAAAATCGATATTCCTTGGTGTAAATGGTCGTTAAAAATTTCAAATGCAAAAATATGAGCTACGCACACCCGTATGATTCGTAATAAACCATTGTCATGGGTATAGGAAAGTGGCGATAGAGCGTAGTCAAAGAAGGATCTTAATCATCGGTGATTCACGGTGAAATCACGGATGGTTCATTGTAGAATCAACAACGATTCTCCGGTGAATCACCGAGTAATTACCGATGACTCTATGGGTAATCACCGATGATTCACCCGGGAATTACCAAAGATTCACCGATCATTCACCAATGGATCACAGATGATTCACCGGGGAGTAATCTGTAATTCCTCGGTAAATTACTGATTATTCCACAGTAGATCATCTCTGATTCTACGGTGAATAAACTGCGATTCTACGGTGAATCACCTGCAATTCTACGGTGACTCATCTGTGATTCTAGGGTGAATCATATGTGATTCGACTGTGAATCATCTGTGATTCTACGGTGAATTATCTGTGATTCTACGGTGAATCAGCTGTGATTTTACGGTGAATCACCTGCGATTCTACGATGAATAATCTGTGATTCTACGGTAAATCATCTGGGATTCCCCAATGAATCATCTGTGATTCTACTGTGAATCGTCTGTGATTCTGCGGTGAATCACCTGCGATTCTACGGTGAATCACCTGCAATTATACGGTGAATCATCTGTGATTTTACGGTGAATTAACTGTGATTGTACGGTAAATCATCTGTGATTCTACTGTGAATCATCTATGATCCTGCGGTAAATCATCTGTGGTTCTACGGTGAATCATCTGTGATTCTACGATGAATCATCTGTGATTCTACGATGAATCATCTGTGATTCTACTGTGAATCATCTGTGATTCTACGATGAATCATCTGTGATTCTACGATGAATCATCTGTGATTCTACTGTGAATCATCTGTGATTCTACGATGAATCATCTGTGATTCTACGATGAATCATCTGTGATTCTACTGTGAATCATCTGTGATTCTACGATGAATCATCTGTGATTCTACGATGAATCATCTGTGATTCTACTGTGAATCATCTGTGATTCTACGATGAATCATCTGTGATTCTACGATGAATCATCTGTGATTCTACTGTGAATCATCTGTGATTCTACGATGAATCATCTGTGATTCTACGATGAATCATCTGTGATTCTACTGTGAATCATCTGTGATTCTACG
>CM055404.1:22522852-22540811 GCA_029228625.1 Pseudolycoriella hygida
TTCGAAATATTTTTCAAATATTCGAATTATTTTTCAAAAATTCGAATTATTTTTCAAAAATTCGAATTATTTTTCAAAAACTCGAAGTATTTTTCAAAAATTCGAATTATTTTTCGAAAATACGAATTTTTTTCGAGAACTCGAAGTATTTTTCGAAAATTCGAATTTTTTTCGAGAATTCGAAGTATTTTTCGAAAATAAAAACAATTTTTGAAAATTAAAATAACTTTTTCGAAAATGCGAATTTTTTTTCGAAGATTCGAAATATTTTTCGAAAGTAAGAATTATTTTTCGAAAATTCGGATTATTTTTCAAAAACTCGAATCACTTTTCGAAAATGGGAATTATTTTTCGAAAATTCAATGATTTTTCGAAAGTTCGTATCTTCTTTCGAAGAGTCAAATTATTTTTGGAAAATTCGAATTTCGTTTTCGAAAATTTAAATTACTTTTCGAAAATAAGAATTTTTTTCAAAAATTCGAATTATTTTTCAAAATATTAAATAAATTCGAGTTTTTTTCGAGTAAGTATTTTTCGAAAATAAAAACTATTTTTCGAAAATTCGAATTTTTTTCGTAATTCGAAATTCTTCTAATACGAAGTTCTTTGCCATTTTTACCAAAATAAATTGCATTTTCGAAAATTCAAACTTTTTTCGACCTGTCGTAAGATAGATCGATCGAGACGTACTCCATCGACAAATGATGAAAGGACTCCCACAAAAAGTCCATAGTTTGTATGCATGGCGCTGGCTGATATCTGTGCTTTGATCCACGCCTTTTATAGTCTGTAAGATTTTTCACAACGCGATGCATAATCTGTCAAATTTGCTTGAAGGTTAAGCATTACGTCATGAAAATCAGACCATTCTCAACGGAAAGTGTGACATCTATTACCACAAACTTAAGAGCGCACACTGCTTATAAAAGAGCCATCTGTCGGAATCTTTTCAACTCATGAAAATTTGTATGGAAAAAGTTGCTATTTTCTGTAACGTTTTTCTCTTAAAGTCTTACATACTTAACCTATTCCCAAACAAAATTGCGGAAACACTTTTGGAGAAAACATTTACATTTGCTAGAAATGAGAATTCCAATATTTCACTGCAAAAATCAATCTTTCGGCTTTTAATTGAAAAAACTCTTCAAAAATCATAATTTTTTCGACCATTGTGTGTGCTCACTTTAGCTTTAACTGAATAATCAATTTAAATGACAAAAAACATTTTCTAAAAGTCAGAAATCGATACAAAAATTTTGAGTTGATGATTGAAAATAAAAATGGCCGCCATCTTTGTTGGCTTTGGACGTTTACAAATATTTGCAAATGTATCAACTCAAAAAGTTTTTATCCATTTCTGACTCGTAGAAAATGTTTTCTGTCATTTAAATTTATTATTCAGTTGAAGATTAAGTGAACAAACACATTGGTCGAAAAAATTATGCGTTTTGAAGTGTTTTTTAAGTGGAAAAGCCGAAAGACTGACTTTTGCAGTGAAATATTGGAATTCACATTTCTAGCAAATGTAAATGTTTTCTCCAAAAGTGTTTCCGCATAGGTTAAGTATGTAATGACGACGACATAAGCATTCGTTTTCATTTAAGACTATAACAGAAAAACGTTATAGAAAATCGCTACTTTTTTCATACAAATTTTCATTAGTTAAAAAGATTCCGACAGATGTCCCTTTAGTAAGAAGTGTGCACTCTTAAGATAATCTGCTCCAAATGTCAGAATTGTCAAATAAATTAGTCTGCTTCAAATGTCAACTGGCATAAACCATTGCTGCTCACACTACCTTTTCGATCTTGCATCTTTTTCACTCACACGCAACAATCATAATGCGATGAAGCAAAAACTATGTTGCCCACGTTTCAATACAATAAACAGGTAAAATGCATATGTGTGAGTGATACAAAGGGAGTGAAAGAGAAAGAAAATTCTCTGATGCTCCGTTTTGAGCCAACTGTATAGAATGTGCTGCCATCTATTTTCGTTAAGAACTGCCTTTCCTTTGACATAAGCCGTTGACGTACTAAATGCGTTCATTCAAATTCATTGTGTGGAACAGTGACGTTTCATGTCTGAATGGCATGATAACAACGCCATCTGTTAAAATTTCTCTGAAAAAAAGTCTTAAGTTTAATGAAAATCCGTAGGAACTTTTCTTTTAAACGCATCGTTGAAAACAGCTCTGTAGATGTTCAGCCGCTCTAACACTTGATTTCCATTATAAAGAGCTGAGTTTTTCTTTTTTCTGTCGTTATCATTCTCCCGAAGTGTCTAAATGTGCGACCTTACATTTTCGATTTGCTTCGATTATAGTGGGACCTCGTCCAGCGTTACGAAAAACCGTACAACATCACCAGTGATGCCACGTTCCCCAGTTCAAGCAGCCAAATACGACAATTCAGCGTTCACTTCGAATTCGCCACATCCTATTGGCATCAACAGCGTGTCATCTTCGAATTCTAACCTGAAGAGCGTCGACACCAACAGCTTGTCACCACGACGACAAGAAAATGAGGATGCTGTAAGTTTCGGTTGATTTTTTTTTGTGGTTTTCTAAATGAAATTTGAACAATTTGTTTCCGTGCAGGTGCCGAACATAACAATTGATTCATCACCAGTAGTTCTTACGCAGTGGATGACACACCATCGTCTCAATCAGCATGCTAGCACATTCGCCCATTATTCCGGCGCTGACTTATTGAGAATGTCCAAAGAGGATATAATACAAATTTGCGGTGTCGCTGATGGCATTCGTATGTACAATACACTGCATTCTAAGTACGCTGAATGAACGAATTTCTTTCAATGGCAACGATTTCACATGCAAATTGTTTTTTTTTCAGAGCCATCAAACCACGGTTGAAATTTTACGTCAGTTTCGATGGCAACTCATACCATGCAATTTATTTACATGAAATTTCTGTATTCGAATTGACTCAGAAGTTGTGCAAATTGCCTGGTTTCTATGACTACAGCACGAATAATGCAAATGGGGACAGTAACAACTTCCATGAATGGAGTAAGGAACAATCGAAATTTTCCTCGAACTTTTTATTTTTACATTTTCTTCTCTTCCCAGGTTTACAGTCCAAATATTCTGGCAGCGGGTCCAACATTTACGACGCATCGAAAACCGTTGTTTACATAGACGGTCCGTCCGGTATCCACGTCCTTGTGTCTGACGAAGTACTCAACAACATTAAGGACGAATGTCTGTTCTCCATTGAGTGTCAAAACGGAAGAATTCTAATGAAAACTGTGTACAAAAATGAGATTAATTGAAATATTTTGTAAAGATTTATGTGTTGCGACGATGTGGTTTGACACACACACGGTATGACCAACCATAAAAATTATTTACAAAATATTTTCAATCGGTGAGTTATTATTGCAATGTAAATGGATACATGAATTGGTTCATAGTTCGCTGATCTCTTCAAAGAGTAAAATTTTTAAATGAATTTACCTTTCAACAAAAATTCCATGCCAAAAAATAAATACATAAGTTTGGTCGTACACGGGTGATCCTTTCCCAGTTAACACCAAGTTTCACAGAAATGGGTAGCGCTGAGAATTATGTTGTACCATTTTGTGTACCATGAGCCACCCATTCGTAAAGAAGAATCCGTTTTTATTGACTTTCTGCCAACGTCCATGGAGACGTTCAGCATTCGTTTGTCAGAATGCATTTGCGGCTTTTGACAAAACGGTAGCCCTAAACCATTAGCGTCGTTAAAGAAATTCGCTAATGAACAACAACTAACGCGCTGATAGTTGAAGAATATAGTCGCGTCTTTCAGTCTTATCATCTGGAGTATATAAAAGCGATGAGAGACAAAACTTGAGCTTAAGATCCAACGTAGATCTGTGCGTCGAGCGATGAATGAGATACACGATTTTCTGTTGTTTTGTGTCGGTCAAAAAATGGTTTGAACATTTGCGCCGCCATAAAAGTTTTACGACATGAAGGTCTAATCAGATGGTTGCAACTATCAAACGGCAACGCTAATTATAAGTTTGAAATCCTTCATAGCGCAAGTCCTTTTCTTTACTTGTGGCCAAGGTTGTGCTCGCTAATCATATTTTTTAGCGACGCTAACGCTAGTTTCAAAAAATACTAGCGTCGCTAATTGACTCGCTAGTCTAAAAAAAAACTAGCGCGCTAGTAGCGGCCGCTACTAGTGGTCGCTAATTTTTCGCTAATAATCCAAAATCTGGAATAGAAAAAACACCAAAAATCGTTGAAAAACTGGCATTCGGTCGAAAATAGACTGATGACATGAACAGCTCCATATTTTAGCGAATCCATTAGCGATTAGCGAAAAATATTCGCTAATCGGATTTTAGCAGGCGCTAATCGCTACTAGCGAGCAGTCTTGAATTTTAGCGTCGCTATTAGCGGCGCTAGCAGCGACGCTAACCCAACCATGCTTGTGGCTATGACTCATAACTTGAAATGGTATGTTGCTCCCTCTATTTCTGGGATTGACATTTGTCATCATTCTTAGTGATAACAGCGAAGAACGATGGCAGAGTAAAGTCAATTATCAATTAAAAGCTTTTAGTGCGGTGTCGGCTTATGTCAAAGTATACTAAATTTCATTACGAAGGAAAATTGTGTGTTTGTCGGATTATACACTTCATTAGAGATGAGTGGGCATAGCAAATTTCTGTGCCCCCATGCCAACTATGCCCAGAGTTTGAGAAAAGAAGCCCAATGCCCGCAAGTAAAATGCCCATGGGCACTGGCCCAGCCCAAAAACTATGTGTACAAAAATCGCCGAATTGTAAAGTTTTATACGTTCAATTTCATCAAATCTTTTCTGTTATGAGAGAAACTGGAACTAAGTAGCTAAATTTTCTACTAAAGTATGGTTTGAGCTTTATGTTGAACTTACCTTTTTCTCGTCACCTTATATAAAAGACGAATACGAATACGTTAAATCAACCAAAAACAAAACTCAATCTCAAAGAACACTAAAATTCAACTCGATATCGATTAGCTACACGATTCTTCATATTGCACTTGCACGCACGTTGTCGTTGAAAAATATGAAAATGAACAATGACTTTCAGAGTGTGGCGATGTTGTCGGAAGAACAATGTACATATCGCGCCTCGCGCTCACTTTCACTCAGTGCTCCTGCTCCCTATGAAATTTCACGCGTACTATAAACGATACATTCACAATGGTTAAAATTTGATGAATCGCAATCATAACCCCCATGCCCATGGGCATGAGGCATGGGCTGCGGGCAGCCTACTTTTGCGGGCGGCTCACTCTACACTTCATCATGAAATTCAGTATACTTTGACATAAGCTGACGACGCACTAATCGCATAGGTCTATGAACAGCAATCGACTCGTAATTGTTACAGCATGACCAATGAGTGACACCATTTTTTTTTTTGTTTTTATAAAAAGCGTCTAGAGGGTGAATAGCATCACCCAATCGTCAATTTGTACATTACATGCTTTGAGGATACTTCATCTCATGCGAGAACAATCTAATTTTATAGAGCGTTACACACGTCACTTGAAGGAAACAGCTCCAAAACTCATACTCTTCGACAGTATTTGTACATTACAAAGAATTAATTCCCTAAAATTTCTGCCTACAAACGAATTCTAGTCGGATATTGCTTTCTGCGAAGTCACGTATTTTCTCTGTGTGTACAGGAAAACGCTCAACACATTTAAGGCTTTCTTGTAGCCAAACTTTATTTTCAAGGTATCGGTGAGAAAAGTGAGAAAAGCAAATCTCTTCCTGCGAACAAAAGAAAACATAAGCAAAATTAAAATTGCCGAAATAAAATTGTGTCCTTTCTCTTATTCAAACACATTCTCCACTATCCACGCCTTCAGTGCGTCAATGGCTTATGTCAAAGTATAGTGATTTTCATGAAGCGATGCTTCAACCGTTAAGCGTGTTAAGCGTTACTTTGACATAAGCCGTTGACGCACTGTACATACATGAAATCTAGAGCACACTTGATGGACTTTGATGTTCTAAAAAGTAATTTTTAGTAGTCAATTGAATCGTAAGGGGCTGAGTCAATGAGAACGGTACTCTGTCGATAAATTGAAGTTGCTAGACAAACGTGTTAACTGGGAACGCCCTTGTGTTCAGTCTCATTGTCGTTTGTTTTTCTTTCTACCTTCACTTTAGAACACTTTAGAATCAAGTCCGGTTTCCAGTCAGAATTGGATTTTATTTAAAAAAATATTTTTGGAATTAAATATTTGATATAGAAGATAAGAATACGTTTGCACTTATAAGAATTTATAAAAGAAAATAAAATAATAAAACATGAAACATTGCACGCATAATTTTAAAAATAATAAAAATATTAACAATCTTTTAATCAATAGTTCATTTCTTACATAAATATTTTACGAAATTTTATTTGTGAATCGTAGTACCGTAGATACAAAATAAATGAAATTTTCTTTTGAACGAGTATCGTTTCTTTTGCAAACAATTTTATCGACACGTCCCGTCCGGTTCAGGGTTTGCTTCAGCTCTTTTATTAGCTTGGATGTCACGACTGGCGACATAAGCGCCTTAATCATCGTCTCACTATCTATGCAGACTATAACATTCTCCCACATGTCTCTTCCGACACTGCCTCCCCCACTCCCATAAGTGCGGCAAAAGTCTCAGCCTGAAAGACATCGGCGAATCTCCCTAGGTAAAACCATCTGTCCATCGATAGTTCCCTAGAGAATATTCCGGCTCCCGCGCCCTCTGCAGTTTTAGAACCGTCAGTGAAGCTCACGGTTCTTTCACCTGATAGACAACTTGGACAGCCTTCCATGCACTGCGGCTAAAGTGAAAGCTCGTAACAACATCATCCATAAGCTATGTGGAGCAAACGTGGGGTGCATCCGCAGAGACACTGCGCACATCGGCTTTCGCTTTAGTCTTTTCAACAGCGGAATTTTGCTCACCGGTATGGCTCAACAGTGCTCACACCAGTAAAATTGATACACAACTGAATGACACCTTGCGCACAGTAACTGGTTCAGTGCAATCAACACCAACGGAATGGCTCCCGATGCTTTCTAACATCGCTACACCACATATTCGGAGACAAAATGCATTGATGAGGGAGTACCACAAAATCATACTAAACGCACAGCTACCCATTCATCAAGACGAAGAGCAAATCGAAGCTACAAGACTCAAGTCTAGAAAACCTGCTCTGAAGACCGCAATCAGCCTCATTTCAAATAATTTCGACACGACACACTGGTAGCAAATGATAGACGCTTGACAACAGCGACACAAACGGTCTCATCGATGACGTCTCTAAGCGAGTATCAGTTTTCAACCTACCTCGAAACCATTGGGTCACGCTAAATCTTATTCGGACCGGACATGGTAGGTGTGGCTACCACATGCATAAATGGGGCTACATAAACGACCCAGGGTGTGACTGTGGAGCTTCCGTTCAGACAATGGAACACATCGTTTCAGAATGTACACATAGAGCATACCCCGGCAATATCCGTGACGTCCATGAAGCAACACCCGACGCAATTGAGTGGCTAAATAGACTCGTCCTTCAATTATGATCGAAATGACTGTGATAGTTGTGACTGTGATAATAATTGTTAACTATTTGTAATATTTGTATTTGCTTCGTATTGTAACCCGCTAACACATACGCTAAATAAATAAATTCGGTTCCTGGGCATCTCAAAGACATCGTCAGTTATAACCTTCTTGATTTTCCCATGTCTCGAAATGAAGTTCGGAGTCCAGAGATTGTTCTGCGACAACCTATCCGCCGTGGCAAAAGCTTTCGCCTTCAATGCCACGTGGATCCGTGGTAAATTAATCAGCGTCTCAATAGCCCCTGTAGCTGTCGATTTCATAGCTTCAGTAGTAGATAAGCGTACTAGCCTTTGAATCTCGTTCTGCTCTTTGACCGCCTTCTTTATTTCAAGAGTCGGCCACCACACCACGCAGCCATGGCTTATCATAGGCTTGATGACCGCTTCAGACATCCATAATATGCAATTGAACGGCAGGCCCCAGTTTTGTCCAAAAGGGTTCCTGCAAATCTAGAAACCTCCTAGAGCCTTCCGTTCCTTGTCCGTGACGTGCTCGATCCATTTCAACTTGGAGTCGGGAATGACTCCCAGATATTTCACCCTCGCTCCGGGAACAATGCCTTTATTAAACAGCCTTAGTCTCCCTACAAGTTCATGACCTGACGTTCGGTTTGATGTTAGATTTAGATTTTCTGGTCGAGGCGGCCAACTGGCCTTGAAACACAGATCCTATGATCCTTTGTTCCTTCCCCGTTACTCTTCTATCATTCCACCTAGTCAGAATACATGACTTAGTTAGATTCCCACATTTAAATGTTAACATTTCAGAACGCATGGTTGTAAACGGTACGCTGAATAAGCCTCGTCGTCTGAGCACACGTACTACGATACATCTTCTAGCCTCCGGCACAAGCCGTACACGCTAAATAAGTCTCGCTGTTTTGGGCCCGGACATTACAATACATCTTCAAGCCTCCGACTTAACTATGCTTATTTTAAACGAGCCCGTAAATGCAGTGTATCACACACAACCGAAATACCTTTTTCTAGGGCAACCATTAATCTGTTTGTTGGACCACATGCTTAACGTGAATTCCGAACCACGCCTATATATTGTAGCTACATATAGGATTTCATCTGGTGATCATTATATCTCCGCCTTAAGATAGACTCAGATATCTGTACACAGAATTCATCGTGTATGGGTAACGTCATGCATGTCATTCTTCTGTGTACGGTCCGTTATGGACACCAAACACCACAACTACCCATTTTTAGAAGCTTGGGTATGCTTAGGAACGTTACTTTCATGCTACAAATTGAAGAAAAATCCTATACAGAATTTTGTCCTCACCGGGCTTGAACCCGGGTATTCTTGGTGGAAAGTCAGTACGTTACCACTGAGCTAACCCGTTCCATAAGGGGTAGTAAGTCGCATTTCAACTCGGCACCAGGCTGCGTCCTTGAGTTGTATCTTATTGAATGCAAGGGGCAGCAGCAGCCTGATACTGAATTCAAACTTATGTGACGTATAGAAATCACTCCTGCCTCCACTTTGGTATAAACAGATGTTCACCACCAGGCACCCCACTTTATTCCCAGCTTCAGGTTCCAAGTTCGCATCCTGGTGCCGACTTCGAAGGTGTTACTAACATCACTTGCTCTTCCAGTTATGGCTTTGCCACACTCATCTACATTGGCCTACACCAGTTTCTACTGGGGCTCAACGTCTTTGTTTACATCAATCGGGTAAATCCTAACCGATTTTATTGATTCTCTTTCTATTTGAGAGGTAACCGAGTACCGAATTATATTCAAAAACGAATTTGGGCCCGGTGCCTGTGCTTAGGGTTCAAGTGGGCCTCGGGTCGATCCAAAGGTCGGCCCTCAACAAAAAAAGTTCTTTTTGCTATGTTGCAAAGCAAATTGAGGGAAACATTTTTGTCTATGGAAGTATATGTCCGAGTCCTCTACTTAAGGCCCTAGGTCGGTTCTTAAGTTGGCACTTGACAAAAACATATGCAAGGGACCCGTACGTATCAGAATAGATGTTACAAAAAGGCTCGAACGTGTCTAAGTAAATATTGCCTTAACTCTCTGCACATACAATTATGTCCTCATTAAATTGGATTGGAAATTGCCGAAAATTGAAAAATCCGTCCGAAGCAACGACACAAAAAATCTCTCCAAGCCCTTAAAATAAGCCCAGAATTTAGAACCGCCCAAGAGCACCTCTGATGGCCTTTCATTACTTTCTGACTGGACTGACTGTCCGAGTCTCCGAGTAAATGTTTATAACTTTTCCTTGGGTCTCGCTCATCGCTAAGATTGTGAATGCTTCGCTTATAGCGCATGTTTCAGCTTGGTTAATAGTCGCATATCCGTCTAGGGATGGCGATACTTTTGTGTCGGGATTTGTGGAATAGATCCCCGCTCCACTCCCATCGTTCATTTTCGTACTGTCTGTATAGATGTGAATATCTGCATGCTCAGTGTTACTCAGTGTTACTCAATGTTACTGTCTTGAAGATTTTCTCTTTATGGTATGTCGTTCAGATTTGTTTCATATGAACCCACGCATTTTTCAGCGACAACTTCTACTACCATCGACCATTTTGTCACGAACGAGCTGCAAAAGGTCTCCAGGTTCTCCCAAATTAGCCTGCCGGGCATATCTAAACACGACTTGATTTTCCTTTCGTTTAAATGCGAAGTATGTCAGAAAACCCCCTGTACTGATCAGACGGTTACATGCAATCAACGTGGATGACCTGTTGGCCGATGCAGCTGCCATTGACTGGAATCGGCTCTTTTTTGTTAATGACGTTGACTTACTTGTCAAATCCTTTAGTAATGACGTTCTTTGCCTACTTGATCGCCATGCTCCTCTCGTACCATGCTCAACTAGGGCAACTGATAATCCCTGGTTCAACTCTGAAGTGAACAAGGCTCTGATCGATCGGGACCTAGCGTACTCGTTGTGGAAAAGGAACCGGACGGATGTTAACTTCCAAAATTTTAAGAAGCTGCGCAATAGGGCTTCGCAGATCACTGCATCGGCTAAGAAGAGATACTTTGCCTATAAGTTCCGTTCCGTAGCACCTACGAGGAAATTGTGGAGCAATCTTCGCCGGCTAGGTTTCTTGGCAAAGGGTGAGGATGCAGCCCCCCCATTCACGGCAGACGAAATGAATGCTCATTTTGTTAACAGGGCCACATACTCCGACTTCCCCAGTACAATTAATATGGCTATCAATGCATTCAAACCTAGGAACCGGGCAGTGGCCTCCTTCTCATTTCGGAACGTTTCCGACTATGAAGTAATCACCGCGATAAACAGCATCAAGTCCGCTTCGGTCGGATTAGACTTGATTCCCATCGCTTTTATAAAGTTACTTCTGCCTCTCCTGATACAAATTATCACGTTCATTTTCAACTCAATTATTACGAAGTCGTTTTTCCCCAAACATTGGAAAGTAGCGAAGATCCTTCCGCGCCATAAGAACTCGCGTCACTACTCGCTTGACGATTATCGGCCCATAAGTATGCTACCGGCATTATCGAAAGCCCTCGAAAAATCCCTCAAAATGCAAATTACGGCTCACTTGAAGGAACGTAATCTCCTACACAAATTTCAATCAGGATTTCGCCAAAACTTTAGTACGACCACTGCTCTCCTTCAAGTGACGAATGATATCCGAATTAATATGAGCAGAAACATCGCAACAATTCTGCTCCTCCTAGATTTCACCAAGGCTTTCGACTCAGTTTCGCATGAATTACTTCTCAATAAGCTATCAATGAACTTCGGGTTCTCTCCGTGTGCTACGAAGCTAGTTAGCAGTTACCTAACTAGTCGCTCCCAAGCAGTATTCATTAATGGTTTTCAATCGCAGCTGCTGGATGTCGGACAGGGACTTCCGCAAGGGTCAGTTTTGGGTCCTATTCTATTCTCAATGTTCATCAACGACGCACCAGACCAGCTGAAATATTGCAAAAGTCACCTTTTCGCGGATGACTTTCAAATCTACAAGCCCATTCATGAACATAACATATTTACAGATCTTCATCTGCTGGATGAAGATCTGAAGTCTGTCATGGAGTGGACAAGGGCAAATAAGCTTGTGTTGAATGTGAAAAAAACTAAAGCCATTATTTTATCAGAAAACAATTGGGTTACAGACATTCCTAAACTGGTCGTTGATGGCGTGACAATAGAATATGATCACGAAGCGAGAAATCTAGGCTTGATTTTGGATAGCTCGCTCAGCTGGAACATGCATGCTCGTCGCATTTCATCGAAAATATTTGCGGGGCTACGTAGTATGTGGCCAACTGCTCGTTTCACTCCCCAAGAGACGCGTAAGACATTGGTGAAGTCGTTGCTGATGCCCCATCTCTCATACGGGTGTCAAGTTCTGGGAGAACTGTCGGAAGGCACCAAAAATATACTTATAAGAGCTTTTAATGCCTGTGTGCGCTTTGTATATGGAATTGACAGATTCGAGTCTGTCTCAACGCACTCCAACCTCCTGCTCGGTAATGATTTATTCACTTATCTTGACTACCTGAACTCCTCTTTTCTTCAAAAGAACCTGAATACATCTACGAGAATCTTACTCTCGGGACATCCTCGCGAACATTGAATTTAATTCCACCGCGTAATAATCGTAACGTCTCTAATAGCTCTTTATTCGTTCGGGGAATTTCGAAGTACAATGCGTTACCTCACTATATAAAGAGAATATATTCGTTAACTGGCTTTAAGCGTGCCTGCAAGAACCACTATGGCCTGGGGAACCATTAGTGGTTCAATGCATCATGGTATCTTCCTTCACCTTCATTCTCATCGCCCTCATTCTATCACCAGCTCATCTTTTCACCCAATTTATTAATTTAATCTTATGCTGCGACGTTTGGGTTTTGCACAGGAACATTACCTAATTTCTAACTACTATGTTTTTTTTATAGTTGTATTCTACTAGATCATCTCTATCTTTTTTCTTATTCTTTTTTTTTTTTAATTTGTAAATATTAGTAATAAGTTGTTCTTTTTGTTTCTCTTTATTATTTGCAAAGTATTGCCCACGTATCTTTTAATCGCGCCTTGTATATGTAATTCAAAAGGTTGTCAAGGCCTTACACATATATAGTCAATAAATACATACATACAATGATAACTTTAAATTTCTTATCAAAGAAGTATTAGGGATGCATTTATCTGTATGCATTAGGAGTTCAGGGATCGCTTTCGAGTTTTCCATCAATAGTTCGAGTGACCATATTTTGAATTTTGCCAACAGTTAACATTGGCAAGTCTTATAGCCGTGGCCAGGGCTTCTTGCTCTCCGTATAGATCTACTGTCAATCATTTTCAGACACCGTCGATATTTACAAAAAAAATATTGCTGCGACCGCCGAGATTTTTTGACAGGCGTAAGTATGTGAAAACCTCAATGTTGTAATCACTTTTTCGAAATTTGCCAATTTTCCGAAGTGAAAAAGGAACATATTCACCTAGCTCTTCGCTATCCGCAATGAAAACTTTATGGAAAATTTTGCATTCGCTTATCGCTTTGCTATGCACTATTTGCTAAGTCTGTTTCGAATAAATTAAACCCCACACAAGCAGTTTAGGTAACAAATAACAGTATGTAGCAACAACAGGTAAACACAAAAAATTAAAATGAAGAACTTTGTGTTTGTTGGCTGGAATAATTTCTTCAAAGTAGTGTAAATATTTGGGCACGTTTCTTCAGCTAAATGTCACTTAAAGAACATTGAAATTCAAATGGTGACATGACAATTTATTGAGGAATAATATTCTCACGCTAAATATTTAAAATTTCGAATTCATTACTTCCAAGGAAACGGACTATAAGAAGTAATTTTGTTTAAAGAACAAAAACCTTTTCTACTAAAACTTTGTCTGAAAATAATGTAATAAACTACAATAAAAGATGTTTCCTCCGCTAGACATCATTTTGATATATATTTTATAGCCCAGATCAGTATTGTAACTGATCTGTACCAGTACTGATCAGTTTCAAAACTGATCCGCATCAGAACCGATCGGTTTCAAAACTGATTTGGATTAGTAGTTTTGAAACTGATCAGTATTGGTCCGTATCTGTTTTAAAACTGATCAGTACTGATTCATATCAGTTTTCAGACTGATCAGTATTGATTAATATCAGTTTCGAAACTAATCAGTACTGATTAGGATCAGTTTTAAAACTGATCAGTACTGATCTGGGTCACCTACAATACTGATCTGGGCTATAAACTTATAACTTGTACGGTAAACTTGCAACTTGTTACTTATAAATTATAACTCACAGCTCATAGCGTAAACTTGTAACTTATAACGTAAACATATAACTTATTACTTATAGCTATATGTATATGTGATAAATTTGGCTATAAGTCGCTTTGCCCAAACTCTTTATTATTATTTAGAGAATTTATTCTTTAACGGAAATTCAATTTGAATATTTACCTCTAATATCACTCCTACCTCTTGCAAGTTTAATGTATCAAAAATCTCGAGCGACAAACATGTGCAGAGAGGTGTGCAGAGGTGAATTTCTCGTTGTCTCTTCTATTGTTCAACTGTCAATTTCAGCAATGTGTGTGTGCTCTGCCTTTATAAGGAAAAAAACTTAGAAAAAATCGGCAAAAATTTTTAACGAAATTCGCCGAGAAAAATCAGTGACAACAAAACAATTGCCGAGAATCTTTGTTTAATTGTTTCGCTAATTTATATTTTTTTCGACGAATTATACAACTTAGACCATATCAAATGTGTGGAGTTGTATGAAATTGAGAAAGTCACCACGAAAAATGCATGAAAAAATTTGCCATGTGTGTGTGTGGTGCACAACCTTGGGAAGCTTTAACAACCGAGGTCATGCCATGCGTGTCATGTCCCCGAGTACTACAATACGTCATTTTATATTACAGACAAGAATTACACAAGCTCCACTAAGAGAAAGCAAAACGCTCTCATGTTTCAACTACACGTTATAGGCTTGAGCACAAGAGCTATACATTCAACGAATGATTTACAAGATGGAAATTTATAATTATATCAAAGTTGTGTAAAAGCCGTTGGATGAGTTGTTACGTGTTCTGCCACCTACGAGCACTTTCACATCACTTATACAACACCTAACAATTGTTGTTGTTTGGCTTATAAATAATGATGTATAGTGTGTTTAATGAGTATTGTGTAAGTCACTCAAGTCAACATTGTGAAATGAAACACTAAGTAGCTTGAGTTTAGACAAAGGATCGTCGAAAGTTAAAGCTTCCTTATAAGTTAGAAAATGTCGAAAGCTCTCGGTGAGAGACACACACACTGAGGAAAATTTTTGCAAGCGACGACGTAGGAGTTGTGCTCATAATATACGCCACCGACGTATTATATACGCGGTGAATGTATTATCAACCTTATTTAAGTATTGTATAGTACGCCATACGTAACGAACGTGTTATGAGAAAAAGAATCTTTTTGTTAAAACCGGTTTGTAAGTTATTTATGCGTTGTAGGGGAGAGCTCACATAATATGTGCACGGTGGATGAAATACGTCGGCGGCGTATATTGTAATAGATTTTGTCATTAGTTTTATGTTCTTCGGTATTCAGCTCTGAAAGCATGGATGACGCCACTTGAGAAAAGGGAGTAATTCTATGTTGATACGTTAATTCAGCTATGAAGAAACATAAATGCCAACACTTGGTGACAAGATACGGACATGACATAGTCAATTCCTACGTCGTTTGTAGACATTTTTTCAGTGAACTGTGAGGTTTTCAAAGAGAAGAGGTTCCTAAAATAGAATTCAATTCGTTGGTAACGGGATAACGATTTCGAAACCGAAGCTTTTTATCAATTCGATCTACAAAGGTAATCGTCACGAGAAAATAATAAAATTTTAATTGACCAGCTAAGCAAACATGAAGGAAGCTATAAAAGCAGCGAAATCGTTCCATTTTCTTCACAGTTTAATTATTCACGACAATCTTTTGTACAAAAATGTTCAAATTACTTTTGGTAATTGTTCTCTCATACATCAGTTTATCTGATGCGTGTACGTGTGTTCCACTTGTGAAAAAGAATGCCATTTGCAATTCCCAATTTGTTGGCGTAGTTCAAGTTACAAGTGCTGTCTATAGTTGTGGCACCCAAAATTGCTACAATATTCTTCTTGTTACACAAATTCGTGGTACTCCCATCGTCCCCACACAATTGCGAACTGCAACTAGTTCTGCTGCTTGTGGTGTAACATTGATTCCTGGACAAATATACTTCGTGGCTACAAATCCAATTAGCTCCACTGCAATCAGCCTTAATTTATGCCAACTGAGCGAGAACTGGACTAATATTCCATTAATAGATTTTGTGAATTATATAAAGGAATATCGTTCCTTCCTATACTGTCTCTCGATAGTAGGTCCCATTGAAAAGTTACCCGCCCAAAAATTATAATTTACTAATTCTACGATCGGTAAGTCCGTTGAGTTTGTCAGATCCTTTAATTATATACAAAAAATTATAAATAAACGGCACGAAAATTGGAATTTCTTGTTTTAATTGAATTAATGTGACGTCGTTGATGACAGGTAAGTCATTTAGCATTAAAAAAAGGACTTCAGTCAGGATCTTACACCTTTTGCGTCAACATTTGATTTATTAAAATTGTCTTCGTGATTCTTTGTAACGACAGAATGGAACAAAAGCGCTCTCGGTTGAAGAGTTTAGTTCATTCTAATTAATACAACGAAATAACTGACCAATTTTAGGAAACTGTTTAGAGCAATGAGGTGTGTATAAGGATAAGGAGTTATTCATGCAGGTACAGGGGGAGGGTCGGTCGGCGGTGTTTTGAAAAACATGTGAACACATGAGTGTAAAGAAGTCTTCAAGCAATTCAAATTGAAGAAATTACTTTAAATGGAGGCTGCATTCGTCGTTGTTACGATGTATATCGTATTAATCCCCATCGTTCACTAGAGTGAATTCAGTGTGTTTAAAAGTATTTTTGCTTACTATCGAAGTAGAGCACCGAGACGGTCAAAAAATTTTGCCAGCGGTGGCGTTAGCACTTTTTGTTCTACACCAGCGGCAAATTCGATCAGCTCGGAGAGGTGTCGGCGCACGTCAATTAACCTCTCGGCTGCGAGATTTAGAATTATCGGTGGTGCATGGCTATTTTGTTTCAAAAAAATTAATTTTTGTAGAATTTTTTAAGAATTTCGTAGATCTTTGATCAAATCTACAAAATCCTTCTACGGTCTATCCCATACAAAAAGTGGAAAATGCGTTATGTGCAAACGCTCTACCGTGTAAAATGTTTAGATATTGGAATTCTTTTGTACGGAGAAGTTGAAGATTGAACAACTTCTTTCATACAACAGAATCCTCGTATGTGCTTGGTTTAGCAAGAAAACAACGTTTGCACACAACCTACCAATGGAATTGCCCCTGCGCTTTGGATTTTCTTAGTTTTTTGTGGACTTTGACGCTTAAGGCTTTTTCTGAGTCCAAGAGAATTTCCTCTCGATCGTAATATAATTTTTCGGTGGTTTGTTTTGCTTCGGTGCATAGCGAGTGATGAATTTCGTCTTTCTATATGTAGATGGCAAACCAAGACAGACCAAGGCAGGCAGCCATTTTGAATTATAGGTAATGAACTTTATCACATCAGCGGGGGTATTCCATACATTAAGTGTTTCCGTAAATAACGGATATGCCGTACCTTATTTTATGTATTAGGTGCTGTCTAGGGACTTTCATTTTATTTTATATTATTATCACAATAAAAACTCTTTTTAAAAGGGAAACGTGACGTAAGTCCTCGTCTCTTCTTCCAAAATAACTGATATCAATTTGGAGACGCTTACAGCTTCGGAACGCAAAAAATTCTTTTGAAATATTTCCATTTTTGATTAAAGAAATGCGTCACAAATGCCGGACCCCCCAATGTTATGGTTTTTCTGTTCTTTCAGATTTGACACGAAAAAAAAAATTAAGTTTTTCGTGATGTGAGGAGTACGGGTAGCCAAATTTTTGGCGTGCGAAATCTGAAAGCGCAGAAAAATTATTACGTTGGGTGGGTCCGGCATTTGTGACGCATTTCTTTAATCGAAAATGAAAATATTTCAAAAGAATTTTTTGCGTTCCGAAGCTGTAAGCGTCAGCCAAATTGATATTAGTTGTTTTGGAAGAAGAGACGAAGACTTGCGTCACGTTTCTCTTTTAAAAAGGGTTTTTTTTTGTGATATGAGTAGTTTTGGAAGAAAAGAAAAGACAAATTTTGAAGAAAAAATTTCCGGCGAAAAAAATTTTCAGCGAAAAAAATTTCTGTCGAAAAAAATTTCCG
>CM055404.1:22541311-22578433 GCA_029228625.1 Pseudolycoriella hygida
AATTTCGGTGAAAAAAAATTTTCAGCAAAAATTTCCGACGAAAAAAAATTCCGGCGAAAAAAAAATTTCGGCGAAAAACGTTATCGTCGGAAAAAAATTTCCTTTGACACGAAACACCTATCTTCATCAAAAAAAAAACAATTTTGCCCCTAATTCCGTCCGATACCACCTTCGGCCATTTTGTTGGTCACCCTGACACACTACACACCCAACCCACCAACTTTTCCTTTGACACCAAACATTTATCTCCAACCAAAAAAAATTAATTTTCTCCCTAAGTCCGTTCCACCTTCTATGAGCAATGGCGCCCAAACGAGGCCGGCTCCTCCCTTTTTTTTTAAATCTCATATGGCGTAGAATGCCCACCCGAAGGTCCCTACAAAATTCCAAGAAAAGTTATTGAACCGTTTTCGAGCACGAGTAAAAATGTCGGTTTTCATACAAATAGCTCTGGAACTAACCAACTAACGTAGGATGTTTCCATTAACTTTGGCCTCTATGAAATACCACATTTTGTATGGACAATGACGATTTTCTAAAGGTCATATCTTCGGATCCACTGGACCGATTTTAATGAGTAAAATGTCGATTTCAATCAAAATTTTACATAGAATCCGAAAAACTAGGTTTCAGGGGGTACGACGCAAGGCAAAATATTCAAAAACGCATCTGTGTGAAAAATTCTTATATCCTACGCTCTAGTCCGCACGGACACCTAGGCTTCGTGTACAAAACGCTATTGATGTGATTCCGCCGATATGATAAAATATTATATGCTACTATAGAGATACCCCCGCATTACACTCTTCGCTTCGCTCACTTGTATGTGTCTTATGTACTCGAGTGTAATGTTTGGGATATCTCTATAGTAGCATAATATGAAACTGGACAGTCTACTATGTTCGTCACTTTCACACTTTCATTGAATGATTGAGAGCATAGTATAAGGTGTCCAGTTTCATATGAAAGGCCCAGATTGTAATTCTTTTAGATATTCATGATCTTACCTTGCCAGTGTGGTTGTTATTGGACGCTTCCTAATACTCAGGTAGTGTACAATCGAACCAATTGTGGGAGGTGGTTCCATTTTTATGTTGACCTATTGAAACTAATTTGGTGATGTTCAATTTTCAGGTCTTGGAAAAAAAATTTTTTTCTTGGTAGTCAACGATTTGCCACGACAAACGAAGAAATGAAAAGTTTTTTCATTCCTAGGACGGAAAACTGCTGTTTTCCGTCATATTTTAAATATTTTATGATACCTCGGATTGAAAAATATTGTACGGAACTCGGAAAAATATATGTTTTTGACTAGTGTGATTGCAGCACTCGTCAAAAACTTTATATTTTTCCTAGTTACGTAAATAACTATTGACAACCAAGAAAAAGTTTTTTGTTCCAAGGCCTGAAAGTTGAAAATTGAACACCATCACAACCCATCTTGTTCCCAAAATACTGAGGAAGAGCTTGACAACGGACAATAAAATATCTTACTTCTAAGACTATATGCGCCTTGGTTTACAGTTCCAATTGGAAGCAATAGAATAAAAACTGCGAACATTTAAAAAAAGCAATTTATTTCTACAATTCGACATTATGTACATATTTTTAATTAGATTTTTAAAAATTATCTTTGATTTGTGCAGGACAACAAATTTTTTCTTAATTTTATTTAAAATATTATTTTATTTCAAATACGGTGACATTTTAATCCAATTTATCCCACATACTTCACATGCATAAATGTCGAAGTGAACAAAATATCCGACTACAAAGATGGTATCAATTCATGGCAATGTCTTAACCTCGGTACGAATCAACCCGAAGTTCCCGAAGTCCAAAGATGCTGGGACGCTACACAGATACATCGGCTGTTCAACCAACTGGTATTTGATAAAGAAGAAAACAAGGCAAGAGTACCAGCGATACAAAAACCAGAGTCAGGTGCATGGCTGCATGCTCTACCCTCAAGGTCAATCGGAACCCTTCTTGACAATAACTCGTTCCGCATAATGACTGGTCTACGTTTAGGCACCAACATTTGTATACCTCATGAGTGCGTTTGTGGCGCTCGAGTAGACAGAAAAGGTATCAAATGCAAGAAAAGCGCCAGAAGATGGTCACGACATTTTGAGATAAACAATATAATAAAAAGAGCTCTGGTGACAGCAGACGTGCCAGCGAGATCAGAACCACCAGGTTTATTCAGGGATGATGGCAAAAGAATGGACGGCACAAGCCTGATTCCGTGGTGTAGTGGGATCCAACATGTACCGACACGCTTGCTCCCAGCAATTTGAAATTTAGTGGGAAAGTAGCGGGAAAGGCAGCAAACGACAAAGCGAATCGGAAAACAACAAAATACAAGGCCATAATTGAAAGAAATTAAGGATCGGAGTAGGTCGAACCACACCTGACCCACAGTTTTAGCGGGTCGACCCACACCTGACCCACAGTTGCAGAAATCACATAAATCGTTTTTCTGTCCGTTCTAAAACTGTGGGTCAGGTGTGTGTCGACCCGCTAAAACTGTGGATCAGGTGTGGGTCGACCCACTCCGATCCTAAAAAGAAATTTCCATTTTGTACCTTTTGCAGTCGAAACGATGGGGCCATGATGCGATAAAACTAAAAAGTTTTTTAATAAGTTAGGTAAAATGATTTCACTGAAGACTGACGAGCCAAGATCTAAGAACTTCCTTAAGCAACGCATAAGCGTGGCGATACGAAAGGGAAACGCTACATCAGTAATGGGGTGTTTCCAACAATCAGAGAATTTAGAATGGGATCTGCTCCAACCACTTACAAATAATCTCGTTTTCGGGGAGATCAAAAATCTTTATTTGGATGTTCGGTTAAATAAGTGGCGGTTCACATATTGTGTCACGCTATTTTTTCGATGTTTTGATACCTGTCCTCTCCCTTGTCACACTGCATCACGCTCGCAACAACCCCCTCAAATATTACGTCACATTTCATACATCCCCCCTGCGAAAAAATTAAACAAGAAACATAAATATAGGACAAAGTTTTCATCAGGCAATAATACCTACCTGTGGTGGTAAAGTACGGATCAAGACAAAATTACAGTACCCCTGTCTGTCGGTGGCGCCATCCATTTTTTTTTCGTAGCTGAATTTACGTATCAATATAGAACTACTCCCTTCTCTCTCAACTGGCGTCATCCATGCTGAATACGGACAAACATAAAACTAATGACACAGTCTATTGAAAAGACTATGCCAATAGGTTGTATCATTAGTTTTATGTTTGACCGTATTCACCTATGCAAGCATGGATGACGTCACATAAGACAAGTAAATAGTTCTATATGTTGAGACGTTAACTCAGCTATGAAAACACATAGATGTCACCAAATGAGGTTCGGGGAAGAGGCACGATCTATGATGCCAATCATCCCAACTGAATGATATGTACGTGTTGTTTACAAAGTTAATTCTACAAAAATACATTAGAAATCGTTAATTTTAAAATTTTTTTCGATATGACGTCACACTTGTTGTAACACTTTGCCTTCTCCCGTCTTTTACACTCTTCGAAACCTCATTTCGTATGTCGTTCACGTCAAAATTTATGCATGTGAAGATTGTGGGACACGTTTAGTTATGCTGCCTTTTGAATTTCTTAGACTGTATGTACAATGTATTACGTGCAGACTTTGTAATTCATTTTATTGATTTTTGCGTTTTAAAATAATAAAAAAAAACTTTTGTATTTTTCGAAAATATATTATTGGAATATAAGTGTTAAAGTAGGTAAGAAAAGTAGATACATTCAACCAACAAGCTAAACGAGTATAATACTCCATTCATTGATTTACTTATCGTTACTTATCATTACTTTCATTGAGTGTTGAGATCATTTATGAGACAAATATACGCTAAATGGAATCGTGTGAAACAATATTCGCCTAACGATCTTACCCTTTAAATCTTACTTTATATGTCACGGTTTGAATCTGGTGTATTGTTGCTGTTGTTATGGTTGTATGTGTGGGCGTGGGAATGGTCTGGGCAGCTTTCGAATCGACTGAAAGGAAATATAGGCGTTTTTAAAATAAACATAAATTGGAAGCTAAATTCAAAATGATGAATTTGTGAGGATAAAAAGTGATGGAGTGACGAATTATTAAGCTGTATGGCGTGAACACATATTACAATTCCTTATGGTGTGAAGCATACATTTTGATCCGAGGGGTGGATGAGCAGACAAACCAGGTTTGATATAAGCAAAAATAAAAAAAAATTAAATTAAAAACTAAAGAAAATTGAAAAGAACAAAAAAACAAAAATAAAAAAAAAAAACAAAAAACCCAAAAAAAGAAAACAACAAAGAAATTTAAAAAAACAAAAAAATCAGAAGAAAAACTAAAAAAATCAAAAGAAAAACTAAAAGAATCAAAAGAAAAACAAAAAAACTCAAAAGAAAAACCAAAAAATATAAAAAGAAAATAAACAAAAACAAATTGATACATACTCGAGGACCGAATGTTAACGTAGCGTACGTATGTTGTATATGACGCACGAAATCCGCGTGCTTATTACATGTCAGACTTACGCTGTTTCTCAAAATTATTGTTTTTAAGTGCGCTTTAGTAGTTCACGCTCAAAGCTTTACAGAAAAATTGTCAAAAAGAATGAATTCTGTTAGTTCCAATAGTAACTTGCACCATTTTTGATTATTGTATTATTTGATCATTACTCCATACATATGTTAGTGGGAGGTAGTTCATGTAGGCGATAAAAATTAGCTGTCTATGTTTGAAATAAGGGACCGTTCATAAAACGCCAAAAATGGATTTTCTGAACCTCCAACCTGTCATGCTAGTGTCAAGCTCATTAATCGTGACGAAACACGAACCATTTCACAGTTTCTGAAAGACACTTAAAATCGCAAAAATTAAAGAATTGTTCTGAAACATGTAAAATAACTTTTACGACTTTTTGCTCAATACTGTCAAATATTTGAGCAGACTTACGTTATAAGGTGGCTTACAACTTACTGTCACGTTTTATCGCGTAAACGTAAAATTTAAAAGTGAGAAAGCCATCGTATCATAGATGGCACTAGGTTTGTGTGCAATTTACCACTGACACAGTAAAAACGTCGGTAACGAAAGGATCTCTGAGAGAATCCATGTGAAGAAAAACTCACAAAAAAAAATTGCGGAACTTGTAAATAAAATGATCTAGCCTCTGACCCGGACGGGTTGTAACGGCGAAAAAAAAGATAGCCATCGTATGTGGCTTACAACCTTATAGCGTAAGACTGTCGATTTATGAATTAGCGTAATCCACATGTCCAAATCAGGCTTATCTCGAGTTCGAGACCACCTAGGTGTCTCAAAGTTGCACGATTCAATGGCTCCTTGGCCGAAGAGCGACGAGGCGGGCCAGGAGGAGGAGAGCCTTATTACTTTTATATTGTCTCATAAAGAGTTCTGGAAAATGCACGAAAATTATCGAGGGGCTAGGACGGAATGTCCCAAAAAAAATAATGTCCCCAACCAAAATATTACCTCGGACAAAATATACCCAGACAAAATAACCGGATATAATAACCACAATTTTAACATGGAAAAAAACTGGACAAAACATCCCCAACCAAAATATACCCTCAGACAAAAAATCACCTCAGAAAGTACTTATTGCGGAGTAGTAGCGCCGCAGGCCGTGAAGTTAACTGGAAAATAAAAAAGCGAGGTCGATGGGGGGCAGCCCTCGCAATGAGGGGGTCAAGGGGGAAATATTCCCTCTTGCGAGGTTCAAGGGGCAGAGCCCCTAGCGGGGTTTGAGGCAGTGCCCTATTCACGTAAGGCCGACTGCGGGGCGTAAAAAAGACTGCCGCAGGCGTGGGGGTGAGGGGGCAGAGCCCCCAATACGCAATTTAATATCTAATTAATAATATTTACCTATATCCACCACTTCTGAGTAGACATTATGTTATGGGGATATTTTGTCCGGTTTATGTGGGATGTTTTGTCCGGGGATAACTTATCAGGGGATATTTTTTCTTGGGATAATCGGTCCTAGAGCCAGTTATCGAAAGTTCTGGTAGGTTTACAAAACTCCTTCAAAGATCTAGAAAGTTTTGGAAAGTTCTCAAGTTCGACGAAAGTTCTGAATATTTCTGTAAAGTTATCGAAAGCTCCGCAATTTTCTGGAAAGTACCGGATAGCAGACTGGAGAGCCGAAAAGAAATCGATGGCGGCGGCTAGCCGAAAAGAAAACTGAATGCAGGCGTCTGATAATTCAGCTAAACTGTATTGAAAAATTTGGCGGCGATAGTCATTAGCCGCCGACTAAAATGTACTAGCCGCCGACGACTAAAATGTACTAGCCGCCGACTAAAATGTACTAGCCGCCAATTTGAGCCGGCAAAATTGCTAGGCGGCGGCTGACGGCGCGGCTATTTTTGTGTTTTTTCCTGATCCTCGGCGGCGGCGGCTGCACTTTTAGCCATCAGCCGCCGTTTTTTGGCGGCTAAATTTCAGCGGCTCTCCGGTCTGCCGGATAGTTATGAAAATTCTTGATTGTTAACACACGATACTATGTAAGCGCTGCAATACCAATGTATGGGATTTCTTAAAATATATTTTTCGTTAAAACTCGAATGATTTTTCGATTTATATCAACATTTATCAAATTATCGGTAACTATTTGACGTAGCAATTATCGATAATTTTTGAACGTTTCCCGATGGACAGATAAACGTAGAAAATCCTTTTGCACTCAAAAAAGAATCATGTGAAAAATCCTTTGAATTGCAAGAAAATCCTTCCTTGAAAATCAAAGGAAATCCTTGAAAATCAAAAGAAAATCCTTAAAAATCGTGTAAAAGTGCTAGAAAATCCTCAAAAATTGACAAAGAAAATCATTAAAACTCAAAGAAAACGACAGAAAATCATTGGAAATCAAAAAAAAAAAATCCTTTCCACTCAAAATACACGATTACTTTTTGCCCTTCGGAGTTTCCCATGCCTAGAGGTGAAGTCTTTTTTATCTGTTTACACAATCTCTAAAAAACGCGGCGCGCTAAGTCTTTTACAGCAACTAATACGAACCATTTCTAAATCCTACATAACAAATTACGCTGCACTTTACCAAATGTTACGTAACCGACCAATGTTTCATTTTACGAGCAACAACGAGTCTTCCTAAGTAGTGTTAGCGACAAGGTCATGTCGTTTTTTATCAACTGCGTACATTTGTTAGAGGGGCTTATTTCGAACATAGACATGTCTTGCTAATTTTTATCGCAGACGACAAATTAGCAAGACATTTCTAAACTTGGATTTCCGCCCACTAACAAATGTGTGGTACAATAGTGGGCAATAATCCAAAGTTTTGCTGGTTTCTGTTGGATTATCGCCCACTAAAAAAATTCATTATTTTTGACATTTTTTCTGTGAAGCTCTGAGCGATAAAGAAATAACAGTGCAATGCCTTTCGAGCCACGTGAAGACTTTCTCGCCGCAACGCCGGACTAGCTAGATTGCTGGTAAACGTACCTTACTAATCCGACAATAAAACATTCCACTCCCTCAGTTTATCTTCCTACTTAAATATTCAAAGCAAACACAGTTTTGTTTCCTTTGAATATTATTCTAGAACACTTGACATGATAAAAAAATTAGATAACTTTGTATTGCTGGTACATTTTTAGAAATACAAACACCTCACCTCAATTTAAAAAGTCAATGAAAATGCCTTAGACAAAAAAAAAACGGTTTCAGTTTGCCAAGTATGATTTAGTAACGTCCGCACGCTTGCCAGAGCGACAATTTCCCAAGCGATGACGTGCTATTTGGCTACTTTCAATTCACTTGAAAAACATGCTATAATTCTTGAAGTTCTAGATCGACTGATTGAGAACTCAAAATGTTGCACCTCAAATCTTAGACAAAATTATTTTCTTCTCATTTTTGTGAAAATGACAGATAAAGTTCAACAAATTAATACAAAATTTTTTGATAATAACAATTTATTGGTAATTATGGGGCATCACAAACTCACGTAACTAAATTATTTTTATTCGCCGAGAGCTAATTCGAGGGGTAATTTCTCAATGGGACCTACTATTTGGAGACAGTATCGGAAGTTACTATATTCCTTATTATAATTCACAAAATCGATTAACGGAATATTAGTCCAGTTCTCGTAAAGTTGGCATAAATTGAGGCTGATTGTAGTTGGGTTAACTGGATTTGTAGCCACGAAGTAGATTTGTCCTGAAGTCAATGTCACACCACATGCAGCAGAACTAATTTGAGTTTGTAGTTGTGTGGGAGAGATGCTAGCGCCACGTACTTGTTGCACAACAGCAATATTATAGCAGATTTGTGATCCACAACTATAGCCTGCACTCGTAACTAGAATTGAGCCAACGAATTGGGAATTGCAAATGGCATTCTTTTTCACAAGTGGAATACACGAACACGCATCAGACAAACTGATGTATGAGAGAACGGCTACCAAAAGTAATTTAAACATTTTGCACCAGGCAGCGAGTATTGCGTCGTGAGTAATTAAACTATGAGGGAAATGGAACGGTTTCGTTGCTTTTATAGCCTTCACAGTGTTTGCTTAGCTGGTTCATTAAAATTTTATTTGTTTCTCGTGACAATACCTTATGTAGATCAAATTGATAATATTTGAATTTAACTTGAGTTTCAAAACCGTCACGCAGTTACCTAGGAGATTTTACTCCATTTTGGTCTTGAGTAGGTAAGTAGCTTTCCGTATGTCAACATTAAAATGTATATATGCAGGAGTCTGTTTTTGCCACTGTTTTGATCTGAGGAAACGAAATGCAATTCATATCATGACTCAGAATTATCGAAAAATGCCACATATCAGTTAGCTTAGAGGACTTACGCTGAACACATACATTTTTGCATGAATATCACTGACGAATCATAAGAGAAATGAGTAATTCGTGCTAGAGATAGACAAAAATCTTCCTATCGATGTAACGTGCTAAACTCGCCTAATGTCAACCCAATCTTGAAGTATAAATATCTCGCATGCACCAAATGTGAATACATTTCTCCAAAATTCCATTCAAAGTCCAAAAAGCACTTTTAGTTGACATAACGCCTTTACAGCGTCTTCGACTTTTATCAAACTATAGTGGTTTTCATGACGCGATGCTCAAGCTGTCAAGCTACTAAAATTATTAATTTGACAGCTTGCGCATAGTGTCATGAAAATCACTATACTTTGACATAAGCCGTTGACGCGCTAAAGACGGTTTTGGAATATGTTTTTTGAATAAAATATTTATGTGATACGTTTTGGTATACGATGATCGTATAATTTGTGTGGTATGAGTGAAATTTGATAAATGTTGGGATCTGACTCACCATCCGCTAATTTGTTTTTTTTTTTAATATTTCGCGTAAAATGCGGAATTGGCCATTCTCAACGAAAAGTGCGACATCTATTATCATCATTACGTCGATGTCATGAACTAAAAATAATTTGTTCCGAACGTCAGAGTTTTCAATGGCCAAGTGAATACAACATGAACTTCAAATAATGCCTTCAGAATCCATCACGCAGTGAACTCATGTGATGCATCACCTGTCACCAAAAACGTATGTTGGCAATGGATTCTAAATGCATTCAAAATCCATTTACTCTCTCAAATTGTGAGGCATTAGAGAAATTTGCGCAGGGAGTAAGTCTGCTTCAAATGTCAAGTGTATGGAATATGCTGCCCTCTATTTTTAAGTTAAGAACTGCTTATAGTGGATTGTTATGAATGAAAAAGTTGTTTGATTTTGTGTTGTGAGCTTCTAAAATATACCTAGAATGATTGTGTCAAAGGCAAAGTTGTTGCAGTTTTTGTGATGCTTGAAGTGATAACTTTCAAAATGACCAGTAATGTATACTGTGGCCCAATCTTTAATTTTTCGACATTAGTTTCATCCGAATACTTTATCATCATCAAACTTTATAGGCCATTATGTACCTTCTGGTGTGAGGTCTTTATGACACAACCACCCTCCATGCCCTCTTATCTTCCGCCAAGGAGATGGTTTCCTCACCCAGAGAAAGTCCCCTAACTTCTAAATCTGATATAATTAAATCAATAAACCTTCTCCTTGGTCTACCCCTTGACAAAACTCCCGGGACCTACGCATCTAAGATCCTTTTTGGTAGCCGGCCATTACCCATCCTTTGAACGTGCCCGAAACAGCGCAGAAGACTAGCCCTTGCTGTTCGAAAATTTAGGACTGTAGATTTTCGTTTAAAATATAATCGAAAAATCGAAAGTAAAGCTTAATAACGTCGATTTTATTACAAAATATTCCTTTAAGTTAATAACGTTCTGAATGCACTTCTCGTGCGTTTGGAATATTAGCAACGGATAAACGATTTTCGAAAAAACGAGAGTAGTGCGAAGGTGACGCATCTTCCCATCTGTCAAAGTGACGTTTTAAACGTCAAACGAATTTTTTTTGAAATAGTTAGATAATCTTTTATTTTTCCTCGATTCTATTTTAGCATCAGAAAAATAAAAGATTATCTAACTATTTCAAAAAAAATTTCGTTTGACGCTTAAAAAGTAATTCGGTTGAAAAAGTTTTAATTGTTCCAAACTCTTGCCTCTTGCCTCCTCATTGACAAACCCCCCCAGGTTTTCCCAAATGTCGTCGTTCCTAATGTGATTATCCCACTGCTCCCTCCGATTTACTTTCGCTATGTTCCTAAGAACCCTCATATCAGAAACCATACAGAATTGTCGGTCTGAAAATTGAACTGTGGATAGCTAACTTTGTTTGTTGGAACAGTAACAGGACACTTCGGCTTCAATAAACACTTGACGACAATAGGTAATCGATCGGATCCAAGCTGTGACCTATGTGGGGAAGACATAGAAACAGCTGAACATTTTCTTTGCTACTGCCCTGCTTTCATTACAGCACGAAGAAAGCATCTTGGCGGTTACACCATTTGGTATAGCCTAATTAGATCTTTGCAACCAAAAGACATCCTGAACTACATTACTAATACAGGAAGGTTCGATACAACAGCAAATGTCTAAACAACAATATAGTAAGCACAATGGGCCCAACGGTCGCCTCCGTTCGCGTTCTATCATAGAATAGAACTACTCAATAGACTGGCTAACGAGTTTACCCCGCCGCCCGCCCCTTTCCCCAAATTCCCTAACTAATTTGTTATCCTCTGAAAAAATGGGTCCTAAGTACTTGAATTCAGAAACCTGCTCTAGCTGCTCCGCCTCCTATTCAAACTGCAGGAAATCACCTTCCGAGATTTGCCTTAGTTTTCCCACACTTATCGTCATCCGGTACTTCGCAAAATGGGACATTCAGGCAGCTTACCCTATCATGTAAATCGCTAGAATTATCTGTCTTCAGAATCAAGTCAACCGAATAGAACAGTATATTCATTATTACCTCACCCACCTCAAAATTTTCGAATAATTTAATATAATAAAAATTGAATTTCTGAATTTTCAAGGCAATTTCTTGCTGCTTCCATTCGACAATTAAAAACCTACGAAACTGAGTAATTTTCATTTCTAAAAAAGTTTACTGAAAAGTAGGTACTCATAGAAATCAATAGTATATTACAGTGGGGCTGCGAAAATAATCCATTTCATGAGGGATCAATTTGTGATACGAGCCGAACTCACAAGTGTCAAAAATCAATTTCCGAAGCGAGTTGCTTAAATCACACGAGTGTGTTCGCGAGTTCACAAAATGGATTCCGAGTGCAATGAATTACTAAGCACCACCTACTGTATAAAGTTTTGTTGTCTGCGCCTTACGAAAGTTCTATAAAGATAAATTAAATTTCTTATGGGCCATTCCAACTGAACTAAACCAAGGTTTTCAGTGAATCAACGAAAAAATACAAAAATTCAGAAAAGAGTGAACGAAAATTTAAATTTTCTTTTAATTTTTGTTTGTAATAATTACATGAGGGATCAATTTTGTGATATGAGCGGAACTCACGAGTCTGTTTTCGACACCCCCATGACACGGTTTTCGAGCAACAAGCTTTGGAAACTGTTTTTGACAAGGGTAGAGTTTGCTTATCCTAGCCGAAGGCGAGGTATGCAGCTACCCCCGTCAAAAACAGCTTCCGAAGCGAGTTGCTCGAAAATTAACGAGTGAGTTTCCGAGTTCACAAAGTTGATCTAGAATTAATGAATTATTTTCACAGCATGGAACGCAGGACCGAACTCGCAACTCGACGGCCGATCGGGCGATCTCTGAAGTTACAGCAAAAATTATTTGAACCAGCCCAAGCTGCATGTAAGAAAGCTAACGGCCAGTTCGGCGTATGCTACTACGTATGCTATTTTATTCGCTGTTCCATATGGAAAGAAGTTGTTAATGCATGTATATTTACCCACCATCAATCAAAAAACCACAACAACACATTTAAAGTTTAATTTTTTTCTCGATTTTTTTGGAAGACTAGATCAAAACGAAAGTACACATGTTGACTGTCACTAGACCTGTCCAAAAATCTATGGAAAAATTAAGTTGTCGAAAAGTTGTAGGCTTATCCCAAAAAACGGTGCCAAATGTTCCCCTGAGAAAAAGTTTCTATGGGGCCGAGTCCCAAAAAGGCGATTTAGGGAGTGCTCACGTTTTCACGTTTTCTCAACATTTCCCTTATATAAGTAATGAGATAGCTATTCAGAAATTTTCCAACGGGCTCCGACACTGCCGGACACCACCTTGACCTTTGAGTGAGACTCCACAGCTGCTGGGAGCCCAGACGACCCCATAGATATGTTTACCGTGTTTTCAGTACTGTTTTGAACTAAAATAACCAAATTTGCCTTAAGAGTCGCTTTCAAGATCGATCTGAAACATTAAATTTGTCTAAAGTGGACAAATCTGAAACTTACTCCATTTTCGACGATTTTATTATTATTTTCTACAATACTGAAATCTATTTGTTACATGCCCTTTGCGAAAAATCTCGAAAAATGATACTGAACTGAATGATGAAAATGCCTATCACCATTTTTAATATGGTAACGTTGTGGTATGTCAAATGTCAACATTCTGGTAATTTGTAATTTGTTTTGCCTCACGTCTCATCAGGCAATACTGCATAAGTTTCAACTGTTTCGTCGGGGACAAAACATTAAATCTGTATGGCGAAACATCGTTTTTTGCGAATTAATCATTTTCTGTATTTAATTAAGCGGACCAAATGAATGGCGATGGAAGTTGATTTAATGTTACTTTAAAATAAATCACTTTGTCCGCTTAATACAAAATACAAAGTGAATAATTCACAAAAAACGAATTTCTTCTATACAAATTTAATGTTTTGTCACCGACGGAACAGTTGAAACTCAGGGCGCCCTCAGCTGTTTTGTGGTCAATATGTGAAATGGGCGCTTGATCCATAGTTTCTGATGCGATATGATGAACATATTTCTTCTTTATTAGAAAATAAAATCACAGAATGTATGAAAAATGAAAAAGTTTTAAATCAAAGAAGAATGGAATGTCAACGAAAATCTTCGCAATGTACTTTTCATTAGCAATACTGTCAAATTAAAATAACCCAAAATAGCCCTACTTTCGTAGGGGGGATATTGACATGATATGATGAACTTTCGCAGGGGGCAGACAACCAACCAAATTTTTGAAATGACGCGCGATATTTTATTGTTGTCTATTAGCGGACCCAATTTAATAAATATTTCTTATTCGCTAAATATCAACAACATCGTTGGACAAGAAAGATTAAGCGATGACGTAATTATGATCAGTTGAGTTATTAATACGCTGTGAAGACGAAGTTTTTTTCTTTATGACATCGAAAAAATTCAAGCCACGAAACAGCGAAAGTGAATTACGTATTAGTTTTTGCTTGAACTGAAACCGAGAAGGTGAGGGAAAAATTCTGGGTAAATAAATTCAAATTTGTTGTGTAATTAATATTAGTGTGAAAGGAGAGTGGTAAAATTGGACACTGTGAAGAAGTCTCAATCGATTGAATTTCGATATGTTTTGCATGAAATGTTAGCAAACATTCAATAAGCTCGGTAATAAAAAGAAGTGTGGGCGTTGTCTTCTACATCAAAGATTTCTACTACCGGATCGCAAATATTCCAGGAATGTTCACTTTGATATCTAGATCTCAACTCGTATACGTTCTAAACTAGAAATAGAGAAACTGTATACGAAGTAACATGAAGTAATAAAAGATGGTTTCCGAGCTACGCACAAGTAAGCGTACGTATGTTTTCATGCGATCAGTGCGTAAAAGACGTAAAGGGTGTTCGGATCAAAAAGTGGTCAAACTAAATTGCGTGTAAATCGATTATTTGTTTATTTAAAAAATCAAAGTATCTTTCTTTTTGAAGTTCAATATGTATAGAAGACGGAAAATATACTCAGTTAAGATTCCGGTCGACCTAGTCCAAATTGGCGAGCCTTTCGTTTGATGCCTGCCATCAGATTTTGTACAGTCACCCTATCCACTTTCTTCGCCGCAGAACGCCAGTTTGCTTTGAACTGCTTCTCGCTGCTAACAGTTTTTAGGGTCTTCTTAAGTTTCTGCTTAACTATCGCCCAATATTTTTCGATTGGGCGAAGTTCTGGTGTGTTGGGAGGGTTCTTATCCTTGGGCACAACCTGAATGTTGTTAGCGGCATACCACTCCATGGGCTTTTTTCCATAATGGCAGGATGCCAAATCCGGCCAAAATAGCACAGACAAGTCATGTTTCTTCAGGAAGGGCAGCAAACGCTTTCGAAGACACTCTTTCACGTAAATTTCCTGGTTGACGGTCCCGGTTGCAACGAAAATGTCGCTTTTCAAGCCACAGGTACAGATAGCGTGCCAAACGAGATATTTCTTGGCAAACTTTGATAGTTTAATATGCTTGAAAATGTCTGCCACCTTTCCCCTTCCGGTTGCTGTATAATACTCTTGTCCAGGAAGCTGTCTGAAGTCTGCCTTGACGTAGGTTTCGTCGTCCATTACCACGCAATCAAACTTTGTCAACAATGTCGTATACAGCTTCCGAGATCTTGTTTTTGCCGTAAGGTTTTGCTTATCGTTGCGCTTTGGAGTCACTACCTTCTTATAAGTCGATAGTCCGGATCGTTTTTTAGCTTCATGCACGGTTGTAGACGATATTCCCAACTTATTTGCGACATCTCGAACGGAGAGGTTGGGGTTGCGCTTGAAAGCGCTAGCCACTCTTCTGTTCGTCACTGCGGCTCCCGGCTTTCGATTTCCCCCAGATCCAGGCTTCCTTGTTGTCGACAAACGTTCCCCGAACACTATTATCACTTTGGTGACGGTTGATTTGGCCACATTCAATGATTTTGCTATTTCTGCGTGCGTGTAGTTTGGATTTTCACGACGCATGCACAAAATTTTAATTCGTAGCTCCTCTTGCTTGGACGCCATTTTGATAACTAAATATCTAATGTCAAAATCCAAATAGAGGCATCATTCTACACACACACACCTACAAAATGAGGGGTGTTCAGGTTTTTTATATGAATGATTAGAAAAAAAAAGGTGAAATTAAGTTGACCACTTTTTGATCCGAACACCCTTTATGCAATAATAGTTTTTGATACAAGTTAAGTATGAAGGAAGTTTAACGCAGTGATATGAGATTACGTTTTTTGCAATTAACCGACAAGAAACGAGCTTTTCCCTACGTGTTTCCACTTGCGAAAATTTGTCGAAATTTCAATTATTTTTCAGCATTAGTGCGTAAAACCAGCTTTTACGCACTATAGTGCGAAAAGTGACCTCATGCGACACCGAAATGACGCACGAAAAGGCGAGTTTTTTGTCGGTGAATTGCAAAAAGGATTTGTGGTGCCATGTTGTGCCAGACCATAAGTTCATCAAAAATGTCAAACATTGAGCATTCAGGCCCGGAAACGCAATTCTAAGTCAAATAACATAAATCCGCGAGAGTTACTCTCACCAATTACCTCAAGAAATTATCCACTGGGAATAATCATCAAGCAAATATTTATTTACTTTCACAGTAAGCTTGATTTAAGGCGAAGCCTATGTCAATAATATTCACACGAAAATGCAGCTCCTCTCTCAATCGAGGGTTGTAGTGAGGTATAGGACAGGCTTGACATTTCGCACCATTCAATATTGTACAACATGTACAAGATAAAACTCTCAGGCCGGGGTCGATATCTCACTGTATCTCGATGACCACTGTATTCTTTTATACAAACTGGAGATAGCTGGAATAAGGGGGGCTCCGCTTGAGCTATTGCGGAGCTACCTGACAGGGAGAAAGCAGTGTGTATCACTTGGGAAGCTCAACAGCGCTCTTAGGGAAGTCACCATTGGGATCCCCCAGGGGAGCGTCCTCGGCCCGCTTCTCTTCCTTATCTACATAAATGATGTCTCACACCTTCCCACTGAGGGTACAACTGCTCTCTTTGCTGATGATACGGGTGTGTTCTATTCTTCCGATGCTGCGGTATCGAATGTTGCTCAGATTAACCGAGATATTGCGATGTCAACAAGCTTTCTCTCAATGTCAGGAAGACAAAATGTGTTCACTTCGGACGGGTGGGAATGCCCCCCATTGATGATGTGAGTCTGGAGGGCCAGAGAGTTGATTCAGTTGAGGTTTTTAAATATCTAGGCCTCCTCTTAGATAGGAGGTTGTCGTGGGACGCGCAAGTTGCGATTATGTGTCGTAAGCTGTCGTCAGTTTGTGGCATTTTATGCAAACTCAAGAAACTGCTCCCGAAGACGGTTCTCATGAAAATTTATTATTCCCTTGCCCATTCGCTCATTTGTTACTTGCCAGGAGCATGGGGGACCGCGAATAAGAAAGCCTTGGATCAACTGCAAGTCCTGCAGAAACGGTGCCTCAAACATGTGAATAATCTCCCGCTGCGACACCCTACTGTGGATTTATTCCGGGGATATTGTCCTCGCGTGATGAACATCGATAGCGTCGTCAAGTTTAGCGTCTGTTCTTTCGTCCATAAAGCCATCCACAATCAATCGTACTGCACAATTACCTTCAAAGGAGCAACCCATCCCTATGGCACTCGGAGAAAGCATTGGCTAAGACAAGCTTTCGTTAAAACACAAGGTGGAGAGAAAGCGATCTCTGCCAATGGATGTCGGTTATACAACTCTCTTCCGGAATCGGTGAAAAGGGCTCCACCGAACAGATTTCAAAGGGAACTGAAAGAGTGGCTTCTGGCTAACCAGTATCGTTCTGTGTGATATAGTTCCCCTTTTTGTGAATTTTTTTTGTGGCTTTCGACTCATGCGTTGGTTTACACATTGAAGAGAACTTGGTTGCTGGGTCTATGGTGCGGAGAGGCGCTTCTCCTTCTGATACCCCATGGTACCGACCCTGCTCTCCTCCTTGATTGTCTCTTAACCCCATCTACACTAGTCCATATTTTTTTATTATTATTTTTTTCTTTCTTTACCGTACATATTAGTAGCAGAGAAAAGAAAATTTTCCCATTCCATTTGAAGCCACTTTTTGTTTCAAATTATTTCGGCTATTAGTTTGCTCAAATTACTATTTTTTGTTTTAAAGTATAAATTAAGTTTCAAGATAATTTTGGCATTAGTATTAAGTAATTTCAAATCTGGTCACTCCTTTAAAGTGTCTCACATTGGAGTACCACAATTTCAAGTTGTATAAAATTTCATGATGTAAAAATAAATGAATCAATCAATCAATCACTAAAAGCCTGAATGTAGCTGTTTCGGCGACGTATTTTGACTTGGCGTTAGCGCACAGTGTGTGAAGTCAATCTTTTTGGTTGACGGTAGGCGAAAAAGCGAGAAATAACAGAAACTCATGAACCTACTCTTCGACTCGGCGCACAGCTCTATTTTGTTTGGACCCGTGCGAAGTACAAATGTCCTATACGTCTACTACAAACAATTTTATTGTAGATCGAGGTGAGAGTTGGGGGGATGCATCTATTATCGTATAAAGATGACGAATCCGTCCGTCTGTCTCCACTTTTTTTTCCAAACGGCTCAACCGATCAGCCTAAACTTTTTTTACCTTGGAAAGTACATGCCTCCCATGATTCAAGTTCGAAGATGAGCAAAATCGGTCAAGTAGTTTCGAACATGGATTTTTTAGCAAGTATAGCACCGAAATTGATCATTTTGATGTCAAATGAAAGCATTTGATCTCACAAAACTGGAAAAATGATTTTAGTAGAAATCGGGTCAGTGGTCTGGACACAGGGACCAGTGGAATGGACGACATTGAGTATCTTGCCCATATACGAAATCAGATGGTATTTCGTCTATATTTGCTTAACTATGCGATATGGAGATTTACTGTCAAGGTCAAAGTTGTAGAGAATAAAATTTTAGAGAACACGTTTTTCAGGATTTTGAGGAAAAATGGCCCAATCATGGTAAATGGCCACTTCTAGAATTGTGCGGGATGGCGCATATCTCTAGAACTATGAAAGTTAGAAAGTTGCTTCCAAAGGCAAAGTTGTAGAGAGTCAAATTTTAGAGAACACGTGTCTCAAGGTTTTGGGTAAAAATGCCCCTATCCTGGGAAAGACAAAGTTGTGGAGAATAAAATTTTAGAGAACACGTGTCTCAGGGTTTTCGGTAAAAATGTCCCAATCCTGGGATATAACCACTTCTAGAATTGGGTGGGATATTCTGATACTTATGGGTCTTTGGTTATGTTTTCAATGGTTTTAAAACGAAAAGCTGAAACAAAATATCGTTAAGTAAAGGATAAGAGAATAGAAGAGAATTAGTCGAATAGTTATGGAAGATTTCTTATAGATTGAGGTCAAAGGAAGTGATTGCAATTGGAAAAAGAAGTTTAATTTCCTAGTGTTTTCAGAATGGCACCAACTTTGGGCTACTGGAGCATAAGAGGAGTAAGATTTTAAATAAAAAGAATTTATTCAAAGAAACTAACAAACTCCGAGTTATTTTAGATTGGGAATGTAATCAAATTCCTGCTACAATATTTAGAAATCGACTACAATGAAAAGGTTTACAATGTCAATGAAATCAACGAGTGGTTTGACGAAAAATTCAAACTTGGATTAGATTTTCCGAATGTAAAATTTTTGTCTCTTTTAGAATATTTTCTTCAATTACTTAATTTGTAGCTTCCCTACTACATTGACGGTGACGTGAAGCTTTCTGAATCGAAAGTCATTGCCAAGTACATCGTTCGTGTTGTGGATGCACAAGCGAGACTTTATCCGAAATCATTGGAGTTGCAATTAAAAGCTGACATTGTGGAAAACGTTGCATTTAACGTCCTTTACGGTCTATTGTTTTCATGCTGGAGAGACACGGTATGTTAACAAATTGGAAAAACGAACAGAAAATGTTGATTCTTTCGCAGGAAGAAGTCCGAGAGGGAAACGTGGAAAGACAACTAAGTCTGATCAAACAACTATCTGAGTTTTTAGGGTCAAACAAATGGATTTTGGGAGAAGAGGTATGAATGAAGAATGTCTCTTCTTAGAAACTAACAAAAATATATTTACTCATTTCGTCTAGTTGTCCTTTGTCGACTTTTGGCTCTACGAGGCACTCTACGCACAAAGACAATACAATCCATCGGTGTTAGATCCTTACGACAACTTGAGAAAATTGATGACAAACTTTGAAACACTTCCAGCAATCGCTAAGTACATGAGTTCTTCTGAATTCATTAAAACGCCCTGCAATGCACCTCAGGCAAACAGACCGATTCCTTAGACAATATTCGACCATCAATGACTCAAAATATTCTCAGAAAAGTGAAACTTAGGGTTAGTCTACCGTTTAAGGCACTTCTTGCAATAATTAGACGCTTTCGGGGAAAAAATCGGGGAAACGGCTCCCGAAGCTTAGAAAATTACGAAAAAACGTTGAAACTCACGAACCGGAAATTTCGTGAAAACATTTTTGGAATTTGTCCCAAAAATATTTTCTTTCGACAATTTCTTTTAGAGAATTTTCTTTGGGAAATACTTTTTTCTGTTTGTTTTTTAATTAGTGGATACGTTTACCTTATGTGTTATGAAATAAACTAAAGTAACAAAAAAGAACTTAAGGATTTGTTTCTATTGCCGCACTAGTATTGCCTAGTCGGAAAATGCCATTTTAATTGAACACTTTTTCAGATACCACTAAAGACATTATTATCAACCTGATATTATCTACCCGAGCCAAACTCCGCTTCTGATACACCACAATTCCCATATCGCTCCTACACCTCTCCTTCGATACTCTTCTAACGTTCTAGACTTTCTCCGACGCTCCGTCAGCTTAGTATTCCACGTCCCCCTGTTAATATTCCGCCGTCGCTCCACTTAACCCGTATAAATCTTCCGCCGTGCTTCTATTCAGCTGTTCTCCCCGACCGTAATTCTCTGTCGCCGTACCACATCTCACCCGTCGTTCTGTCCTCCCAGTACTCCTCTTGTACCGTACTCCTCTTCCGCTGTACTAGTGTTCTGTCGTACCACACTCACCTTTCATTCTGTAACCTCCTTCTGCTACTTTCCCGCAATCCTTTTCCGTCGTTCTACACTTCCCCCGTTGGTCCGTCACACTAGTACTCCACTTTCCCCCGTTGCTCCGTCACGCCAGTACTCCACTTACACTGTCTTCTTCCCTACTTCCTTTCGCCTGTACTCCTCCAACAACGCCGTAATTCTCTTCCGCACCGTACCTCACCCGTTACTCCTTCACCCTCTTCTGCTCCGTCACGACAGTACTCCAATAGTCTTGACGTACCACACTTAGCCCGTCGTTCGGTCACCCCATTACTCTATTTTGCAGAACTCCGATTCCGCCGTAGTACCCTTCCCCTGTCGCTCCGTCACCCCAGAACTTCATTTCCTCCGTATAAATCCTCCGCCTTACTTCACTTCGACTTTACTCCTACACCTCCCGCCGTACTCATTTTCCGTTATACCACACCTCACCCATCACACATCACAATCTACTCCTCCGTCACCCCAGTGATACACTCCTACTGTACTCCTCTTCCGCCGTACTAGTGTTCTATCGTACCACACTTCCCTCGTTTTTCGGTAACCCCATTAGTACTTGTTTCCCCGTCGCTGCGTCACCCCAGTACTCCGCTTCCTCCGTATTAATCTTCGCCTGTACTCCTCCACCACTTTAATTCTTCGCCGTCTTACTCTTCTTCCGTCGTACCAGACCTCACCTGTCGCTCCTTCACCCTCTACTGCTCCGTCACTTTAGTACTCCTTTTCTTCCTTTTACTCCAATAAACCGTCAGAAATTATTTTTTTGACTTACAGCCAAGCATTTATAACATTCATCATGCCGCAATTTTAAACAAAAGAATACAAAGGAATGCTGATGAAAACGATGAAAGTAATGAATGCATGGCTGTAGAGTGTAGAGACAAACGAAAAATGGAGACAAACTTTGTGTGTTTATAATAGTTATCCCGACTCTCTGTTAAAGTCAACCCACGACTAAGCTTAGTAATAAAGATGATGTGGTAGTGTGTGAAACATATATGACAATTGTGACAGTTTGAAAAATGTTCGGAATAAATTTCACCACACCTACCATCACAAATGTGTGACCGCATAGGCAAACACACAAATCCGTTGATGAACTTACTCGGAAACTCCATGTGCAAATATCATTACCAGACCAGGCTCAACCATTACATCCTCTGCCATGTGACCATTGTCGCAGCTCAGCACTAGGACTGCTTGTTTGCCTGAATCAAGTGAAAAGTATTGTCAATGACTTGATCACAAGCATTGTGGTAGAGAGGGGACTTACCAGGAATCCGTCGACACACATAATTGTCATAAATTCGACGATTGTCTTGACGTGTTTCCAATGAACTCAAACCTCTCGGCCACCGACGTTCATGGCAATTTTCCATTAAATCATCCAAAATGTGAGGCGGACAGCCGGATTCAGATAATGCTCTTTTTATCATCATCTACCAAAGAAATGAATTAAAAACCCATCTTTCCGTTATGTATTTAAAGGAGAAAGCACCTGTAAAGCGTCGTCCGGTGTTGATATCATTCCACCCCACCTCGTAACTCTTGCCCGTGCTAATGAGCTACTCCATCGCACAACTTCGTCACGCTCCATTTGATCGGCAATAGCTCGCATTGCCGGATTTGAACCGCGCATAGCTCGCATAAAGTCTTTAAACAATTGCAATTCGCGCTTCAACTCGTTTATCGTGAGCGTTTGATCGCTGATTTTGTTTTTCACGTCGCTTAGCTTTTGCTGTTGTGTATGAATGAGAGACCGCAGTTCACGAACGCAATTGTGCTCTTTGTATTCATCTTTAGGAATCACAAAACCGCACCCTTTTTCACATGGCAGCGGTCTTTTTGGATTATGTTCGCATTCGTCTAAATGATTTGCTAGGGCGTCTAGTTTTAAGACCAAAGAACAGCCGTACATTTCGTTATCACAGGCTATGCTTAGTCTGTAAAAAAAGAGGAAAATTTTATAAGAAGTCGAAATCGCTGGATGCAAAAGAGCACCAGAATTTTGTTAGATACCAGGAAATTTTGGGAAATCGGGAAGTAATCATTTCGTAAGAAGCAGTCAGCTGAATTCTCAAGGATGACGAAAGCGAAGACTCCTACCTAGAGCCTAATATTTGGGAATCGTTTTAGAAAATATTTGGAATATTTAGGAATTTAAGGAATCGGCTCCCAAATATTAGCCCCTGCTCCTACCTAAACAGTAGGCTATAGTACCAAGTTGATTTAAAAGGTAAAGTACACTTCCTGCACTGCAAGTTTAGGAGAAGCTGAGAGAGCTAATAAAGCAAAGCAAAAGGCTCTGCTCTCAGAAATTAAAAAAATATGTGCAACGTCTTTCGTCCTCAGTCGGAACCGAAACTCTAGTAGCTTTACTATTCAGTTGGGACGTTCACCACCACTTTTAGGCCAACTTGAAGGAGGGATGTTGCAGAACACCCAGTAGTGCTGGAATAAGCCGAAGCTGTTCAACCAGCGGTGTTCACTCCCGCTTTGAATTTCCTTTTTTACTCAATCCATACATTCATACATTCATGTAACTAACTCGGTAACTAACATTTACACCAATTCCTCAATTTCGACACTCTTTTTTGGACTGGACTTACACTTGGCTTAGGAACCTGTGATGATGCCATTCACCTATGGACAAATAGGATGTGAATTATTTATAACCACCCTTATGGGATACCATCTCTTCACGTCATTGATCCTTCAGATAAACGATACCAGCTCTTTATTCTCAGTAACAACACTCATTACTGTCATCTTTCGTACACTTACCGAAGTGCCTCGATGACGGACATTTTCGTGACAACTGAAAGAAACAGAAGCTGTTCCTATTATCGAAACCAAGAAAACCGCCAGGTCAGCCATCATCATGTAGACCTATATGATTGCTGGATGGAATAGGAAAACTGCTGGAGGCTATGATCCTGAATAGACTAAAGAAAAAAGAGGGACCCGCTTCGGCGCTCTAGTGTCGATAGACGTTTTAATAACGCAAGGTGGAAGGAGATAGCTAAGGCGATGCATGACATGAGAGTCCCCGACTACCACTGCAGGGAATGTCCATCTGAATTAGGAAAGCAAAAATCAGGAACCAAAAATCAGGAAATAAAAATCAGGAAACGAAAATCAGGAACCTAAAATAAGGAAAAACAAAAAGATATTCCCCCGCTTTTTTTTACATTTTTTCACGGCCTGCGGCGCATTCTCTCAAATATTATTTTCCTGCTTTTGGTTTTTCCTGATTGGCTGATTCCTTTGGATTTTGAAGTTTGGTTCTTCTAATTTAATTCATTCCTAATTTTTGTTTTTCCTAATTTTAGTTTTTCCTTATTTTTGGCAAATAGTTTTTTTTCCTAATTTTCGGTTTCCTAATTTTTTTTCCAAATTTTTGTTTTTCCTAATTTTTGTTTTCCTAATTCGTGTGGAATACCACTGCAGGATGCTGAAAAGTTACTTCGAACGACGAGTGCTAGGTAGCAGATATCGCAGTTGGCGTCTCCATATTGGGACCAACGCTGTGGAATGCGATGTATGACGCAGTGCTCCGAAAATCTGAGATCATGCTCGTTAGTAATTGTAGTAGTAATTGCAAAAACACCCAGCAGATCGTAATGAACATTGACGGGAACGAGATCACATCCACTCGACAGTTAAAATACCTACGCGTGCGAAAACTCAATAAAAGCCAACGCAGCACTGGCCAGGATAATGACGAATGGGTTTGGATCGCGCAGCAATAGAAGGAGGTTCCTAACAAGTGTTACGCTGTCGATATTACGATATGAGGCACCAGCGTGGATAAAGGCGTTAGGAAGAGGTTGAATAAAGACCAAGCTGATGGAAGACAGCGAATGCCACAGATTGAAAGAGAGCGAGGGCGCAAATAAGAGCCGAATCTCGGAGACAATGACAGCGAGAGTGTGACTCCACGGAAAATGGCAGATGGACCTATAGGCTCATTCCGAATGTAACTGAATGGATGCATAGGAAACACAATGAGGTGAGAAAAAATAATTTCTATCTGACGCAGTTCTTGTCGGGTCATGGATGCTTTAGGAAGTACCTGTGTTGATTCGCGGAGCTACCTTTCTGCATGGCATGTAAGGAGCGACGTGAGCAAATAGCCACGAGCAGGCCAGATTTAAACGCCTATAACATAATATCAGAGAATTGTCGTGACGAGGACCTGTGTGGAAGGTAGTTGACAACGTGGTTGCACGTTCATGCAAAGTTCATGGAGAGATGATCACCGAAAAGACGCAGCTGGTCTGAGTCTGAGAGTGTAAGTGCACAAGCGAAGCCTCTCCATGAAGTAGTGCAGTGAGGCGGTTCAGGAAGACGAGAGCATGGTGATCAAGGAAGGAGGTTTTAGTTGGCACGTTGTCGAAAGACGGAATCCAACACTACCTGAGTCGTTAATGGACTTCTGGAATCTAGTGTACATACCAGCGCAAAATAATTAACTACAATTGTGTAAATGCATCTGAACAGCCAAAAGCCAATCTAACAAAAGAAAGCTAAGCTCAATTGTATGAAAAAACATATGTTTGGATCATTTAGTTGCATTGCAATTTATAACCGCAACGGAACATCGTCGTTAATGAAATCTATTTTATATTAGCAGAAATAAAGTCGTTAGCAACATTGTTGCTTCTTTCACATTTAAAAACGCAGCTGGAACCATCATCGTAATAAATGGTTAGTTAACTTATGAAAGAACATAAACATTGGTCATTGCTCCCAATAATGTTATTTGTTCATATCTTTGTGGCATAAAAGTGCACACATAAAATATTGATTGTTGTTCAACGTTCACCATAATATGAAAATTAGGACTAAGGGCTTCTGATATGTCAATGATTTTTCTCAAAAGACCTTTTCCGTTTAAAGGTTAATGTTTTTTGATAGCTTAGTGTATGCAGATGCTGATTTTGATGTCACGAGAATGTACGAAAGTTTTGTGGGATATTTGTGGATTATAAATTGTTCCATCTAAAGAGCAGAGCACATATAAACGGAATGGTGAGTCATTGTAATGGTACAAGAAAATGCGGTAACCGGAGACGTTAATTAACCTGCCACCGGTCCATGTGGCATTGAAGGCGAAAACTTTTGCTACGGTGGATACGCTGTCTCAGAACGATCTCTGGACTCGAAATTTCATTTCGGGCCATGGGAAAATCAAGAAGGCTATCACACGAGGTATTTGCAATGCCTAGGGATCGAATGATACCGGAGACAGACTTCGTTGGGCGTTTCGAGGCTGTCGTACCTAGCAGGTCGGAATGGCTGGAAGGTTGGCCAAGCTGCCTATCAGATGAAGGAACTGTGAGCCTTACTGTCGGCTCTAAAACTTCAGAAGGCACGGGAGCCGGAACCGTTGGCAGAAATATAGTACCATCTTGGTGACTACGCCGATGTTTTTCAGGCTGAAACTTTCGCGGCACTGATGGGAGCGCAGGAGGCACTCCCAGCAGAGGCATGTGGAGAAAATGTGACAGTCTGTTCAGACAGTGAGGCGATGATCAAAGCGCTTTTGTCGCCTGTCGTGACATCCAAGCTAATAAAAGAGCTGAAGGAAACCCTCAACCGGATGGGACTGAGAAATCAGGTCACGCTGGTCTGGGTTCTCGGACACTCTGGTGTGAAGGGAAACGAGAAAGCGGATGAGCTAGCGAGAAGAGGCTTGGGAACATTGAGTTGCTGGCCGGAACTCTTATACCCGTCCCACACTCGGCATGCGTGAAAGCAATGAAGAGCTGGGTTAGGTCGGAATTCGCTAACTATTGGAGCGCCTATGAAGGAGGAATGCACACGAAGCGTTTCTTTCCGGTGCCCGATAAGAGGTGAGCCAGAGAACTGTTAAACATGGACAGGAAGCGCATCAAGAGGGTGCAATCACCGGGCATTGCGGACTGAGCATGCATCTGGCAAAAATGGGAATCTTTAACGATCTCAATTGTACCTGCGGCCTATGTGAGGAAACGGGCGTTCACGTTATATGCGAATGCCCGACGTTTTCCTCACTGAGGCCTAGGACACTAGGAAGTCATGTGGTCCAACCTGCAACAGTAAGAACTGAAAGGTTTTCGAGATTAACATGATGAACGGGATACGAAACAAAGGATCATCTGATCTGTGTTTCAAGGACCAGGAATGGACCGACCCAATCTGATAAATCTAAACATCGCAAACTTGGAATGCGATGATTTTTTAGAGCAACTTTCGACCTTCATTCTCAAACTTTTTGAATTCTGAGTCATCTATTATTCGAGTAAGAGTCATCCTCTCATAGCACATGAGATATAATTTTATGTTATTATTTACGTAGAATTCTGTTTAAAAAACATCGCAAATTTGGCAGCTCATATTTTTGCAACGTGCTCGAGTTAAAAGTTGTTTGTATATGAAGGTCGAAAGTTGCTCTGAAAAATTATCGCGTTCCAAGTTCATTTGCGATGTTATTTCAGAGCAAATTTGTACGTTCATACCTAAACTTTTTGAATTCCAATTCATCTATTATTTGCATGTAAGAGATATGATTTCACAGAACATGAGCTATAATTTTGAATAATTTGTTATTTACGCAGTATTCTGATCTAAAAAAACATCGCAAATTTGACAGCTCACATTTTTGCGACATGCACTTAAGTGATTTAGGTAGACACTTTAATAACACTGTGCCGTATGAAGAGGTAACCTTTCCTCACTTATCTGTTTTCACAAATGGGTAACACAGCCAATGTCTACTGCTAGTACTAGTAGCTGTAGTTGCTGCTGTAGCTTGTGAAGACTGAAAAAGCGGAGAACTTGGTAAGACTGTCGATATTTAGAACATTGATGCAGGGGCAACCAGCTTCCACGCACCTGGCAAGTAAGTTGGATGAGAGTGAATCATTGCTAGTAGATTTTCATCAGCACACCCAAGATACTTCAGTTCATTAACCGATTTAAAGCTATGCCCAGTGTCCACGTAAGTTGCACACTCGAGTTCCTTAAGGAAGTTCGGATGTACATTTGCTATCTTGGTTTCTCTCACGTTTGGAGTAATAGAATAGGCCTGTGTCACCTGCAAAGAGGGTTGTGGAGACAGATAGGGGAAGTCAGTGAATGTTCAATGAATCAAGATAAGCCATTGAAATGGGTAAAGGAAAGTAGCATTAAAGTAAAGTCAAAGAAGATGATTCTCTTGGTGCAGCTGGTTGCAGCTAGTCGCAGTGAGGTATATCTAGTTGCAGTAAGGTGCAGCTAGTTGCATCTAGTTGTAGTGAGATGCAGCTAGTTGCAGTGAGAGGCAGCTAGTTGCAGTGAGGTGCAGCTAGTTGCAGTGAGGTGCAGCTAGTTGCAGTGAGGTGCAGCTAATTGCAGTGAGGTGTAGCTAGTTGCAGTGAGGTGCAGCTAGTTGCAGTGAGGTGCAGCTAGTTGCAGTGAGGTGCAGCTAGTTGCTTTGAGGTGCAGCTAGTTGCAGTGAGGTGCAGCTAGTTGCAGTGAGGTGCAGCTAGTTGCAGTAAGGTGCAGCTAGTTGCAGTGAGGTGTAGGGACGGACGTACAGACAGGAAGAGAGAAAACATAAAGTAGCTATCGCTACTTAATAACGAATTGTAGAGGGCCTAAGAAACTCCAACTCTACCTTCCGTGGGCTAACTGTTGCCTGACGCAAGATGTAGTACTTTGAGAGTTGCAGCACAGAGCCTCTAATTCCCCCACTTCTTAATGCAAAATTACAAAGGGAAATCGCTAGAAGGATTTTTAAAAGGGAAATTTACATGAAGGCAATCCATAAGAGAAATTCCCTAAATTCTCATGGGAAATTCTCTAGCACCTAGCAGGACTTCCAAAGAGTTTTCCAGATGGATTTTTTTCGAGTGAAATTCACAAGAAGTTGGTTCAAACTTATGAATCGTTTACTTCAGAAACAATTTTTTTTATTAATAAAAACGGCAAAAAAAAACGAGTTTTAGTGACTTAAACTCACCACTCAACTGTACATTTTCAATGAATCTTAAGGAAAGCAACCAAATAAGTAAATTATATTGAAAAACCTTCGGGTTTTTCCATAAGTCACTCAACGATTTTCAATTCAATGAAAGTACGCGAACCGAATATCTGTTTTATGCGAATACTAAACAGTTACTTACCTTGAAAGTAAATTTCTTAAAATTCTAGGTACCGCACGCAAATTTGCCGCAGTCATAGCGTTTCGGTCAACTGGACAGGTCGGCTGACGTGACAACCACTCAGTAATGCATGCACGACAAAACGCATGTTCACAAACTATAGCCTGCACGTGAAGAGGATAATTTTTTGATCAATGAATGTTGCTTTAACTGTACAATTCATGTTTTTGATAATAACACCAAACAAAATGTTACAATGTCATTGTTTGTAATTGGTCAATAGGGAAAAAGTACAAACCTGAACCGGTTCTTCTAGGACTCCTGAACAGATTGGACAAATCAATTCCTCGTCTACTTCTCCCTGGAATCTTGTTAATTCATAACCCATTTTGGTTTCTGTCTTTTAGTTTCTTTCTTTTTTGGACAAAATCGATCACAACAATTAATTTATATCACAAATCACAGCAATTTATCGATTATACTGTTGCTGTCGTAACACCTAATTAAATGTATTTTAAATTCATTATAATGTCGATTTTCGGACGACCACACGTTTTGTAATGCTTATAAATAATTATAAAACTAAAATGAATGCACACACACACACACCGAAAGCGCAAAGCAAGTTTAGTTGAATTTAAGTACATTTGTTGTTCAAAGGTTGTTCGACAAAAACTGATATTTATTCATTTTACAATGTGAACGAATTACAACACAAAACACAACACACCAGAGAGCGCAGAACGAGTGAAACAATCGAATAAAAACGGATTTGCCAAAAGTTATGGACGTTTTTTTTTGTTGAACAAAAACCTGAACGAGAAATGTCTCAAAAGAGTGCACTTTTCGTTTGATTTGTTATTCAACTAAAACTCACATACCAATCTTAGTTCTTCTTTTTTTGTTACATTAAGGATTAACCGTTGTGCAGTAATCAGCGCAATTTCATCATGTTTTTATCTAATTCAAGCTTACAACATTATTTTTTCTTATTTTGTCTTTCGATCGCGATTTTAACGAGTTGTTTTCTTGCTTTTTTTACCTTTAGTGTGACGGGTCTGACATATTCACAAAGTAAAAAAAAAACACTGAGCTGTCAGTTTGGTTATCACGGGAGTAGATGGCGGCTTTTTTTAAATAAATTGCGCCAAACTTTCGAATTTGATTAGTTTGTTCCAATTGGATTTACTGGGTCATTGATTTTTGTGAGTGCATTATTCGCCTTAACGGCACGGATAGCTTATTAACTTTTACGTTACTGGCACTCGAGGGGGAAACAGCTCCGGAAAATCGTCGCCAACAGCAAATAAAAATCACAAATCATCAGGAAAAACACATCGTCATTCAAAAAATCAGAAAAAGTCACGAAAAATCACGAAAAGTTACGAAAAATCATTAAATCTGAATAATAAAATTTTGATACTGAAGTCTTATCGGTTGTCTTTGTCTATGACATGTTGCGAGGCCGTTTGAACGCTCCGAATCTGAGGAGCTTGGTTCAATTGAAGAACCCAGTGCGCTCGTTCAGACACAACAAGTTTTTTGCTGTCCCTTATCATCGGACTGACTATGGGCTTCAAGAACCTATCAACAGAATGATAAGGATTTTCAATTTTTTTTTCGGATACAAATGATGAAGATGTGCCGAGGGTCGGTTTCCGCTCAAATGTCAGATTGATGGAGCTTTCCCCCATTTTCTGGCTCAATTTGGTCTCTCTTCACTTGCTTCTGACGTTGATGGATGAATTTCAGCGAGGTTTCTGAAAAATGGCCGTTAAGTTTGGCATGGTGTCTTGTCACCATGTATATGTGCACCCCACGGCAATTATTCATTACATGTCATTCATTACATGCTATTCATTACATTTAGCCCCCACCGGAAACTTCTCATAATAATCCCAATGGCACTGTTTAGTCGGGAGCAGCACTGTTAAGTGACTGGTTCGACAGCCGGGGTGTTACACAGAGTAACTGCCAGCTAGTGCGGACTAGCCACACTAGGGACCACATGCTTAACGTGTATTCCGAACCACGCCTTCAATTGAAGGATTTGTATTTCTATTTTTTCGCGCGCTAGTACATCTGGCAACACCTAGACGCGCATCGAACCGATTCAAATTACAACCCTACCGGTATGGAAGTTTGTCTTTTTTTGACATTTTACACACACCTTTACGTAGCAGTTGAATTCGAGTCTGCATGTTTCGTACACAATTGTTTCGAATATGGGTGACGTCATAAGTCGTTGTGAACGACTCGTTGCGATATAACTATCTCAACTACCCATGTATGAAGCTTGGGTGTGCTTAGGAACGTTACATTCGTAATATACGTTGAAGAAAAATCCTATACAGAATTTGACCTCACCAGGATTGAACCCGGATATTCTTGGTGGAAAGAAAGTACGTTACCACTGAGCTAACCCGTCCCCTTACATTACATTTAGCCCCCACCGGAAACTTCTCATTACATGTAATGACGCGTTTTCGGTTGGGACACCGTACAGTAGGGAATGCTTAATAAGTCATCCATTCTGGATAATTTTGTGACATTCGCAAACTCATTCGTGTATTTTTAAGCAACTCGCTTTAAAAACTGTTTTTTGACTCTTGTAGTCTACACTAGTCAAAAAACAGTTTTCAAAGCTTTTTGCTTAAAAACACCCTTTTGAGTTTGGCTCATTTCACAAAATTGATCGCTCATGTAATGACTTATTTCCGCATCCCCCACTGTAATCTACTATTGTATCATGATTGCTCGCTTTGTTTCTTTGATTGTATTTTCTTTTTTTTGAAAAGCTTTTATTTTGTGTGGCCATTTTGGAAATGTTATTGTCAGGCTATGATTGTGTTGTAATCCTGTGCCCTCGAATCTTTGAACGGATTTTCACTGCGACTACTCTTATTCGAGTGCAACTGCCTTTTCTTTTTTGTTAGCCTCAACTTAGCTCAGTTGCAGGTACGACCTTTGTCATATTGGTTATATACAGATGGTTGAAGAGTGGCGCGACCAAACACTATAGACGACCAAAACACCATCGACCACCAAACACCCTCGACGACCAAACACGCCATCGACCTCTGCACGCTATTGCCCACTGCACGCTATTGCCCACTGCACGCTATTGACCACTGCGCGACATCGACCATTGCACGAAAACCACCACTTCCAACCAAACCATTGAATTTGTATGAAACAACGACTGTCGTTTGGCATCACCGCCACGTCCACGCTAAATCCGTCACCATAATTTGTACAGATCAACGGCCACATTGTCGCTTGACTTCACCGCCATGTTCATACCAAAGTCTCCTTCTAAAAACCAATTTCACCAGTAGCCAGGTCTTTCACCATACCAGAGCTTCATTTAATTGCAGCGAGTGATATTGAAACACATTCTAGCAAACTAGCGCTACAAATTGATCAGAGCTGAAGTACTCGCTCCCATTCACCGATGGCCAGAGCCCTAACTACCGATCAAGTGAACGGATTTCCAAAATCTTTTTTTTTTCGTGAAAGGTATGATAAATACCTTTCATTTGGTACCTTATTCATTATCATTCATGCTATGGTTACGAAGATTAACTCAAACAAGTTTCACGGCCCTATGTCTAATGTTTTTGGCCATATCTCCTAGAGTTTTTGATTAAAATTGCTCATCTTTGAACTTAGCTCCTATTTTTTGTTTATCTTTCAGGAAAAAAAAAATTTCGAAATCGGATGTGTTTTACTCGAGTTATAGTGACAGACCATTTTTTTGCATTTCTGCAATCTGCCCATCGTGCTTCGTACATGGCTAAAAATTCCATGTGTAAACACTTTTGGGTAAAAGTTGGTTCAAGTCCACCATGCAAATCGATGTTGAATTCGAAGAACGTTGAAGAAACTGTCATTTCTGACTAGTTTAGGTCGACCAGTTTTTTATCTCAAATATCATGAAATGACGACATTTCATTCTCTGACTTCACATCATCGTTTTGGTTTCATGAAATTCGAACCATTTCAATGATTTTTACTTGAAAACTATAATCATGCTCGGAGTGGTAGCGGAGAGCGTGACGCAGTCCCCAAACCCCAAAAAGAACGTCCACAAACCCAAAAAACTCCATACAAAAACCTTTGGAACAAGACACGATATATAGGCGAACTTTGGAGTTTTTTCCCCTCGCCCCCTCCCCCTCCTTTAAAAAAAACTAAGTCGCAGCAGCTTTCCAGCGAGCCCAGACCCATCAAAATCGGTTGAAAACGAGCCGAGATATCGCCAATCAAAGATGACCAATTTCCATATAATAATGGTAAAAGTATGTTTGAAAATAATCAAAATTTTATTCCTGTGTTGTGTGTCCACGATGTATCTATCTATCTACTTTTTTTTTCTCGAGAACCGCCCGAGCGATTTCCTTAAAATTCTTAGGGAAGTTCACTTTCGGTCCAAAATGGAAAATTCAGCCGGTGGCTACCCCCAAAAAAATCTTGGAACTGAGTTATTGGCCTTCATATATTTCATATATGAAAATCCACCAACGGGATATATACCGACTATATGTCGGCCGGTAGTGGTCAGATTTCGAAAGGCAATTTTTTTCGGAGAAAAATTATTTTGGAGAACAATTTTTTTGGAGAAAAATTTTTTTGGAGAAAAATTTTTCTGGAGAAAAATTTTTTTCGGAAGAAAAATTTTTTAGGAGAAAATTTTTTGCGGAGAAAAACTTTTTTGAGAAAATTTTTTTGGAGAAATTTTTTTTGGAGGAAATGTTTTTCGAATACATTTTTTTTCGAAGACAACTTTTTTTCGGTGAAATTTTTTTTCTAAGAAAATTTTCTTTTCGGAGAAATTTTTTTCCAAAAAATAGAAATTTTTTCGACAACTGAAAACTTCCAAAACGACTGATATCACAACAAAAATCTCTTTAAAAATAGAGTGTCACACAGTTCGTAAGTCTGCTTCCAAAATTAATGATATCGCTTGAGGTGACCCTATCGCTGATAATACGCAGAAGTTTGTTTGAATGGAACCTTGTGTTCAAAGTTTGGATTTCCTGAAAAAATTAGAGCGCTTTCTTTAAAACAAAATTAGGTTGTGTTAAAAAAATTGCGTCACAAATGCCGGATCCACCAGAGGAATAATTGGACTCGTACGAAGTACAAAGGTCCTATACGTTTAGTACAAACAATTTTATTGTAACATGGGGTAGATCGAGGTAGGGGGGGGGTTGCATCTATTATCGTCTAAATATGACGAATCAGCAATAAAAAAAAATGTCCGTCCGTCTGTCCGTCTCCACTTTTTTTTCCAAACGGCTCAACCGATCATGCCTCCCATGATTCAAATTTAAAGATGAGCAAAATCGATGAAGTGGTTCCGGAGATATGGTTGAGGAAGTGACCAAAAACATGGTTTTTCAAGGGTCGATGAAACTTTTTCGCAAATATCTCAGCAAGTAAAGCACGGAAATTGCTCAATTTGGTGTCAAATGAAAGCATTTGATACCAAAAAACTGGGGAATTTTTTTTGTTGGAATCGGGTCAGGGGTCTGGGCACTGGGAGCCATGGAATGGGCGAAAATAAATTTCTCTGCCCAAAATGATAAGAGATAGTTTTTTTTCAGTATTTCCTTAAATACGCAATACAGAGATTTACTTTCAAAGGCAAAGTTGTAGAGTACAAGTGTCTCAGGGTTTTGGGGAAATATGGTCCAATCCTAGTATATGGCCACTTCCATAATTGGGGAGGATGACCCGGATCTCCAGAACTGTGAGAGTTAGAAAGTTAGTTCCAAAGGCGAAGTTGTAGAGAATTAAATATAAGTGAACACGTGTTTCAGGGTTTTGGGGAAATATGGCCCAATCCTGGTATATGGTCACTTCCATAAATGGGGAGGATGACCCAGATCTCCAGAACTATGAGAGGTAGAAAGTTGCTTCCAAGGACAAAGTTGTAGACAATAAAATTTGAGATAACACTTGCTTCTGGGTTTTAGGGTAAAATGACTTAGTCCTTCGATATAAGCTTTTCTAGATTTGAAAGGTCTGAGACGTATTTCGGTAGGGCCTTTGACATTACCTTGGGTAATTTCTATGGATCTTTGAAATTCTTACAGTTATAAAAGAACAGAAAGCGTTGGATTGTTTGCTTATTTGTATATTAAGATACGTTCGAGTCACTTTGCCACATCTATTCTGTTTGTCACATCTATTCTGATACGTACGGGTCTTTGGTTATGTTTTTTCAATACTTTCAGTTTTTACACGCAAAAATTTAAATTTACTTTAAACAATCTACGCAATAAGAAATAAAAGTCAAATTTTTGCAGCGCAAAAACTGAAAGTACAGAAAAATTATTTCGTCGTTGGGTCCTGAAAGATTATCTAAAAATTGATTATGGGATTGAATTTGGGCAAAATCGATTGAAAACTTTCGAAGTTACGGTCGAAAAAGTGGTCAAAAACCTGTTTTTTTAAGGTTTGTGGAATTTTTTCACTTATATCTCTGCGAAATGAGAACGAAAATCTCTATGGAAGGTTTTAAATAAAAGATATGGACGTTATTTATCCCTCTAGACGGATAATCATATGAGAGTAAAAATACAATAAATTCTCATTTACCATCTGAAAAATTACGTAATAGTTATTTGTGTGTCTGCTTTTGACGACTGAATTTAGCCAATTTCGCGTGTTGTAGACCGAGCAGAGCGAGGTCTACATGCGAAATTGCCTAAAATCAGTCGTCAAGAACAGATACACAAAAAATTTTTCATGCAGAGGTCCAAAATCGAGAGAAAATTTGTGTTTCCTTCGATTTTGGCCCCGAAGCATGAAAAAGTATTTGTTACTCATAGGAAGTTCGCTGCATGTACTACGTACATGCAGCAATATATTGACGCTTTTCGTGTGTTTTGAGTCGCAGCCGCCAATAAATAAAATGCAACATTCATAAAATGCGTACGTACTAAAAACACGTTATCAAGTTCTTCGTGCTAGTTACATTTTCGCTTTTACTTTTTAACGAATTAACCAAATAATTTGTAATTTTATGAATTTCTTTTGTAAATTTCTGGTACGCATGTGTGTAAATATTTGCGCAGGACACGTAAATTTAAAACATGTAAAGGACAATTTTATTATTATTAAAATAAATTAGTTTTGGTCATTCTGGAGACATTGTCGAATTAAACAATAGGCTGGAAGACATTTTGGATGTAACTTTAGAAGTTTATTCCATAAATGTGTTGAAGTCCTGCATCTTTTAAATTCATAGGAATTCACATTATGTTTCTGTGAATGTTCTGCTTCCACTATGTATACCTATTCTGCAATTTAAATTTTTCAATAGATTAACAACACTTGGTGGTCATAGGCAGGCTGCTAGCAAATTCGTTGAAAGGCATAGGCTAGAAAATTCGTTAACACCATCAAAGATAAGCGTTGCAGTCAAATGGATTTATCATTTCCTTCGTCGTTCCGGTCGCTTTGGAGACCTTTCACGTCCCAGGACTTAAACAATAAAGGTAATACTTCAGATAGTTATAAATTTTTGTCATTTCGTAATTTTGTTCTCCATGTGGCCTAAGTAAAAATGGAAGTCTGAAAAGCTTGAAAATATGGGACTCAAGTCAAAAACTCTATCGTCTCTTTAGAGCCCAACGAGCTTTTGAAAATTTCATTTACATTTGGAATGCCAGTGCAAGTATTTCATCATGCTCGGAGCGGTAGCGGAGAGCGTGACGCAGTCCCCACACCCAAAAAAAAAACGTCCACAAACCCAAAAAACTCCATACAAAAACCTTTGGGACAAGACACGGTGTATAGGCGAACTTTTGAGTTTTTTCCCCTCGCCCCCCTTCCCCTCCAAATTATTTTTATCGCAGCAGCTTTCCAACAAGCCCTCAAAATCGGTTGAAAACGAGCCGAGATATCGCCAATCAAAGAATACCAATTTCCATATATTGATGGTAAAATCTGCTTTGCAAGTAATAACAATTTTATTCCTGTGTGGTGTGTCAACGATCTATCTACTTTTTTTTCCTTAAAATTTCCTTAAAATTTTCAGGGAACGTCAGTCTCGGCCCCAAATGAAAAATTTCATATTCCGCTTTTCCGGGAAAATTCTGGAAAAGCCGTGGCATGTGGAAAAGTGGTCAAAGTGGTAATGCACGGAGTTTTCGAATTTTAGCTCCAAAGTGACGATAGCTAGATAGTTGGTTTTTTCGGTAAAGTTATAGAGTTTGGTCAGGAGAATTTTTTGGGATCTTAAGAAAATGGCTGCCAGCGGTCAAACTGGCGCCATCTTGAATTTTCCCAAGCAATAAATTAGGGTTTTTTTGGTTTTCGAATTTTAGCTTCGGAATGACAATACTTAGAGAGTTGGTTTCTTCGAGAAAGTTATAGAGTTTGATCAGCTGAATTTTTTGGGATTTTCAGAAATCTGCCAAAGTGACGCCATCTTGGATTTT
>CM055404.1:22579059-22589997 GCA_029228625.1 Pseudolycoriella hygida
ATTTTTTTTCGGAGAATATTTTTTCGAAGACAATTTTTTTTCGGAGAAATTATTTTTCTAAGAAAATTTTCTTTTCTGAGAAAATTTTGTTCAAAAAATAGAAATTTTTTCAAGAACTGAAAACTTTCAAAACGACTGATATCACAACAAAAACCTCTTTAAAGGTAGAGTGTGACGCAGTCCGTAAGTCCGCTTCCAAAATTAGTGATATCGCAGATAAAACGCAGAAGTTTGTTTGAATGGAACCTTGTGTTAAAAGTTTTGATTTCCTGAAAAAATTGGAGCGCTTTCTTCGAAACAAAATTACGTTGTGTTAAAAAAATTGCGTCACAAATGCCGGACCCAACGACGAAATAATTTTTCTGTACTTTCAGTTTTTGCGCTGCAAAAATTTGACTTTTGTTTCTTATTGTGTAGATTTTTTAGAGTAAATTTAAATTTTTGCGTGTAAAAACTGAAAGTATTGAAAAATTATTCCGCTGGTGGATCCGGCATTTGTGACGCAATTTTTTTTAATCCCGAGACTTGGTTTCTTCGGAAAAGTTTTTTCAGGAGAATATTTTGAGATCTTAAGAAAATGGCTACCAGCAGTCAAAGCGGCGCTAAGCGATAAATTATGCTTCTTTGGGTTTTCGAATTTTAGCTCCGGAATGGCAATAACTAGAGAGTTGGCTTCTTCAGGAAAGTTAAAGAGCAACACAGCAACTTTGTTATACGACAGTAACGTCCAAAAGCGCTGTGAACCTTATGAGATCTCTCTCAACTGCGCAATCGGAACACTCAAACTGCCTTCTGGAGAATTCACCGATTCACCTGAAGAAACACTTAAACATTTACTTGAAACTCACTTCCTTGGATGCAGTAGCTCGCAACTACCTGATGCCTTCAAAGTACATCTCCCATTCTTAATATCGGTAAGGGGTGACGAAGAAATATCTCTACAAATTGTTTCACAACAGAAAATCAGATGGGCCATTTAATCATTTTCCCCATTTAAATCGGCAGGAGAGGATGGCATTTTTCTCCAAAACGGCATTGATCTCATAGTGGAGCATCTTTTCCACATTTTCGTAGCAAGCTTAAGTCTTCTATATATTCCTCTAGTTTGGAGAAGCGTTAGAGTAGTTTTTATCCCAAAACTTGGTAAACCTTCATATCAGCTTGCGAAATCATTCAGGCCTATTAGTCTAACCTCCTTCATAGTGAAAACATAACCAAAGACCCGTACGTATCAGAATAGATGTGACAAACAGAATAGACCCTCGAAAAACCATGTTTTTGGTCACTTCCTCGACCATATCTCCGGAACCACTTGATCGATTTTGCTCATCTTCGAACTTGAATCATGGGAGGCATGTATCTTTCAGGGAAAAAAAGATTAGGCTGATCGGTTCAGCCGTTTGGAAAAAAAAAGTGGAGACGGACGGACGGACGGACGGACATTTTTTTTATTGCTGATTCGTCATCTCTAGACGATAATAGATGCATCCCCCACACTCCCACCTCGATCTACCCCATGTTACAATAAAATTGTTTGTAGTAAACGTATAGGACCTCTTGTACTTCGTACGGGTCCAAACACTTGAAAAATTGATTGACCGCAATTTGAGAGACGGAATCTTAAAATCCTTCACTATTCACCCAAAACAATACGCCTACAAGTCAAAATTGTGAGGTGCTGGGATGCTTCATCGACATCGATGGAGCTTTTAATAATGTTATCTTCTTCGCAGTTGCGAAAGCGTGCAGGTATACATGAAACGATAATTGGGTGGATTGTTAATATGCTTCGCACAAGAATCGTCTCTTCATATCTGGGACTTACCAAAATTAGCGTCCTTGTGAGCAAAGGATGCCCTCAAGGAGGAATATTACCGCCTCTAATCTACTGCCTGGTCAAAGACAGTCTCTTGTCACTCTTAAACGACGCCGGTTATCATGCGCAGAGTTACGCAGATGACTTAGCTATCCTTATAGTAGGTCTGTTCACTTCAACAATATGCGAATTAATGCAATCAGCGTTAAAACTAATAGAAAACTGGTGCAAGTCAATCGATCTAACAGCTAACCCGGACGAGACGCATCTTGTACTGTTTTCCAAGAAAAACAAAATTCTTAATTTTACCTCACCAATATTCTTCGGGAAGAGTATTCCTCGATCTGACTCAGTAAAAGTTCTAGGACTATTAGTGGACTACAAATTCAACTTCTCGCTCCATCTTAAAAATGCTATCGAAAAAGCTACCGGATTTTTATGGCACTGTAGAAGAGCCTTTGGACTCACCTGGGGCCTAAGTCCTAAAGTCCTGAGATGGATTTATACTTCTATCATCAAACCGCGTCTTAGCTATGCAGCTATTATCTGGTGGCCAAGATGTAATCTAACCACTACTCGCCTTAAGCACGCGCAACTGCAAAGACTAGCCCTCATAGGAATAACGGGCGCCATGAGTACAGCCCCAACAGCTGCTCTTGAAGCGTTACTCAACATAGAACCAATACATATCTTTATCGAGGCAGCAGCTCGATCATCAGCTCTAAGACTGAAACTAAGTGACTCGTTCATGGTAAACCCTAATAACCATTCAAAAATTTGGAAAAAAATGTTAAGGAGCTCTCCTGAACTTGAAATGCCGTGCGACTCAATAATCCCAGTATACAGATTCGAAAAATCATTTGCTATTCCTTCCGGCGACAAGTTATCTTGGTACTCGGACGGTTCCTTAACAAATGGAACTTCAGGTGCTGGATTTCACTGTCCTGAACTCAACGTAGCCGAAATCTTACCCCTTGGTAACTTCATAACAGTATTCCAATCAGAGATAATAGGTATTCTAGGTCGTGTTAACACAATGCTCTCTACTCTGGAAATCCTACCAGAGGATCAACGAATCTTCATCTGTACAGACAGCCAATCAGCTATCAAATCCTTAGGAGGATATAAATTCACCTCATCAGTTGTTTTAGAACGCAGAGATTTAATCCAATTCCTCTCCACCCAGCGCAAAGTAACACTAGTTTGGGTTCCAGGTCACAGTGGCATCACCGATAACGAGCAAGCAGACGAGCTAGCAAGAAGAGCGTCTTCTTTTCCTTTTGTAGGCCATGAGCCTGTATCTACATTGTTCAACATCATAAATCGTTGGAAGACTAGATCCTTCTCCTCCCACTGGAAATCCCTCAATTACGCAAGGCACTCCAAAAACTGTATTCGAATAAATGAAAAACACACCAAGGTCTTCCTCTCATTCTCCAAGCGAGACGTTAAGAGAATTACGGACATCCTTACTGGGCATTGTTCTCTTAATAAGCACATGCATCGGACTAGCGGACAGCCGAACACCTGCTGTGTCACTGTCCAGCCTTCATTATGGCTCGATTCAAGCACTTTGGATCTTTTATAGCGAACCCAAAATCAATAAAGAACCACTCAGCAAAAACGGTCCTGGACTACCTCAATCGAATTAAAAAGGGGCAACCTCTAAGACACGTGGGAATGCACAACAGGCCCATTGGCGGCTTTTAGGTGCAAGAAATATCTAATCAGTATTTCTACCCACTTTATCCTATCCTATCCTAAAGACCATGGAGAATTTTTTAAAATTTGAAGAAAATGGCTGCTAAGTGTCAAAATGACGCCACCTTGGATTTTTTTGCTATCTTCTGAGTTAGAGTATCCAGACAGTTGATTTCTTCGGCAGCTTTATATAGATCGATGAGGAGAATTGGAAGTGTTTCGAATGTAACCGAAGGTGACAAGAAGTGTTCCGAAGGTGACACGAAGTGTTTTAGTGTTCCGAAGGTAACCGAAGGCTACACAAAGTGTTCAGAGCGAGGGGTGACGCACTTCATTTATTCCATTTATTCCCAAAATTTTTTTTGTGTTTTTGCGAAATATCTGAACCAAACACATCACAAGTTAGACAAATAAGCTCAAAAAAAGGTTTGCACAAATTATAAAGCATTGAAACCATCTTGAGATTAAATTTTATTTTTTTTTTTTGGAATAAATGGAATAAATTTATTTATTCCATTTTTCATCAAAAATTCTTTTAAGTTTTCAAAAGTGGTTTTTTTCACTTTTTGAGAAATTAGTATGGTTTGTTGTGTGCGTTGCTATGAAAATCATGTCTATTTGAGGTTTTTACGAATTTGAAAAAATGATCATTTATTCCATTTATTCCAATATTTATTCCATTTATTCCCATTTATTCCATAAACTGCAGAAGTGCGGCTACCTCTGGGTTCAGAAGGTAGCCGAAGCTGACAGCCGACTGTAGCCGAAGGTGACGCGAAGTGTTCTGACTGTAGCCGAATGTGACGCAAAGTGTTCCGACTGTAGCCGAAGGCGACGCGAAGTGTTCCGAAGGTGACACGAAGAGGACAACTCAGTGATAAAATTTTTTTCGAAGAAAGTTTTTTTTTTGAAAAAAACTTTTTTTGGATGAAATTTTTTTCCAATGACTCGTTTTGTTTCCTAGAAGGAATCCACTGTAGCTCAATTCCAATTTGTTCTTATTACTTTCGCAAATATTTCGCCAACCTAACCGGCAGCATTATCAATGGCCGTAAAAAATATGAAATCTCAATAGCTATTTGTTGCCTCGTTTCGAAAATTTGCTATTGTCGTGTACGAAAAGTTGCATGGTACCAATGCATTCGTACGAGACATTAGAATATTTTCGAAAGGAGACAACATAAAGTTTTGCAATAGTAGCGATCGTTCGTTGAAACAAACAAATTTCTTTAAATATTTAAAAACAAAATTCAAATGAAAACATTCAATCACAACAAAAACCTCTTAAAAGGTAAAGTGTGACGCAGTCCGTAAGTCCGCTTCCAAAATTAATGATATCGCTTGAGTTGACGCTATCGCTGATAATACGCAGAAGTTTGTTTGAATGGAACCTTGTGTTCGAATTTTTAATTTCTTTTAAAAATTACGGCGCTTTTTTAAAACAAAATTACATTGTGTTAAAAAAATTGCGTCACAAGTGCCGGACCCACCAGCGGAATCATTTTTCAGTACTTTCAGTTTTTACACGTAAAAATTTAAATTTACCTTGAACAATCTACGCAAACAAAAAGTCGAATTTCTGCAGCGCAAAAACTGAAGGTACAGAAAAATTATTTCGTCGTTGGGTCCGGCATTTGTGACGCAATTTTTTTAACACAACGTAATTTTGTTTAAAAAAAACGCTGCAATTTTTACAGGAAATTAAAACTTTGAACTCAAGGTTCCATTCAAACAAACTTCTGCGTATTATCAGCGATAGCGTCACCTCAAGCGATATCATTAATTTTGTAAGCGGACTTTCGGACTGCGTCAAACTTTACCTTTTAAGAGGTTTTTGCTGTGATATCAGTCGTTTTGGAAGTTTTCAATTGTTGAAAAATATTCTATTTTTTGAAAAAAAATTTTCTCAGAAAAGAAAATTTTCTTAGAAAAAAAATTTCTCCGAAAGAAAATTTTCTCCAAAAAAAATTTTCTCCAAAAAAAAAATTTATACAAAAAAGTTTTTCTCCAAAAAATTTTTCTCCGAAAAAAAATGTTCTTCAACACCTTCTTCTACCATCAGAACACTTCGTATCACTTTTGGCTACCTTCGGAATACTTTGTGTCACCTTCGCCTTCCTTCGGAACACTCCGTGTCACCTTCGGAACACTTCGTGTCACCAATTCTTCCCACTGATTCATAAAACTATCCTGAAGATACCAACTGTCTAGGTATTCTTATACAGAATTTAGCAAAAAATTCAAGATGGCGCCCCTATGACAGCTGGCAGCCATTTTCTAATAATACCAAAAAATTCTCCTGATGAAACTCTATAACTTTCTAGAAGAAACCGTCTCTCCAAGTAGTGCCATTCCGGAGCTAAAATTCGAAAACCGAAAATGCATAAACGAAAATCCAAGATGGCGCCGCTATGACAGCTGGCAGCCATTTGCTTAAGATACAAAAAAATTCTCCTGACCAAACTCTATAACTTTCTAGAAGAAACCAACTCTCTAGCTATTGTCACTTCGGAGCTAAAATTCAAAAACTCCGAGCATTACCTAAAAAACCCTCAAAATTGACCACTTTTCCACATGCCACGGCTTTTCATGAATTTTCCCGTAAAAGCGGCATATGAAATTTTTCATTTGGGGCCGAGACTGACGTTCCCTGAAAATTTCTAGGCCTTCCTGCCTAGTTCTCGAGATCGAAAATTATTAATAGATAGAACATACAGTAGGAGAATCATAAGATTGTGCAACGTTTCGTTTTAACTCGTTTCATTGAAAAACCGAGTTTTGCATACACAAAATACAAGAAAATGTGTGAAAATAAAGATAAAAGAGAAATAAAAAAGTTGTACAAGCTTATGATTCTCACTCTGTAGATAGATAGAGACCGACAGATCAGAAAAAAAGTTTCCATAATGATGAGAACAATAGAAAAATTATTTCTCCATACAAAAATATAATTTTCAAACCTCGATATCTCAGCCAATTTTCAATCGATTTTGATGAGTGAGGGCTCGTTTGAAAGCTGCTGCAACGTATTTTTTTTTTAAATAATTTGGAGGGGGAGGGGGCGAGAAGAAAAACTCAAAAGTTCGTCTATATATGGCTCCTTGTCCCAAAGATTTTTGTATGGAGTTTTTTGGGTTTGTGGACGTTTTTTTTGGGGTGTGGGGACTGCGTCACGCCCTCCGCTACCGCTGCGGGCATGATAATTCTCTTTCTACTGCCACTTTGTACATACCTCACAAATGCATGCATGTTTGTAGTGAATATTTACAAGCATGCTGCTGTGCGATTTCCGGTGTATTAAATTAGAGAAATTACACTTGTTACGCTGGGGGCTGGAGCCCCGTGGAAAAAAGGCTGTCTGCTAACTACCCGGTCCATAATTACATTTCTTTACGAAACTCAAAACTAAAATTACTAAAAATCTGCGACCTAGAAGTCTACATAGGTCACAGATCCTGGTGAGGCGCTGTGCACTTCGTCTAAGGTATATAATAGTAAAAATATTAGAAAGGAAATAGTAACAAGGAAGGTAGCAGTATCAGTGGAGTTTCTTGGGGTCCCGACTCACTAAGTAAATTATAGCATTTCAATGGTTAGAACTAAAATTGTCCTTCTTACAAAGCGCCGCCAGCCTTGGAAATTACGATGGAAGAAATAGTCAAGAAACGAAGTTTTTTGAAAGTTAGTGAAACCTTTTCACTTTGAGGTGTGCGAAATTTGCGCGGAAATCGCCTTTGAAAGGTTTGAATGAAAGATATAGGGACCTTTGGTTGAGTAGTCCAATCTGTATGTAGGGTTCATAATTGGGCCTAACACTACGCAAGCCAACACAATAGTTAGTGGATTTTCATTCATATTTCCTTAATAATAAGGTTTTTCGTGCTCTGTTGTTCAGAAAATAGAGGAAAATATTTTTGTCCACAGATGTATTTACTTGGAGAATATCCTTATAGCCCCTGGTTGGCCTGAAAGTGTAGTCTAAGATCGGCCCTAGCCCTAAAAATTGGTTTTTGCTATGTTGTAGAGGGGGTCAATTCTGTGCTTTCGGAAGGGTTTTTTTACACTGTTAATTCCGATGGAAGTATAGGTCCGAGCCCTCTCCTCGACACCAGTTTGGAGAATTTTGCGGGAGTTTGAAAGATTTTTTGCACCGTTACGTTGCTTCGTGTTCGGATGTGTTTTTCCATATTGCCTTTTAAGGAAATTTTATTACATTCATCTTGGTTTTTATATGGGTCCACGTTGTTCATGCTTGAGATCCCTCTCCCCACAGAGTGAACGGGATTTCTGATTGACCTCATTTCTACACTTTATAAACTTTGAAAGAAGAAACATTTACATATTGACATAACATTTATATAGAAATGGCGTTGGATGGCAATAACAAGGACAGTGACCTGCACAAATTGGAATCTTTTTTGGAACTGCTTGAAGAAGTGTTGCCTCAAAACGCTAATAACACCGCTTTGAAGCAGCGTTTTCGGGAGCGGCTGCAAACACTTTATGAGTCAACGCAAAGCAAATTGTAAAATAATTGAACTTTTCAGTGATATCAATATCGTAATTCCATTTTTTTTTCAGTTTGACCACAAAGATAATAGTGAAAGTTGAAAGATGGCTGCTAGAATTGGATACGCAGCCACTGACGAATGACTCAAATCAGACACGGGAAAATTACCGATTCAAAAATGAGTTCAACGGTTCAAACCGCAATGGATGGACGTCTTTCAGTGGATCAGAAAACGTTTTTCGATTTGACAACTCTGTCGAAAGGAGCTTATTGACACACGACGACACCGATGGACCAGAAAAAAATTATGACCGTGAAGACAAATACTACGCGAGCGGAACGAACACCAAATATAACGCAAATGTTGAAAAGGTCAATCTATCAGAACGACAGAAACATTCGGAAAGACATTACCCCATTGAAAGGGAACGATCACGTGAAAGAAGAGGATCACGTGAAAGAAGTGGATCACTTGAAAGAAGAGGATCACGAGGAAGCGGAACGAACACCAAATATAACGGAAATGTTGAAAAGGTCAATCTATTAAAACGGCAGAAACATTCGGAAAGACATTACCCCATTGAAAGGGAACGATCACGTGAAAGAAGAGGATCACGTGAAGGAAGTAGATCACTTGAAAGAAGAGGATCACGAGGAAGCGGAACGAACACCAAATATAACGGAAATGTTGAAAAGGTCAATTTATCAAAACGGCAGAAACATTCGGAAAGACATTACCCCATTGAAAGGGAACGATCACGTGAAAGAAGAGAATCATGTGAGTGTGGACGATCACGTGGAGGGAGGCTATCACATGAGTTTAGACGATCACGTGAAGGGAGACGGTCACGTAAAAGAGGGCAATCACGTAAAAGACACCCATCCAAAAAGTCTCGTAGTGGGTCTTCAAAGGAATGCAGATCAGCATCACACTACCGATATTACTACAATAATGAAAATGAATCGAATAATCGGCGTAGTCGGCCAAGAGATAAAGGAAATTCGGCGAAAAAATATCGACGTACTCCTGAACTCTATAAAAACATCTATCGACAGAAAAGTCGATCCCAATATTGCACAACATTTGATGATAATGTTTGCAATAGTTCCACGCGAAACAATGGAAACAATTCGTTCAATGAGCTTGGAAGAAATACTGCAGAACACTTGCCATTGGCATCGTATGCGGAACTTATGGAAAACCGAAAAACATTTTCGGGAAGTGATACAGAAATATTGGATTGTGCTACGTTGAACGATTTGAACGAATTCATAAATGCACATAACGCTGAACGAATTGAGGAAACTACTGCTAACGATTCCGTTGAAGTCGAAATCACACAAAATGAAGTATTAGTTGAAACGATCGATCCACCTACAACAGACATACCAACAAATACGGATTTAATTGACGATACGGTTGTTATTACGTGTGGAAATACACAGGATACGCAGGAAATACAGGATACACAGGAAATACAGGATACACAGGAAATACAAGATACACAGGAAATACAGGATACACAGGAAATACGTGATACGCAGGAAATACAGGATACACAGGAAATACAGGATACACAGGAAATACAAGATACACAGGAAATACAGGATACACAGGAAATACGTGATACGCAGGAAATACAGGATACACAGGAAATACAGGATACACAGGAAATACAAGATACACAGGAAATACAGGATACACAGGAAATACGTGATACGCAGGAAATACAGGATACACAGGAAATACAGGATACACAGGAAATACAAGATACACAGGAAATACAGGATACACAGGAAATACGTGATACGCAGGAAATACAGGATACACAGGAAATACAGGATACACAGGAAATACAAGATACACAGGAAATACAGGATACACAGGAAATACGTGATACGCAGGAAATACAGGATACACAGGAAATACAGGATACACAGGAAATACAAGATACACAGGAAATACAGGATACACAGGAAATACGTGATACGCAGGAAATACAGGATACACAGGAAATACAGGATACACAGGAAATACAAGATACACAGGAAATACAGGATACACAGGAAATACGTGATACGCAGGAAATACAGGATACACAGGAAATACAGGATACACAGGAAATACAAGATACACAGGAAATACAGGATACACAGGAAATACGTGATACGCAGGAAATACAGGATACACAGGAAATACAGGATACACAGGAAATACAAGATACACAGGAAATACAGGATACACAGGAAATACGTGATACGCAGGAAATACAGGATACACAGGAAATATTCGAAGTAAATTTGGTACCTAGTGAGTTAAACTGCAGGCAAATTCCGCTATCAGTTCCGTTGCTCTCACCATTTCAAACAGTTGTTTCAGACAACCCCTTAGGCAATCGGCAATCAAGCAGAATATGGGCACGTCGCTTAACTACTTTAAAAGCACAACCGACAATTCGTTTTCCGACGCATTCACCCAACAGCAATCGAATTTCCAAACGTCGTAATGCCATTAGTGAAGATAAATACTCCAAGCCACGGAAACCCTCACGTCCTTATCACAAAGCCTTAAGCTACAACGTCAATCAAGCAACAAAAATTCACAGTCGTCGATCAACTATTGACTCAAGTGAGTTGAATCGGAGAACGGCGATTTATGCTCCTTCGTTCCGAGCTGCGGCGAAGTTACATGATGTTAGTGTACAGACCAATTGGATTTCTTCGTGCCGATCATTGATTAATAATAACCAAACAACGTGTACGAATTCGTGTGGTAATTTTATGAGCGGGCTTGACACTCCCAAATGTATTTATTTAGTGGATGGTAACAATCTCATATAAATCTTATATTACATTATCAATTCTTAATCTAATACTGTTTTTTAGACCCGTACGAAGAACGAAGTTCTTC
>CM055404.1:22590497-22608215 GCA_029228625.1 Pseudolycoriella hygida
CGGTGGTTTTATGCAGTTTGACGCATAAAGTTGCGTGCTCGTAGATATATTTTATCATCCGAGTATATCTCGAATCAATCCGACAATCGTCCACAATTCGACCGAATCGAACGCTTCTTCGAAGTCTATGAAACATATCGCGATGCTGATTTTGTATTCGTTGCATTTTTCTATTAGACTTCTCATCACTTGCAAGTGGTCATTCGTGCTGAATCCGGAACGAAACCCTGCTTGTTCGATCGGCTGATAGAAGTCTAGCTTCTTTGTCATCCGTTTATTTGTCACTTTCATAAACAGTTTGTAGAGATGCGAGATCAAACTGATGAGCCTGTAATTTTCCAGTTTCGTGATGTCTCCTTTCTTGTGTAGCAAAGTGATGACTGCATTTTCCCATGATTTTGGTATTTTCTCTTGTTCGAGACACTTGTTGAACAGCTCAGTTATCATTTCGAGCAGTGCAAGTCCGCCTTCTTTAATTCCTTCGATCGGAATGACGTCGTCACCTGGAGCTTTCTCGTTCTTCATTTCGTCTAACGAAACCTGTACTTAGTCCATCGTTATATCCGGCAAATCTTCAAAACCAACGTTCATTATCACCGGTCTCGTTTGTGTTGCTTCTGCAGGTGGTTTGGCTCGAACCGACGGAAAAAGGTTCTCATAGAACTCTCGCGCGATGTCCAGTACCTTGTTCTGGTCTGTTTGTATTACTCCCGCCTTATCTCTCAATTTAAAAATTTGTCTGTACCCGTTTGCTCGTTTCGCTCGGAGGACTTTCATATTTCCATTTGCTTTGATCGCGTTCATGGCCAGTTTCACGTTGTGTTGTCGCAGATCGGTTTTCATTTTCTTGTTGATGTCTTTCGTTAGATTTCTGTATTCCACAGTGTCTCGCTTACCACCTTTCACCAAGTCTAGTCTGTCCGCTATCAGGTCTAGCGTTTCCTTGCTGAGTTTCGACTCTTTAGTGAGTGTAGTTCGACATCTGGTTTCCAGGAAGCTTCTCACTGGAGTTACTATTCTATCTGTCAGCTCATCAATCGTTGCAGTTTGTGAATTCGCTCCGTTCAGTTCGTTGTCCATAGCTTCTTTGAATGCATCGCTTTGTTCTTTCGAGCGTTCAATGTTAAGAATGACTTTTTTCCTGACCAACCTCTCTCTTTCTGTCCGTGTGTTCAAGACGACTTTACCTCGCACCATTCGATGGTGGCTGCCTGTTGTGAAACGGTTAAGCACAGTCACATCCTTGACAATCGATTTGCGGTTCGATGTGATGTAATCGATCTCGTTCTTTGTTCTGCCGTCTGCACTGGCCCAAGTCCACTTCCTCTGAACCTTACTGGGGAAAAATGAATTCATCGCGAAAATGCCTTGTTGTTGGAGAAAATTCAGCAAAGTACCTCCTCGTTCATTCCTCTGATCGTAACCGAAAGTTCCAATCGAAGTTTCTGCAACGTCTTCTCTTTTTCCCAATTTCGCACTAAAATCACCGATTAACAACTGATACTGGGCTCTGTTTTCTTCGATTGCTTTGGAGACATCTTCATAGAAGCTTTCAATTTCTTCGTCGTCGTGATCCGTGGTCGGTGCGTACCCTTGGACGACTTTCAAACTGTACATGGGATTTATCTTCAGCCGCACATAAATGACTCTGTCGGAGATGCTATTCACTTGAATTATTCGGTTCGACGAGCAGTCCTACACCATGCATCGCTGTATGGCTATCGGTACCTCGGTAGTACAAAGTGCTTCCTGATTTCAGTTTCAGACATTCTTCTCCGCGCCGTCTAACTTCGCTCAATCCGACAATGTCCCATTTGATTTCTCCTAGTGCCGATTCCAACTCGAGAAGTTTCTCGTTCGATGATAACGTTCTGGTGTTGTACGTGGCAATGTATAGTCCGGTGTGACAACCTATTGTAACCCAGGGACTCTTAGCACCCTCTGCTCGTCGTCTGGTCTGGCCGTTGTCAGAGTCAGGGATCAACGAGCGGCTGTGAACTGAGGGCCGGTTTTTCTTGGTTGTACTGTGCATATTGGGGGGGGGGGATGGGGTTAGCCATCAAAACACCACGCTGGCCAATGCGGGTTGGTGAGTGATATTAGTCCTTCTGACTCGGACTTTGCATGCTGCCGTTGTCTCTTGCTGTTGAGATCATCACCACATCTATTCTGTTTGTCACATCCATTCTGATACGTACGGGTCTTTCGTTATGTTTTCATTTCTATTTTTACCATTACTCGTCAGGATTCACTAATCTCGGGTTATTGTTTCGTCTTCACAGAACTGTCAAACTATGTTAATGTCGTTGTTTGTCCATACCTTGGCTGCTCCGGGGGGATGGGGAAATGAAATTTCAATTCTTTGTGTTTATATGCCTTCAATGCTAATCAGACGTTTCCGATTGTTTCTACCATTTATTCAATAATATCATACATTTTAGATCCGAAAACCCAAGGAACTTCTAACAAGACACCAAAGGCAAATAAAGCAAGAGGCAAAAACATTGATCCAGATTGTCATAGTTTGAAGAAAATATTGAGCTGTCGAGTTTGCGATAAACCAATTGGCAATTCCTTGGTAAGCCACTACGTTAATGAGCATCCTGACGTTGAAGTATTGAATAGTCGTATCGAACCTGAAGTGGCAAATTTGTTGCGTTCTCCAAATTACACTCACGCATGCAAAACATTTCAATCACATCAATCTTTTTATGCATATACGCAAATCTGCTACTTCTGTAATATCCAGAAAACTTTGAACAAGTGCCATTGGAAGTGGCACATGGCACGACATACGGGTTATTACCTTTATAAATGCAATGATTGCGAGAGAAAATTCGCAAGTAAACCTACTGTTTCCCACTGTGCGAGAAGCTTCTCTATAATTTCCCAGCCGCGATTCAACATGAAGAAACTAACAGCATTTATTTGCGATCTTTGCAATTACGTGCGATTTTATCAAAACGAAATTGAGATGCATTTAACCAACGAACATGAGGACAGTCCACTCAAATTCATTGAAGTGACGTTCTTGACATTCTCGAAACAGAATCGCAAGAAGGTCACGGACGACGGAGATGATTCCCAAAACGATTTGGAAACGGTAAAAAATAATTCAGATCGCGATCATCAACTAGATTCTAGTGATGAAGTTTCGAATGTAATCGAAATTGAATGAATTGTTCAAAATAAGAATATTGTAAGATAAATCTAGGTATTGAATTGTATTCAGTCGGTATTAACGCATAGATGTCGCTTAGTTTATTTCATCTAACACAAAAAAATGTCAATATTTCACGTCTCTTAGTTATAATTTCTATTGTATTAATTGCTGCCAAGGGCAATTTGTAATTTCTACTCTACATATTTCACTTCTATAATGTAACACATTTTTTCGAGTATAAAACAATGAAAATTAAAAATTTAAAAAAAACCTCGAAACTTTATTTCTTAACTCTCTCAACAGTTAAATTTTAAGTCGCCGCCTCTGCCCTCGCTCAAATTCATAGAAAATCCTTTGAATTGAAATCCTTGCAAATTAATGGAAATCCTTGAAAATCTAAGAACATCCTTGAAAATCAAAAGTAAATCAAAAGTAAATCATTAAAAATCGTGTAAAGTTGCTTGAAAATCGACAAAGAAAATCCTTGAAAATCAAGAAAAAACTATAGAAAATCACAGGAAATCAAAAAAAAATCCTTTTGCACTCAAATTACACGGTTTTCTGCCACTCGGGCTGAGTGGACAATCTTTAAGAAATTTGTCTTAAGCGTAGCTGAGAAATGTCTGAGTAGTGTCTCTAGTGGAGGTAGAAACAAAAAGACACGGGACTGGTGGAACGCAGATATCTTAAAGGTTGTATCGAAGAAAAGGAAGGTATGTTTGATTTGGTTACAGGATTAGATGGGTGAAAAGCGATAGGTTTACAGGGATTGCAGGAGGATGGTTACGGCTCTAGTTAAAGTAGCGAAGGATCTGTCGTGGAAGAAGCTCGGAGAGGAATTGGAAGAAGAATGGCGAGCTTTTGGGATTTTTAATTTAGCCATGAAGTCCTAAGTCGTACCCGTTGACTGGAGCTTCGCTGTTGTTGCAACGATTTCTAAGAAGGGCAACCGTAAAGTTTGTATCAACTAGTGAGATTTCGCTTTTGAGCGTGGTAGGAAAGGTTTATGCAAGTGTTCTTGTGGATCGGGTTATTGTTATAGTAGAAAAGGTTCTCGACGAGACTCAGGGTGGTTTCAGACCTCAGAGAGGGTCTTAAGATCAGATTTTTTGTCAGGCTTTCTGAAAAGGATATTGACTTATACTTGGGCATTATAGACTAAGAAAAGGCATTTTATCGGGTACCGAGGCAAAAGCTGTTCGAGATGCTTAGCGATGGGAGTTTATTGGAGGCAATTAAAAGCATGGGTAGTTGTCTTTCCCCTATTCTATTCACAATTTGCAATCGAATCTGGAAGTGGGTGAAGTAATCATGAAGGTTGGCCTATGCGACTGACTTAACTATATTAGCAGAATGTATCAGTTATTTGCATAAGAATATCGGCTGCCTGAATGTCGCATGTGAGGAGTACGGGATGAAAATAAGTGTCAGCAAAACTAAAGTTATGCATATCGGCAAATCCCGGAAAGACGTAGTTTGCAGTTTAAATGGGGGGCAGTTGCAAGTAGAAACAGGTTTTTGCGTTTAAATATTTAGGAGCCATTTTTTCGGAGGATGGCAAGTTAGTTAGATAATTTAAGGAAAGAAGGAAAATGGAAACGCGATGGCCAATTATTTGAAGTCACGTGTGTTCAGCACGAATGAATGAGCTATTTACACAGATCAATCTTCAGGCCAACGATTTTGTATGATAGTGAGAGTTGAGTGGACTGCGGATACCTTGTGCATGACCTGGAGGCTTCTGATATGAGTGTTCTTAGGAGCATAGCAAAGCTGAATCGGAGGGAACAGTGGGACAATCATATCGAGAGCGACATCAGGCAAAATTTGGAAGTAACGTCAGTGGAAGAGGCGGTTAGTTGTCTGCGATGGTACGGGCACGTTCAGAGGATGGATAATAGCAGGCTCCAATAGAGGATATTGAATGAGCAGGTCCCGGGCATGCGCCCTAGGGGTAGGCCGAGGTGAATGTTTATAGACTCAATTAAATCTCCTTGTCACAGTATAAAAGGGTATGGAGAAGGGTGGTCCATAATCACAGGGCGTAAAGACCTCACACACAAGGTAAAAACGGTCTATAAAATTTGATGATGATAATAGAAAGTCTTTAGATGACATGATGAGAGTCGGGGTCTCGCAGTGGCTTCAGACCTTTCCTCTGTTTTGGTGTAATCCACATTGTTCCACACACGGAAAACGATTGATCGTACTAAATGTTTTCCCACTTAAGAAATATGTCCATGCATGTGCCCTAAGTGAAATTAGTGAAGGAATCAATTGAGTGGTTGGGGCACTATGGCCAATGAAGACAGTCAACAGTAGGCAGATTTTTACGAGAAAAACGTTAGAGCCGTTTGAGTACGTTGAATTGAAGTTTTTTGCCACAGGAACTGCAGGCCTCAGAGCTCACGTTTGGGCAGCTATAAGTCAGTCAGAGGGAGGCGAACACTTTGGCCTATGGAATGATGGGTTACAGCAATGTCTTGGTTAGCTTGAAAAATACATACTTATTCCACTTGCATGTCGGTATTCTCCCATTGAAATTCTTATGGTAGCAGTCAACCAATTTTTTTTATTTTGCTTCATAATTTAAGACATACAACACATACAAAGAAAGAACACTCTACGGTGCTTATTGTGTGTGGATTGTGGATGCACCACCATTTTCATCCAAAACATTTAATCAAGTGAGCTCGCATGTGGTGTACTGGTGAACCTTACTTATTCAGCCTACGCTTGCGATTACGAATTGCGAAACAAATTTTTTCAGCAGCAAAAGTGACTGCGCTCAATAAAAGTCCCAAAGCGCCCAGCAGAAATGAATTTGTCATGTCGCTGAGCGAAAGTGATTTCACATTCGTCGATAACAGTTCTTTATCCTTTGTTTCTTCTCGGTGTTTGATTCCACTCAAAAGACGTTTGTTCTTTTCCTTCAAATATTTATCGATTCCATGCTCTACACATCTTTGTACCAAAGTGTTCATGCGATTCTCAAGATGCCAGAGACGCAGGAGTTTGTAAGACAAGTGGTGGTAACCTGTCAAGGATTTAAAGTTTCTCCCATCCCATGTACAGTTGGTTTGAAATAAAGAGAACACTCACCAAATCGTTCAACAACATGCCAAATATCTTTGTCATTGCCAAACAAGAAGTTGAATTTGCTTTCCTCAATCACATACGCGTTTTCCGTGTTTCGAGTTTCAATCATTACGGCTATGTCGTAAGACGATTCAGGGATCAACTTTAGTGTGTAAGGTGTGTTAGTAAAGAAGGACCTGAAAATACGCCTCCAGTCATTACCTTAGCGCTGATGACAGTTACCTTTACATTTTCGACTAGATTCAGGGTCGTAGCTAGAGACAAATTTCAGGGTGGGCAGTGCCCCAAGTATGTTTTCAAAGCAAAGCAGATGAAGTTTGATTTACCGATGGTAGCGATACACGTTTTGTTGGAATCGAACTTAAAAACGAAATAGCTGTGTGCTGAATATGCGAACGTAGCCCCAAATTCTATGAAAACCACTTAGGGCGTTAGTCGACCCCCTTTTTAGGCCTTCAGCTATATCTAAAGACCTCAACTCAAAAAATTTTCTTCCATGAAAGGTAAGGCACTGATAAACCTGTCGAACAAGAAAAGATTTGTGAAAATCGGTAAAGATTTACTCGAGGTATCAAGGGCTATGCCCTGTTTTGCCGCTTAGTAGCTACGGGCCTGACCAGATTCCCTAAAAACCGACGAACGTCTGAAACCTACCGGAGGAATTTTCAACAACCGATCGGTTTTGAGCTTTGAACTTTGGTGACATTTGAAATTGTTCCACTAAAACGAATCCAATTCATTTCTCATAGCACACTCTTCGGGGAGCATTTTGACATTTCTTTCATATCAAATCTTGCAAAATAATTACCAGCGAACTCCATCGGAAAAAAGTTGCTCACAGCCTCAATACAACAACCCACAAATTTCACACGTCATGTCAGCAGTCTAGTTCAATATCGCCAGGGACTGATCTTAAAATTACGATCTTAACATTTATTTAAAAAATGCTACTCACTCAACCGGCTCGATGAAAAAAGGCATATAAACGATTAATCCTGATGTTTCGAGATCTTTCAAATTATTGATAGTCAAAATATCATGTTGCATCGCAAATCCTCGGAACATTTCTGAAGACAGCAACATTCCTGACAGCATGGTTCCCAGGCAAAAGCACCAAAGTAGAAAATTTTCAGCAGCACTTGAAATTGTAGCACCAAATGACAATCCTAGAGACAATCCAAAGGTTTCGAAGGAAATGTCTGCGATATTTTTGTCAGTCCTCCAGATTTTATTGAAAATGAATCGCACAATCGACACAATTGCCGCCACTGGCGCCCAAACCAAAATCAGCGGTGACTTGAATATCTGGTCGTATTTGGTTTCAGATTTGAATCTTTTTGGAACAATTATAATGAAGTTGTCCATGTCGTGAGGATAGAGATATGTTAGATCTCTATCCTTCACATGCATCATGTACGAAGCGGAATTTGTTTGCTCCGAAATTATTTCGAAAGAAGGCGCTTCGCGAATTCTGTAAATAAATATTGATTGTATGTGAATTATTTGTTGAGGTAAAAAATGGTGTGTTTGGTGAATATTTAGTTGTCCGAGTAAAGTCTGAAAAAAAATATTGGACAACTCAAGAATAGTGAGTTGTCCAATGACGTTTCATAACCTCGACAACTCACAATTTTGAAATTTATATGAAATTGGACAACTCACGATACCCCTCGGACAACTCTCAATTTACATGAATTAATTAATTTTAATTAGATAAAACAAAATAAATTAATTAAATTAATGTTAATTAGATAGCCAAAAGTCAAATCTTCGAGTGAAAAGTGATAGTTCTTTACTAAGTTTCAAAACTATCAAAAGAATTAAGTCGAAAGTTGAAGATTGTTAAATTTGGACAACTCACCATTTCTTACCTTACTATTTATTTTGAACAGTTGTTGCAACTGAAGGTTGCTTTTCTTCATACTATGAAATAACAATGGTTGGTTATGAGGAGTGAATGCTAAAAGTAATCCCAAAACAGTCGACCGGTTGGGTCCATTTCGTCATTTTCTTCGCGGTCTCAATTCCAGCGTTCGGACGAAATATCCCTGGACAAAAAAAACTCACGACAAAAAATATCCCGGACGAAATAACGCCTCACAGAATAGCCCCAAACTAAAAAACCGGACAAAATAACCCCGGACTAAATAACAACAGACCAAAATGTACCTTTACTCATATTGCCAAGTCGGCGCCACTGCAAAAAACACCGTAACTACAAACGCTAGCAAACAGGCAAATAGTAGCCTACGTTATGCCAAAGCTGGGAGTATTACAGCATGCAAACACAAACTTAATTGTGAGAAGCTGGTGCCGCGCCGCAGGCAGTGAACTTAATTGCACACCGGGGTCGTGCATGTTTCCGTCGCTTTTCGAATGAACAGGAATGGCTTGAAGTTAGCCGAAATTCACAAGTTTTTGCACCTATTTTCAACAGCTCGTAACTCAGTGTAGATGAATTTTAAACCCAGCAACACCTTATTTGGCCCGACAGTACATGAAATTATTTTTCCAATGACACCCCTCTCGACATTTTACGTTTCGTGCATCAGGAGAAATGTATGTAAGAAAAGTGCATGTTTTCGGTTTTCGAACACCTCCCACTAGTCACACAAGCAGCATCGACGAATTTTTTGAAAATTTATTTTTGGCTTCTAGGGACCAATACCTGTCTAGGCACAAACAAAAAAATCCGCTGGAAGATGCGTCCGATTTCGGCTTTTCAAAAAAATCCCTCAAAAGTAACCAACTCCCGGGTCGAAAAACGACTGGTTACAAACGTCATGGTAATAAGACCACTTTTCGAAGGACTTCGTTTTTCGTACGAGTCTAAACATACCGATAAGGTGAATTTTTCTACCAATTTAATGAACACCAAATGAAAAACCACATCGAAAAAGTGTGCTGTGTTAACTGGGGTTAGAGCCACGTTTCTTGTAGGCTGTATGAAGTCTTGGCAAATTCACTCTTAATTCTACAGTCGAAGTAAAGGTTATTCTCACTTGAAAGCGTCTTCGTCATTTAGAATGGTCCAATTATATCGATATATTTGTGATACATTAAAAAAACTCCGTTCAGTTTTATCACCCATTTCTGAAAAATGCAAATTGCTATTTTCAGTGGAACGCAGCTAATTACAACTTACTCTTATATAGCACAGAATTATCTACAATTGCGTAGATTGGCGAAGTGCGTAAATGTCCCAAAACTGTGTCAGCAATAAATACGTCATAGCCGCCAATGCTGCTTTCCTGTTTCCCGTTCACCGTTGCAACAGTCTTAAAAATTTTGGGAAGCTCGCTTCGTGCAAGAACAATTACATCCTGGTCTAAGGTGATGGGTTTTTCAAAAAACACTTTGTCGTAAAAGTCCTTTCCGCATTGATCACCGGACAATGGCATTTTGATAAAAGACTCTCCAAATCCGGGATGCATATACGCTTCGATTCCGAAACCCTGTCCGCTTGTATTCCAAAGTAGAAATGCCGAATTTAAATGTCCCGTAGTGTAAGCCAAGTCTGTTAGTATTTTGATATAATGACGTTCAAAAAGCGAATCGTTATTGACGACGTAAATGTGGTTGTCTCGATAATCTACTTTATTTGCATGTATTAGGCGAAAATTTTTGAAGAAATCCTCTAGGAGATTGAAGAAATATACGAAGAACACGTTCCTAACATTTTCTTTTTCTGCGAAATCTTCAAAATCCAGAGGTTCAGTCAGTAAATATTTGTCTATATTGATTCTCATCCACGCGAATTTTCTATCTTTTCTCAACTGGCCGTAAATGTTGTCCACGATGTCAACTGTAGTACTCGAATGTACCAAAGCGACGGTTTCATACGGAGATTTATCCAGAACTGCTTCCAAGCAAAACGTTAGATTCTGTATTGGTAATAGCAGAGGCAATAAGTGGGTGAACATCGCGACTTTCTTAGCGTCCTAAAGTAAAATCTTGAACAGTACTTAGTGTCACTGGATTTGATTGACTTGAATTTATTTCATCACTAATATCACAAATTGTCACATTAAAGAACCATCGGAATTTTAACGACTTCGACGCAGAACATTATTTAAAGTAAAAATTTGTTCCAATGTATAGCTCCGTAATTCACAGAAAATTCATTTATTTACGAAGTTACGATCCGCTCCATCTAAAATCACGTCTGAGATGTTTTTCGCCAGAAATGTGAATCTCTGACTATTGCAAACATTAAAATATTTCAAAATGACCAAAAATATCGGGCCAGTGGTGTTACTGGCGTTTGATTTTATCGCAAGTATCACAAATTGTCACCTTGCTTTGCGGCTAATTTCTGAACAAACTTGATGCATTTACGTCGTAACTATAGTGTCCTTTTATCTCTTTCATGTAATCGAATTTGCTTTTGTTTACATGTTTGTAATCAAAACATGGCACAGCGGAAGGAAAGTGGATTTGTCAATAATTGCGGCTGCATTTTGTTGTACTGGACATCAACAATCAAATTATATGCTGCAGCCGATAATGTTTCAATTTCTCTAAAAAAGTCATGCGACTCAACGAACACCTGAATGAATGCAAGGACCCCTTAACGCTCACTAGGCATTTTTTTAGCAAATAAACGTCATAAAATCGTTTCTTCTATTTGGTTTGAAGCGATTCATACTAATGTAATGCGATCTTCTGACAGTTAGGCGTAATTTAGGACATAAAACACATACAAAGAAAGAACACTCTACGGTGCTTATTGTGTATGGATGGACCACCATTTTCATCCAAAACTTTTAATCAAGTGAGCGGTGTAGCGTACTGGTGAATCTTACTTGTTCAGTCTACGCCTGCGATTACAAATTGCGAAACAAATTTTTTCAGCAATGAAGGTGACTGCGCTCAATAGAAGTCCCAAAGCGCCCAGCAGTAAAGAATTTGTCGTGTCACTGAGTTTCACATTCGAAGATGTCACTTCCTTATCTTTTATTTCTTGTCCGGATTTGATTCCAGTCAAGAGACGTTTGTTCTTTTCCTTCAAATATTTATCGATTCCATGCTCTACACATCTTTGTACCAAAGTGTTCATGCGATTCTCAAGATGCCAGTAATGCCGGAGTTTGTAAGACAAGTGGTGGTAACCTGTTAAGGATTCAAAGTTTCTCCCATCCCATGTACAATTGGTTAGAAATAAAGTTAGAACACTCACCAAATCGTTCAACAATATGCCAAATATCTTTGTCATTGCCAAACAAGAAGTTGAATTTGCTTTCCTCAATCACATACGCGTTTTCCGTGTTTCGACTTTCAATCATTACGGCTATGTCGTAAGACGATTCAGGGATGAATTGTAGTGTGTAAGGTCTGTTAGCAGCGAAGGACCTGAAAGTACGCCTCCAGTCACTACCTTAGCGCTGATGACAATTACCTTTACATTTTCGACTAGATTCAGGGCCGTAGCTAGAGACAAATTTCTGGGTGGAAGGTGCCCCAATTATGTTTTCAAAGCAAAAAACGAAATAGCTGTGTGCTGGATATGCGAACGTAGCCCCAAATTCTAAATTTCATTTTTGGATATTATAGCTGAAACGTGTGTAGAAAAGCTACGTTCTGCATAACACATAGAAGTCGGGGCCAAATATGCAGCAAATAGCTATTCCGTTATTCCAGTGCAATATGTGACAATTAACAAAAATTGTGATTTACTACACAGCCGCCTTTGACTTATTGAGCGCTGTGCCGTAGAGTAATCTATATTACGACTCTCTTGTTTTCACGCTAATAGTACATTACGTATGTGCTTCCAAATTGGTTGTTTTGACTCGTAGGAAGGTTGCTGCATGAGCCGAAGGCGAATGCTGTAATCCTACGAGTCAAGACAACTATTTGGAAGCACTTACGTACTATATTTTACATGTTGATGCTCGGTAAATGCATTTCCGAGTCGCTTGCGACGAGGTAATGACGCATTTACCGAGCAGAAACATGTAAAAATACTTATTTAGGTCTCATCTACAAATGTAATGCGACTATAGCCTTTGATTTGATTTCAAATCACGAATAGGCTGTGGAAACCATCAAAAAAGAACGAAGATCTTTTGACGAAGCTGTCTGAGGTTACTTATAAAATTATATAAAAGAGAACTTTTGGTAGACTGACATAAGATCAAAATTAAATTGTTGTATTATGTAAAAAAGTTTGGTGCGCCGCAGGTGAAATTTTTTTGAATTTTTAATATTTATATTTTTGACCCGGAGGGGAAGGGGGGGAGTGAGGCGCCGGCCACTAATTTTGTCTTAAGTGCTGCTAAGGCTTTGATTACCACCCAAATAGAAAAAGAATTTAGAAAATCGTATTTTCAAATATGAAAGTCACTTAGGGCGCTAGTCGAACCCCTTTTTAGGCTTTCAGCTAAGTCCAAAAGCCTCAAATCAAAAAATTTTCTTCCATGAAATGTTAGGCACTGATTAACCTGTCGACCAAAAAAAGATTTGTGAAAATCGGTAAAGATTTACTCAAGCTATCAAGTTAAGTACATAAAACCCAAAGCCCCTAAACTCAAAACCCCTGGCCCAAAAGATCTCATATACAATCCCAAGCTTCGTTACCTTTCAGAGCAAAACATTTTTTGAAAATCGTTTAAGTTTTACTCGAGTTATCGTCTTTCAGGAGAGACAGACGGACGTACAAAATGTTTTTTCGTGAATCATCATCTATGAACCATGATCAATGATCTCCCTCCCTACTCCTCCCTCAAATCGACTGGTTGCAAACGTAGTTGTAAACCCAATATACCCCTCTAAGAAGTATTCAATCAAATTGATATCTAGCGCAACCTTCATAGCTAACTATCATCTTGATCACTTTGTTTCCAAATCCTTCTTATCCTGATACTTACAACTCATAAACACGAAAGTACATTAACTAATAAATCGAAATATCACCAAAATAAGTGAATAAGGTTAAATAATTTATGCAGAGCTATGCCTAGCGGCGCTATTTCTAGGGACGCTACTTTTACAAAATTACTAGCGCTATCGCTAGCGCGTTCTAAATTTTTTGCTGAGCGCTACCGCTAGAAATTTTTTTTGTAAATTGACCACATATCCTGAATTTCCTATGTATTTTCACAGTATCTTTTTTGCTAATACAAAGACGCCTTAACTTTTTATCAAAATACATGTTTTGTGAAAATGACGACCTGCTTATGTCTAATTAAACATATAGCAAAAGGCACATTCACCCATGATTCTCACGTAGGCAAGAGGCAAGACCCCAATCGGAGAAGAGCGTCACTGTGCCGCACAAATGTGAATGTCAAAATAACATATACACAACAGCTCCGAAAAGACAAAATAGAGTTTCCATTGCAATGATACACACCGTTAAGCGTGTATCGAAACGATTCTACCACAGAAATAAATTTCTTTGGCTAATCAAGCAACTTGACTTCGAGTGACAAAGTCACTACACCGTCAAAGCAAATGGGGTTTCGAAGAAACCAACCAGCTTGATAACGAATCAACATGTCACTCGAAGTCAAGTTGCTTGATTAGCCATAGAAATTTATTTCTGTGGTAGAATCGTTTCGATACACGCTTAACGGTGTGTATCATTCCAATGGAAATTGCTTTGTCGCTTTAGACATGAGACCCGCATGTGTTTAGGGTTGGCAGACCAGTCATTATTCACCCACTGTCGCCATTGCTCGATGAGATGACAGTGAAACATTTTATTAAATTTTCACATAACAATATCTTTTCGGTTCCCAACAGTGTGCGAACCCTCTTTGTAAAATAGAGTTTGGTTGTACGGCTCTGTTCTCTTGCCTATATGGGAGAGAGAATCAGGTACAAGGGCAAAAACTGTTTAAGGAAAGACAATCTAACGAAACGAAACAAAACATGCTGATTTCGGCGTATCACGCCCTCACATACCAAACAAAGTATGTGATTTCATCAGTACACCTATGTCTTGCAGGACAATGTGTATATCAGCGCAGATACAAATTTTGAACTTTCAGCGCTAGCTTTTATACATTGAAAAACTTCCGCAATCTATTAACAAAACTCTTCATTTTTGTTAATTTTTTTGGAAGTACAGATGCGGCAGATTGTGAGATGGTTCATTTCTTGACCATTTACATTAAAAAATGAAAATCGTCACTGGACTGCACAAATCTGGAAGTTCCATCTTAGATGGTGTTAACTCCAGATGTTTTTGGCTTCCTCGGCGAACCTCACCACTACGTAATAAAGGTCGGAAACTTGCTTTCAATGCTCACAGAGTAAAAAGAATGAAAAAGCTGATAGACAGACTTTTTATAAACTTCCATGGTAATAGACCACTCAGTGGTTTATAAAAAGTCTGTCTATCAGCTTTTTCATTCTTTTCACTCTGTGAGCATTGGCAAAAACTGTTTTCGAACGTGCACTGGAAATTTCGAGCCGAAACAAGTGAGTTTGATATATAAAAACGACACTCTCATGGTTTGCGGTCCCTGCATAAAAGGCTTAACGCATTGCATAGAATCAAAATATTTTGGACCAAGGTAGATATTTGTCTCATTAAATAAAAAGCATTTAAATGTTCATTTAAAATGTTTAGGGTAAAATTGCAAGGCTGCATACGTGAAAAGGTAGAGCGGATCAAATGCAAAGTACACATATAAACACGGAAGGTCGGAAGGTAGTGCAAACCCGCAAAAACACAAGGAACCCTACTTTGAGGTGAATTTATGCATATATCGATGCACATACGCACAACCTGTTTTAGATATAAGTATTGGTGTCATAGAAAACTCACCTCAAAGTAGGGTTCCGTCGAAAGTCTGATACACTGAGGGTCAGCATTACCTCCGTGTCGATATATTTGCGATCAGATGCGCGGGTGACACACCACTTTTGATACAAAAAATTCACCACGTCATACATATTTAGTTGTGTTACGGCGCTTTCAATAAATGGCGGTCCACACTGTCTCCCCACGTATACAGCCCTTGTAAATTTGGCCGAACAAAATTGACGAACATTCACTTCGTCTGATTAATGATACCAATAAATTCGATAAGGTAATTCGTTTTTAATTTTAAGTGAAATTGCTCTGGAACTCCAGAACTACTATGGGATCGTTTAAAATTGAATTAAGCAAATTGAAGTTGAAATTTTAGAAATTGCTCAATTTTTTTTCAAATAACTACTAGCGCTAGCGCTAGCGCTGGCCCAAAAAACAGCGATACTAGCGATAGCGCCGCTAGTTTTCAGATTGTGGTAGCTCTAGCGCTAGCGGCGCTAGTCAAATTCATTAGCGCGCACAGCTCTGTAATTTATGTTTATTAATGCAAGACCCCGTTTTTCTGAGATAGCTTCCAGACCTTCAATTCTACACATAATTTATCTTCTAACTTAGCACGACAATCAGATTCAACATCGATTAAAACAAAATTTTCGGAATCGGTTAAAAATTACTCGTTTTATGCTGCTAACATTTAAAAATTGTCTACTCACTGAGCCGGCTCGTTGAAAAAAGGGATATACACCAGTAATCGTGATGTTTCAAGGTCTCGCAAATTATTGATGGTCAAAATATCATGTTGCATTGCGAATCCTCGGAACATTTCTGAAGACAGCAACATTCCCGACAACATGGTTCCTAGGCAAAAGCACCAAAGTAGAAAATTTTCAGCGGCACTTGAAATTGTAGCACGAAATGACAATCCTAGAGACAATCCAAAAGTTTCCAAGGAAATGTCTGCGAGATTTTTGTCAGTCCTCCAAATTTTATTGAAAATGAATCGCACAATCGACACAATTGCTGCCACTGGGGCCCAAACCAAAATCAGCGGTGACTTGAATATCTGGTCGTATTTGGTTTCAGATTTGAATCTTTTTGGAACAATTATAATGAAGTTGTCCATGTCGTGAGGATAGAGATATGTTGGACTTCTAGCCTTCACGTGCATCATGTACAAAGCGGAATATGTTTGCTCCGAAATAATTTCGAAAGAAGGCGCTGCGCGAATTCTGCAAATAAATATTTATTGTATGTGAATTATTCGTTACTAGTTATTTTGAATAATTGTTGCAACCGAAGGTTGCTTTTCTTCATACTATGGGCTAGCAATGCAATGGTGGGTTGGTTTATGTATACGTGCAATAGTATAATTAAGAATTAATTATTACAATACAATATGAGAAGTTAATCTTAAAGGTAAAACCAACACAGTCGACCGGTTGAGTCTATTTTGTCGTATTGTGGCTCATTTTCTTCGCGGTCACAATTCCGGCGTTCGGACGAAATATTTCTGGAAGAAAAACCCGACGACAATAAAAGCCCGGACAAAATAACGCCGTACGGAATAATTCCAAACTAAGAAACCGGACATAATAGCCGCGGACTAAATAACCACAGACCAATGACCAGTGGCGCCGAATTGACAATATGAGCAACGGTACATTTTGGTGATGTAGCATAACATCAAATTATAAACACAACATCACACCATATCAAGCAAAGCTAAACATTCGCGCGCATCACACATTTCACACTGACACCAGAGATGGCGCAACACATTTAATGACACTTGACGAAACGCAAACAATCCAGAACATTCCTATCGAAACAGCCATACAATACTTAGAGAGTTGGTTTCTTCGGGAAAGTTATAGAGTTTGGTCAGGAGAATTTTTTGGGATCTTAAGAAAATGGCTGCCAGCAGTCAAACCGGCGCCATCTTGAATTTTCCCAAGCAATAAATTAGGTTTTTTTTTGTTTTCGAATTTTAGCTTCAGAATGACAATACTTAGAGAGTTGGTTTCTTCGGGAAAGTTATAGAGTTTGATCAGGAGATTTTTTTGGGATTTTCAGAAATCTGCCAAAGTGACGCCATCTTGGATTTTTGTGAGGTGTAAATTATGCTTCTTTGGGTTTTCGATTTTTAGCTCCGGAATGATAACACTCAGAGAGTTGGTTTCTTCTACAAAGTTATAGAGTTCCATCAGGAGAATTTTCTGGTATCATTAGAAAATGGCTGCCAGCTGTCATAGCGACGCCATCTTGGATTTTCGTTTATGCTTCTACAGTTTTCGAATTTTAGCTCCGGAAGAACGCTTCTTAGAGAGACGGTTTCTTCTACAAAGTTATAGAGTTTTATCAGGAGAATTTTTTGGGATCATAAGAAAACGGCTGCCATCTGTTATAGGGGCGCTATCTTGGATTTTCGTTTATGCTTTTTCGGTTTTCGAATTTTAGCTCCGGAATGATAACACTTAGAGAGTTGGTTTCTTCTTCAAAGTTATACAGTTTATCAGGAGAATTTTTTGGTGTCATTAGAAAATGGCTGCCAGCTGTCATAGCGGCGCCATCTTGAATTTTCGTTTATGCTTTTTCGGTTTTCGAATTTTAGCTCCGCAATGACACTACGTATAGAGACGGTTTCTTCTAGAAAGTTATACAGATTCATCAGGAGAATTTTTTGGTATCATTA
>CM055404.1:22608715-22637668 GCA_029228625.1 Pseudolycoriella hygida
TTTTCTTGATAATTTTGAATTTTCACAAAAACTTTAAATTTCTTGAAAATTCAATTTTTTCGAAAATTCAATTTATTTTTGAAATAACCGTACGGGTCAACCATATCTTGATTTTCATCATCTTTATCTACATTATCATCCATTGTTTTGATTGACGGCTTTGACAGTAGCAGTACTTCAGTATATTTTTTAAAATTTTAGATTTTCTAGTGAAGTATCTCACAAATTATTGTTTTACTTCAGTTAAAACAATTTCAATTGTTATTACGTTTTGATCATTTGTTGTTCTGTGTTTAATTGTGGAGTTTTGAATCTTTTTTTAATAAATAGATTGGTGTATCCATCAAAAAATCGCCAATTTCTATCGTATGAAAAGTGTTTTAAAACTTCCAGCTTCTGCAAGCATTATTTCGCTTTCCTCTAGTGGATTTTCGAGAATTTTGCTTTTATTAGAAACGTTTATCTATTTAGAAAAAGTTGTAAAATTTTGTGAAGTTTCGAATTAACTTTTCTAATAAAAAAATGTAATTTAATTTGTGATCATCACGGGAATCTTCCGATTTGTGTTTTTGTTGACAAATGACATGACATGGCCAATTTGTTTACATACATTCGTCCAAAAGCGGCAACACCGAATTGGAATTTATTCATTGTGTTTTAAACTCACAAAAATAACTCTCAAAAGACATAATTGTATAATTTCGAGATTGGAAAGATTGTAATTCAGAAGATAGCAAAAATTCCAAAATGGCGTCACTTTGACAGTTGGCAGCCATTTTCTTAGGATCTCAAAAAAAATTCTCCTGATGAAACTCTATAACTTTCCTGAAGAAGCCATCTCTCTAAGTAGTGTCATTATGGAGCTAAAATTCGAAAACCGAAAAAGCATAAACGAAAATCCAAGATGGCGCCGCTATGACAGCTGGCAGCCATTTTCTTATGATACCAAAAAATTCTCCTGATGAAGCTCTATAACTTTCTAGAAGAAACCATCCCTCTAGGTAGTGTCATTCCGAAGCTAAAATTCGAAAACCGAAAAAGCATAAAAGAAAATCCAAGATGGCGCCACTATGACAGCTGGCAGCCATTTGCTAATGATACCAAAAAATTCTTCTGATGAAACTCTATAACTTTCTAGAAGAAATCAACTCTCTAAGTGTTATCATTCCGGAGGTAAAATTCGAAAACCCAAAGAAGTCTAATTTATACTTAACAAAAATCCAAGATGGCGTCACTTTGGAAGATTTCTGAAAATCCCAAAAATTTCTCCCGATCAAACTCTATAACTTTCCCTAAGAAACCAACTCTCTAAGTAGAGTCATTTCGAAGCTAAAATTCGAAAACCAAAAAAAAGCTAATTTATTGCTTGGGAAAATTCCAGATGGCGCCGGTTTCACTGCTGGCAGCCATTTTCTTAAGATCCCAAAAAATTCTCCTGACGAAACTCTATAACTTTCCTGAAGAAACCAACTCTCTAGCTATTGTCACTCTGGAGCTAAAATTCGAAAACTCCGAGCATTACCTAAAAAACCCTCAAAATTGACCATTTTTCCACATGCCACGGCTTTTCCAGAATTTTCCCGGCTGTCTTGTTCTCGAGATCGAAAATTATTAATAGATCTATCTATAGGTAGATACACTTACGGAAATATATTTTTGCATCAAATAGAATTTTGTACTTCTGCGCAAGTTTTTGCAATGTTAAAAAGCTGCGCAGACGTACAAAATTCTATTTGATGCAAAAATATATTATCGTAAGTGTAGAAACCGACAGATCAGAAAAAAGTTTCCATAATGATGAGAACAATAGAAAAATTTGTTCTTCATACAAAAATGTCATTTTCAAACCTCGATATCTCAGCCAATTTTCAACCGCTTTTGATGAGTGAGGGCTCGTTTGAAAGCTGCTGCGACGTAGTTTGTGGACGTTTTTTTTGGGTGTGGGGACTGCGTCACGCCCTCCGCTACCGCTGCGGGCATGATAAGAGGGACCAGTTTTTCGTGCTTATTCCTATTATGTTCGCGTTGTGAAAATCTGATATAGTAGAAATAGTGCAATAATGTATTGACGAGAATTTCTTTATTATTTTCTTTCAAGCTAGAAGATAACTTATGCGAGCGTAGCGAGCGAGAAAATTTTATTGAATAAAACGAACTATGCTGGAAGCAATTAATTTTCGATAAGAGGAAAACACACTAAAAATAGTGCCAAGCGCCCAGGTGAAGTTTTTTTTTTTCAAATTGCAATACTTTGAGTATAAGATGAGGAAATCGCGAGCGCAGCGAGCGACAAATTCTTGCTGAGTGAGACCCAATAGGTGAGCCAATTTTAGGTACAGAAATTGGGTTTTGTTGAAAATATCGTTTTTTTTCTTTTTTTTCGCTTTGAAATAAATTTAAAAAACAAAATTGAGTTTACGACAATAGAAGATTGTATTTTAATAAAGATTCTTCCATAAAAAAAACCGTGGGACTATTCCGGATCGCTGTAGGCGTCGCGTCAGGCATCCCGAATTAAAAAATAAATTTAAAAATTGTCCAACTACTGAATATTAAGAATTATTGTAAAGCGCCGCAGGCGAAATTTTTTTAGTAAAAAATGAGTGGAACATTTTTTGCAAGTTAAAAATGAGTGCGGTGCACTGGGGTGGATTTTTATTAAGTGGGGTGGATTGGGATGGGACTGGGGTGAATTTTTTCTCCGAGATTGTATGTTATAAAAGGCCCTGTTTTGAATGCATTCCTATCATTAAACTTCATAACAGTCAATTTATACTCATTTATCAGTCTAATCAATCGATTAATCGGTTGGTTCATGAGATATGCATTCGTATGTCGCGGTTCAACTAGCAGCCTCGATGTAGACTCGCGAAGATCGTAAATTCTCTCATTGCGAACAAATTTCGATGAAAGAAAGTTATCAGTGACGTTTCGTTTGTATATGTCGAAAGCAAGTACAGCATCGACCACTCTCCTACGTGCCTCCAAACTTTGAAATTTCAATAGCTTGCATCGGTCCACATATGGTGCTAATCGATAAGATGTCGCATTTGCACGGCTTTCCAACAGATAAATTACGAACTGTTTTTGTATGGACTCAATATCGTCTATGTAGATTTGAGCGTCTGGATTCCAATGGTCGATGCAAATTCCAGTCTTGATCTCACGTATGCTAAGTAGAGTGTTCGTTGAGTTTCCTTGGTAAAGTTGCCGTTCGAAAAGTGTTTGATACATCCTACCATCTGTCTACCCTTTATTGTCATTTGTTCTATGTGATGTCCAGGATGAAACCGTTTGTTAATCAATACGCCCAGGTCGCTGGTTTCGTCAACTCTCTCAATGACATGATCTCCCATTGTGTATGCTGCTTCGATGAATTGCGGAATCGTTTCGGTACAAGCTGAATATGTGGCACTTTTCGTTGTTGAACTGTAGGCAATTTTCGGCGTTCCAATTCATTACGTTATCGATGTCTTGCTGCATTCGTCGTATGTCGTTGTGATCGTGTATGATTGCCAACAGCTTCATGTCGTCAGCGAACAGCAATGTTGTTGCAAACTCCACAATGTCAACGATATCATTGATGAACACCGAGAACATTAGTGGTCCAAGAGAACTTCCAGGCGGAACAACTGAAGTAGATTCAAACAGCCTTGACTTGTCGTTGCCGATCCGTACATAATTTGTTCTACCAGTTAGGAATTGTCATACCCACTTTGCCGCCTTTTTCCCGATTCCGAATGTGGCAAGTTTGACGATCAAAAAACGAATAACCAATTTGTCGAAAGCTGCCTTGTAGTCACCGTAAAAAACGTCCAGTTGAATTGAGTATTCGAACGCCGTATGTACCATTATTGGCAAGCAAAACAGGTTGGTGACGACCGATTTTTTGTTTCTAAATCCACGTTCTGCATTTCTTAGCTGCGGTTGGATCCTCTCATTCATTTTTAGTTTCACAGCCATTTCGTGGATTTTCATGACAATTGCCTGTATTGCGATGACTCTGTAGTTCGTTATATCGGCTTTGTCGCCCTTCCTCTTGTATACTGGAACAATTCGCGATGTTTTCATTGCTGCAGCAATTTTACCATTGTCAAAACATTTTTGGTACAGCAACCATATGGGCCACGCGACAGTCGTTGCACACAGTTTGATCACCAACGGCTTTATTCCATCTGGTCCAGCTCCACTCTTCCAGTCAATTTGATGAATCGCTGCTTCAATATCAAATAATGACAGTCTAATTTCTTCAGCCCCACTTATAGGAACATAAATATCGTCGAAGTCCCAATTTGATTCGTCCTGAACGTACAACGATTCGAAGTAATCAGCGAAAAGATCGACGACTTCTTCCGAAGATTTGCCAGTTTTGTAACCGTAATGCATTTCTTCAGGGCATTTCATTAGTTTGGCGAATTTCCAAAATTCAGCTGGGTTAGACTTGATGTCTTCTTGCGTGATTCGGATGTATTCATTGAATCGGCGGTCGTTTTCATCATTAAAAGCTTTTTGCGCCGCCTCGAATTCGGTCATCGATCCAACTCCATTTCTGCGTTTGTACAACTTGTCCCGTCGATTTTTAAGGCGTTGCAATTTAGAAGACAACCATTTCGGTTTATTCGAATACTTATTTTCGGCACATTCTGTTCAATTAAATACTTCATTTTGTCAACGAAAAATTCCTATGCTGAATCTACGGTACGGTTATTGAATTCGTGTTGGAAGTTTATTGCGTCTAGTTGAGAAATCATTCTTTCATAATGTCCCCGTTTGTACTGGTAAATCGTTACGTAATCCGGCTGCGGTGTCGTTGACGCAGAATAATCTACTGTTATTTCATATGGGACGTGGCTAGAATCCTGTTGTGTTTGTTCAATAACGGTATGGAAGTCTTTATTTACTTTGACTTCATCGGAATTGTTCACAAATACCAAATCCAATACGTTTGATGCACTATTTCGTAGATTAGCTACTTGACATAACGGCAGACTCATCATTTTGTCCAAGAAATCTAGCGCTTCCGTTCGATAAATTGACCGGTTCTGATCGGCGTTATAGTCCACCGAAGTGTGTGGCAGAAACACACTATCGTCATCATCATCGGGCGTTCAGACTCTCGATCACGTTTAGGTTGAATGTAAATGTAGTGCAGCGGTATTTCTTTTTTTTTTGTTCCCGGGAATATTATGCTAACGGAGCATATCAGTGAAAAAATCATGGGCGCGCGGTAGCAATGCGCCCGTGACGCAAGTCCCCACGAGCAAAAAATTCAGAAAATTTTTTTTCGTAGACTTCGGAACCATATATACAGCTAAGTTTTGATTTCCCCCCCCCCCTTGCGACGCACCCCCCGGAAAATATTTTTCCTGGATTCTACGGAAAATTCTAAGGCGAAATGTCACTCTTTAAAATCGGTCCAGTGGATCCGGAGATATGACCTTTAGAAAATCGTCATTTTCCATACAAAATGTGCACTTTCATAGAAACCAAAGTTAATGGAAACATCCTACGTTAGTTAGTTAGTTAGTTACTTAGTTAGTTACTTAGTTCCATAGCCATTTGTATGAAAACCCACTTTTTTGGAGTTTTCTCGAAAACGGCTCGATATCTTTTCTTGAAATTTTGCAGGGACCTTCGGCTGGGCATTCTACGCCATATGAGATTTTAAAAAAGGGGGGGTACCGGCCTCGTTTGGGCGCCACGGCTCTTAGAAGGCGCCATATAAAGCCCATATGTATGTGTTTGTGTGTGTGTGTACGGAAGCATATTTTGTATAAGACATGGTTGGGTGTTCGAGATACAGGTTTGGTGTCAAAGGGAAAGATGTTGGGTTGGGTGTGTAGTGTTTAGGGGTGACCGCCAAAATGGCCAAAATGGGGGCTCAAAAAAAAAAACTTTTGATATGTTGTAGAGGAAGTTGAGGGGATCATTTTTGCCCATGGAAGTAGTAGCCGCCGCGGCTCGGTTTGGCGGCGGCGGCGGCTCAAAAAAAAACTTTTGATATGTTGTAGAGGAAGTTGAGGTGATCATTTTCGCCCATGGAAGTAGTAGCCGCCGCGGCTCGGTTTGGCGGCGGCGGCGGCTCAAAAAAAACTTTTGATATGTTGTAGAGGAAGTTGAGGGATCATTTTCGCCCATGGAAGTAGTAGCCGCCGCGGCTCGGTTTGGCGGAGGCGGCGGCTCAAAAAAAACTTTTGATATGTTGTAGAGGAAGTTAAGGGGATCATTTTTTCCCGTGAAAGTAGTAGCCGAAACTTCCAAAAGTACTGATATCACAACAAAAACCCTTTTAAAAGGGAAATGTGACGCAAGTCCTTTTTCCTCCTTCCAAAACAACTGATATCAATTTGGGGTGACGCTTAAAGCTTTGAAAGGCAAAAATTCTTTTGGAATGTTTTCATTTTTGATTAAAAAAATGCGTCACAAATGCCGGACCCACCAATGTAATAATTTTTCTACGCTCTCAGCTGTCATACGCAAAAATTTGATTTCCTGTTCAAAAATACGCCATACATAATGACAAATTTTTGCGTTGTGAAAGCTGAAAGAACAGAAAAACTATAACATTGGGGGGTCCGGCATTTGTGACGCATTTTTTTTAATCAAAAATGAAAACATTCCAAAAGAATTTTTGCGTTTCAAAGCTTTAAGCGTCACCCCAAATTGATATCAGTTGTTTTGGAAGGAGGAAGAAGGACTTGCGTCACATTTCCCTTTTAAAAGGGTTTTTGTTGTGATTCTATTTCGTATAGTTTTAATTTCTTAAATTCTAGAACATTGGTCATCTGAATTCTGGTTTGAGAATTCCTAAATTCTAATGAGAAAATATTTTTTTAAAACCGATCGTATATGGACGATATTCATCTTGAATCTGTTCGATTCCACAAATGAGTTTTCAAATTATTCTAAGTGTTCAATTGAGATCAAAGTTACATTTACATTCGCTTTCATCTGATGATTATTTGCATATCAACTCAAGCACTCCGATCGAAATGATCCGGAAATTTTTAACAATTAGTTCACCCATGCTTTTAACGAGAATCGTTTTCATTGAAAACGATTCTCGTTAAAAGCAAATTTCTAATTCAACACGATTTTAAATATTTTGATAAGTCACACACACTTCCATTCGATTCGTCATGGTCAAGGTCAAGGTCACCAAGGTCTTCTTCTTTCCGTATTTGTTTGAATCCGTTGCCCTCCGATGGTTGCACATAAACGTAACCAGCCCGAACACGCACTTTGTGGATGAGTTTTTTCTTGACCATTTGTAGACTTTTTTGGACAATACTGTTGTTTAATTTGGTTAGATTTTCTGAAGCATACAAACGACTTTCCGAAGAGATACCAATGTGTTTGAGCTGTAACTGGCCATGTGAGTAATACTTAGACATAAATTCCCTTTTCAACAGTTGTGTTGCAAATTGAATTGAAATTGGCGAAGAGTGAGTGTTAGTATTACTCAAGCGAAAAATGTTGTTTATCGATGTAATAGCTGAATGGCTGAATCCAATTGTTGAGCAAATTGCATCAAAAATATTCACCAATTTCGCCTTGTGGTTTGTTGAAACACCTTTGATAATTACGTCGTTCAACCTTGCGATTGTCTCATTGTTTTCCATTACGATTTCGATCGCATTTACTTTATTAGTTTAATGATTCACGGCATCGTAAATCATAAGCGCGCGGTAGCGATGCGCCCGTGACGCAAGTCCCCATACGAACAAAAAATTCGGAAAAAATTTTTTTCGTAGACTTCGGAACCATATAGACAGCTAAGTTTTGACTTCCCCCCCTTGCGACGTACCCCCCGGAAAGTATTTTTCCTGGATTCTACGGAAAATTCTAAGGCGAAGTGTCTTTTCACTCATTAAAATCGGTTCGGTGGATCCGAAGATACGACCTTTAGAAATAAATCCATATCGTCCATTTAAAAAATTTAATGTCCAATAAAAAATTGAAAATACCAATAAAAAACTAAATATTCAATTAAAAAACTATTTTCGTCCAATAATAAAATCACTTTGTACCAATAAAAAATGTTACATTTACCAACAAAAAATTAATTTGCTTCCAATAATTAAATAAATTCCTTCCAATAAATCCATATCAATAAAAAATTACTTTTTATCCAATAATTAAATAAATTTTGTCCAATAAATCCATTTCAATAAAAAAATACTTTTCATCCAATAATTTAAAACATTTGGTCCAATAAGTCAATTCCAATAAAAAATTACTTTTCATCCAATAAGTCGATTCAAATAAGAAATTGGTTATCTTCCAAAAAATAAATAAATTTCGTACAATAACTTGAAAAGTTGCACTTCGAAGCGGATAAAAGACGAAAATTCTCTAACCTATCGGTAGAAGATTCAGCGAAGAACTTTATGTAAGGAGATGTAATTTTATAGATATTTGAAGTTCGAATGCCGTACGTACAGTCTCTTGTCACGTAAGAGGGGAGGGAAGTTTCTAGCTTGAGTGACTATGCATTCATTTTTTAGAAAGGGAAGGGATAATCTCAAGAATGTCAATTCTTGCGAGATCTGTGAACGGCCCCAAACACTATTTGAAACTAATGACACACAAAACGTTAACATAACGCGAAAACTTTTTCATCATGTCTGGTCATGAGGAGAACAGGCAAAATCGTACACTGCATTTTCGTGCCAGGGACGATATCACTCCACCGGGCGATATTATCGTTCCAGAGACTAAGTGAGTTGACTTATTCAAAAATATTTTGAAAATGAGAACCATAACAGAAGAAACTCAGTGAAAAAGTCACCTCAATCGGTCTCATGAATCTCAATCAAAAAAATTGAATAAAAGTTCACAGAAAAAGTTGCCACAATTAGTCTCATTGCGTGGTAATTCGTATAAGGAAAACACGTTGCGTAATTGTAGTTGTGACAACGTAATTGTACTATTTATGAAAAATGATAATACATCGTGTTGGGGGGCTCTGCCCCCTCACCCCCGCGCCTGCGGCGGGCTAGATTACGCCTGCGGCTGGCTAGAATACGTCCTGCAAGCGGCCTTGCGTACATGGAGGTCTGTCCCAAAACCCGCTAGGGGCTCTGCCCCTTAGACCCCGCAATGGGGGCTGTGCCCCACTTGACCCCCCTTAGCGGAGGCTGCCGCCCCTCGACCCCGCTTTTTTATTTTTCCATTAAGTTCACGGCCTGCGGCGCTAACTTATGTTAATAAATTGACAGGAAATTGTAAAATGCTTTCGCGCGTCGATTCGTATAAGGAAAGTTTAAAATGCTTTCGCGTGGTAATTCGTATAAGGAAAGCATGTTGCGTACTTGTAGTTGTGACAACGAAATGGTACTATTTATGAAAAATGATACTAAATCGTGTGGGGGGCTCTGCCCCCTCATTCCCGCGCCTGCGGCGGGCTGGATTACGCCTGCGGCTGGATAGATTACGCCCTGCAGGCGGACTTACGTGCATGGGGCTCTGCCCCAAACCCCGCTAGGTTATAGTTTTTCTGTTCTTTCAGCTTTCACAATGCAAAAATTTGACTTTATGTGATGTATGGCGTATTTTTGTACAGGAAATCAAATTTTTGCGTATGAAAGCTGAAAGCGTAGAAAAATTGTTACATTGGTGGGTCCGGCATTTGTGACGCAGTTTTTACTCAGGAGTGAAAATATTTCAAAAGAATTTTGTGTGTTCTCAAATTGATATCAGTTGTTTTGGAAGAAGGGACGAGGACTTGCGTCACGTTTCCCTTTTAAAAAGGGTTTTTGTTGTGATCTTCTTATCAAAGCGTTCTAAATGTTTCTCCAACTCATTTCGAACGTGCTTTCCAATTTCCACTGATAAATCATTTCGAATTCCATCGATTTTCCCATCAAGACTCGTTAGGGATCTCATGATGAGCTGAAAGTTGTCACTATCACAATCGGATGAAGTAGTTTTTGTTGTCAGTTTTGGCATTGTATTAACCACATATTTCCCCAATTGAATTTGACAAACACGAATGATTAAAAACGACAAAATATAATTTTAATTAAACGACAGTGATACGTGTGAAACAAGCGACACGTGCTGCAACCGCTGCGACACATCTTCAGTAGACGACTATGGACGAAACGGTTTCTTTATAGACCGTAAACAGTTGTACACGCTTTCAAGAAAAATATAAATTTATATATTTGTCTAAAGTGGACAAATCTGAAATTTACTCCATTTTCGACGATTTTTTTCAGTTTTTCGATTTGAGCTTTCCCTATATCGCGATTTTGGGCCTCGGCCACATAGAAACTTTTTCTCATTTGGCACCGTTTTCCGGGCTAAGCCTACAGGTCTAGTAGACATGCACGTTCGTCGATTCCAAAAATAGAGTTGAACTGACATCATCAATTATTCTTTCGTTTATTCAGCATTTTCATACACCAACAAAATTAGGTGGTGGTCGTTCAAACATATTTCGGCAATTTATCGTTAGTTACATGTTATTGTCAACTTTAAATACAATTTTATTACAATACATTTGACAACAAATAAAGTTCGTTTAATTGAAAAATGCAATCTATTTCTTAACGAATGGCGATTGAACATAAGTAAAAATTTCGTTCTATCACTGTGTCGTAAATATTTGAATAAGAAATTCAACCAGAAAATAAAAGGCATAAACGAGAAACACAATCATTCACAACTCAAAAGGTTGTTGACTGCTAGAACATTAACCGCAACAACAATATGAGCTCAAATCATGTATTTTTTCATTTTATTGGCAGCTTATTTCGCTAAATATTGGAATAACTAGTGATGGCTGAAGGAAACGCCAGAAATGTGAATTTATACTGTAATTTATTTTTTGGCCTACTCAGAAGAAAATTTGATTTCACTCAAGGTTTTTTGCATCCATTACTTGTGAATAAGCTTGGCCCACCCGTTCCCAATTGACAACTTTGTAAAAACTAATTTATTTCTCGAATGTGTGGGACCGCTCGGACGGTGCGCCCAACGGGTTCGGGTTTTGCTAGCTCACTGAATCGCTGGGTTGCCATTTATCAGATCATGATAATGCGTTCGAGTTCTTTGATGACCATTAAAATTGGCCATGTCATATGTCAACAAAAACACAAATTGGAAGATTCCTGTGATGATCACAAATTGAATTACATTTTTTGATTGCAAAAATTAATTTGAAACTTCACAAAGTTTTAAAACTTTTTCAGACAAACGATTCTAATAAAAACAAAATTCTCGAAAATCCTCTGGAAGAAAGCGAAGTAATGCTTGCAGAAGCTGGAAGTATTTAAACACTTTTTACACGGTAGAAAATAGCGACTTTCTGATGCATAGGCATACAGCGAATGTTTTATTGAAAAAATATTCAAAATTGAACAATTAAACACGGCACAACAAATGATCAAAATTTAATTACATTTGAAATTAATTTGATCGACGTAAAAGTATATTTTGTGAAGAACCTCACCAGAGAATCAAAGATGTTAAAAAATTAACTGAAGTGCTGTCAAAACAATGAATGATGTCGATAATAAAGATGATGCAAATTAAGGTGCGCTTGACTCGTACGGTTATTTGAAAAACAAATTTTTTAAAAAATTTAAATTTTCGAAAAAATTGAATTTTCAAGATATTTAAAATTTTCGTGAAAATTCAAAATTATCAAGAAAATCTAAATTTTTGATAAATCCCAATTTTTGAGAAAACGCTTACATCTAGGAAATTACAAAATTAAAAGAAAATATAAATTTCCAGAAAAATTTCAAATTATCAAGACAATTTAAATTTTCATAAAAAATAAAATTCTCAAAAAAATGTGGCTTTCTAAGAAAATTTCAGTTTTATAAGATATTCGAATCGCCGAAATGATCGAATTTTATGGAAAATTAGGCTTTTAGGAAAATTACAAAATTAAACAAAAAACTAGATACATTTGCAAGAAAATTCACATTATTGAATCAATTTGTAAATCCAAAATTAAATAAAAAATAATGCGAAGAAACAAACGTCGATCTGTTCCGAAATTTCTTAACAAAAACTTCATGAAACAAATGTGCAAAAAATTTAAATCAAATGTTTAATTTACAAAAAAAATGCACCAAATAACGAACTAAATGAAACTGCATATCGACATTCATTTTTGGCAAAAACCAAAAGCCGAACACTAATTTTTGGACCCGTGCATTTACCACTTCGTTTGTAACCAGTCAATTCGAAGGGGGAGCATCGAATTATTAAAAAGAAGTACACAAACTTGAAATCACTTTGCAGAGAGGGTATGGTTAGCCCCTTGGAGCCGAAATATATATTCAACGTAAATACTATCTTTGATAGTCGTTGAATTGTGGTAATCTGCTAAGCAGAATAATCCAAATTAAATAATAACCGAAACAAACTCACAATTCTTTTACTTCCAAATTGTTCAAACGAAATGACATGCATCCAATCGTAGGATCTGGATTGTATAAAAGGCGAGTAGACATAGTCTGAGCATCATTCTATGGCCATCGTTGCTGATATACACATGGTCTTAAGACAAGGTGTACTGATGAGTCGTAAACGACGAAATCAACACTTTTAATTTTTCGATTTTTGTTAAACAATTGGAAGTAGGATGAAGAATTGTGAGCGGCTTTTAAATGTTGATTCAAGCGGATGGACTTTAATCTGCCGAAGGTACAGCAGCCATAGTAAAATATTACTTCTATCAATTGCTACCAATTGTACCAATTTTCTCAATTTTTACCTTTACTTCTTGACAAAGCTTATTAACTAACTTGACTAGCAAAATACTTATTGTTTTATACGATATTCATATTGCACACTTTCACAACCCGAAACGTAAATAGTAAATACAATTGTGCTCCGCTTTCATTAACAAAGTATTTTAATAATGAACCTTCTGTGTTTATTATTAAATCATGTTTAGTGTTTGTTATCAAATCATCATATTTCACACTCAAATCTGGGCCACACCACAAATCTTATCAGTTTTTTCAAAATCATTTTTTTTACTGAAAGATAATTGAATAATTGAACATAACCAAAGAACCGTACGTATCAGATAGATGTGACAAACAGAATGTGGCAAAGTGACTCCAACGTACCTAAATATACAAATAAGCAAACAATTCAACGTTTTCTGTTCCTTTAGAACTGTAAGAATTTCAAAGATCCATAGAAATTACCCAAGGTAATGTCAAAGGCCCTACCGAAGTACGTCTCTGACCATTCAAATCTAGAAAAGCTTATATCCAAGGACTAAGTCATTTTTCCCTAAAACCCTGAAACACGTGTTATCTAAAATTTTATTCTCTACAACTTTGCCTTTGGAAGCAACTTTCTACCTCTCATAGTTCTTGAGATTCGGGTCATTCTGCCCAATTATGGAAGTGGCCATATTCCAGGATTGGGCCATATTTCACCAAAACCCTGAAACACGTGTTCGCTTAAATTTAATTCTCTACAACTTTGCCTTTGGCAGTAAATCTCCATATTGCAAGGAAATATAGACGAAAAACTGTTTTCGTATATAGCCAAGAATCACAATTTCGTCAATTCCATTGGTCCCAGTGCCCAGACCCCTGCAACGATTCCCACAAAATTTTTTTCCCAGTTTTGTGACATCAAATGCTTTCGTTTGACACCAAAATGAGGAATATCCTTGCTATATTTGCTGAGATATTTGCAAAAAAGCTTCACCGACCCTCGAAAAACAATGTTTTTGGTCACTTCATCGACCATATCTCCGGAACCACTTGATCGATTTTGCTCATCTTCGAACCTGAATCATGGGACGCATGTACCTTTCAGGGAAAAAAAGCTTAGGCTGATCGGTTAAGCCGTTTGGAAAAAAAGTGGGGACGGACAGACAGACAGACGGACAGACGGACATTTTTTGTATTGCTGATTCGTCATCTCCAAACGATAATAGATGCATCCCCCCGCCTCCCACCTCGATCTACCCCATGTTACAATAAAATTGTTTGTAGTAAACGTATAGTATGTATGTATGTTTATTCAATTAACTCACAGAAGGCTAACGCCTTATCACTACCTGTGATTTCGCATAATAATTACGTTATAAATATGGCCTTAAATCTAAGCTTAAAACTAATTTATTTCTAAAGAGAGAGAAAGAGCAAAAATTCAGAAAAGAAATTAGATACAATTTTATATTTAGCATAAATCTTACAACATCTAAACAATCTAAAAAATATAAAAGAAAAAAAGAAAAAGAAAAAAGAAAGAAGGTAAACTGTCAATTCATTGAGAAATATTTTAAGCACTCATTCGGAAAAGAAGCAGATAGAATTATTCTTCTTAAACTTAACGGAAGCGAATTCCACAAGGAGATAGCATGAACGAAGAAAGAGTCCTTCAGTATTGATCTTGGTGAATATGGTATAATTAACGAAGGGTTTCTTTCGCTTCGCGAAAAGCTCAAAAGTTGAAACAAATAGTTCGGTTTTTCAGTAATTAGAACACATCGCACCATTTGGCACAGTCTGTACTTTTTAAAGTCTGAATAAGCACACCCCAAAATTTCAAATACAAAATTCAAAAACAAAATATCACTCTCTACGCTTCAGTTAAAATGCAAATCTGATACAGGCATTCATAGCTACCTGCAATTTGTTTTTCGAAACTGCATCTATGTCACACATAACTGAGTCACAATAATTAAAGTGTGGAAACAGCAAAGTTTTTACGAGCATCGCTCGCTTCTCGTACGGCAGATAACAACAACAATTCCAGAGACTCCTAAGGCTGCCGTAAACCCTCTGCAAGATTTGACTCGTTTGATCATTCCACGTGAGGGTATTGTTCATCCACAATCCCAAGACCTTTGCCTTTCTCACATAGTTAATTTTTTCACTGTTTAGAAGAATCGGATTTCCTACAAGAACTACAAGAGACGCTAATTTCATCCTCAGAAATTACCATGGCTTGGGACTTTCCAACATTCAAAACCAATTTGTTTGCTTTCGTCCATTGGTAAATTCTTTCTAAGTCTTTATTGATTAAGGCAATCCCCTCTCTGAAGTCGTACCAGTTTCGGTGGAAATAAAGTTGTACGTCATCTGCAAATAAGTGACTTTTGCAATGAACAATAACCTCAGGCAGGTCGTTTATAAATAGTGAAAACAACAGAGGTCCTAGCACAGTTCCTTGGGGAACACCCTTATCTGTAAACAAATAATCTGATGAAAAGCCATCTATAATCACTGACTGGCTTCTATTTGTCAAATAGGATTCGATCAAGTCTATAGCCTTCTCGCTGAAATTAAAATTCCAACGCAACTTCCTAAGCAGTAATCCATGATTTACCAGGTCGAATGCACTAGAAAAGTCAAGTAGCAATAGAACCGATACAAATCTTTTATCCTTTTCCCGCTTATGCAAATTTTCTCTTATGTCGTGAGTTACTCTCAGCAAAGCTGTCGCGGTGCTGTGTTTCTGCCGATATCCTGATTGAAATTCGTAAATCATATATATAAGCAAAAAATAATAGTATATTATAATACAAGGGGAATAATTGCGTAATTATAGTTGAGGTGGGGTGAAATTTCAAGGGGTGTTAGCCCCGAGAATTTTCACCCACCGAGAATATAACTGCGTGATTGTTCCCCTTGTATCATACGATAGTTTATCACATTTGAGCCTATAATTGCCAATTATGCACAAAACATGACAAAAAAATTAACATTAGATCAAAAATCAAAACTCATCGAATTTATAGCAAAAAGTGTCGTCTAGATTGATTTTTTGATTTAGTATGCGGTTGTCATAACAACACACGTTTCATTCTCATTCATTCGTATTGTTTCAGTGTAGCGTACGTCATCATTAAAGAACCGAGTTATAACAGCGTAATTACAACCCTACTTTTAACAAGAAAGTCGACTATAATAGGCCGAATATAGCCCCATTATTAGTGCAATAATTGGCTTATTATAGGCTCAAATGTGATAAAATATTAAAATACGGACATTTTTTTATTGTTGATTCTAAGGACCATGATCCGTGCTCCCCCCTACTCCCGGGTCGAAATTGGGCTGGCTACAAACGTCGTGGTAAACGCATTAGACCTCTTTTCGAAGATCTTCGTTTTTCGTGCGGGTCTAAACAGTGAAACACGTTGGTTGTTTCGAAGCTATTTGGATACGTTACCTCTGGCTGGTCAGAATTCTCTAATTAAAATTCCTTGCGTTGACAATTTTCCAGTTTTTTTTTATTTTGCTTCACAATTTAGGACGTAGGACAACACATGCAAATACAATACATAGAAAGGCAGTTAAAACCTGAAGCAACAACACTCTTTGGTGCTTATTGTAAATGGGAATGCTCCACCATTTTCAAAACATCTAATCTAATGGACTCGTGTAGTGTACTGGTAAATCTTATTTTTTTATGTTACGTTTGCAATAACAAATTGCGTAGCAACTTGCGGAATACATTAATTCAGCAATAAAAGTGACTGCACTCAATAGAAGTCCCAAAGCGCCCAGCAAAAAAGAATTTGTCATGTCGCTGAGGGAAAGTGGTTGCACATTCGAAGATATCACTTGTTTATCGGTTGTTTCTTGTCCAGGTTTGATTCCAGTCAAAAGACGTTCGTTCTTCTCCTTCAAATACTTAATGATTCCATGCTCTACACATCTTTGTAGCAGAGTGTTCATGCGATTCTCAAGATGCGAGTATTGCTGGAGTTTGTAAGACAAGTGGTGGTAACCTGTGAAGGATGTTAAGTTTCTATCCTCCCATGTACAGTTGGTTTGAAATAAAGAGAACACTCACCAAATCGTTCAACAACATGCCAAGTATCTTTCTCATTGCCAAACAAGAAGTTGAATTTGCTTTCCTCAATCGCATACGCGTATTGCGTGTTTCGACTTTGGATCATATCGGTTATGTCGTAAGATTTTCTATACATCCAATCTAGTTTGTAGGGCGTGTGATTACAGTAAGACCTAAAAGTACGTCTCCATTCATTAACTACGTGCTAATGACAATTACCTTTGCATTTTGGACGGGTTTCATTATTGTCATCGGACAATAGCTGCAAACTGCCTTAATATTAATATTTTACATTTTAAATATTTCACAACGCCCAAATGCCACATGTCATGTCAACAGTGTGGTGAAATGAATTCGAGAGGGAAAAGACTCTTAAAAATCTTGTCACAGGTTAAAGTAATCTTCGAAAAAGCATTAAGATTTAAATCATTTGAATCTTTCGCAATTTTTAGACGCATATATGCTCAATTTAACGTAAAATGTAATCCGTAAAGATCTTAAATCTTGTCACACAATTTTCGTGATTCGTTGACCCCTCGAATGAATTAACGTCTAGTTCAATACCGCCACGGAATATTTTGAACAGGAGGAAACCGAACCAAGCTCAAAATCGCTGGCGTCAATATCGCCCGTAAAACTTTTAGTTGCGTACTGTAGCTAAACTTCGACCTTGATATTGACCTGTTCCGATTCCTACTTTTATTTAAAAATGTCTACTCACTCAACAGCTTCGTAGAAAATAGGGACATAAACAACCAATCCTGATTTTTCGAGTTCTCCCAAATTGTTGATGGTCAAAATATCATGTTGCAACGCGAATCCTTGGAACATTTCTGAAGACAGCAGCATTCCCGACAGCATGGTTCCCAGGCAAAAGCACCACAGTAGAAAATTTTCAGCAGCACTTGAAATTGTAGCACCAAATGACAATCCTAGAGACAATCCAAAAGTTTCCAAGGAAATGTCTTGAAGATTTTTGTCAGCCCTCCAAATTTTATTGAAAATGAATCGCATGATTGACACAATCGCCGTCAGTGGCACCCAAACTAAAATCAGCGGTGACTTGAGTATCTGGTCGTACTTGGTTTCAGATTTGAATCTTCTTGGTACAATTATAATGAAGTTGCCCGTGTCGTGAGGATAGAGATATGTTAGATTTCTAGCTGTTAAGAATTCCTTGTAAAAAGCGTAATTTGTTTGCTCCGAAATAACGTCGAAAGATGATTGCAGAATTCTGTAAATCAATATTGTATAAGCTAACAATACATTGAGGCTGCGGGATCCACAATGAGATTTTATTGATTATTTTCACAATTCGAGAGATTACACCATTAAACCATCCAGTATGAAGCGACTCATTACGTCTGATTCAGTGACATACTATCAATATAGACTGGCAGTCTTTGACAAAGAATTAAGAATCGAATCAAAAGTTAAATGCAAAATGTTTAGTAGTGTTGGTGAATTACGTATTTTCAGCAGAACAAATCAACGTGAATGGTGTATGTGTTGGTGTGCGATGCGCATACTATACAAAAAAAACGTATTTTCATTTTTGCTTCAGCATTCTATATATTATTATGTCATTGGTCTGATCCTAACTGCGTTATGAAACAAAAAATGGCGGCGTACCACACTATGGACCATTTTATGGTAAGTATCCCTTTACAGATGAGAAAATTTAGAAAAAAACAAAAAGAGTTGTTGAAATTGTTAAAGTTAACAGCAAAGTAACGGTAACGCGAGTTTTTTTTTGGAACGTTTCATAACCATAGGAGAATTTTCAAATTTCAACGAAAGTTTATTTGAATTCTTGAAATATCATAAAATCCAAAGGTATTAAGTATTTCAAAACATTGGTGTCGATTTTCGGTACTATACTCAGTACTACTTTTGGCGCACTACCAAAAAAAGCTTGCTAATTTGTCCCCTAGTGGATCGCTAGTCGATAATGTCGAATGATTTTGAAATCTAGCGTAGCTACCGGTGTAAAACTTAAAACGTTACGTACTTCATTTTACACTTACGCTACGTAACATTGTCTTCATTCTATGAAAAGTTGATATTTTGTGCTCTGTTCAAACTTCAGAAAGTTTAAATACGGGTTCAAATGTATAAGAAACATTTCATACATGGGCGCCGCGGTTCTAGCCGCTGCCGACACATTTTGACCCAGCCGCGCCGCCTGTACTTTATTAGCGGCTGGGTGGGAAAATGGCAGTTCCGCAACTTTAAAAATTGAATTCAACATCAATTTCCCAATTTTTTTTAATTCCAACTCATGCAACCTTTGAAATAGGTCCAAGTTAGATCATTTCGAGCAATTTCTTTGAGCTTTTTCAGCTTTCCTTGCACATATCTATACACAGCAAACTCCAAAAACAGTTGTAGAAGAAAAAATGAAAGCTACCGGTATCAGAAAAAATCTGTTCAATATTGTGAGCATTTGTCTTCGTATTTAGTTAGGCATCCGTCAGTGCAATCAACTTAACATTTCTCTGGGGTAATATTGCTGTGCTTTAAATCTACTACCGAAACTAATTTGTAAAAATAAACGCCGCAGGCCGTTAAATTAAAGGGAAAAAAAGAAACGGGTTCAAGGGGCAGAGAACCCCTACAACTGCTACATACTATTTTCCAAATTATTAACTGAAACCTGGTCGGAATAACTCCTAGGGATTTTTTCGACCGGAGGCTATTTTGTCCGGGGGTTTCTTACCCTAGAGCCATTTCCAACATATGAAACACCTCAGCCGACTTTCAGCCTAAATAAAACGCGGTGACAGAATATTTTCAAAGTAGGTTGTGACGAAAGTACAATTGTTTTCGTTTTTTATTTTTATTTTCTATTACTTTTTTGATAAAAAAATTATACAGCCGCCGATCAGCCGATTATGTTCGTCGGCTGCAGCTTTTGGCGACTAACGTTTTTAGCCGACCAAAAATTATGGCGGCGGCGGTGATAGGTCTAGCCCCCAGCCGCCGTTTCTCGGCGGCTATCGACTCTGATTCGCGTGACGGGAGACCGATATTATTCGTATTTTTTGTCTCAAACACGCTCAAGCGGTAAAGCAGGATGTATAATTATATGTTCCTGTTCCTCCATAGATAGATAATCTACGATTAGGTTCCAGTAGTTACATTATACTTCGATACATACACCCGCCACTCAGTAATGTTATATATTTCGGAGACATTCTCTTTGAACTAAAATTTTGTCTTCAAAATTTGTTTGTCTTTTGCTTTTGAAAAACGTTACCTTCGTTTTATCAGCGTTTAACTGTATCTTGTATCTAACGCTATAATCAGAAAATTTACGTGACTTTAGTGGTAGGGAATGCAGAAGTACCACGTTTGACGACAAGGTCAAACTTCACTTAAAAACTCAGATCCAGCGATGTGGAAATATCGCCAGGATACCTAGTCTCATTTTACGGGCTAAGAACGCGAAAAAAAGTGTCCGTTGACATTTGGACACTTGATTGCAGACTTCCATAGAGGGTTCAATCATCCGATAGAAGTTCTCTAATTACTAAACCTAACGTAACTGATTTTTGGTCTTCCGCAGGGCCTAACAACCGAAGTTTCTGCAAGTCTATCATACCCCATTTTGTAAACGGCGCGGCGCAGTATGCCATATGTATATTATTTGCCTGGAATCGGTCTGATCCCCGTCAGGGATAAGTGAACACATTCCCCTAAGAATCGCATAGGAACCAGAGTTACAATATAGTACAATTCTTTTAGTTCCACTTTCCCCGCTTAAAAAAAAAGTGGAACTATCTTCACGCTGCATGTATGCAACGTTACAGTAGCTTCACTTTTTTAGTTCCACTTTTCTTGTACAAGTGGAACTATTGTAACGTTGCATATGCAGCATGAAGATAGTTATTACTCTTTTTTTTAAAGCGGGAAAAGTGGAAAGAAAAGAGTGGTACTATTGTAACGCTGGTCGTATCGGAATCGTGTGGGAATGTCTTATGCCATGGAAAATTTGTATGACGCAAGAAAAAGCGTTCACATATTCCGTCCGGGATCTTGTCCGAAAAGAGTGTGTTCAGTTTTAAATACAAAAACATATGCAGGGGACCCGTACGTATCAGAAGAAATGCGGCAAAAAGAGTAGATGTTATGAAGAGACTCAAACGTATTTTAGTAAATATTTCCTTAAGTCTTAAGTGTTTGAAATTACGTCCACATTAGGTTGTATTGGAAAATGCCGATTGGACAACATTGAAAAACCCGTCCGAAGAAACGGTGTAAAAAACCTTTCCGAAGCACATAATTAATCCCCAAAAAATGTTCTACTCAGTTTTCTCTACAACATAGAAAAAACCATTTTTGGGCTAGGGTCGACCTTAGTACCGACCTAGGGCCCTAAGTAGAGGCCTCGGACACACAATTACATAGCCAAAAATTTTTCCCTCAATTTCATCTGTAACAGCAAAAACAATTTTTTTTTGCTAGGGCCGACCTTAGGACCGACATGGCCCACTTGAGCTCTAAGCATTAGCACAGGCAAAAGTTTCTTTTACAAACTGTCGGTCATGCCTAGATCTTTCAAAAAAAAAATTTTTTTGAAAATCGGAAAAAATTTACTCGAGTTATGTACAAAAAACACGCAGAGCCCTAGCCGAGACTCGTTTTTAATGCCCCAGCTAAGTCCAAGGACTCAAATTTAAGAAAGTTTCTTCCATAAATTGTCGGCTATGCTCAGGTCTTTCAAAGAAAAAAAAATTTATGGAAATCGGAAAAGATTTGCCCGAGTTATGTATAAAAAACAAATAGAGCCCTAGTAGAGATTCGATTTTAGTGCCCTAGCTAAGTCCAAAGACTCAAATTCAGGAAAGTTTCTTCCTAAAATTGTCGGCTATGTTCGGGTCTTTCAAACAAAAAAAAATTATGGAAATCGGAAAAGATTTGCCCGAGTTATGGACAAAAAACACATGGAGCCGTAGCAGAGACTCGATTTTAGTGCCCTAGCTAAGTCCAAGGACTCGAATTCAGAAAAGTTTCTTCCTTAAATTGTCGGCTATGTTCTGGTCTTTCAAACAAAAAAAAATTTGAAAATCAGAAAAGATTTACTCGAGTTATGTACATACATACCAAAAACCACTTAAACGGCCCTAGCTCGGTGGCCCTTGGACCGACAGTGCCCAGATTCAATCCCATAAAAGATTTTTCGATTACCTTTCAGGGAAAAAAAGTTTTTGAAAATCGGTTGAGTTTTACTCGACTTATCGTGTTGACGACGGACGGACATTTTTTTTATTGCTGATTCGTCATCTAAGAACCATGATCGGTGTTCCTCCCTCCCCCCCTCCCCCCCTTACACCCGGGTCGAAATTCGACTGGTTACAAACGTCGTGGTAAACGCATAAGACCCTTTTTCGAAGAATTTCGTTCTTCGTACGGGTCTAAAAAACTGTTCTTCTCTGGAAGTCTTCCAGTTTTGTGAAGAATCGAATAAGCCGTAAAAATGAATTAAAAATTTATTTTTACCCTTTAATCTCCTTCTCGTTTGAATCGATCCAATTATATCGATATATCTGTGAAACGTCAAAAAGTCTCCGTTCCGTGTTGTTTTCCGGTTCTGAAAATGCAAATTGATTTTTCCACTGGGTTGCAACTAATTTCGACTTACTCTTATATAGCAAAGCAGCATCGTAAATTGTATAGATTGGCGAAGCACGTAAATGACTTAAGACTGTTTCAGCAATGAATACGTCATAGCCGCCAATGCTGTATTCCTGTTTCCCATTCACCGTTGCAACCGTTTTAAGAATTTTAGGAGGCTCGGTTCGTCCAGCAACCTTTACGTCCTGGTTTAAGGTGATCGGTTTTTCAAAAAACACTTTGTCATACAAGTCCCTGTCGCATTGATCACCGTCCAATGGCATTTTGACAAAGGACTTTCCTAACCCCGAATACACATACATTTCGATTCCGTAACCTTGTCCGCTTGTGTTCCAAAATAAAAATGCCAAATTAAAATATCCTGCATCATAAGCGTAATCTGTGAGTTCTTTAATGAAGTCAGGAGATTTATAAGCCGAATAGTTATTGATGACGTAAATGTGATTTTGTCGAAAATCTAATTTATGTGTACGCATTAGTAGAACAATGTTTACTAAGCTGTCTAGGACATCGACGAAATATGCGAAGAACGCGTTGTTAATAATTTGGATTTTTACCGAGTCGTTCAAAAGCGGAAGTTCTGCTACAGTATATTTGTCCATGTTGAACCTCATCCACGCAAATTTTCTATCTTTTCTCAATTGGCCGTAAATGTTGTCCACATTGTCAACTGTGGTATTCGAATGTACCAAAGCGACGGTTTCATATGGAGATTTATCCAGAATTACTTCCAAACACAACGTAAGATTCTGTATGGGTAACAGCAGAGGCAATAAGTGAGTTAACATCGCGACTATTTCAGAGTTCTAAATGCTCAAGAGTACTTAGTGTCACTGGATTTGATTGACTGGAATATTTTTCCAGAATTTGAATTTTGATTTTATCGCAAGAATCACAAATTATCACATTGCTTCGCGGCTAATTTTTTAATAAACTTGATGCATTTAATTCGTAGCTAGTGTCCTCTTATCTCTTTCATGTCATCGTATTTATTTCTCTAAAATTCGAGTCGATAATTACAATGTTATTTCGAATCCGTTTTTGTTTACATGTTCGTAACAAAAACAGCGACAGGAAAATGGATTTGTCAATAATTGCGGCCGCATTTTTTACAATGGACATGAACAATCAAATTATGGGCTGCTGCCAATAATATTTCAATTTCCCTTAAAAACACATGCGACTAAACGAAAATCTGAATGAATATCAGGACCCTCCCCCTCGAGGACGCTCACTAGGCATATTTTAGCAAATTCTTGAAATCGTTTCTTTTATTAGATCTGTCGATTTCTTTGAAATATTCACTTCGGCTAACTTTGCTCGCTTCTTGAACTTGTGTGACGCTGACAAATAATATGGATCCCTTGGTTTTCTCTACAGCATAAACAATTTTTAGGGCAAGAGACAGACCTTAGGACAAACCGTGGGCTTATAAATTTTAAATTTCAATTCAATTTTAAATGTATGTACTTATTCCAACTTTGTTTGTTAAATTATTGAACTGTTTTGTGAATATTGTTAGTTTCAGTTTTTAGTTTTAGTTAGATTTTATGTAGTAGTCAGGGGGTTTCGGCCGTTGATGCAGAATTAGAATAAAATTCAAATAAGTATAGAAAAATTAAGTGAGGCTGTAGTAGTAGTAGTAGATTTATTGTCTTAATGTGTGTCAGCGACCTTTTAAATTCGCGAGCAATACAAATTTGATTACTTTTAAGGCCTAGGTTCATTGACCTATCGTATGGAAAAAGATTTCTGAAAATCGGAAAAAATTTACGCGAGTTTTTACATAAAACATAGGGAATGCAATATAATACCGAAAGTTTTGAACAAATTTACCGGTAAATGACCGGTAATTCACATTACATAAACTCGTTTCAATATTTTTATGAACTTTTTACTTCTGCGCAGGTTTTTGGGGTGTTAATAACCTGCGCAGAAATCAAAAGTTCATAAAAATGTTGAAACGAGTTTATTATCGGTCGCTATATGCAATTTTTAATGATTAAACTCACAATCACAAGGAATCAGGTATACATGTCGCTGGCACCCCCACAATTTAGGGCTGCAATGAGTTATGGCTAACCATTTAGAGCTAGTTGAGGGCTGTCGATTGCAACCAGTCCCGACTTTAGGACTGACATACTCAGGTAGCCCCAAACGATTAAAATTTTCGAACATGTCGTTTTAGTGTTTTTCCACACAAAATATTTTTTTTTTTCAATTTCCAATTCATAACTATTTGGGGTTAGCTTACGGCTGACGATTGAAACCACCTTCGAGTTTCGGGCTACTCTCTGAGCAAAGATATCGCGTTTTTAGTCAAAAAAAGCATGTAATTTTGGTGTTTTTCCTCATCTTATGAATAAGATTACAATCCGTTTACTTCATAAATTCATACAGTGAAACACGTTGGTTCCTTCGGAGGTATTTGAATTTTGAATGTTATTCTAGGCCGACCAATTAGACTGACAGCTCAGAATACTTAAAATTAAAATTCCTTGCGTTGGAAATTCACCAGTTTTGTTTATTTTGCGTCACAATTTAGGTCATAGAACACATACAAATACAGTACATAGAAAGGTAGTTAAAACCTGAAGCAACAACACTCTTTAGTGCTCATTGTGTATGGGACATCTTCTATCGAATGCGCACACCATTTTCAAAACATAAATCTTATTTTTTCAATTTACGTTTGCAATAAGAAATAGCGTAACAAATTGCGAAATAAATTATTTCAGCAATAAAAGTGGCTGTGCTCAATAGAAGTCCCAAAGCGCCCAGCAGAAAAGAATTTGTCATTTCGCTGAGGGAAAGTGGTTGCACATTCGAAGATATCACTTCTTTATCGGTTGTTTCTTGACCAGTATTGATTCCAGTCAAAAGACGTTTGTTCTTCTCCTTCAAATGCCTAATGATTCCATTCTCTACACATCTTTGTAGCAGAGTGTTCATGCGACTCTCAAGATGCCAGTAACGCCGGAGTTTGTAAGACAAGTGGTGGAAACCTGTCAAGGATGTTAAGTTTCTATCATCCCATGTACAGTTGGTTTGGAATAAAGAGAACACTCACCAAATCGTTCAAGAACATGCCAAGTATCTTTGTCATTGCCAAACAAGAAGTTGAATTTGCCTTCCTCAATCACATACGCGTTTTCCGTGTTTCCACTTTGAATCATGTCGGTAATCTCGTGAGACTTTGTATGATTCCATTTTAGTTTGTAGGGTGTGTTGTCACAGAAAGACCTGAAAGTATGTCTCCATTCATTAACTCCGCGCTGATGGCAGTCATCTTTACATTTTCGACTAGATTCCTCAAAATCAGACAAATTTCTTAAACCTCCCTGAGGAATGTTCAGTAATTGATCAGTTTATTCGTACTTCATCCTTTTACAGCGGACAGAATGTTTCTATTATATTTCAAAACGGGTCCAATTCATTGCTCACAGGACACACTTAAGGTGCGTACAGCTATTTTGCAATAAGGTTCACTGGGGAGCATTTTGACACTTATTCCATAATAATATTCCGAAATACTTACAAGTGAACTTCATCGGACAATAGCTGCACAGAGCCTTAATATTAAGTCAGAACGACGATTTTACATTCTAAAAATATCATACGGACCCCAAATTCCACATGTCATAAGTCATGTCAACAGTGTTGTGAAATGGATTAACGTCCGCGGCTGGAAATGATGTTTTTTTCCCGGTATCCAAATCTGATTTCCCATTTTTTCCTGGTATCCGTGTAAAATCGATAAAGTTTCCCACTGAGGAATCGAAATTTCCCGTTGAAAAATTGAGATTTCCTGGTGATCAAAATGCGATTTCCCTGTGGGCAAAAGTTATTTCCCGGTGACCAAAAAGTTGAAATGTTGCGAGCGAGATTTTTTTTCATACCTTTTGACGAAATCGTTGACATATGAATCAACATTTCACAAAGGAAAATTTATGAGTCGCGACCGGAGCGAGCGAGATTTTTCTCAATAATTTTTAACGAACTTAGTTGACATATCAATCGAAATTTTACAAAGAAAACTTTATGAACCGCGGAGCGAGCGAGATTTTTTGGAATACTTTTTAAAAAATCGTTGACATGTCAATCAAAATTTTACAAAGAACAATTTTACAAATCGCGAGCGAGATTTTTTGAACGAAGTCGTCAAAATCTCAATCAAATATTTTAAGAGTTTATAAAAGGCGCAGGCGGAACTAGCGAAATATTTCATAATTTTTTTACTTTCCATTTTTCAGCCATTTCCCATTTTTTATTTATTTCCCGTTTTTCAGTAATTTCCCATTTTTCAGCAACTTCCATTTTTTATTAATTTCCCGTTTTCAGCAATTTTCCATTTTTAGTCATTTCCCACTTTGAAGCGACTTCCCATTTCTTAGTCATTTCCCACCTTGAAGCGATTTCCCATTTTTATTCATTTACCACTTTGAAGGGATTTCCCATTTTTAGTAATTTCCCACTTTGAAGCGATTTCCCATTTCTTAGTCATTTCCCATCTTAAAGCGATTTCCCATTTTTTAGTCATTCCCCATCTTGAAGCGATTTCCCATTTCTTAGTCATTTCCCATCTTGAAGCGATTTCCCATTTTTAGTCATTTCCCACTTTGAAGCGATTTCCCATTTTTTAGTCATTTCCCATCTTAAAGCGATTTCCCATAACGTAAACCGTTCGAAATTCGCTTGAGCATATTTCCCGAAATGTGAAACGCAATGTGAGCACATTTCCCGAACAAGAACCATTCGAGTTTGGCACGAGTGGATTTCCCGGTATCCGGTTTTTCGGCCCCCAAACTGCCCGGTATCCTAGATACCAAGGATACACACTATTTCCAGCTGCGTTAACGTCTAGTTCAAACTTTTAGTTGGGTACTTCACATTAGCTACGCTTTGACCTTAAAATTGACCTGTTTCGCTCCTTGCTATTATTGGAAATGACTACTCACTCGACCGGTTCGAAGTCAAAAGGGATATAAACATACAATCCTGATGTTTCGAGGTCTCCCAAATTGTTGATGGTCAAGAAATCATGTTGCATCGCGAATCCTTGGAACATTTCTGAAGACAGCAGCATTCCCGACAGCATAGTTCCCAGGCAAAAGCACCAAAGTAGAAAATTTTCAGCAGCAGTTGAAATTGTAGCACCAAATGACAATCCTAGAGACAATCCAAAAGTTTCCAAGGAAATGTCTAAGATATTTTTGTCAGTCCTCCAAATTTTATTGAAAATGAATCGCACAATTGCCACAATCGCCGCCGCTGGCGCCCACACTAAAATCAGCGGTGACTTGAGTATCTGGTCGTACTTGGTTTCGGATTTGAATCTTCTTGGAACAATTATAATGTAGTTGCCCGTGTCGTGAGGATAGAGATATGTTACCATTCTAACCGTTACGTCTTCCTTGTATTGAGCGTAATTTGTTTGCTTCGAAATAACGTCGAAAGATGCATAATGCGGGTGTCTGCAAATAAATATTGTATGTGAAACCATAAGCTGAACACAAATTGAAGCAAGACTGAAATGCGTAATTTTTTGTAGTGTTGGTCAATTATGCAAAATTTAGGTGAATTACGTATTTTCAGCAGAACAAATCAGTATGAATTGTGTACGTGTTGGTGTGCCATGTGCTACAAATTACATATTTTCATTTATTTTATTATCACAACAAAAACCTTTTAAAAGGTAAAGTGCGACGCAGTCCCTAATGTCCACTTCCAAAATTAATGATATCAGTGGAGGTGACACTTGCGCTGAAAATACGCATAAATTTCCTTTACGACAACGTTACCCTGAGTTCAAAAAATCGCGTCACAAATGCCAGACCCACCAGCGTAATAATTTTTCAACACTTTCAGTTTTCACACGCAAAAATTTAAAACACAAAACAATCTTCGCAAAAAGACACGAATGTTAAATTTTTGCAGCGTAAAAACTGAAAGTACAGAAAAATTATTTCGTCGTTGGGTCTGACATTTGTGACGCGATTTTTTGAACTCAGGGTAACGTTGTCGTAAAGGAAATTTATGCGTATTTTCAGCGCAAGCGTCACCTCCACTGATATCATTAATTTTGGAAGTGGACATTAGGGACTGCGTCGCACTTTACCTTTTAAAAGGTTTTTGTTGTGATATCAGTCGTTTTGGAAGTTTTCAGTTGTTAAAAAAAATTCTATTTTTTGAAAAAAATTTTTGGCGAAAACTTTCGCCTCAATTTTGACCAACTTCCGCGCCTCGGCGACCCCACTTTCTATTCATCAAAACGATGCCCAAGTCAATATCTATCGATTCCGACGAAAAAAAAATTTTGGCGAAAACTTTCGCCTCGATTTTGACCAACTTCCGCGCATCGGCGACCCCACTTTCTATTCATCAAAATGATGCGCAAGTCAATATCTATCGATTCCGGCGAAAAAAAAAAATTTGGCGAAAACTTTCGCCTCAATTTTGGCCAACTTCCGCGCCTCGGCGACCCCGCTTTCTATTCATCAAAATGATGTTCAAGTCATCTATCGA
>CM055404.1:22638168-22650460 GCA_029228625.1 Pseudolycoriella hygida
TCTCCAAAAAAATTTTCTCCAAAAAAAATTTTATACTAAAAAGTTTTTTCTCCAAAAACATTTTTCTCCGATCTATCGATTCCGGCGAAAAAAAAGTTTTGGCGAAAACTTTCGCCTCAATTTTGACCAACTTCCGCGCCTCGGCGACCCCACTTTCTATTCATCAAAACGATGCCCAAGTCATTACCTATCGATTCCGGCGAAAAAAAAGTTTTGGCGAAAACTTTCGCCTCAATTTTGACCAACTTCCGCGCCTCGGCGACCCCACTTTCTATTCATCAAAACGATGCCCAAGTCAATATCTATCGATTCCGGCAAAAAAAAAGTTTTGGCGAAAACTTTCGCCTCAATTTTGACCAACTTCCGCGCCTCGGTGACCCCACTTTCTATTCATCAAAACGATGCCCAAGTCAATATCTATCGATTCCGGCAAAAAAAAAGTTTTGGCGAAAACTTTCGCCTCAATTTTGACCAACTTCGGCGCCTCGGCGACCCCACTTTCTATTCATCAAAATGATGCGCAAGTCAATATCTATCGATTCCGACGAAAAAAATTTTTTGGCGAAAACTTTCGCCTCAATTTTGGCCAACTTCCGCGCCTCGGCGACCCCGCTTTCTATTCATCAAAATGATGCCCAAGTCATCTATCGAACTTTCCCGAAGGAACCAACTCTCTAGCTATTCTAATTCAGAAGATGGCAAAAATTCCAAGATGGCGTCACTTTGACAGTTGGCAGCCATTTTCTTAGGATAACGAAAAAATTCTCCTCACCAATCTCTATAAATTTCCCGAAGAAACCAACTGTCTGGCTATTCTAATTCAGAAGATAGCAAAAAATTCAAGATGGCGTCACTTTGACAGCTGGCAGCCATTTTCTTATGATCCCAAAAAATTCTACTGATGAAACTCTATAACTTTCCCGAAGAAACTATCTCTCTAATTAGCGTCATACCGGAGCTAAAATTCGAAAACCGAAAAAGCATAGACAAAAATCCAAGATGGCGCCGCTATAACAGATGGCAGCCATTTTCTTATGATCCCAAAAAATTCTCCTGATGAAACTCTATAACTTTCCCGAAGAAACTATCTCTCTAAGTTTAATTTTTAATTAATAGTTGTATAACTAATTAAATAAATAAATAAAACTAAGTAGCGTCATTCCGGAGATAAAATTCGAAAACCGAAAAAGCATAAACGAAAATCCAAGATGGCGCCGCTATGACAGCTGGCAGCCATTTTCTAATGAAACCAAAAAATTATGCTGATGAAACTCTATAACTTTCTAGAAGAAACCAACTTTTTAAGTGTTATCATTCCGGAGCTAAAAATCGAAAACCCAAAGAAGCATAATTTATACCTTACAAAAATCCAAGATGGCGTCACTTTGGCAGATTTCTGAAAATCCCAAAAAATTTTCCTGATCAAACTCTATAATCGCTCGGAACAAACCAACTCTCTAGGTATTGTAACTCCGGAGCTAAAATTCGAAAACCATAAAAACACAATTTTTCTCTTACGAAAATCCAAGATGGCGCCCCTTTGACAACTGGCAGCCATTTTCTTAGTATCCCAAAAAATTCTCCTCACCAATCTCTATAACTTTCCCGAAGAAAGCAACTCTCTAAGTATTGTCATTCCGGAGCTAAAATTCAAAAACCAAAAAATGCACAATTTTTCGCTTGGGAAAATTCAAGATAGCGTCGCTCTGATAGCTCACATACATTTTCTTAAGATCCCAAAAAATTCTCCCGACCATACTCTAAAACTTTCTAGAAGACACCAACTCTCTAGGTATTGTCACTCCGGAGCTAAAATTCGAAAACTCCGAGCATTACCTGAAAAACCCTCAAAATTGACCGCTTTTCCACATGCCACGGCTTTTCCAGAGTTTTCCCGGAAAAGCGGCATATGAAATTTTTCATTTTGTACCGATTCTGACGTTCCCTGAAAATTTCATCAAAATCGGCTGTCTAGTTCTCGAGATCGAAAATTATTTATAGAACATAGATAGAACATAGATAGATAATAGAACATAGATAGATAGATATATAGAAACCGACAGATCAGAAAAAAAGTTTACGTAATAATGAGAACAATGGAATTCTGGTAAGATGTATGGGAAAGTACCATTTTCAAACCTCGATATCTCAGCCAATTTTCAACCGATTTTGATGAGTGAGGGCTTGTTGGAAAGCTGCTGCGATAATTTGGAGGGGAAGAGGGGCGAGGGGAAAAAACTCAAAACTTCGCCTATACATGGTGTCTTGTCCCAAAGGTTTTTGTATGGAGGTTTTTGGGTTTGTGGACGTTTTTTTTGGGGTGTGGGGACTGCGTCACGCTCTCCGCTACCGCTCCGAGCATGATATTATTTCCATGGTTGGGTTAGCGTCGCTAAACACTAGCGTCGCTTCTAGCGTCGCTGCTAGCGCCGCTAATAGCGACGCTAAAATTCAAGACTGCTCGCTAGTAGCTCGCTAATGGATTCGCTAAAATATGGAGCTGTTCATCATAAGTCATCAGTCTATTTTCGACCGAATGCCAGTTTTTCAAAAAATTTTGGTGTTTTTTCTATTCCAAATTTTGGATTATTAGTGAAAAATTAGCGACGCTAGTATTTTTTGAAACTAGCGTTAGCGTTAGCGTCGCTAAAAAAAATGACTAGCGAGCACAACCTTGATTATTTCATATAATTTTTTTATTATGTTTTTTTACTTATTTTAAATCACAACAAAATCCCTTTCTAAAAGGGAAATGTGACGCAATTTTTCGCCCATTTTTCCAAAACAAATGATATAAATTTGGGTGACGGTTCGCTTACAGCTTTGGATCGCAAATAATTCTTTTGAAATATTTTCACATTTGATTAAAAAAATGCTTTCAGATTTCACACACCAAAAATTTAGCTTTGCGCGATGTATGAAGTATGGATAGCAAATTTTTGGAGTGTGAAAGGGGTTATTCATAAAGTATGTCACGCGTGACGACTATTTGCGTCTCTTTCTATTACATTTTTATGCATATCTTGCATCTCTTTCGCACGCGTGACATACTTTATGAACGATCCCAAATCTGAAAGCGCAGAAAAATTCTTACGTTGAGAGGGCATGGCATGGCACCACCAACTCACAAGATGGCGCCGAGTGAGAAACTTATATGTAAAAAAAGCACCTATTTTGCGAAGGAGAGGGCCAAAAAATATGGCATGTGCCAAAGTGTTGCAATATTAGCGAAGAGAAGTACAATGAGTTAGTGCGTAACGACGAAATCCCGTGGTTTTGTGACCCATGCGAAAGAAGGAGAACAAAGCGGCGGACTACAATAAACGCCACTATAAATTCAAACGATACGAATGGTACACCCAAAACAGCAACATCGTCATCGACAATTCCACAAGACAAAAGCCCACACGTTACGCTACAGGTAATCCTTAGGGAATTACAGGAATTGAAAATGAAACAAAACGAAAGCATTCAAAACATAACAGATTTAAAAAATGCCCTTGCACAATATAAGATTGTCACCGAAAATCTAACACAAGAAAACGTGGCACTAAGAAATGACAATGAAATTTTACGATCAAAGATTATTAAAATTGAAAGCTCGTTGAACGCGGATCACCAAAGAGAGCTTGACTGTAATTTAGTAATAAATGGAATCACTGAAACTGAAAACGAAAACATAAAAATGTGGTAATTGACTTAGCGCACGCGATGAATGTAGATCTAAGACCTGAAAATGTCCTATCAGCCGTCAGAGCAGCAACCGCTAATAAAGACTCTGGTCTACCAAAGTCAATTATCGTACAGCTCAACGACAAAAATAAGCGAGAATTGCTCCTCAAACATCGCAAACAACTAATCATGCCCGCTGCGGTAGCGGAGGGCGTGACGCAGTCCCCACACCCCAAAAAAAACGTCCACAAACCCAAAAAACTCCATACAAAAACCTTTGGGACAAGGAGTTATATATAGGAGAGCTTTTGAGTTTTTTCCCCTCGCCCGCCTCCCCCTCCAAATTATTTAAAAAAAACTACGTCGCAGCAGCTTTCAAACAAGCCCTTACTCATCAAAATCGGTTGAAAATTGGCTGAGATATCGAGGTATGAAAATGACACTTTTGTATGGAGAAAGAATTTTTCTATTGTTCTCACCATTATGGAAACTTTTTTCTGATCTGTCGGTTTCTATCTATGTTCTATCTATCTATCTATCTATGTTCTATCTATTAATAATTTTCGATCTCACGAACTAGACAGCCGATCTTTCTGAAATTTTCAGGGAACGTCAGTCTCGGCCGGCCCCAAATGAAAAATTTCAAGTCAATTTTGAGGGTTTTTTAGGTAATGCTAGGAGTTTTCGAATTTTAGCCCGGAGTGACAATAGCTAGAGAAATGGTTTCTTCGAGAAAGTTATAGAGTTTGATCAGGAGAATTTTTTGATATTTTCAGAAATCTGCCAAAGTGACGTCATCTTGGATTTTTGTTAGGTATAAATTATGCTTCTTTGTGTTTTCGAATTTTAGCTCCGGAATGACACTACTTAGAGAGACATTTTAGCTCCGCAATGACACTACGTAGAGAGATGGTTTCTTCTAGAAAGTTATAGAGATTCATCAGGAGAATTTTTTGGTATCATTAGAAAATGGTTACCAGCTGTCAAAGTGACGCCATCTTGAATTTTTTGCTATCTTCTGAATTAGAATAGCTAGACAGTTGGTTTCTTCGGGAAAGTTATAGAGATTGGTGAGGAGAATTTGTTTGATGAATTTAAAGTGGGTTTGCCGAGGCGCGGAAGTTGGTCAATATCGAGGCGAAAAATTTTTTTCGTCGGAATCTAATTAAGGTAATCCCTTGCAATACGTTCATTAGCCTGATCAATGAAATGCTAAGCGCATGAGAATTTGTAGTCTATATTAACAATGACAAAAGTACCAAATGTGTTCTCCCCTTTTTTAAAATATGGCGTAGAATGCCTAGCCGAAGGTCCCTGCAAAATTTCAAGAAAAGTTGTCGAGCCGTTTTCGAGCGGGAAAATGACTCTATAAAACAGTGAATTTGATTTTTAAGATTTTGTATGGAGACGAGATCAATGTTGTTGATTTTTGGTGACTTTATATGGTGATTTTTGTATGCCCTGAACTATGATTTTTGGGAGTCGTTTCCCCCTCGCGTTTTTCATACAAGTGCCAATGGAAACCAGTAACTAACCAATTAAACGTAGGATGTTTTCATTAACTTTAGATTCTATGAAAATGCAGTTTTTGATAGGAAATCGTAATTTTTTAAAGGTCATATCTCAGGATCCACTGGACCGATTTTAATGAGTGAAAAGACATTTCGTCTTAGAACTTCCCGTAAAATCCTGGAAAAATTTTTTCCGGGAGAGTACGTCGCAAGGGGGGAAGTAAAACTTAGCTGTATATATGGTTTCGCAGTCTACGAATAAAAATTTTCTTAATTTTTTGTTCGTTTGTGAACTTGCGTCTCGGGCTCATTGCTACCGCGCGCCCATGATATTTTGATATTACTTCATCATTAGCTTGATTATTACCACGACATGAAACGCAAAATGACGGCGTACCATTCTATGGAATATTTTATTGTAATTTATTGAAAGAGGCAAAAACAATTAATGAAATTACTAGAGTTAACGGCAAAGTTGGGTTCGCTAGTGACTTTTTCAAAAATGTTTCAAATTGTGAATATTTTGAACTATATTTTCGGTTAACAGTGGTGAAGTGAACGAAAGTTCGAGCATTTCAAAAGCGAAATTATGAGAAATTAAATGTGAATGAACCGAACGCAGTATCTTCACCTTTCCGGGGTGCTGCTCTACCAATTGAGCTACCGTGGACATTTTGAATTCAGATCTAATTTTAAACCGTTACATAGTGACATAGTGACACATGCATCTGTAGCCAAAGCTAGCGTATTTGTTTAAAGAAATCAATATTTCCAGCCGCTTTGGCTCGTGTCGGTAATCTCATATCTAGTGCGATAAACTACCTTCATACGAAACTTGTATCAAAAACTTCTAAATTTTTATTTGTGATTTTGGTTCACAGATTTGCTTGCTTGTACTAGATGACGCTGGCAGTAGCTATATGATAGATTTCCATATTTGTATGGAGTTACGTTTCTTATGCAAATTACGGCAGAAAGTATCTAGGTATTCTAAACAATACGAAAAAAGACTCTGTATCAAAGTTTGCTCGCGTAATTTATGCATCGTTGGTAATGATCGTACGAAAGGAAATCAAGAAAAATCTTTTGAAAGTAACGAATACGTGTAATAATAGATCAGTTACGACTCATATTTGTCCTGTATTTGTTGAAAAAGTGTCCTCTTTTTTCATGTAAAATGTCCTCTTTTTCAATTTTCAAAAATGGGTACCCTAGGCATATGTAAATACTTTGCCTGGAATCGGTTTGGTATTGTCCGAGAAACTACTTCTATTCTGTGCAGTTTAAAACACAAAAAAACTATTCTTCTTCAGAAGTCTAACAGTTTTGTGAAGAATCGAATTGTTTGAGACAAGTTTCTTGTAAACTATATGAAGCTTTGGCAAATTCTCTCTTAATTCTACATTTACCACATTCTTACCTGGTACTTGTGCCAGCGTAAATCTCATTCTCTTTAGAATCGGTCCAATTATATCGATATATTTGTGAAACGTTAAAAAGTCTCCGTTCCGTGTTATTTTCCGTTTCTGAAAAATGCAAAAGGCTTTTTCCAGTGCAGTGCAACTAAGTAGAACTTACTCTCATATTTCTTAAGACGATCAAAAATTGTGTACTTTGATGAAGCACGTAAATGACTTAAGACTGCATCAGAAATGAATACGTCATAGCCGCCTATGCTGTATTCATGTTTCCCATTCACCGTTGCAACAGTCTTCACAAGTTTAGGAGGCTCGGTCCATCCAACAACGTTTACACCCTGGTTTAAGGTGATCGGTTTTTCAAAAAACATTTTGTCGTACAAGTCCCTACCGCATTGATCACCGTCCAATGACATTTTAACATAGGACTTTCCTAACCCCGAATACACATACATTTCCATCCCGTTACCTTGTCCGCTTGTGTTCCAAAATAAAAATGCCAAATTAAGATATCCTGCATTGTAACCGAAGTCTGTGAGTTCTTTGATGAAATTAGGAGATTTATATTCCGAGTAAATGTGATTTAGTCGATAATCTAATTTATGTGAGTACATAAGTAGAATAATACTTCCTAAGCTTTCTAGGATATCGAAGAAATATACGAAGAACGCATTCCTAATAGTATGCATATTTAGCAAGACGTTAATTTGCCGAAGATCGTCTGCAGTATATTTGTCCATGTTGAACCTCATCCACGCGAATTTTCTATCTTTTCTCAATTGGCCGTAAATGTTGTCCACATTGTCAATTGTGGTATTCGAATGTACCAAAGCGACGGTTTCATATGGAGATTTATCCAGAATTGCTTCCAAACAAAACGTTAGATTCTGTATTGGTAATAGCAGAGGCAATAAGCGAGTTAACATCGCGAACATCGCGACTACCTTAGCGTTTTAAAATAAAATGTTCAAGAGTACTTAGTGTCACTGGATCTGATTGACTTCAATTTATTTCATCACAATCATCATATTTACTCACAACTGATTTTTTAATGTATTTTGTTCAATTGTATCTAGTGTCCTCTTATCACTTTCATGTAATCGGTTCGTTTGTATAAATTTCACGTATAGATCAACGAATATGCGATAAAATTGCGCGGCGGAAAAGAGAATGAGCCTTTGGAATTCGAACTACTTCACACAGCCTGAAAATTTTTGTATTAACTGCAAATTCAACGTAACTTTGAAGTGTCTGTAAGTGAAGAAATACTTCCCCAGCCAAAAGATTAGACCTAGTAGGTCAAGCACTTTCGAAGTTACGGTAAAAAAGCTCTTTCCGGTTTTTTAAAGGTCGGTGAAATTTTTCCGCTTATCTCAGTTAGTGGTTGGACCCGCACGAAGTACAAGGGTCATATACGTTTACTACAAGACATTTCATTGTAACGTATGGGGTAGACCGAGGCGGGAGTGAGACGGATGCATGTAAAGAGATGACAGATCAGCAAAAAAAGAAAATGTCCGTCTGTCCGTTTGTTTGTCACGTCATTTTTTTCTAAGCGGCTGCACACACTGATTTCCTTAAAAAGTACATAATGCCTCGTGATTCAAGTTCAAAGAAAAGCAAAATCGGTCGAGTAGTTCCGGAGATGTAGTCGAAAAAGTGACAAAAAACATGGTTTTTCGAGGTTAGGTGAAACTTTTTCGCAAATATCTCAGCAAGTTTGGCACGGAAATTTTTCATTTTGGTGTCAATTGAAATGATCTCACAGAACCAGAACTCGGAAACAATTTTTGTGGAAATCAGTTTATAGGTCTGGGCACTGGGACCAGTGGAATGGACGAAATTGAGTTTCTTGGCCATATACGAAAATTGTCGAATCCAATTTACGAGCGAAAGTAATATTGATTTAGATACACTCACGGAAAAGTGAAAACCGACACATTTTTGCTTTTGTGTTTTACTTGAGTTTATGAATTTTTGCATGTATTTTTATATGGAGAAATCAATAAAGTCAGTAAACCACAAAACACAAAAATGTGTCGGTTTTCACATTTCCGTGAGTGTACGTTCGAATCTTTTCGCATCATATATTCTGTTTGCCTCATCTGTTCTGTTGAATCTCATTCACACAAAGGGTCTCATATATGGTGTATATGCGTAGAGCTTCATGGAATTTTAAATGATCCACTAGTTCACCCAAATTCAAAAAATCAAATTCAAACTGAAACCAAAATGTTTTAAGATCTTGCGATAATATGAATGAAAGTTTCGTTCAACAAAGGACAGGTCATGGATTGCTTCATATGTTGTCAGTTATATCAACTGTGGTATTTGAATATTTATCCAAAACAGCTTCCAAACAAAATATTAGATTTTTCTATAGCACAAGCAGAGGCAATAATTGAGTTGTCCCGTTTATTTTATCGTTCGTAATAAACTGACCCAGTAGCGTTTAGTCACTGGCGTTCGACTTCGTCGCAATTATCACAAAAATTGCCTCGCGACTAATTTTCTCAACAAACTTGATGTATTTCGTTCAGTTGTTACTAGTCTCTTCTTATCTATTTCATGTAATCGAATTTATTTCTCTAAAATTCGAGTCGATAATTATAACGTTATTTCGAATTTGTTTTTGTTTACACGTTCGTAATAAATACGTGGCACAGGAAAAAAGAATCGTCAATATTTGCAGCTGTAAATTGTTATATTGGACAACATCAATCAAATTAGAGGCCAACAATGTTTCCTCTTCCCTTTTAAACCCAGACGTGGGAATTTTTCCTTTTACGAAATGTCACACAAACCTAGGTGAATAGCAAAAGTAGAGAATCTTCCCTTTCACAAAGTGTCACGAAAATTCCATCACATTTTGTAAAAGGGAAAATTTCCTAGCTTTGTTATTCACCTCGGTTTTTGTGACATTTTTGTTAAAAAGAAAATTCATTTTCTGTATACGTGAGAGTGTATTGGTTGTGACGGAAAATATTTTCCCATCACTTGGGACGAAAAGTTGCTTTTCGCGGTATGTGCGCCAACACACTCTCACTATTACAGAAAAATATCTTTCAAAATACCCCAATACACACTCGATGTGTACTTTGCGCTTGGGCTTCGCCCGCGCGTACGTACACATCTCGTGTGTATTGGGGTATGTTGAAATACACTATTCCGAAATCCCAGACTCTTAGAGAAAATATTTCATCAACTACACAAGCCGGATCCATAGCGTTACTCACAAACAAACATTTTACTATACAGTGAAAAAATCAAAAAAATAAAACATTAAAATACGCACATTTTTCTTATTGCTAATTCGTCATCTAAGGACCATGATCGATGTTCCCCAATACCCCTGGGTCGAAATTGGGCTGGTTACAAAAACGTGGTCTAAACGGTGAAACACGTTGGTTGTTTCGAAGCTATTTGGGTACTTTACCTCGGGCGGGTCAGAATTCTCTAATTAAAATTTCTTGCGTTGACAATTTACAAGATTTTTTATTTGCTTCACAATTTAGGACATAGGACAACACATGCAAATACAATGCATAGAAAGGCAGTTAAAACCTGAAGCAACAACACTCTTTGGTGCTTATTGTGTATGTGTATGGGACATCTTTTATCGGATGCGCCACCATTTTCAAAACATTTAATCTAATGGACTCGTGTAGTGTACCGGTAAATCTTACTTTTTCAGTTTACGTTTGGAATAAGAAATTGCGTAACAAATTGCGAAATACATTAATTCAGCAATAAAAGTTACTGCGCTCAATAGAAGTCCCAAAGCTCCCAGCAGAAAAGAATTTGTCATGTCGCTGAACGAAAGTGGTTGCACATTCGGAGATATCACTTGTTTATCGGTTGTTTCTCGCCCAGATTTGATTCCAGTCAAAAGACGTTTGTTCTTTTTCTTCAAATACTTAACGATTCCATGCTCTACACATCTTTGTAGCAGAGTGTTCATGCGATTCTCAAGATGCCAGTAATGCCGGAGTTTGTAAGACAAATGGTGGAAACCTGTGAAGGATGTTAAGTTTCTATCATCCCATGTACAGTTGGTTTGAAATAAAGAGAACACTCACCAAATCGTTCAACAACATGCCAAGTATCTTTGTCATTGCTAAAGAAGAAGTTGAATTTGTTTTCCTCAATCGCATACGCGTTTTCCGTGTTTCCACTTTGAATCACGTCGGTTATCTCGTGAGACCTTCTATGTATCCAATTTAGATTGTAGGGTGTGTTTTCACAGAAAGACCTGGAAGTATGCCTCCATTCATTAACTCATTTTCGACTAGATTCCTCAAAAACAGAAGAATTTCTCAAACCTCTCGGAGGAATATTCAGTAACTGATCAGTTTGTATCCTTTTACAGCAGACTAGGGCCTATTTTTGTTAAAATTTGAGAAAATTTGTGAAAATTTGAGAAAATTTGTGAAATATTGAGAAAATTTTCTCAAGTTTTCTCAAATTTTCTCAAACTTGTTTAAAATTTCTAAAAATTTTTCTGAAATTATTGATGTTTTTTTACTCGAAAAATTGTTCAAGCGACCTATTTCGGGTGTTTTCGGGCATCCTAGACTTATTAACATAAGTACTAAGGTAAGGGCTGAATTTTCAGTCACCCGTTCATGCTTGGTTTCTTGTGGTTTTTTCATCTGCACGACCTCTAATATGGTTCAGAATACACTTTACGTCGATTCTTATTGATTCTACACTCACTTTAACTTGTTTGAACTTTTTTTTCATTAATATAAAATTCGAGAAAATTTGAAAAAAAATTTCTCAAAAATAGGCCCTGCAGCAGACAGAATGTTTCTATTATATTTCAAAATGGGTCCAATTCATTACTCACAGAACACACTTAAGGTGCCTACAGCTATTCTGCAATAAGGTTCACTGGGGAGCATTTTGGCAGTTATTATAAACGTCTAAAGTTTGTCTGTTTATGTGTCTATTTATTTATTTAATTATTTGTCTGTCCGTAACGATCCCGTTACTTTTTGTGTGTATTTCGCATGAAAAAAAGTGAGGAGGAAAAAAACTTGTTGATATGTTGTCGGAGATGGTCCAAAGCGTCAAATCATTAGGAATAGCCTCTGCATTCAAAATGCCAATCACTATTTGTAGTTCCATATCTATACTATCTATTGTGCCATGGGTATCGTTATTAAGTCAGTCACTTTAGTTGTAAAATGTCCACGATTGAAAAGGTACTATAATCGAATGTGAACAAATCCATCTTTGTATCATCGACAATGAATCTTACTTTCGTCGTTCCACTCCATATTTCATTCAAAAAAGTTGTTTTTCATATACAACATCAAGAAAACGCCATCTAATGTTTAGTGTCATTCCAAAAAAAAAATTTAAAGAGGAGATTTAGAGCTGGTATGAGGGTGGATGTTGGTTGGGCCAGATGTACTGTTGAAGTCCTACATTAAAGATTCCGAAAATGCCACTATACTTCGATTAGTGTGTCAAAAACCAACCCATTCAATTTTATACATTTCAACCACGATCACATCTACACATTTTGGCCAAAGAAAGCGGCGACTCGCTATGCAAACATCGTTGTGAATCACTTGGACTCTGAAGGCATTCATTTCATCTATAAAAAGGACAATCCGAGGATTTTGGGTCAATTGCATCAATTTCGAAATAAAATGTATATACAAATTGTTATTAAGCCAAACA
>CM055404.1:22650960-22701859 GCA_029228625.1 Pseudolycoriella hygida
CATCTTTCTCTCACTACAAAAACACGTACTTCATTTTGATATTTTACATTGTTTCACTATATTGTCACACATATTGGAGTATGGCTTTGGAAAATATACACTTTATCCACAAAAACTTTAAAATCTGCATCTTATGTGCAACGAAATTATCGCGGGTTGAATATTTATTTCCATACAAAAAATGAACATCCATTGCCAAGAAGTTTTCACATGTAACGTTGTGTCGTACGCAAACTTTTATTGTCTCGTTTTCGCTTATGGAATAAAGTATAGTATTATATTAGGGTTTCAATTCTCACATTAATTCCTTGTGTATATTACACATACTCATTACACTCGTATGTGTAATATCCACGCGGATTTAACGTTCGATTTAAAACCCTAATACAATAATGTACTATTATCTACGGATTTTTACGCGCCACCCGTTATTGTTCTGAAATAAGGGAGTTGTGGGTAAAAAAAGGGTCAAAATTGTAAGTTGGCCAAAAGTCAGTCAAGATGTCGTCAGAGTAGAACGTTCATTACGGGGGAACTGGAATACGGGGAACTTGGAATACGGGGAACTTGGAATACGGGGAAAGTTGAATACGGGGAACGGTGGAATACGGGGAACTTGGAATAAGGGTAACGTGAAATACGGGGAACTTGGAATACGGGGGAAGTGGAATACGGATGAAGTGGAATACGGGGAACGTGGAAACTAACAAAAGCTATAATAAACGACTAACTATTAAAATACCACTGAATTTTATTCCTTATTTATCTACATCCCTAGGGGCGGGGGTTTCAACTAGTTCCATATAATCATGCAAAATAATTACAAGTGAACTTCATCGAATGATAGCTGCACACAGCCTTAATATTAAGTTAGAACTACGATCTTATATTCTAAATATTTTAAAGACACCAAATTCCACATGTCATGTCTGTCAACAGTGAGGTGAAATGAATTAATGTCTAGTTCATACTTTTCCGACCCTTGCTTTTATTTAAAAATGACTACTCACTCGACCGGTTCGTTGAAAATAGGGACATAAACAACCAATCCTGATGTTTCGAGGTCTCCCAAATTGCTGATGATCAAGTAATCATGTCGTATCGTGAATCCTTGGAACATTTCTGAAGACAGCAGCATTCCCGACAGCATAGTTCCCAGGCAAAAGCACCAAAGTAGAAAATTTTCAGCAGCAGTTGAAATTATATCACCAAATGACAGTCCTAAAGACAATCCAAAGGTTTCGAAGGAAATGTCTGCGAGATTTTTGTCAGTCCTCCAAATTTTATTGAAAATGAATCGCACGATTGCCACAATCGCCGCCACTGGCGCCCACACTAAAATCAGCGGAGACTTGAATATCAGGTCGTACTTGGTTTCAGATTTGAATCTTCTTCGAACAATTAGAATGTAGTTGCCCGTGTCGTGAGGATAGAGATATATTACGCTTCTAGACGTTACGTCTTCCTTGTATTGAGCGTAATTTGTTTGCTCCGAAATAATGTCGAAAGATGAATATTGCGGGTGTCTGAAAATAAATATTGTATGTGAAACCATAAGCAAACAATACATAAAGGTTGCGGTATCCACAATGAGATTTTATTAATTATTTTCACAATTCGAGAGACTACACCATTAAACCATCCAGTATGAAGTGACTCATTACGTCTGATTCAATGACATACTAATTATTACATGTAGACTGGTAGTTAGACCCGTACGAAGTACGAAGGTCTGATGCGTTTACTACCACGTTTGTTACATTGCGAATTCGAACCCGGGAGTAAGGGGGAAACCTTTTTTTTTGCCTCCAGATGACAAATCAGCGAAAAAAATGTCCGTCGGTCTGTCACTCTGTCGGTCTGCCGTCAACACGATAACTTGAGTAAATCTTGACCTGAAAGGTAATCGAAAAACTGAGGTCAAGTTCGAAGATGAGCAAAATCGGTCGAATAGTTACGGAGATATGGTCGAAAAGGTGTCCAAAAACGTGATTTTTCGAAGGTCGTCGAAACTTTTTCACGCATATCTCAGCAAGTACAGCACATAAATTGTTCAAATTAGCGTCAAATGAAAGAATTAGATGTCACAAAACTGCTGGGAAAAAATAGTTGTGGAAATCGGTTGAGCGGTTTGGGCACTGGAACCCACGGAATGGAGAAAATTTTATTTCTCAGCCATATAAAATACGAGATTGGTTTTCATCAACCTATGGTTTATTATGATTATGAAACATAGAGACTTACTCCCGAAGACAAAGTTGTAGAAAATTAAATTTTAGCGAATACTTGTTTCAGGGTTTCCCCGAGAAATATCCCAATCCTGGGATTCAGACACTTCTAGAGTTCAGAGGGATGACTCCTATCTCTAGAACCATGGTAGTTAGAAAGTTGCTTCCAAAGACAAAGTTGTAGAGAATTAAAGTTTAGCGAATACGTGTTTCAGTGTTTCCCCGAGAAATGTCCCAATCCTGGGATTCAGACACTTCTAGGGTTCAGAAGGATGACTCCTATCTCTAGAACTATGGCAGTTCGAAAGTTGCTTCCAAAGACAAAGTTGTAGAGAATTCAATTTTAAACGTACTTCGGGAGGGCTTACAACATTACCTTGGGTAATTTTTATGAGTCATTCAAACTTTCAAACTATTCAAACGCAATATTTACATAAATAACTTCCAGTCTTTTCGTAACATCAACTCTGTTTGCCGCATCTATTCTGATACGTACGGGTCTCTTCATATGTTCTTTGACAAAGAATTAATACAAATTGAAGCAAAACTGAAATGCGAAATTTTTAGTAGTGTTGGTGAATTATGTAAAATTTAGGTGAATTGCGTATTTTCAACAGAACAAATCAGCGTGAATTATGAACGTGTGTTGTGCGATGTGCACATTATATGCAAATAACATATTTTCATTTATTTTATTATATTATTTCTTCGAAAAGGGGTCTTATGAGTTTACCACGACGTTTCGACCCGCGAGTAGGGGAGTGAGTTTCGATCATGGTCCTTAGATGACGAATCAACAATAAAAAACATATGAAAAGGAGCCGTGCGCATCAGAATAGATGCGGCAAACTGAGCTGATGTTATGAAAAGACTCGATCGTATTCAAGTAAATATTGCCTTAACTCTTAAGTGTTTGAAATTACGTCCACATTAAGTTGTATTGGAAATTGCCGAGAGGGCAATATTGAAAAACCCATCCAAAGAAATGGTGTAAAAGAACCCGAAAGCACAAAATTAATCTCCAAATAGACACAAATGTTCCTCTCAATTTTCCCTACAACATAGCAAAAAAACAATTTTTTTGTTAACGGCCGACTTTAGGACCGACCCAGGGGGCCATAAGGAAATGATCTTGACACATACTTCCATAGACAAAAATTTTTCCCTCAATCTGCTCTGAAATATGACAAAAAAATGTTTTTTTTTGTTAGGGCCGACCTTAGGACCGATCAGAGGCCCACTTGAGCCTCAAGCACAGGCCCAAATTTGTTTATGAATATAATTCTGTACATGGTTGCCTCTCATATCGAAAAAGAATCAACAAAATCGGTTAGGATTTGCCCGATGTAAACAAAAACACGTTGGGCCTAGTTTCAGGGTTCTGGCTGAGTCCGAGGGCATCTTATCAAAAAACTTTGTTCCACAAGATGTGAGACATTCCTAGAGACCTTTCGATTAAAAATTTTTTTTTGGAAAATCGGAAGAGATTTATACTCGAGTTATGTACAAAAAATACATAGAGCCCTAGCAGAAACTCGTTTTTAGTGCCCTAGCTAAGTCCAACGACTCAAATTCAAAAAAGTTTCTTTAATAAGTTATCGGCTATGTCGAAGTCTTTCACAAAAAAAAATTATGAAAATCGGAAAAGATTTACTCGAGTTACGTACAAAAGACCAAAAACCATTTAAACGGCCCTAGCTCGGTGGCCCTTGGACCGACAGTGACCAGATTCAATCCCATGAAAGACTTTTCGATTACATTTCAGGGGAAAAAAAGTTTTTGAAAATCGGTTGAGAACTATGATCGAGTCCCGGGGATCGAGTTCCCGGGTCGAAATTCGACTGGTTACAAACGTCGTGGTAAACGCAATAGACCCCTTTTCGAACAACTTCGTATCTTCGTATGGGTCTAAAAATTTAACTTTGCGCGATGTGCGAAGTACGGATAGCAACTTAATAATAATAATAATAAGCAAAAAAATAGCGGAGTGTGAAATCTGAAAGCGCAGAAAAATTATTACGTTGAGAGGGCACGGCATTTGTGACGCATTTTTTTAAAATCAAATGTGAAAATATTTCAGAAGAATCTTTTGCGTTCCGAAGCTGCAAGCGTCACAAAATTGGTATCAGTTGTTTTGGAAGATGCTACCATACACACTACAGTGTAATGATTACACACACAAACATATGGTCTTTACATGGCGCCTTCAAAGAGCCCTGGCCCAAACGAGGCCGGTACCCCCCTTTTTTAAAATCTCATATGGCGTAGAATGCCCACCAAATTTCAAGAAAAGTTATCGAGCTATTTTCGAGCGAGAGCCAAAAAAGTCATTTTTCCGAGGGGAAAGTGACTCTCCAAAACAGTGAACTTGATTTTTAAGAATTTGTATGGAGACGAGGTCAATAATTTTGTATGCCCTGAACCATGATTTTTGGGAGTCGTTTCCCCCTCGCGTTTTTCATACAATTGCCAATGGAATCCAGTAACTAACTAACTAATTAAACGTAGGATGTTTCGTTTATTTTTATATTACTTCATTATTAGTTTGATTCTTACCACGACACGAAACGCAAAATCATGGCGCGGCGTACCATTCTATGAAATATTTTATGGTAATATTCACTTGAAACATGAGCAAATTTAGAAAGAAACAAAAACAGTTGTTGAAACTAGCAGAGTTAATGGCAAAGTTGGGTTCGCTAGTGACTTTTTCTAAAATGTTTCAAAATAATTGTAAATATTTTGAACTATGTTTTCAGTTAACAGTGGTTGAAGTGAACGAAAATTCGAGAATTTCAAAAGCAAAATTATGAGAAATTATATTTTTGAAATTAAATCTGAATGAACCGAACCCACTATCTTCACCTTTCCGGGGTGCTGCTCCATCAATTGAGCTACCGGGGACATTTTCAATTCAGATCTAATTTTAAACCATTATATATTTACTAACACATGTATCTGTAGCCAAAGCTAGCGTATTTGTTTAAAGAAATCAATATTTCGAGCCAGTACAGAGCACGCTACTCTTTGGCTCGTGTCGGCAATCTCACATCTAGTGCGTTAAAGTACCTTCATACGTAACTTGCATCAAAAACTTTTATATTTTGATTTTTCATTTCAAGAGCTTGTGATTTTAGTTCACAGATCTGTTCGCTTGTACCAGATGGCGCTGGCAGTAGCTATATGATAGATTTCAATATTTGTATGGAGATTGTTACAATTTTCCGAATAAATCGAAAATTTGTACTCTGAATATTTTTTGCCGTTAAAGGTGTAAGTTTGGGATAGTTTTGCAAAATTACGGCTGAAAGCAGTTATTTTAAACAATACGAAAAAGGACTCTGTAATGATCGTACATTTGGTCCAAAGAAGAATTTGAATTTGCATTGGTTTTGGGTGAGTCAGCTGCCAAAGAACTATTCCTTGGTGCCCATTTACAAAACGCTGATAATAGCCAGCAAGATTTAGATTATTGTTATACTTCAATGAGTAAAATAAATTGGCATTAGAAACAAAAAAAAAAAAAATGATCGTACGAAAGGAAATCAAGAAAAATCTTTTGAAAGTAACGGATACATGTAATAATAGATCAGTTAGGACTCATATTATTTGTCCTCTTTTTTGTTGGAAAAATGTCCTCTTTTTTCATGTCAAATTTCCTCTTTTTCAATTTTCAAAAATGGGAACCCTAGGCATATGTATTTGCCTGGAGTCGGTTTGGTCTTGTTCTAGAAACTACTTCTATTCTGTGCAGTTTAAAACACAAAAAAGCTTTGGCAAATTCTCTCTTAATTCTACATTTACTACGTTCTTACCTGCTATTTCCTGTAGCGTAAATCTCCTTCTCTTTAGAATCGGTCCAATTATATCGATATATTTGTGAAACGGTAAAAACTCTCCGTTCCGTGTTGTTTTCCCGTTCTGAAAAATGCAAAAGGTTTTTTCCAGTGGAGTACAACTAATTAAAACTTACTCGCATATAGCAGAAGACGATCAAAAATTGTGTAGTTTGGTGAAGCACGTAAATGACTTAATACTGTATCAGCAATGAATACGTCATGGCCGCCAATGCTGTATTCCTGTTTCCCATTCACCGTTGCAACAGTCTTCACAAGTTTAGGAGGCTCGGTCCATCCAACAACGTTTAAATACTGGTTTAAGGCGATGGGTTTTTCAAAAAACACTTTGTCGTAAAATTCCTTTCCGCATTGATCACCGTCCAATGACATTTTGACAAAGGACTTTCCTATCCCCGAATACACATACATTTCGATTCCGTAACCTTGTCCGCTTGTGTTCAAAAATAAAAATGCCAAATTGAGAAATCCTGCATTGTAAGCGTAGTCTGTGAGTCCTTCGAAAAGATCAGGAGATTTATATTCCGAGTAGTTATTGATGACGTAAATGTGATTTTGTCGATAATCTAATTTATGTGTATGCGTAAGGAAAATAATTTTTCCTAAGCTGTCTAGGATATCAATGAAATACACGAAGAACGCGTTCCTAATAGTTTGGATTTTTACCAAGTCGTGGAGAAGTGAAAGTCCTTCTACAGTATATTTGTCCATGTTGAACCTCATCCACGCGAATTTTCTATCTTTTCTCAATTGGCCGTAAATGTTGTCCACGATGTCAACTGTGGTATTCGAATGTACCAAAGCGACGGTTTCATATGGAGATTTATCCAGAATTGCTTCCAAACAAAAAGTTAGGTTCTGTATGTGTAATAGCAGAGGCAATAAGCGAGGTAACATCGCGACTACTTTAGCGTTCTAAAATAAAATGTTCAAGAGCACTTTATGTCACTGGATTTGATGGACTAGAATTTATTTCATCACAATTATCACAAATTGTCACATTTCTTCACTAATAATTTTTTGATATATTTTGTCCAGTTGCATCTAGTGTCCTCTTATCTCTTTCATGTAATCGGTTCGTTTCTCCAAAATTCACGTAGATCAATAAATATGCGACAAAATTGCACGGCGGAAAAGAGAATGAACCTTTGGAATTATTGTATTTTAACTGAAAATTCAACGTAGCTTTGAAGAGTATGTAAATGAAGAAATAATGGATAAAGGAGACCAGATGAAATCCAAAAACTCAGTCACGGGTCCTGACCAGGCCCGTATCTAGGGAGGGGGGGGGGCAAGGGAGGCGTCTAAAGAGCCCCCCCTGGCGAAACTGAAATGTTGCGAATTTTGCGAAAAAATATAAATCTTGACGTCATGATCGTTTTCAATACTTGAAATTTTCGCCTGCGGCGCAATCATTTTTTTCTTTTCCAATCTCATTTCAATGTTTCCATTTCGTTATTGAAATAGATTTTCGGTTCTACATTGCATGAAAAAACTTTTGACACTTTTAACGACAGTGGCGTTTTATCGGTCATCGGTCACATATACTCAGCTGTTAGAATTTTTGATATAAAATGGTAATCAAAACTGTATACTTTCATAGAAAACCAAAATGTGCAACAATTTTGAAAAATTTTCGCCTGCGGCGCAACTTTTAAATATAACTTTCACCACCCACTCAAACTAAACTTTTTATTTTTGTCACATAAGAATTGTACTCAAAAAATTTTTTCCCTGCAGCGTTATAATAGAAACTGTATGCTAGCTGCTAACAAAACCTGAGACAAAAATTTAGGAAATTTTCTTATAAATGGTGTGAACGATTTCAGGAAAATATGGGAAGTGAAGGACAAATATTGTCAAAACTTAGAGTAGCTTGTTTTTAAAAAATCCGTTGCTCTATATATTTTAGGCGAATGGGAACTTCGCACATTTAACTCACATTTTGAGAGCTAAACGAACCAAGAAGAAAATAATTTCATGTGAAAATAAGTAATGAAATTATTTTGGAAAAATGGAAACGCCATGAATAATATTAAATTTTTCAAAACTTTGTGAAAAAAATTTTTCGCTCGCTCCGCTCGCGATTTCTGACGTCGGTTCGGTTTCAAAGACGAAGCAGAGTCGTCTGTGCGTCCTAAAAAGCTGGGAAATAAACAAAAGTTCTGTGTGTTAGGCACGGCATCTTCTATCGGCGATCCTGTTTAACGAAAACGCTATACCAAAAATACGACTGTATTAATGTGAAATGCGCGAAATAAAGAGAATTTTCTCAAAATTTCATATAATTTTATCAATTCGGTGGGGGGGCTCAAGCCCTCCCTGGCAGTCGACCCTGGCTACGGGCCTGGCCCTGACCCGCCTAAAACATTGGATCTAGTAGAATCGCATTAATTTGAGCAATAACGGTCAAACACTTTCGAAGTTACAGTCAAAAAAGTTGTTTTCGGTTTTTTAAAGGTTGGCGAAATTTTTCCGCTTCTCTCAATTATTGGTTGGACCCGCACGAAGTACAACACATTTTATTGTAACATGGGGTAGATCGAGGCGAGAGTGAGACGGATGCATGTAAAGAGATGACGGACTGTCTGCTAGTTTGTCATGTCATTTTTTTCTCAATGGCTGCACCGATCACCCTGAAAAGTACATAATGTCGCGTGATTCAAGTTCGAAGATGAGCAAAATTGGTCAAGCGGTTCCGGAGATATAGTCGAAAAAGTGACCAAAAACGTAGGTCGGTGAAACTTTTTCGCAAATATCTCAGCAAGTTTAACACGGAAATTGTTCATTTTGGTGTCAAATGAAATCATTTGATCTCACAAAATTGAGAATTTTTTAATTATGGAAATTGGGTCAGTGGTCTTGGCACTGGGACCAGTGGAATGGACGAAATTGATTTTCTTGGCCATATATTAAAGCAGATGGTTCTTCGTCTATATATGCTCAACAATGCAATATGGAGATTTACTGTCAAAGGCGTGTTTCATAGTTTTAGGGAAAAGGGCTTAATCCCGGGATATAACCACTTCTAGAATTGCGAAGGATGACTCAAGACTCATATCTTTACAACCAAGGCTGGGCTCGCTAGTAATTTTTTCTAGCGACGCTAAAGCTAACATCAGAAAATGGTACAAAGTTTTCATTACAGTGAAATAATTTAAGAAATAAGAAAATGTTTGCGGAAATCGTTTGACCGAAAAATATATTAAGAAAAGCTGAACAATCTTTCACTGCTACACAGTACAACTACTGTGCTGTACTTTACTATTCCCTACATCGGAAAAGTTAGTCGAATTCTCTATTTATATATTCGCCGAAATCACAGTCAACGTGCACTAACGAGGATTTTTATTTACGTCGTCGTCGCTTTGCTCGGTCTACAACACGCGAAATTGCCTAAAATCAGTCGTCAAAAACAGACACACAAATAACTATTTCATGCTTCATATGCGGTGCGAAAGTAAAAAAAATTTCATCCCACAGGGTGAAAATTTTATTTTCGCCCCGTGGGCTTTAGTCGGAGGGGCGAAAATGAAATTTTCGTCCCATGGGATGAAATTTTTACTTTCGCACCGCATATGAACCATGAAAAAGGTACTACCGTCTCACAGAATTTTTGGAAAACTTGCATTGCAATTGCAATAGAAGCGCAAAGATTGTACGAGCTCTTTACAGTTAACAATAAAGTGCGATGCTGTGTAGTTCAGGCGTAACACGGCAGTACATATATCGAACGTTTAGTCGTCATATGCGAATCAATATTTGTGTTACGTGAAAATTATTTTTTTTTTTACATTTCAGTAAATTTTTTTTTCAAGACGAAGTGGAAATCGGGAATTTGGGTAGTTGAATTTTGGCTGTATTAATAAAATACTGTGGAAATTTGAATTTCAAATAATTCGAGTTCGTATGTGAAGTAGCGACTAGCGAGATGGTTGGTCCGCTAGTTGACTGATTAGCGAATCGCTAGTCGTTACCAGCGAAGTGACTGACAAAATAGCTTCGCTACTAGCGCTAGTAGCGTCGCTAACCCAACCTTGTCTACAACTGTGAGAGTTAGAATGTTGCTTCCAAAGGCAGAGTAAGTGAGAATTACATTTAATAGAGAAATTAGTTTCGGGATTTTTTGGAGAAACTACGTTTTGGTTCTATTTGTGAGATGGTGCAGGGGAGAACATTTCGTTCAACGCAATAAATGGTCTCAGATGTCATAACACGAAGATGTGTTTAGTTGTAGAGATTTAGGGTAACTCTTTTGTCCGTATAAGTATAGGTCAAAGGCCAGACCTTAAGTTTCAAAGTGAAATTATTCTTAATTTCTTTCGGAATTTTTTTTTTAATTTCTTGTTTTCGGAAACTTTGTTTTTTTTTTTTAAATTCTGAGTGTTTTGTGGAGGTTTGGAAGCTTTTTACACTGTAGCTTCGGCCTGCTGTATTCCTCTTTCGTAAACTGCCGAATCCAATTTAATGTCGACGTAATTTCATACACTCATACAAGTTCATGTTACCATGCGAAGATTTATCCAAAGCAGCTTGTAAACAAATTCTTAGATTTTTATAGCACAAGCAGAGGCAATAAATGAGTTGCCCCGTCTATCTCATTGTTCGTAATAAACTGACCCAGTAGCGTTTAGTCACTGGCGTTTAACTTCGTCGCAATTATCACAAATTACTTCGCGACTAATTTCTCAACAAACTTGATGTGTTTCGTTCAGTTGTTACTAGTCTCTTCTTATCTATTTCATGTAATCGAATTTATTTCTCTAAAAGTCGAGTCGATAATTATAACGTTATTTCCAATTGTTTTTTGTTTACATGTTTGTAACAAAAAATTGACATAGCGAACATTCTGGGAAAATAAAATCGTGAATTATTACCAGCTGTAAATTATTGCATTGGCCAACATCGATCAAATTAGAGGCTAACTAATGTTTAGACCCGTACGAAGAACGAAATTCTTCGAAAAGGGGTCTTATGCGTTTACCACTACGTTTGTACCCACTCAGCAAGAGTTTCAGTGCTTGAGTTAGGATTAACTTTGGAGTTTTGACGTTAGATGTAGTTATACATTCATTCTCAGATATAATTCACTAGTCCTAGTTTAACCGTAGATTGTTCATATAGAACATCAAATAGTCGGTACTTCACCCCATATCAGCATATCAAGGTGCGTGACTTGACTGCACTGGATGCCGAAATGTTGATGCTTCTAATATGTTCAAGAACACAACTGTTCTAGTTGAGTTCAATCTGAGCGTCATTACAATGACAAAATAATTCAAAATAAAAATTCTCAACCTGTGACCTTCTGTTACTTGTCTATGTGATCGAAAATTAAAGTAAAATTTCCACGTTTCAGTACCCACTCCAATTTCGACCTGGGCGTAGGTGGGGAGTATCGATCCAGGATGACGAATCAACAATAAAAACGTTGTCCGTCCGTCCGTCCGTCTGTCTGTCACCGCGATAACTTGAGCAAAACTCAATCGATTTTCAAAAACTTTTCTTTCCCAAGGACCGCCCACCGCTGCCGAGCTAGGGCCGTTTAAATGGTTTTAGGTCTTTTGTACATAACTCGAGTAAATCTTTTCTGATTTTCATCAATTTTTTTTTTGTTTGAAAGATGTGGGCATTTATTGAACAATTTATGGAAGAAACTTTTTTGGATTTGAGTCCTTGGACTTAGCTAGGGCACTTAGAACGAGTCTATGCTAGGGCCATACGTGTTTTTTGTACATAACTCCAGTAACTCTTTTCCGATTGTCATAATTGTTCTCGTAATTGTTTTTTTAATCGACAGGTCTATGAAAGCCCAACAATTTGTAGAAATTTTTTTTTTTTGAGGTTGGGCCCGAGGATGTAGCTGGGGCACGAAAAACGAGCTTCTGCTAGCGCTCTACATCTTTTTTGTACATAACTCGAGTAAATCTCTTCCGACTTTCAAATTTTTCTTGATCAAAAGGTATAGGGTTGTCTCCCGTTTTATGGAAGAAATTTTTTTGATTAGAATCCCTTGGACTCAGTCAGGACCCTAAAACTGAGTTTCTACTTGGGCCGTATTTGCTTACATAAATTGGATAAATCCTAACTGATTTTGTTGATTCTTTTTCTATTTGAGAGGTAATCGAGTACCGAATTATATTCAAAAACAAATTTGGACCCTGTGCTTGTGCTTAGGGCTGAAGTGGACCTCAGGTCTGTCCTAAGGTCGGCCCTAACCAAACCAATCTTTTTTTGCTATGTTGTAGAGCGAATTGAGGGAAACATTTCTGTCTTTAGAAGTATGTGTCCGAGTCACCACACGGTGGCGCAGTGGTAAAGTCGTTGCTCATCATCCGGATGACCTGGGTTCGATTCCCAGTACAGGCACATGAAATTTTATTTATGTGTTATTGATACAGATAAATGCGAATGTCCGTCTAAGCGGTCTAAGCTCACCCAGCTTAGTAAAACATCGAAAAAAAGGCCTTCAAACGTCTTTAAGGCTAACCAACAAACGTGTATATGATAAATTAATAGCTTTACCTATATCTATACGTAATGGTTAGTTTGTGAACAATGACAGTTTAATGTCAACGAAGGCATCAGCAGAGTTGTAGTAAGGACTATGATGTACATGCAACTATAATGATTTGTCACCGACGGAATAGTTGAAACTCGGGCGCCCTCAGCTGTTTTGTGGCCAATATGTGAAATAGACGCTTGATCCGTTATCTCCATTAGTACCAAGTGAACCGCATAGGGGATGACAAAAAAAAGGTTTTGGTGTGGTGTGATTGTTTGTAAATAAAAATTTTATTTGACTAAAATCATTCGACAAAAAATCTCTACTTTTCTCAGCAGAGTTGTAGTAAGGACTATGATGTACATGCAACTATAATGATTTGTCACCGACGGAACAGTTGAAACTCGGGCGCCCTCAGCTGTTTTGTGGCCAATATGTGAAATAGACGCTTGATCCGTTATCTCCATTAGTACCAAGTGAACCGCATAGGGGATGACAAAAAAAAGGTTTTGGTGTGGTGTGATTGTTTGTAAATAAAAATTTTATTTGACTAAAATCATTCGACAAAAAATCTCTACTTTTCTCAGCAGAGTTGTAGTAAGGACTATGATGTACATGCAACTATAATGATTTGTCACCGACGGAACAGTTGAAACTCGGGCGCCCTCAGCTGTTTTGTGGCCAATATGTGAAATAGACGCTTGATCCGTTATCTCCATTAGTACCAAGTGAACCGCATAGGGGATGACAAAAAAAAGGTTTTGGTGTGGTGTGATTGTTTGTAAATAAAAATTTTATTTGACTAAAATCATTCGACAAAAAATCTCTACTTTTCTCAGCAGAGTTGTAGTAAGGACTATGATGTACATGCAACTATAATGATTTGTCACCGACGGAACAGTTGAAACTCGGGCGCCCTCAGCTGTTTTGTGGCCAATATGTGAAATAGACGCTTGATCCGTTATCTCCATTAGTACCAAGTGAACCGCATAGGGGATGACAAAAAAAAGGTTTTGGTGTGGTGTGATTGTTTGTAAATAAAAATTTTATTTGACTAAAATCATTCGACAAAAAATCTCTACTTTTCCTTTTTAACAAGTAAACTGTCCACAGGTTCTACTCCTAATTTATTGGACGTCAACCGTCTAATATGTCTCTTAAGTTTCTTTTCTTTTCGTAACTTGGGATTCTTTACGTCTTCCATCCCAGACGCCTCGACACTTTGAAATTGTTCCCATGGATGCTCTCGAACGATATCCACAGCTTCGTCGAATTTTTTATTTAATCCCATAAACTGTTTCCATTGCTTCAATTTATTTTGAAATGCTTCGTAGCCTGCATTGAAATCTTGATGTCTTGCATATTTATGATTTTCCTTCTTCCATGTGTAGCACAAATAATTGAACTTGTGTAAATGCTCCAGAAATTGTTTGTTTGGCTTTAATTGTTGGGCTTTGCAGATTCTCAAAACTTCGATTACGTAAGGAAAATCACGTCGGCCGCATCCTTGTCTCAACATAGCGCCAAGAATCTGGATGTTTATTCTGTACAGAGAAAAAATTACAAAATCAAAAATTCATAGAAATTTGTCTGTAGACGGCTCCCAATTTAGAAATAAAATCTTAGAAACCAGCCTCCAGAGACAAAATATGACGGCTGGAATCCCCAGATATACAATAAGCACATCCCTTATATCATGTCTCAACCAGCCCCTTCCAACTGTAAAGGATTTTCAGAGAGCAGATCACTTTGTCTCGGGGACTGCTGTCAAACATTCACGAATGAAAATAATTGAGTCTATTGGCATCAAAAGTCAGTCTATTCACAGCCAACGATTTTATATGGTAGTGAAAGTTGAGTGGACTGCAGTTACTTTGTGCATGACCTGGAGGTTTCTGATATAAAGGTTCCTAGGAGAACAGCAAAGGTGAATCGGAGGGAACAATGGGACAGTCATATCAGGAACGACGACATCAGGGAGAATTTAGGGGCTTGCGTCAGTGAAAGAGGCGGCAAGAGCTAGTCGTCTGCGATGGTACGGACGCGTTCACAGTATGGGTAGTATTAGGATGCCAAAATTGAATTCTCAGGTGCCGGGTATGCGCCCTACAGTTAGCCCAAGGAGAAGGTTTATAAACTCAATTGAATCAGATTTAGAAGTTAGGGGACTTTCTCTGGGCAAACAAACCATCTCCTTGGTACAAGATAGGATGGTATGGAGGAGGGTGGTCCATGATTAGAGGGCGCAAAGACCTTACACCGACGGGTCTGATGATGATGAGTCAGTCTATTCCAACTATCAAAATGACGTTTCAAACGTCAAAGTCATTGCTATTAAGACTGGATTTTTCTTCTTTTATTCGTCAGTTCAGTGTTGTAGAGAACAATGTAGCGAACATTTTTGTCCATGGAAGTACATGTCAGAGGCATCTTTTAAGTGCTCTAGGTCGATTCGAAGATCGGCCCTAGTACAATAAAAAATTTTTTTTTGTGTGAAAAAAAATATTTTTTACATTTTTTTTTCAAACATTGGGCTTTTTTATGGATAGGGAGAAGTTTTTCGCCGTTGCTTCGTACGGGTTTTTCCATATTGCCCATTCGGCAATTTCCAATCCAATTTGTGGATACAATTTCATACACTGAAGAGTGAATTCGCGAATACCTCAACCTATCTGATAAACACCATCTCGTCAATTTTCCAAATTTCAGTGTCAATGGATCTGTGGACTATCCTGAGAAAATCGTAGAGGGAAATTTTTGTTAAAACAATTTGTTCGGCCGCCAGAGGTGGTCAAAAGTACATCTGCACCAAGGTCGCTGAAAACGTGTTTCTTCAATATATTTCCGAAGACGGATTGTATTTGGCTAAAAATCACACAACGTTTAGCTATGTGAGAATAGATTTTTTAAAAATCTTAAAATGTCACGTGGTATGGGGCGCCAGAGCGGTCAAAAGGTAAAAAACGCACTGTTTTGTAGGCCTCTAGAGGGCGCTAACAGCGGCGACCAATTAAACCTAATATATGGTGGTGCTAAAGCCGCGAAGATCTACTGGCATTGCAGAGTAGGTTTTGGAAAAACCTTGGGAACTAAAACCCAGAGTTGTACACTGCCATCAGACCAATTCTTTTTTACGGCAACCATGTCTGGTGCCATAAAACCACAATCAATACGGTCAAAACGGAACACGTTTAAAGGATGATCCTGCTGGTTATTACAGGAGTTATGAAATCAACCCCTACCAAAGCACTGGAAGTGCTAATGAGTCTTCTTTCGGTAGACTTATACGGGGAACAAGAAGCTATGATCACTGCTGTAAGACTTAAAAATGTTGGATGCTGGAAAAACTCCACATATTAACACGCCTCCTTGCTGAGCTCTTATGAGAATCTCATTCCAGAACCGACAATAAGGTCAGATAAATGTATACCAGAATATTTCTTCGGAAAGAACTTTGGAGTTTCAAAAACGCAGAGAGAATTCTGGGAGAGAAATGACCCACTTAACAAGGGGACATAAACATATTCACAGACAAAAATGAATTCAGGTGTAGGCCTTGGAATCTATGCCACTGAACCAAGAATAAGAGTCTCTGAAACATTAGACATATGCACCACGATCACACAAGCGGAAGCTTGTGCAATCATAGGAACGTGTAACATCGTAAGATCAGGTAACATTTGTAACAGCAATATAAACATCTGCTCAGATAGTCAAACCTCGCTTAAGGCCCTTAACGGGCACTGCTTCACCTCAAAGCTTATGATAGATTGTTTGCACTCATTGAATGATCTATCCCACTCTAACACATTGAATCTTATCTAGATCCCAGGACACAGCAACATAGGAGGAAATGAGAATGCGGATAAATTGACACGAGCAGGTAGTAAAAAAACATTCATTGGCCCGACGCCCAGTATAGGCCTAACATACACAAGTCAGAGAAGTATTATCAGGAACTTCTACAACAAAAAACACAAAAACCTGCGGAAAAGGCTCCCTAATTGCAAACATAGCAAAACCTTCATAGATGGCCCAAACGAAGTAAATACGAAATTACTGTTGAACAAATCTAGACAAGACCTCACAATCATCTGATGCGTACGGGTCCCTTGCATATGTATTTCTAAACTGCTTGCTTGTTTATTAACTTTGACGATTGAAACGTAACTTTGACAGTTAGAATAGACCGACTTTTGATTCACAGACTGAATTGAGAGTGGACAGTGGACGGAATAGTTTGAATTTCTCTTCTCTCATTTTGAAAAAACGCTTCCATTTCTCTTTCCTTTCGCTCAACAGTCCCCTAGACGAATTTAGGTAAAGTGGTCCGAAATCGCTCTCTAAAACGTCCTTATGTGCATAGAGCTGATATTTTTACTTGCTTACGCACTTAGGTCACGGTAAAAATATCACCTCTCTGACTATCACAACAAAAACCTCTTTAAAGGTAGAGTGTGACGCAGTCCGTAAGTCCGCTTCCAAAATTAATGATATCGCTTGAGGTGACGCTATCGCTGACAATACACAGAAGTTTGTTTGAATGGAACCTTGTGTTCAAAGTTTTAGTTTCGTGAAAAAATTACAGCGCTTTCTTAAAAACAAAATTACGTTGTGTTACAAAAATTGCGTCACAAATGCCGGACCCAACGACGAAATAATTTTTCTTAACTTTCATTTTTTACGCTGCAAAAATTTGGCTTTTGTTTCTTATTCCATAGATTGTTTAAGGTAAGATAAATTTAAATTTTTGCGTGTAAAAACTGATAGTGTTGTAAAATTATTCCGTTGGTGGGTCCGGCATTTGTGACTCAGGAAATCAAAACTTTGAACACAAGCTTCCATTCAAACAAACTTCTGCTTATTATCAGCGATAGCGTCACCTCAAGCGATTTCATTAATTTTGGAAGCGGACTTACGGAATGTGTCACACTCTACTTTTAAAGGGTTTTGTTATGATATCAGTCGTTTTGGAAGTTTTCAGTTGTTGAAAAAATTTCTATTTTTTTAAACCAATTTTCTCAAAAAAAAAAATTTTCAGAAAAGAAAGTTTTCTTAGAAAAAAAATTTCTCCGAAAAAAAATTGTCATCGAAAAAAATGTTCTCTGAAAAAAATTGTCTTCCAAAAAATTTTCTCAGAAAAAAAAGTTTCATTGGTACCATCCCACACACTTCCCACATCATTCCACACACTTCCCACATCATTCCACACACTTCCCACATCATTCCACATCATCCCACATCATCCCACACACTTCTCACATCATCCCACACACTTCCCGCATACTCACACACACTTCCCGCATAATCACACACACTTCCTACTTCATTATACAAATTTTCCGCTTCATTCCACACACTTTCCATTTCATTCCACACACTATCCCACACACTTCCCACATCATCCTACGCACTTTCCACATCATTACACTACATTTTCTCATAGTCGTTCTACGGCAGCGTAGCTCATTTCGGACCACTTTGACCGACTCCTGGCAACGAACCCCCCGACCGATTTCCACAAGACCGGTTCCGTTGACTTCGTGAGATCGATACCTTTTATTTGATACCCCATTCACCGCATTCTGACCACCGGCCGAGATATAGCCGAAGAAGTGCTCCCGTCGGTGGATTTTCATATATGGGGGTTGTATGAAAACTTTGAAGGCCAATAACTCAGTTCCAAGATTTTTTTTTGGGGCAACCACCGGCTGAATTTTCCATTTGGGACCGAAACTGAACTTCCCTAAAAAGTTTAAGGAAATCGCCCGGGCGGTTCTCGAGAAAAAAAAGTAGATAGATACATAGCGACATAGACAGATACATCGTGGACACACAACACAGGAATAACATATTTTTACCATTTTTATATGGAAATTGGTCATCTTTGATTGGCGATATCTCGGCTCGTTTTCAACCGATTTTGATGGTTGTAGTTTTTTTAAAAATAATTTAAAGGGGGAGGGGGCAGGGGGGGGGAAATCCAAAGTTCGCCTAATACATCGTGTCTTGTCCCAAAGGTTTTTGTATGGAGTTTTTTGGGTTTGTGGACGCTTTTTTTGGGGTTTGGGGACTGCGTCACGCCCTCCGCTACCGCTGCAGGCATGATGGATGAACGAGCAACAAAACCAAAAAACTAAACAAGAAAAAAGCCAAAAAAAGTTCCTTTAAACTGGTAGATGACTTGAACGATGTTCAATGGGAGGTTGCCCCAACCTCTTACCCTGATTTTAAAACTTCTTTACTATTGTTCCGAGCGCTGTGGAAATAAATGTGTAACATACAAAAGCGGAGAGTCATTCGAGCCATCCACCTGACTAGAGCGCGTACTCGGCAAATAATTTTTGTATCTTTCATTTAAATAAGAAAAATCAGACAGAACAGGGAGTCGCACTACGCTTTCTAGTCAAGGAGAACCAACGACTTCCAAGGTCAAAATAAAACTGGTGCATCGGTGCTACCTGCAGTGCTCGCAGCCGAAACAGCGCGCCACAGTCGAGGAAAGTAAGCATTTTGGCTAGCCGGTGACGCTGCCTCAATATTGTATTTGGGAGTGTCTCAGAAAATTTTACTCTTAAAATGTCACAATTTAGTTACCTGATTCCTTTGTAATCCATTATGTCAAGTAGTTCCTTTGAATCTTCTATAGTTCTACAGCCTAACGCTAGCACCCCATACGTCACAATGTCTGGTTCGAGATCAGCTATTTTTATCATCCCCAAGACACTCTTTGCACCTTCGTAATCCAGTCGCATACTCCTCTTTTTGATTAAAATGTTAAAAAAGTCGACGTCACATTTGATCTTCAGTTTTCGAATTGTTTCAATAATTTGATGTTCTGCGGTGTTCGTTGATGGGATTACTTCCAGCAATTCGGTGAAAGTTTTTATATTTGGCTCCACTTTTAAGTTTTCCATTTCTTTTAGAATCGTCTTAGCGCCACCTAGTAGAAGCAAGCGATCTTCTGGCTTTTTTACATGATGCAAAGCCACTAAACTGCCTAAATGAGGATATCGGGTGATTAAGTTCGGTGCCTGGTCGAGGGAAACCTCAAACTTTTCAACGGCTTCTGTTGTACCGCCGTCCTGATTTTCATTCGATTCGATTAGCAATTGCTGGTTGTCGTCGACTTTCAACAGCTTGTCGCCGTCAACCTTACTTTGGAGTAAAATGTCGGAAATGACCTGCTGCATTGTTTCAATATCGCCAATGGAACAGTCGCGAACGCATCGCAGCAACAAATTGAATGAATACAAATCGGGCAGCATGCGTCTTTGATACATTTTGTGCCAAACGATCAACGCATGACGAAAACCATATTCCGTATCGGAGACACAAGCTTGCAATAAGAAATTAAAAGTTTGCACTTCAATTTGCAATTTTTTCATTTTCATTTCATCAACCAATTCAAATGCCGTTTTGATGTCTCCACATCGTCCGAAAGCTTTTATCATGGAATTGTAGTTTGACGCATTCGGTTCGTAGCCTTTTTCCAACATAATTTCCCTCAATCGAGTCGCTTTTTTAAGGCCATCTTGTGGCCAGGGGCACGTCGCACAAGCATTAAATAATGAGGTGTATGTACCGCCGGTCACCTTCAACCCTCGCTGTTTCATTCGAGTAAACAAATTGAATGCTTTCTTGGAGTAGCCTACACGAGCACAACCACCAATCAATAAATTGTAAATGTAATTCTCTGGCTTAGCCCGATCTTCCTGGAGCATTCGAACTTCCAACACATCAAGTGCTTCTCTAATACGATTGTTGGATAAATGTTCCTTGATCATGTCGGCGTACTCTTTTGTGCTCAGTCTTTTCGATTTTCTTACGGGATTCTCGATGAACTTTTCTTCGGCAATGTCGCCCGCATCGGTTAATTCATTAAAAAGAACATCGTCACTGCTGCTGCCAAATGTGTCTGGATCATTCAAAGTATTCAGATAAATTTGCTCCTCACGTAAAGGCTCACCGTCACTCTCGACTTTTGTGGCATTTGAAAGAACAGTGGTGATCGGATGCTTAAACTTTTCTGTCTTTTTAGTCGTCACTGGTCCCGATGATGAAAAATGTGAAACGCATTGTCGATGTAATACCGAACGTTGAATTAATATGCATTCATTAGGCTTGAATGAAGTGGTTGTCGGTAAATGTATTCTTAGGTGTCGTAATCTTTGGGAAATCAATTGCCTTAACATTTTTAAGTTGTGAAAATGACAAGCACATCGGCAAATAAAGTGTAAACAACTAAGAAACTAACCTTATAACTTATTAACACGCGAGCTGTCATTTTATGGTAGAAGCGTGCATCTTGTCATTTACTGTCAATTTTCACTTTCAGAGAGTGTTCAATTTCTACGATTTCTGCTCTAAATTCGTTACCGACGAAATAAAATTTCGCTCCAGTGTTATCATATGTATATGCAGCAAGCTCTACAAAAGATAGTTAAGAAATTCCATTGCATTGAACAATCGATCCTTTCGTCCGCTTTTAAGTAGCGATAGACATTACGTTTTCACCCTTCCTCTCCGTCCGTCTGTCTGTGGATTTCACCTACCAGCACATTATTGCACCTAGCTGCACCTCATTGCACCGTCTTTTTTTTTCCTTACTCTCCATGCTCTCTTCTCCCCGGAACCGCCTCACAGCATTAATTCTGGGAGGGACTGTGCTTTTACACCTACTCTCTCAGATCAACTGGCAGTCTTCTTTGATCGTCTCTCCTTGTGCTTTGCAGCTTTCCCATTATTTTTGCAACTACATCATCCGCTACTTTCCACATCTCCTCATCGCGACACATATCCGAAATTATGTTTTCGGCATTTACCTCTGACCTACTCGCCGTCATCAGCTCACCTCGCTCTTGTTCGAACCGGGGCAGACAAATAACAAGTGCTCCGCAGTCTCTTCCTCCCTCTCGCATGTCGTGCAAAAAGGTGATTCTGAGAATCCAAACATGTGCAGGTACTTCCTGAAGCATCCGTGGCTAGACAAAAACTTTGTCAGCTGGAAGTTAACCTCTGTACCCATGTCATTATGTTTGGTATGAGTCTTTGGGTCTACCTTCCCTTGTCCGTGGAGTCCCACTCTTGCTACTACTGTTTCAAAGACTCGGCTCTTAATTACGTCCTAAATGTTTTGGTAGTTTGACCTTGCGTCAGCGTTATGCATATGGGCATTTCGGGATATCGTTCGGTATGCGCTTGCGACTTTTAAGCTTGCCAGCCTCTGGGCTCTATTAAGCATCCTCCGGTTCCTCTTCGTATCTAGCGCCTGTATCCACGCTGGTGCCCGTAGAGTAATATCGATAGGGTGACGCTTACTAGGAGCCTCCTTTTGCTGCTGTGCAGTCCAAAGCCGTTTGGCATTATTCTGGCCAGTGCTGCGGTGGCTTTCATTGCCTTTTTGCACGTGTAGTCCACATGACTATTAAAATTTCTGCGGTCGTCCAGCATGACTCTAAGGTATTTCAATTGGCGAGTGAATTTGACCTCTTCCCCATCATTGTTCAAAACGATTCACTCAGTTTTTTTGAAGTAACTGACTAGCATGATCTCAGTTTTCTGGTGGGCCAGCTTTAGTTTTGCCGTTGTCATCCAGTTTTCGACAGTTTCTAGCGCCTCCATTGTAACTAAATCCACCTCCATGTTCGACGTTCCGGATACCGTGAGGATCAAGCCGTCGGCAAAAGCAATCGTCTCAGCGCATATTGGCAGTTTCAGCCTCAGCGCTGTGTTATACATTACATTCCACAGCCTTGGTCCTGTGGTACCCCAGCTGTGGTACTCCAGCTGTGGTACTCCAGCTGTGATTTCTACTGTCTTCTTCCCTTCGTTAATATCGTACGTTAGCACTCGTCATTCGAAATAGTTTTTCAGCATCCTCCAGAGGTAATCGGGGACTCTCACGGCATGCAACGCCTTTGCTATCTCCATACAGCTTGGGACCATGTGATCTGTTCGTGTTGTGGGAAGAGCTCTCTCACTATGGCACCTAGCCTCTCCGGGCACTTTTCTTTTGGCCCCGATGTAACTTTATGTACCTTTCATCATCGTCATTACTGTTCTGAACACTTTGCCCCACGGATTCGCGTCTGCCTCCTGGCACCGCTTTGACGCTCTCGTCTCTGGCCCGTTGCATTCTCCTTCTTGTCTTAAAACAAGTCGGTCGCAAAAGTCTTATTTCGTCGTTCCACCAAAATGCCGCTTTTCGTCCATTCCTCGGCGCCATCTTTCTTGGCGTCACAGAGTCACCATTTCTTTCGTTAATTCATCTGTCGATTTCTCTTCGTGGTCGCCTTTTGATTGGAGATATTCTTTGAAAACTTCTTGATCGAAATTTCCCGTCCTCATTGCACTTAGCTGCACTCTATCGCCCCATTTCAATTTTTTATTAAGTAGCGATAGCCAATTCATGTTTTCACACTTCCTGTCCGTCAGAACGTCTGTGCACTGCACCTAGATGCACCTCACTGTGCCTAGCTGAACCTAGATGTAGCTCACTCCACCTAGGGAATCAACTTCACTCTATCACTATACTTGCCTATATCCATTTCAATGTTTTATTTCGTTTATTTAAAATACAAAATAAATTATTCGCTAAAAACAAATTTTTTCCAATAAAATAATGTGTTTTGTCCCCTTTGGAAAGCTTGAAATGTCGGTAAGAAAATGAGCTGTGATAAGGTCTGACTGATCTGACAGAATATTACGAAGAGGTAGGGGCGCGACAGTCGTTTGTTTTGATCTTCACAAGCAATACTCAACGTGAAGTCAGTTGCTGTTGCGACCGAAGAATTTCATTGCAAACAAAATCAGCTGATTCCATTCATAATTTTACCAAAATCAACGGAATGCATCGAAAAGTTAAAAAATTAGCTGATTTTTTAGCAATGAAGTTAGGCTCGGTCGCAACTGCAGTCAACTTCACTATGAATATTACCTGCAAAGGCCAAAACAAAGGACTGTCACGTCCCTGGTTTTTATTCCATGTGGATGAAATGCGTCAAAAATATATGCAAAATTTAGAGAATTGAGAGAAACTCTCACATCACATGCGCATTCTATATCTGGCATAGTGGTGCCAGCTTATGATTTCTCGGCATACGATACATGCAAATCAAAGATTTAAATCAGATGCTGCGAACTTCACTCTTGCATGTTTACTCGTTAAAGGAAAGAAATAATGTTTGGACGTCAGACAATTTTTGTCATAATACAGCAATAGACCCTTTAAGTTCGCATCTGTTTTGAAATTCTAGTGCAATGTATGCGTAAATTACATACGTTTCCATACGATCATAGCGTAAGATACGTAAGGAAACAATAGAATTTTGTGATGCAATCTAGCGACAGATCATGTAAATTCATACAAAAATATAAAAGTTGAGCGGACTAAAAGAGTCTATTTTCGTTCAGTTATCCTATGAAACATAATGTCACACTGTGTAATACAACTAACGTCAAGCCATACGATTGGGGCTGTCTATAAATGACGTTAAGATTGAACAGACGACTTACTCCTCCCCCTCCCTCGAAGCTTTAAGTATTTTCCATATAAATGCCATGGTTTTCGACCCGAATAACATAACTGTGTTTGTCAGGATCGTTGGTGAAAGCTGTCAACGTTCACTAAGAGTGTCAAATTTCTACCCATGTCAGTGTTACCGAAAATAGATGGCAGCACATTCTATACACTTGACATTTAAACACAAACTAACTTATTTGAGAATTCTGACAATTGGAGCAGATTATCTTTGATTATCCTGATCTTGTCATCACGAGGATAAAAGATGTCGCACTTTTCGTTGAGAATAGCCTAAATGGGTCTTGAAAGCTGCCATCAATTTCTTAACGATTCACCGGTATAGATTTACGTAGCAATGCGAAAGTGACAGATGCGAAATTTTTCGCATTAGGCAGCCCTGAATTTTATTCATAAAATCGAAAGGTTTGAATGAAAGAGTGACTCCAAAAGTCTCCTGTTTCTGCACCCTCTCAAAAGTCAAAAAATTTATACTATCAAATGAAACGAAATGAAAAAATAGAGATTTTTAGACTTGGGTGCTGAAACAGGATTTTTTTTTACTTTTTTTGGGGTCATTCTTTGGTGTTGCCGTAAAAGAAAAATTTCGCATCTGTCACTCTCGCATTGCTATGTGTAGGCACAGTAGTACGCGCTCTCACACAACTGTGAAACGTCAAATGTAACAAAAAAGAAATTCAGAACTTCACACTTCTACACAGATTTGACGAATGAGTGACATCCTCATCTCTAAGATTTCGAAAGAGCAAGTTATGATTTCAACTGCTTATCAGGTTAAACTGTAATGTTTGGGATGCACCTGGGTGTGAAAGTTTGACTGCCAGAGGGTGAGTTATTGGCAAAATGTGAAATTTCAATAATGGGAGTTGTATCATGTCTTTGTTGATTGACACATCCTTAAATCACCATTACGCCAGTCAAAATATAAGAAGAAGCAATGAAATAGTAAATATTGTGAAACATTCGGGCTCAAACTGAGATATTACGATGTGTTTTTGTTTAAAATTATAAAATTTCGCTCAATTTTGTAACACTTTTACTTACATTTCAGATAATTGAACATGCAAGAACAAAGTAAGTCAATGAAAAGGTGACGGCGGTATTATACCGGTTGCGTATTGTCAAAAATGCAATCGGCGCCAAAAAATTGAACGTAAATTCAATTTACAAATTTGTAGAACTTCTTAAGCGAAAACGTCGGGCTAAAGATGAAAAAGATTTGAAGCAGCTAGCTGTTGCTTGTCACAATCTCGGTGAATATTACAATGAGCAATCGGACTACGAAAATGCTCTGAAAAACTTTGAAGAAGCTGCTGCTGCTCACAAATCCGCTGGCTCGTCGAACATCGAACTAGGCAAATCCCATCGAATGATTGGAGAAATGTTTATGCTCTTGGGAGACTTCGCGAAGTCACTGAAACACGAACAAATTTACTTGGGTAATGTATAGCAGAGACCATTATGAGTTCTGTGGTCATAAATCGAATGTTTCAGAATGTTCGAAATCGGCACGTAACGAGATTGAAGAGCAGCGAGCATACGCAACGATTGGTCGGGTACATTTATTACATGGACAGAGTCTTACTGACATCAAAGAAACCACTCCACATCTGAGAAAAGCCGAAAAGGCGTTTCTAAAAAGCCTTTTGGTCTGTAAAGGGTATGTTAAGAATGACGTAAGGATGCTACTTTCGCCGGCACTAATACCGCCAATATTTTGCAGATTACGAGGACTTTCCAAATTAGAGATCGTCGACATGGAAGCTCGCCTCTATCTCAACCTTAGTGTTGTTAAAGAAAACCTAGAAGATTTTGACGATTCCATTCAGTTTATGGAGAAAGCGTTGACTCTTTGCCGAAAAAATGAATTATTCGAACTTCTGCACCAATGCTATGTCACCGCAGCTTTATTTTACCATATGCGACAAAATGACAATACGAAAGCTTTGAGGTTAGTATCAGGTGCCGGTTAACTGTTGCCGGGACAACTTTTTTAAAAAATCGGAGTCGGCTGAGACCTATTGAGGAAAGTCTAACAGTGTTACGTTACGGCTGAAATCACGGTATTTTTTGGCGGCGACGTACATTTATTGCTCTTTTCGGAGGCAATTAGCACGTCTCTAAGCGCATCTAAAAACGAAGGGAGGATTGGGGAAGGAACTTTTTATCGGTGGCAATCAGCAAAACAATTACTTCGTCCCTCCGCGGCACCGGCAGCGAGCTCCCCCTTACCGAAACTTTTTCACTGTGCGCAGATTTTCTCGTGACAGAAGGAGGAGTGGGTCTGCAAGAAGAGCAACGAATGTTCTAAGTTTTAGTTAATCAATAAACCATTGAAAGGGACATAGGAAAGTAGCGATTAAGTGAAGTCAAAGAAGTTGATTCCCTTGGGACAGCTGGTTGCAGCTTGGTGCAGTGATGTTCAGCTAGGTGCAGTGATGTTCAAATAGGTGCAGCTAGGTGCAGTGAAGTGCAGCTAGGTGTAGTGAAGTGCAGCTAGGTGTAGTGAAGTGCAGCTAGGTGCAGTGAAGTGCAGCTAGGTGCAGTGAAGTGCAGCTAGGTGCAGTGAAGTGCAGCTAGGTGCAGTGAAGTGCATCTAGGTGCAGTGAAGTGCAGCTAGGTGCAGTGAAGTGCAGCTAGGTGCAGTGAAGTGCGGCTAAATGGAGTGAAGTGCAGTGAGATGCGATGCGGTGCACCTAGGCGCAGAGGGTGCATTCCTCCTTTATAGGCTCTGCAATGTTTAGCGAACTCCGACCGCATCCGACTCTTCATCGCTTTTACGCATGCCGAGTGTGGGATGGGTATAAACGGTTATGGGCCGCAACTAGATGTTGCTGACCCCTTCCTTGCCAGACTATCCGCCCTCTCGTTCCCGGCCACGTCAGAGTGTCCGGGAACCCAGACTATTATTACCTGATTTCTCAGTCCCGTTCGGTTCAACTCTTTCACTAGCTTGGATGTTACGACAGGCGACATGAGCGCCTCACTGTCAGATTGGAATGTGATATTTTCTCCAATGCCTCTGCTGGGAGTGCCTTTATCCCTCCCACCAGTGTCGCGAATGTCTCAGCCGAGAAGACATTAGCGAACCTTCCTAAGTGATATAATCTCTCCGCCGACGGATCCACAGAAAATCCTCCGACTCCCGTGCCTTCTTCCTTATACACAAGACCATTTACTCGTTGCATGTAAGTGGCCAGTGCAACTTCCTCCACGTGCCCATCTCTCGACCCCGTTTTTTTTATTTTTCTAAATGTTGACGGCCTGCGGCGCTGCAAAAGTATAGTCGCCAAAATTAGTGATGATAGGTAAATCAAAAAGCAGGGTGGAGGGACGGGAGAAATGGACGATATTGGATTGCAGGAAATATTGAAATGAACGATATTGGCCAGGGGGAGATATTTAAACGGGCGTTAATGAATGGAGCTGGAGAGATTGGTCGTGTTAGCCCTAACAGTTTGATGAAATTAAATCTTTTAGGTTCCTAAATTTGGCATTAGAAGTGGCAGAGCGTCTGGCAGAGAAGGTACTGAAGATGGTTGAGACACTCATCGTAAAGTCGGACATCTTTATCAAAACCGGAGACTTTCAGAGCGCCAAACAAGTGCTTCGTAAAGCATACAAATTGAAGAGCAGCAATAAAGAAGATCGTGAGACGGTCGAAAAACGGCTGAGAGTCGGTAAAGAAATCCTTTTCTAAAATCCAATTTTTTTTTCGTAAATGTTGGGTCTTTTATAGTCGCTGCTATGTGCTACACGGAGGACGCACTTCTGGCTCTCGATTCCGATGATTTTGTGACGAAAAAAAATCTATACGAAAAAATGGGAGACGGAGCATGCGCACTGCAAAATTACAGTAAAGCCATCGACTATTACTTGAAAATGTTAGAAATGGCTGAGCAAGGACACTTTGACAGTAAGGAACTGGTACCCGTCTACGTTTCTCTTTATCAAACGTACACCGATTTGAAGCAATACGACGAAGCCTTGATATACCTGCGGAAGGAGCAAGAAATCAATAAAGACGATCCAAAGGAAGCCATTACCACACTCATCCACATCGCTGACGTTTTTGATTTATCGGGTAAAGGATTTTGGGAAGTGGAAAATGTCTACCAAGAAGCTCGAACGGAAGCACAAAAATTGCATGATTTGAAGCTGGAGAAACGAATTGGAATGAAACAGATTGCACTCCGGAAAAAGCACAAAATGTCGACGTTACTCGAAATTCTTGTTGACGAGCTGAAAATGAGTGGAATTGATGTGAATCTGAATGAGGTTGACGAAGAGTACAGCGACGACGTTGAACCATCGAGTCAGGAAAGTGAATTTGAAAAAAATACACCGGACATCGGTGAGGATATTTGTTTGAGTGACATTTCGGGTTCAGATAGTGAAGATAAGGCAAATACGAGCGGATTGCGTGCTCGCAAAAAACGTGGCCAATCATTCGCGATAAAACGGAATGAAAAGGGTGAAACACAACTTCATCAGGCTTGCATCTCCGGGAATTTACAGCAAGTCGTTCGGTTGATAGATCAGGGTCATCCTGTGAATATTCGAGACCATGCTGGATGGACGCCTTTGCATGAGGCATCGAATCATGGATATCATGATATAGTCAGTGTTCTTCTAGAACGTGGCGCAGCAATCAATGATAAAGGAGGTAAAAGCTGTGACGGAATTACGGCTCTACACGATGCTTGTGTGAACGGTTGCCTGGAGGTGGTGGAAGTATTGCTGGATCACGGTGCTCAGCCTACTCTACGAACAGACTTCAACGATACCGCTTTGGATTCACTTGAAAAGTGGAAAGCAACCGCCCAGTTGGACACAAACGAACAAATTTTTTACGAAGTAATTAAGGAAAGAATTATGAAAATGTTGAAAACGGCTGGATGTGTTGATGGGAATGTTTCATCTCCGAAGGATTCATCTCTTAATAGAAGTGGAGGAAAATTACCAAGTCCCGTCAAAAGGCGCAGCAAAATTGGAACGCTTCGTAACGCAGCGTTTCTGTACAGTGATTCGGATGATGACAATGAATGTGCAAACGTACCTGAAACTGTTGACGATATTATGAATAAGGAATTTCCACCAACGGAAACTGATGCGTCAGAGGAATATCGTTCAGCCATTGAAAATGTTCGAAAAGCTCAAAAGCTCTCATTAGCAGCTCCTACACTAAATTTTGAGTCAAAACGAAAAACTGGTTTGCTGTCACATGACGAAGTCGGAGAGAGTTGGCTGGAAGAGGATATTCCATCGAAAAAGAAACGAAAATTGACTTCCATGACACATACTTATTCGCACAACGATATGAGTAATTCGAGTCCAGCAAAGACATCGTCAAAAGCCAGAAACAGTTACGATAATTTATACCGAAGTAAAGAGAATGTAGCGGCAGATTTGTTTGACGATGTACCTGTGCAAACTTATTCCATACACGACGACGATTCGCTGGACGCATTCGATGTGTTAATGAGTAAATCTGGAACATCAAGTGCACCGAAACGGAGACGACGAATTTCCTCCAGTGATTCCAGAAATAGAACAAATATCGCAGGCAGGCAGGCAACGTTGTTGAGCAATGGTTTTACTAAAATAAATCAGCCGTCATCAAGCTTCCTTGAAGGTTCCGGTGCATTCAGTCCGGTTAAGGCATCACCGAAAAAATCTTCACCAGTCGCAACCAAAATGGCATCGATTAAGGTTAAAGTCGAGGATCATAGCTTGAATGTTCCAGTTACTAATGTCGAAGATCTTACGGTTGGCTGGCTAGGTAAGTGTTTGGTTTGTAAAAATATTCTCGTCTTGTTTCTAACGATATGAAAATTGTTTCTTTAAATTTAGCCGAAGAAGCGGCACGTCGATACTACAAGTAAGTGTAAATCTTTTACATTCAACGCAAACAAGAAAAAATACATATACATGATACACAGCTGATCAGGCCGTGAAAAAAATTGCTTGAATTGTAAATCCTTTGTCGCTTCATCTCTGCGCTACAAAGGATTTTTTTCTCAAAAGTTTTTATGCTTAAAAAGCCCCCTCTTTAATAACGCTTTGTTTTATTTAGTTTGAAAGGATTACGACCAGTTCTTCGATTGATGACTGAAGATGGAGCCATTTTTGAAAACGACGACCCCATCAGTGTTACATTCGGTGAAGTTATTTACTCAACGGTTCTTGATTGGAAACTACCGCATATATCGCAACGATACATGGAAGTGTGTCAGCAATTGAAAACCGGTGAGTATTTTCATTTCAGTAGAAGAATTTTGTGCTTGGGAGGGTCCGCCAAGCTGTAAACGTCACTCAAATTGATATCAATTGTTTTGGAAGAAGGGACGAGGACTTGCGTAACGTTTCCCTTTTAAAAAGGGTTTTTGTGTTGATATTAGTAGTTTTGGAAATTTGTTTTCGCCGGAAATTTGCTTCCTAATTTTGGAGAAAAAATTTCCGGCAAAAAAAGTTAGGCCAAAAATTTCAGGCGAAAAAAATTTCCGGGAAAAAATTTTCGGCGAAAAAGTCAGCGAAAAAGTTTTTTGCGAAAAAATTCCGGCGAAAAAAAATTTGTGGCGAGAAAAAAAATCCGACGAAAAAAAAATTTTCGGTTCGCGAAAAAAATTTTCCGGTCGAAAAATTTTGCGAGAAAAAAATCCGACGAAAAAAAATTTTCGCGAACAAAATTTCCGGGCCGAAAAAATTTTTGTCGGGAAAAAATCCCACGAAAAAAATTTGCGGCGAAAAAAAGTGGCCTCCGTGCGAAAAAAATTTCCGGCGAAAAAAATTTCGCGAAAAAAAGTTCCAAGGCGAAAAATATCAGGCGAACAAAAATTCCGGTGAAAAAAATTTTTGGCGAAAAAAGTTTTTGGCGAGAAAAAATCAGTGACACGAAACATCTATCTCCAACAAAAAAAATTTAATTTTTCCCTAAGTCCTCCCATACCACCGTTGGCCATTTTGTTGGTCACCCTGACACACTACACACCTAACCCATCACGTTTTCCTTTGACACCAAACATCTATCTATCCTAACACAGTCCAAAAATTTTGCTCATATTTGACCCATATTTTGAATACACACACGAATACACACACATACACATACAAAACATTCTTTTATATGGGCTTTATAAGGCGCCTTCTAAGAGCCTTGGCGCCCAAACGGGGCTGGTACCCCCTTTTTCAAATCTCATATGGCGTAGAATGCCCACCCGAAGATTCCTGCAATATTTCAAGAAAAGTTATCGAGCTGTTTTCGAGCACGAGCCAAAAAAGTCGGTTTTCATACAAATGACTCTGGAACTAACTAACCCAGATAACACAGATCACACTTTTTATTGTGGTTGCCCACTCAATGTGCGAAATTCAATGTTGTTGAGAATATGTACATAAAATGTACAAAAAATGTGCCTATAAAGTGGTACATATTTCGATGTACATAAAAAGCACGTTTTTTATGCTAATAAAACTCGAAATTATTGCACTAAATCACAAGTACATTTTTCGCAGATTTTATGTGCTTGATAAGGTGTACACTATTCCTATCACATTTAATGTACCAAAAATGTGCTTGTGATGTAGTACATTTTTCGATGTAAATAAAAAGCACATTTTTTGTGCCATTAAAGCTCGAAATTGTTGCACTAGATCACAAGTACATTTTTCGCACATTTTATGTGCTTGATAAGGTGTACACTATTCCTATCACATTTAATGTACCAAAAATGTGCTTGTGATATACTTTCTATAATTTAACACACCAACACATGAGTACGAGGTGGCACAATTGGTAAAGGAGTCGACTCATGGCAGAAGTCGGCAAATGGCAGAAATTTTGCCTTTAAAAAAATGAGAGCTTGGCATAAATCTAGATGAAGGACATAGCGATCATTAGAATAAGAAAAACCGAAATAGAAAAGTCGGAAAACTAAATTAAATTTTCCTTTCTTTTCTTACATAACATTATATGTACATGAAATGTGCTATTAATTCACACTAAAAAGTACATTGAAGGTACATTAGTTGTGTATTCAAAGTGTTTTAGATGTATACATTAGGTGTACATGTAATTCACATTTAATGTACATTAAATGCACTTCACATTCCAAAGAAAAGATGTAACGGTAAGGGCGCTTTTTATATACATTAAGTGTCCTGGAACTGGAGCACATTAAATGGGATCAGCACATTTTCCAATGGCACTTTATGTACATTTCGTGGGTTCAATTGTTATCTGGGTAACTAACGTAGCATGTTTGCATTAACTTTGGTTTCTATAAAATAGCACATTTTGTATGGAAAATGACGATTTTCTAAAGGTCACATCTTCGGATCCACTGGACCGATTTTAATGAGTAAAATGTCGATTTCAATCAAGATATTACGTAGAATCCGAAAAACCAGGTCTCAGGCGTACGCAAGGGGAAAAAGTCAAAACTTAGCTGTATAGATGGTTCCGCCGTCTACGAAAAAAAAAATTTCTTAATTTTTTGTACGTATGTGGACTTGCGTCACGGGCGCATTGCTACCGCCCGGTATTTGGAAGGGAGTTAAGACGGTGTTTTGACGGTAATTTGGACCGGGGAGTCGGACAGGGATTTGAGGGGAATTTGAGCATTGACTTGGACAGGCGTGGACTCTGACGGGTATTTGGAATGGATATCGGACGGGGATTCAAACGAGGATTTGGAAGAGTAGAAGACGCGAGCATGTTTAGACGAGAAATTCGACAGGGCTTTTGAGTTTGATTTGGACGGGGATGTTGACTATGGTCCTGGAACAAGATTTCAGGTGAGATTTAGACGGGGATGTGAATGGCGAGTCCGACAAAGGTTGTTTAAAGATGCCTAGCGTCGCGCCGCAGGCAGGAAAAGGGTCGCAGGCAGGGAAAGCGCCGCAGGCTAATAATTAGCGGGGGTTGAGGGGACTGCAGCCCCTTGATATAAAAAAAATCTATTGATCAGGATCAACGATTTATGCTCGTTCTCGCTCATTGTTTACGAGTGCCGCCGCACCCACCCCTTTCAAACGATGCGTAGCCCCTACGAGCGGACGGGATTTAACTAGTTTTCTAAGAACGACTAAATATTTTTGAAGTTCTGGACTTGTTTGTAGTCTCAGCAACGAATCATTAAGGATCATTAATATCTAAAAGCGATAAATTTTCCTTTCCAGAACCACTGGACTACGTTCAATCGACATTGGAACTCATACAAGCCACACAAGAATTGAAAATTACAGACCAACTGCTGGATAAACAGAAAAGTGAACCGATTTTTAAATCTCTTCAACACCAAACCAGCCTTGAGACAATAGATTTATCAAACAATTTTCTGGAGGATGAAATCCTTAAGCTTTTGGCTACAATTCTACCTACGCTGCCAAGACTGAAAAATTTACATTTAGCTGGAAATTACATTACCCGAGATGGAATTACAAATCTTGCTTCTGCTAAGGAGTTTCCCGATCTGGAATCGTTAGATCTGAGCTTCAATCCGCTGACAAATCAAAGTATTCCATCGTTAAACGTTCTACTAACCAAAGCCAAAAATCTGAAGAAATTATCACTTTCTTCCACGGAAATGACAGACATTCCCGATCCACCGACTGAGTTCAAATATTCCCAGGTCACAGACATTGACTTCAGTTTCAATCAAATAAAATTACCGAATTTAAAGAAAGTGCTCAGGAAGTTGAATTCATGTCGCTTAGTGTCGCTGAATTTAGCGTTTAGCTGTACGGAGCGAGGAGTCATGGAACCAATTGCTGCTTTTTTGAATGCTGGTACATGTGAAAAGTTACGTGATATTAATCTGACGGGACTGGACTTAGAAGATAGTGACATATGGAGTTTATTGCAAGCGCTGGAACGAGCCAAAAATTTGAATGAGCTGAGGTTAATGGAAAATAAGCGGCTGACTTCCATGTCGCTGAAGTTCCTACTGGAACAACTCTCTGTGAAATACTTGGTGCTGGATGGCTGCTGGAGGCTATTCGGCAAAAGTGGTGATAATATTTATGTTAGTGAATGTTCAATTGGTCAAATTCGGATGACAGTTGATCCTGTGAGTAGGACGAACGATTTGGAATGGATTACTGAGACATGGAGGAGGATATTTGGCGACCGAGCTAACACCACTGTTCGTCATAATTGTGTTACGCTTACAGTTAGCGATAGGTGAAGAAATTTATCTGTAATGTTATCGAACAAATGATTAAACTTATTCAACTTGAAACTAGTTCGAAGCTACCGATGGTTAAGACAGAAACTTACAATTCTTTGCTGAAAAGTCCGGAGCGATTCACCATTTCTTTTGCCCATTTTCTTGTTGCTAGACTAAAAGGAACTCTTAATGGAAGCTTTCTTGATTCTGGATGATAGTGCGAAAACACCATCCCACCTAAAAAAAATCCTTTGAAATGCTGAGGAAATCCAAAGGAAAGGAGTTCTTGGGAAATTTTTACTATCGGGAAATCCTATAAATTTTGGGAAGTTCTCTGAATATCGGAGATTCATAACGGTTAGAGAAAACATTGCACAGAAAATTCAGAGAGTAGGTACTATCTTGATCCTCTTTGATTCAGTTAACCATAATTTCAATCCGAACAAATTGGGGTGTGGCCTCTGCTTTTCCGCCTGCGTCTCAATTAAGATTCACCTGACGTAGTGAAGACAAAAAGTGGTTGTGAACGGCTCTGAATTTAATTTTCAGGTTGTTACGGTTGGAGTTCTTAAAGGTTTCGTGTTAGTTCCTTCGCGGTTTTCAGCGTTCATAAATGGTCTGCCAGAAGTCGAGGAGCCCTCCAAGTTCATCTATTTTGCTAATGTTATGCAAATTTATATGCCGTTTTGATACGATGTTGTTCAAGATGGTGGCAGAAGTTTATGATTTTAGGACAATTTGAGCTGCGAACAACAACTTTGCTGAGGAAAGCGCAGGCCAATTCTTTGTGAAAATACTATCGGTAGTATATTCCTTTTGTTATCTTAATCGGGATCCTTTTCACAGGGGAATCACTGATGATTCACAGAGGAATCACCGATGATTCACAGAGGAATCACCGATGATTCACAGGGGAATAAGCGATGATTCACAGGGGAATAAGCGATGATTCACAGGGGAATCACCGATGATTCAAAGGGAATCACCGATGATTCACGGGGGAATCACCGATGGTTCACAGTGGAATCACAGATGATTCACAGGGGAATCACAGATGATTCACAATGGAATCACAGATGCTTCCCAGTGGAATCACCGATGATTCACAGGATAATCACCGATGCTTCACAGTGAAATCACCCATGAATCACCTATGATTCACAGGGAAATCATCGATGATTCACAGGGAAATCATCGATGATTCACAGGGAAAGCATCGATGATTCACAGTGAAGTCATCGATTATTCACAGGGGAATCACCGGTGATTCATAGGTGAACCACTTAAGAGTCATAAGTAAACCACCGTTGATTTACAGTGGAAACACAGATGATTCACAGGGGAATCACAGATGATTCACAATAGAATCACCTATTATTCACAGTAAAATTACAGAGGAGTCAAATATATTTCACAGGCCAATCACAGATGATTGAGCGGGGAATCATAGATGATTAACTGTGTAATCACCGATCATTCACAGTGGAAACACCGATGATTCACAGAGGAATCATCGATGATTCATAGGTGAATCACTGATGATTCATAGGTGAATCACTGATGATTCATAGGTGAATCACTAATGATTCATAGGTGAATCACTGATGACTCATAGGTGAATCACCGACGATTCATATGCGAACTACTGATGATTCCTAATGTGAACCACCGATGACTCACAGTGGAAGCACCAATTATTGACAGGGGAAACACCGATGATTCACAGGGGAATCGCAGATCAGTCACAATGGAATCACCTATTATTCATAGTGGAATTACCGAAGAGTCACATATAATTCACCGAACCATCTCAGATGATTCACCGGGGAATCGCAGATGATTCATAGTGGAATCACAGATGATTCACAGTGTAATCACAGATGATTCATCGGGGAATCACATATGATTAACTGTGTAATCACCGATGATTCACAGTGGAAACACCGATTATTCACAGGGGAATCATCGATGATTCATAGGTGAACCACTGAGGATTCATAAGTGAACCACCGATTACTCACGTTGAAAACACCGATGATTCACGGTGGAAACACCGATGATTCACAGGTGAATCGCAGATGATTCACAATGGGATCACCTATTATTCACAGTGGAAACGCCAATGATTCACAGGGGAATCACAGATGATTCACAATGAAATCATCGATTATTCACAGTCTAATTACCGAGCAATCTCAGATGATTCACCGGGGAATCACAATCAGGGCGTATGAAATTTTTGGTCGGACTATTGTTTTATTTATAAGGACTTTTGGACTGTGTCAATTTTTGCCGAATGCACTGCGACACATCCATAGTGTTGCTATGGCTTTTTGAGTGCCTGAATGTGGGTGTTGAAATTAAGTTTTGTATCTAGATTTATTCCTAGTACTTTAGCAGAGTCTACAAAGGAATTTCTGTACCGAAAATTACTGGAGCTTTAAAGCCCTTGTGCGAGGCACCACTTTTCTATTATTTTGAATGCCGCTTGCATTAGCTCGCAGAAAGTGCTGACATGAAACCTACTAGTGGTATTCGTGGTATTAATGGCAGGCTCCCTGGCATGTTTCTTTTTTGAGTAAGACACTGCCATATTTCAAAAAAATAGGTTTTTGGTCCTTCACTCTAAATTTTTCACTCATTTTGCGTATGAGTTCGCGGGCGATAAAATCAAAATCTTGTGATACGTCGGGGAATACTACGGTACAGAACTCTTTGTTTTCAAGTGATCGTCATTGTCGTAGTGAGCCTTTGAATTTGCTCTGTTGTTGATTGACGATTTCTGAAACCAAATTGGAAATCTGGAATGTTCACCAATCGTCTTTCACAAATTTTGACGATTCTTGTATGTTTTAACAAGTTTAAAAAAATAATGGACGCGATACGAATCGCATCGCCTAAGGTTTGTGTGAAAGCTCAACTTGATAAAAATAATTTTTTTTGACAAGTTGAGCTTTCACACAAACCTTACGCAATGCGATTCGCATCGCGGCCTGTATGATTAACGCTTTACTGACTGTAAATCACAGACTTGCTGATCTTGGACATCAAATCTGTTGATCCTTGTAAGAAAATTGTTTGGCGAACATTTCAAAGCTTTTTAGTTCAACGGAAAAATCGGGGAATACCCAAATCCTTAAATAATCTACACAACTATTGTGTATCTGCCTATAAGCGACCCGACTCACCTGTAACACTAACAATGAGTCTCATCGACTTGCTTTCATACCACAAATTTCGTAACAGAATTCAAGTTCTGTAAATATGCTACGAAAAATGCAAATATAAACCGAGACGTAAACATAGAAAAGGTGTATGTTTGAATATACCCACAACACATATTTAATTCGTAAAAAAAATTGAATGTCTCCACACAACCTTTAACTGTTGACTTGAAAACATGTTTCTGGAAATTTGCCTAACACTTGCCGCCATTCATGCAACTGTAGCTACAACATTCACTCCTTCCAATGATACATATTTGTTGGCGGAATTAATTCCAATTTTGCGCCCACTAAATAATTACATGTTCGATGGACCAGCACATATATCACAAGCCCCGACTTCCACGAAAACCACTACACCAACATTGGATGAAATGATGTACTACAATTACTATGCAGCCTCCATGTACTGCCAATACTATTTGAATGACTTGAGTTGTGTGTTTTGTGATAAATTCAGAGCTGATGTGGACGCTTATGCAGGTGAGTCTTTCAAGAAGTTTTCTTCCTATTAATGGAGTAAATAAAAATCAAAAAAAAAAAAAAAATTCTCAGTTCTGACCAATAATAACACGAACACTGCAGCTCTGGTAGCGATTTCCCACAATCGTAAAGAAGTTGTTGTCACGTACAGAGGCTCGTCCAACATTTGGAACATTGTTCTAGACGATATATTCATCAATATTGATTATGGCAATGCAACGGACAACATTAAACTTCATAGAGGATGCTATTACGCTACCATGTCTCTCTATAATAAGGGAAGTGTTTGTACAACGACATTGTTGAACTTCTTCTGACATGTTTAGTTGTTTATCTAAATGATTTAGGTGGTACACCACGTTTCATATTTGCGACGTCTTTATCCAGACTACAAGCTGGTACTGTCCGGTCATAGTTTGGGTGGAAATATGGCAAGAATCACCCTGTTCCTTTTATTGTATTTGAATCAATACCCAGGATGTCGTTACGAAATTTATACTTACGGCGATCCGAGAGTGGGTAACAAAGAGTTTGTGGACTTTATGAATAAACAGACCCTAGTTTCATCCAGAGTCGTAGCAAGGTATCAAAGCAAAATATCGTTTTTGTAGTTCAACGTCAAAATAAATTATAATTTCATCCAGAGCCGATTTGATTCCACATCTGTAACCTGTCAGTATAGTAGGCACAACAATTCTAATGGATAACTATCTGCATACACAAACTGAATTCTGGATCAATGGATTTGACGATCAGAGATTCTGTAATCGAACGATTTATGAAGATCCAAACTGTTCGAATTCCATGGGGCCAGCATATAACGTCTTAGATCACTTGGTTTATTTCGATGTCAACTATGGCTTGTGTTGGACACAAGGAGCTCAGTTATTAGCTCTTCCGGCGAGTATATTTCAACCTGTCGGAACGATACCACCGTTACCACAGAAAATTACCAAATATTTGGATGTCGTTGCTGATTTTATAGGTAACGTGTTGGTTCCGATACTTGGGCGATAAGCTGTAGAAATCTTCGGCTGTAATTTTATGAACGATAAATAAAATCAGATAACGTTGGGTGAAATTTTCGATCTATTCGTTCCCGGTAATTTGTCGGGGAGCAACGCTTCAAAGCACAAAATATGAGAAAATTATGTTTTTGATTTTACATGTTTCTGCTCGGTAAATGCGTCATTGCCTCGTCGCAAGCGACTTGGAAAACGCATTTACCGAGCATCAACATGTAAAATATTGTACGCAAGTGCTTCCAAATTGTTATTTTGGCTCGTAGGATTACAGCATTCACCTTCGGCTCATGCAGCCACCTCCCTACGAGTCAAAACAATAATTTGGAAGCACATACGTAGTGTACTATTTCTCACCCGGAATTTTCTTGCGAAAAATCTGAAAAAAAGTTTTTGAGGTCCAGCAATATTTTGAGGGTAGTGAACGTATAATTTTTTTTTGTTTTTTTACTGGTGCGGTTTTTAACAATTCAGCATCAATAACAGCATCAGTGGGGATTAACAGAGCTGGGTCGCTATCTAGTTACTCGCAAATTACGAATTACGGGGCTCTAGAACAAAATTTCTCTGGACAAAATAACTCCGCTCGAAATAACCCGAAAGGAATCTGGACGAAATAACCCCCGACAAAATATCCTCGGGATTATTCCGAATTTCTCAATTCAAGTTAAATTAATTAGTAATAGCGAACTCCTTTATAACTTTTTCCGCGATCCAGAATTCAGAATTCACTCGACAATGACGACCATGAACAATTCGCAAACCCCGACAAGACCAAAGTTATTTTATTTAACGAGGGTAGGAAAATCCAAAGCTTCATAGCACCCAAACTCTTTGGCAAAGAAGTGAATCTGTCAAGCTCGGCAAAAGTTTTGGGACTCACAGTAGACTGCAAACTTAATTTTAACGAGCATCTTAGAAACCGCATTAGCAAAGCCTCATCAACACTCTGGTAATGTCGTAGGGTCTACGGCAAGTCATGAGACTTAAGGTCCAAATTGCTCATGTGGATCTACAGAGCCATCATAAGACCTATGACGTCTTATGCTGCAGTCATCTGGTGGCCCAGATGTAAACTAATGACAGTTCAAAAAACCCCTGAAAAAATACAAAGACTGCCACTTCTAAGTGCGACGAGGGCAATGAACTCCACACCAACGGCGGCGCTGGATGCAATGCTAAATGTTGAGCCCTTGCACATTCATATTGAGGAGGTAGCGAAAACTACCATACTCAGACTCCATCACAGCTCACTCCTAATTAAATCGGGCATCGGCCACGCTAAACTATGGAATAGCATGATCAGGGAACACCTACAGCTAGAGATGCCGTCGGATATCATTGCACCCAGGTATAGGTTCGAAAGAGCCTTTGATGTTCAAATACCCAGGAGAGAACAATGGGCTGATGGTACAGTTATCCCATCAGAAAATTGTCTTATGTTCTTCACCGACGGGTCAAAAAATTGGGACCTAACAGGTACGGGGATTAGCTGCCCACAGACCAATGAGAAATATATCAGATCTCTGGGCAAATTCGCTACAGTTCCCCAGGCGGAAATGTTGGGCATTAAACGCTGCAGCAGCATGATGAAGCCACTCAACGTGACTTTACCAACATTATATTCACAAACAGTCAAGCAGCCTTGCAAAGATATAAATTCTACTCGGCCTTGGCTTTAGAGTGCAGAGATATCCTACAAGAAATTTTGCAAAAAAGTCAACTAACCCTAATATGGGTTCCAGGCCACAGAGAGATACATGGAAACGAGGTAGCTGATGAACTAGCTCGAGCAGGTTCATCCAACCCCCTTCGAGGACCCGAGCCGGGTCAAAAACAACCATATACAACCCAAAAGAACATTATCGCGAATTGGAAAAAAGCAACCTTCGCTAAACACTGGAAGGAGATTAAGATCGCCAAACAATCTAAACGGTGCATCTCAATAAACGAAAAAAATACAAAGTTCTTCCTTAAGAGGTTCACAAGCATCCTCGCGGGCCATTGTAAGCTAAATAAACACATACACGCAATAGGCCTAGCCCCTAACCCATCTTGCGACAACTGTGGCGAGATAGAAACAGCCTTACATTATCTATGCAAATGCCCAGCATACATCGCAAAAAGACATAGGATCCTCGGAAACTTCATACTTCCAGAAAATAACGTATGGAGCATGTTTCCTAAACGTATAATGAAGTCTCTGAACTCAACTAATAGAATCTAAATCTCTGTGGGATGCACAACAGGCCCTATGGAGGCTTAGGTGCAAGGGGTAATTCCCACCCACTAATCTATCCATCTATCTATGGCGATTCCATCTGAAAATTCGGACACGTGGTAAAGTCATCAAAGGGATTATCTCAGGTTGTCCGTTCATAACTTGTTACTTGGTATGTACCGACTACATGCTTCGAATTATTAGAAATCCGAGTTGATCCACATTTGCAAGTCGCATTGGAATCAATTGGAATTGTGATTGCCGAACGAATTATTGCTTCTGGATTGGACAAGGAGTTCTATCGCAAGTATTCATAACTATTAGTTGAAATGAAGTTGCATTTTCGCTAGCTTTGTTCATGGTTTCGGAAACAAAATGACCGTATGGCCTTAATTGAATTATGATTTCATTCGAGTTGATTTGAATTGACTTGAAAGGTAAAACTGAATATAACAGATTAAAACGGCATTCGGACAAAATAACCCCTGGACAAAATAACCCCGGACGAAATAACCCCGGACAAAATAACCCCGGACAAAATAACCCTGATAAAATAACCCCGGACAAAATAACCCCCGGACAAAATAACCCCCGGACAAAATAAACCCCGGACAAAATAACGCCATAGCCCATACCAGGGTTTGGGGTAGCGACCCATTCATCACAAAAATCCGGAAAACCAAAAATCCGGATGACGAAAAATCCGATAACTAAAAATCCAGACGACCAAAAATACGGATGACCAATAATCCTGATCACCAAATATCCAGAAAACCAAAAATCCTGATTATAGCAAGCAAGGCGCCGCGCCGCAGGCCTGAAATTTATTGGAAAATAAAAATGCGGGGTCGAGGGGCGGATTGTATCGCCCCCCTTGCGGGGTCTAAGGGGCGGAGCCCCTAGCGGGGTTTGGGGCAGGGCCCCATGCTTGTAAGGCCGCCTGCAGGGCGTATTGTAGCCCGCCGCAGCCGCGGGTGTTTAGGGGGCAGAGCCCCCTACATCATAAAAACAACATATGCAAACGATGTTTTGCGCGAAATTTGTCCGGATTCGTTTTTAAAATTTCATTACTTCTTGAAACCGGACAAAATAACCCCTGGGGGGCTATTTCGTCCGGGGTTATTTTGTTCGGGTTATTTCGTCCGATTTTTTTTTGTCCGGGGGTTTTTTGACCTAGAGCCGATTAAAACTAATAAAAACTGAAAATTATAAACTGATATTACTTGACCTGACTGGAAATCGTTTTCGACCTGATGTGATCATATTAAAAAGGAAAATTCATTTTACATTTTTAGAACATGGTCATTTTTCGGTTTACTTCAGTTAAAATTTATCAGGTTTCAGGTCAACCATGGGTCAAGTTAAAGCAGAATAATTCAGGTAAAATTTAATTATTCAGGTCGACATATTTTTTTCAAGTCAGGTTCGGGTCGATAATAAACTGACCTCAATGTGAACTGAAAAATCAGGCCACCCAAAACCGACCTACTCCGATCATTGAAGCCTTATTATGATATAGTGCCAATCAACTCCAACAACAACAAACAGTTCATTGCCTCAAACTTAACGCCGCATTAATATACGATGTGTCTTTTAACACCATAGGTATGCAATAACAACCTGTGTATGTGATAATGCATTATGTGGAAATCACCAAAAAACATTAAATGATAACTATGCAGTTAAGTTACAATATTTATTTATTTATTGTGGGAAATAATATTGTTATAATAAAATAAAGTGGTTCTACACATGGCAAAATTATGACGTTTTGTATTTTTAATTATTCTGATTTCAAAGAAAAAATTTATTTTACAGACAAACCGACAAGTTTCTGATTTGTCATACGAATTTACCATGCAAATCAGAAACTTGTCGGTTTTCACTTTTCCGTTCCTGTATGACACGAAAATTCTCTCTCCCTATCTTCGCATGTAATTTTTAGTGATTCTCTCACGAAATAGTAATTTTCGATACTAGTGTCGTATGAAGGTATTTTATCGCAAGAGATGTCGATCCGAGCCGAAGTCGAGTGCGAGTGCGATGAAATACCATCATACGACACAAGGTTTTTCGTAACGTAGCAATTTCGTCATTTAATTGCGAAAGTTGCATGGAAATTCTTTCTCGCACTGTTTCATATATACTGAGAACACTAAGTTACGAAAATAGTATTTTATGCTACTAGAACTCTAAAATAATATCTCGGTTCGAGATCGAGTGAATGGTTCGAGATGAAGTCGAGCACCTAGTTTACGACATCGAGATAATCATTTTACATTTTGTGTAGCATAAATAGTTTTATATATCGAGCGGCTGAAAGTTCGCTTACTCTACCGTAAAGTGGACTTTACAGTAGAGAAATATGTAAAAGTATTTACGCTACACAAAATGTAGAATGATACCTCGGTTCTCGATGTCGTAAACTAGGTCCTTGACTTCGTCTCGAACCATTTACTTCATCTCGAACCGAGATATCATTTATATATCATAGCATAAAATACTATTTTCGTAACTCACTGTCCTCAGTGTATATGAAATAGTGCGAGATAGAGCCTAAAATAACATATAACGTTGAGGGAAAAGTGCACCAGCGTCCACCTGAGGTGCTCCAACGCCCTTTCGGTGCTCCAAGTCCTCCTTCTACTATTTTGTTCTGTGAAATCTTTTTTCGTTTCTCTAATATTCTTCCAGAAAGTAACTTTCTTGAAAAAGTTTTCAAAAGTTAGGTTTTCTTGATTTCATGTTATTTTTCTTCAACGAAACAAAATCTTTGAGAAACCAACAACAATTAATTTATGCCTCTTCAAAATGAAATAGAGTGCAAATGCAATACATTGAGAGAACACAAAAAGCACATTTAGAAGCTCACATTTGTTACCGTAAACTATCAGTACAAGCTAAGTTCACATTGTAAGTTATTGTTTTCATTTATCATGCCCGAACCGGTAGCAGAGGGCGTGACGCAGTCCCCACACCTCAAAAAAAAAAAAAAAAACATCCGCAAACCCAAAATATTCCATACAAAAACCTTTGGGACAAGGAGCCATATATAGGCGAACGTTTGAGTTTTTTCCCCTCGCCCCCCTCCCCCTCCAAATTATCTCTCATCAAAATCGGTTGAAAATTGGCTGAGATATCGAGGTTTGAAAATGACATTTTTGTGTGGAATTGGATTTTTTCTATTATTTTCATCATTATGAAAACTTTTTTTCTGATCTCTCGGTTTCTATCTATTATATGTTCTATCTATTAATAATTTTCGATCTCGAGAACTAGAAGCCGATCTTCCTGAAATTTTCAGGGAACGTCAGTTTCGGCCCTAAATGAAAAATTTCATATGCCGCTTTTCCGGAAAAATTCTGGAAAAGCCGTGGCATGTGGAAAAGTGGTCAATTTTGTTAGGTAATGTTCGGAGTTTTCGAATTTTAGCTCCGGAGCGACAATATCTAGCGAGTTGGCTTCTTTGGGAAAGTTATAGAGTTTGGTCAGTCGAATTTTTTGGGATCTCAAGAAAATGGCTGCCAGCTGTCATAGCGACGCCATCTTGGATTTTCGTATATGCTTTTTCGGTTTTCGAATTTTAGCTCCGGAATGACACTACTTAGAGACATGGCTTCTTCTAGAAAGTTATAGAGTTTCATCAGGAGAATTTTTTGGGATCATAAGAAAATGGCTGCCAGCTGTCAAAGTGACATCATTTTGGATTTTTTCCTAAATTCTGTATGAGAATACCTAGACAGTTGGTTTCTTCAGGAAAGAGAAGAATTGGTGACACGAAGTATTCCGAAGGTAGCCGAAGGTGATACGAAGTTTTCCGATGGTAGCCTAAGGTGTTGGAGAACAATTTTTTTCGGAAAGAAAATTTTTTTGGAGAAAATTTTTTTGGAGAAAAATATTTTCCGGAGAAATTTTTTTTTGGAGAAAAATTTTTTCGGAGAAAAACTTTTTTTTTAGCGAACATTTTTTCCAGAGAATTTTGGTTTGATAGAATTTGTTTAGAGAAAAGTTTTTTGGAGAAAATTTTTTCGGAGAAAATTTTTTAAAGGAAAAATTTGTTTGGAGAAAATTTTTTTTCGAAGACAATTTTTTTTTCTAAGAAAATTTTTCAACAACTGAAAACTTCCAAAACGACTGATATCACAATAAAAACCTCTTAAAAGGTAGAGTGTGACGCAGTCCGAAAGTCCGCTTCCAAAATAAATGATATCGCTTGAGGTGACGCTATCGCTGATAATACGCAGAAGTTTGTTTCAATGGAACCTTGTCTTCAAAGTTTTGATTTCCTGCAAAAATTACAGCGCTTTTTTTAAATTACGTTGTGGTAAAAAAATTGCGTCACAAATGCCGGACCCACCAGCGGAATAACTTTTCAACACTTTCAGTTTTTACACGCAAAAATTTAATTTACCTTTACCTACGCAATAAGAAACAAAAGATAAATTTTTGCAATGAAGTCGCACGATGAGTCATGTGAGAGCTATTTGCACAATATTACACAGCAATAAAAGTAAATACAACTTGCACGCAGAGGGAATAGTCACAGCGCAGTGCGAATAGTCTCTTTATAGTACTATGTCAATCAACTAAGTCAAAATGGAATGTGTTTCGTTATTCACCTAGTCATTTAGTAAACAGTTAGTAAGTAGTTTAGTAAGTAGACATTTAGTAAAAGGAAAAATTTCTAAGCGTCGTCGTCAGCCACCTAGTTCTTGTGACATTTTGCAAAAGGAAAACTACCTAGTTTTGTTAGCCACCTAGGTTTTTGTTACGTTTCATTAATGCGCAAATTCCCTAGTTTTCTCATCTACATAGCAGACTAGAGAGCCGCCGATCAAGCCGCCGCCGACCTTTTTTGGTCCAGCCGAGCCGCTGCCGACGAGATGATGAAAAATCGGCCCAAGCCGGCTTGAAATCGGCTGGAGCACAAAAAAACAATAAAATTAAATAAAAATTTTAAAGCAAAAGAAAAAGAATTAAAATCATATTTATCCAACCCTTAGCTTTGTGAAACATACACACAGTCACACACTTTATGTGAGGCAAGTTCTGTGCATTAACAATTGATATGTCATCGTAATCGGACGATCAGGTTTACAAAAATCAAATCGTGTTACGTGTGACGTTATTGTAAATAAAATTTGATTTAAAATATCAAAACTTATATGGCATACAAAATTTACTCCTGCCAACATTTTGGGAAAAACCGATTTGCAGCACCAGGTTGCCATCTACATTTTTAGCTCTACCACTTAAGTACGCAGCCTGGTGCAGCAAACCTTTTTTTGCCAAAATGTTGGGAGGAGTAAATTTTGTATGCCGTATAAGTTTCAATTTGGCACCAGGCTGCTGCTGCCACCTACATCCATAAAACAAAAGTTTAAGCACACAGCCTAGTGCCGACTTGAAATCGATTTCACATTGCTTTTTGTAGGCATAGTTACAAACAAAAAAAAAAAAACTGGAATGAATTATTTCAAGTAAAAATCATATAATCGAAAAATATTTGCTGAACGCTATTGTTAAAGCTGTCGTGAATCTTTTAACGATTCACCAGTAAATCTTATCCGACTGAAGAGAAATTGACGAAAAATGGAAGAAAGATCCAGGACGTTGACGTTTGATGACACCGACTTTCGTTCCCAATTTCAATCGTTCCGTCCACCAATCGCTGCCAGTCATCGAAGAATTAGATCAAAAGAGCAAACATTTGAAATTTGTTCCCACCATTCAACAAATCCATAAAAATTACCGCTGTAAACATACTTTGTTCATCTGGCAAGAAACACATTCTGTGACGATTTTGACAGACACCAAAAGAAAAGATTACAAGAAATACATCACACAACACGCAAATCTCTTGAATTTATAATTTTTTAATAGAAAAATTCTTAAATTGCATTAGTTTAGTTGATATTTAAATTAAAAAACAAGACGATGGCTCGAGAAAGTAATCACAGTACAGTTGAAGACAGTAGTCGAAATAACAAAAATAAACGCTTTTCGATTCACGGTAAGTAAATACAAGACCAGAAATACACCTTCCTTTTATCACGTTTCAAACAAATACGATCGCGTGCACCGTTCTTTTCAATTATTTTGATAAAAAGTAATTCATTTTTAAGACGCATTTGAAGAAGATGAAGAAGACGAGTCACTCGGTATCAAAGTGTATGGTTCAACAGTTGTATCAACAACACCCGTCCAATCAAAAAACAGAACCACAGCTCCGCAGGATGTAACTATACGTGTAAATGACGCAAGGTGATTTAATTGACGTTATACGTGAGAGTGTCGGCTTAATGCATGACATTTTTTTCCGATTAGAACATATAAACCGGGCGATGACACAACAAGTCGAGATTCTGATTCACTTATACAAGAATATGGTAACCATTCAAATACTGAAACAAACACATTTTGCTGGCAGCATCCAAAAGTTCGGGAAAATTGGCGTACCGTTCTGGTAAGTTAACTGAATCACCGAATCTTTATTTAAAAACTGTTGTTTGAACGTGTGGGCGATGACTGTCGCTCAAGTCATACGAAAGCTTCACTCTAAAAAAAAGTCGAGGTGTGTGTAAGGTGCAAGGTGGATTCTTCATTTTAATATCCCCAAAAGGGTGTGGTTTTTTAATTTCGTTTTTCTTTCAACATTCACGTTTGGAGTTGTTTCCACTTTATTTTCGCTTGTTGTTGTAAAAAATTTGCCCAACTCCATAGATGCCTCGCCTCTATGATTTTAATATCGCATCGAAATCCATCGTATGTTCTACCAACATTTACCTATATCGTCTATATAATATCCATAAGATTTGGATAGTCGATATCGAGAGACGGATAAGCGCTGAAAATCCTTTTGTACTCAACAGAAAATCAATTGTTAAGAAAATCCTCAAAAAAATCAAAGGAAATCTTTGTAAATCAAAGGAAATCTTAGTACATCAGAGGAAATCTTTGTAAACCAAAGGAAATCTTTGTAAATCAAAGAAAATCCGTGAAAATCAAAAGAAAGTCCATAAAAGTCTCTTCGAAATGCTTGAAAATCAAAGAAAACGATAGAAAATCATTGGAAAAAGTCCTTTTAGGATCCTTTAGCACTCAAAATACACGATCATCTGCCCCTCGGTCGATATAACGAAACGTGGACAGCGAGGAATTCCATCATAGACGTAACCTTTCCTGTATATCTGTCTATTCTCAGTGAAATCGAGGTAGAAAGACTAACCTACCAGTATTTTTGTTTTGTCTACTCCTGCGAGACTTATTTTGGCGGCTGTAACAATCTTTATATGACTCGTAGCAGATTTTTTCTGTCACAAAATTGACGTCAAAATGTGATTTCCCATGTGTGTCCACAAGTATGTTCTACATTACCTTAAGGAAAATTACGTGTGACAGGTGAATTGTGTCAGTCTACATTCTCTTAATCGATATATGGAGTAACCACACCCTCTTTGTTTAGTTGGGCGAAACCAAACAACCTAATGCTTTACAGCCATGTCTCAAGGTTATGTTATTACCGGAAGTAAATACGTGAATTGTGTAACAGTTGGGTTAAAGTCCCTTTTTAGAGTGTAAACTTCTGCTTGTATCACAACCAAGGACTCAAATAATAACACACCTGCCGCAACAGAGAATTGTGTATCGACACACATGTCTAAACCTTCAACAAAATATTAATGTAGACACCAGAAAAATAAAACCATTTTATTCGGATTTAGAGGTCACAATTTTTGGTTGAATATCATTTTTTCTATTCGAGGTCAATGCCGAGCGTGTACGTTTTACATATTTTGATTATGAATCAATGCCTTCTGGGCAGAAAAAATAATAATTTCGACATTGTTTCACCTACGTGATGAATGCTCACAATACAATGCTCCAGGTCGTCTAATTGAATGATAATTTTTTACCATCAGGCTGCCGTAACATTATTGTTAGTCGGTACTGGATTGGTCGTTATGGGTGCCTACTGTATTGCTGATCCGCAAAATGGAAGTCAAGGAGCTGTGTTTTTAGTGGCTGGATTCATCTGCTTTATACCGGGTGCATATCACGTTGTGTACATTTGGTTAGCAGCTAGAGGTCATCGTGGATTCGACTTTTATCATTTACCTTTGTTTACATAGAAACGACAGTGACCGCACGTATTATATGTTCATTTGTGAGCTATTTATTTTTTACTTTCGACTGATTTCAATAACTAAAAATGCTCATGTTTAATTGCTCGAAAGCATTATAAGGAATCACTACTTAGACATAATGACACACGACCCGATGAGTGCATTTCAATATTTTTATCTTACGCCTTTAACACAATCAGAAATTTTGACTTTATATTTAATGGCCATATTTTTGTGAAAATATAATTGTATTTTGTCTAGTTCCAACCTTAATGATGCTCTCTAGTTCATTATTGTACTTTAATTTTGAAGTCATGCATTTATGGCTACGTCAATATAACAAATAAATTCAATCGACGAATTTGTAAATATTTCAAAAAATGTGCTACACGATCACCACTTACTGACCTAAAACATAAATCCTTAAATATCTACTTACAGGTAACTATTTTTTTTCGAAATTCGAAACAAATGGGAGTTCAAGTCAAGATGGCGGCAGATATGGACGTGTTTGTTTTGCTCTGAGTAAGTTTCGTTTATTTTTTGCCCTCTTCGCGTTTTAAATCACAGTTTCTCGTAAATAAGTTAAGTTAAATTAGTGTGTGTTTTTGTAACTTTTTTAGATATCAATTAAAATCTGCATTTTCTTTTCAAGCAACGTAGTGCTCACATAACCTCAAAGTTACAGCGTTTTTCGGGTGTTTGTTTTGTTTTCTTCATGCAAAACAATCGGCGTTTTGTGTTTGTGATTTTGGTATAGAATTTCAAGTAGGTGTTTGTCTACGGTTACGGTTAACTTCTTCGCTATTCATATAGCAATTCTTTTTTGGCAAAAATAAATGAGCTTGCGCTTAGCATCTCAGGCACGTGTGTGATGTCCCCATTGAGGCTTGAACTTCCAGTGCGGTTCGGCTTACCAGGCCGTCCCACTGTATTCATTATTGGTAAAAACGGTCATAGGCAGCCTCGGACGAGTGTTGGTCACGGGGTACGACCAATGCGGGACTCGGACGGTACCCCATCGTTGACGATCAGGCAATGTAAAAAGGTTGATGGTTTGTTTATTGGAAGTCTAAACGTTAATGGGGGTTTTAGGGGTCGCAAGGGTGAGTTGGTGGACTTGGCAATGGATTATGGTGTAGATATATTAGCGTTGAGCGACATTAGGACGAAAAGGCAGCGCGAAGAACTGGTGGGCGGTTATAAAGTGTTTTCGTCTGGTGTTCAGTCTGGTAGGGCGAACTGGGGAGTTGGAATGGCTATCAAAAGGGAATTAGAAAAGTTTGTTTTGAACGTGCGGTATGTAGGTGAAAGGATCATGTGGGTCTCCATTAAGCTGACAGGAGGTATTTATCGGCTGGTTAGTGTTTATAGCCCGTGCGAGGGTAGCAGTGCTGGCGATCTTGACACCTTTTACGAGCAGTTAGGGGATGCTGTCAGCAAAAAAGGTAGTGAGTGTGTGATTCTGTTGGGGGATTTCAACGCGAGAATAGGAAACAGTAAGACCAGTGGCGGCTATGAA
>CM055404.1:22712390-22723239 GCA_029228625.1 Pseudolycoriella hygida
TGAAAACTTAAAAGAATTTTGGTTGAAAAATGGAATAAATGGAATAAATAAATTTATTCCATTTATTCAAAAAAAAAATAAAATTTATTCTCAAGATGGTTTAAATGCTTTATAATTTGTGCAAACCTTTTTTTGAACTTATTTGTCTAACTTGTGATGTGTTTGGTTCAGATATTTCGCAAAAACAAAAAAAAATTTTGGGAATAAATGGAATAAAAGAATAAATGGAATAAATGAAGTGCGCCACCCCTCGCTTCAATCTATCTGTTTTTTTCAAAGAAGCCGTGAACGTGCACTATTTATTTTAGTTCGTCGGCAATGTACTATGAATTCTAACTCTCCGGAAGTTAAGATTATTGACCATTTCACTCAGCAGATGAAAATTTTTCCTGCAATTGCTAAGGTCATTGTTTTTAAAAAAGTTTCGGAACATGTGTATGAAAACTACATCCAAGTCAACGACGAACTCGATAAGGGAAATTTAGACGGACTGGCGTCGCTTCACGCAATTTCATGTTGTCTCAAAGCCGTTGGTACAGTTGAATTATTAGAAGCCGTAGAAACGTGTAGAATTGCTTGTGGTGGCCACGGCTATTTAATTTCGGCTGGATTTAGTGACCCGTACAAGATTGTGACCGCCTGTCAGACTGTAGAGGGTGACAACACCGTTATGCTTTTACAGACTGCAAGATTTTTAATAAAATCTTGGGGTCAGGCCTTAAAAGGAGAACCCTTGCATCATACAGTTCTTTATCTAAAGAATTACGTAAATGGCAGTCAACGTCAAAAATGGAATAGCTCGCTTGAGGGCATTCTAACAGCTTTCGAAACAACGACTGCTGGTCGACTAGCCTTGGCTCTCAAACATTTGCAGCAAAAAATGAAAACCTATACGGTGGAAGAGGCAATAAATCTGACCGGAAACGAACTCGTTAAAGTAGCGGAATTGCATTGCCATGTGTTCCTGTTGCGAACAGCTGTAGCGTCATTCAATCCGGCAATCAAGTCAGCATCACCGGCGTTGTCAAAGGTCTTAAGTGACATCTTGGAACTTTACTTTGTTCACCTCGCCGTGAGATCACTTGGATTATTGTTTCAGGTTACCTTCGCACGTTTATCACACTTTCACAGTTTGTCTGACTTCTTATCGCTTCTAGTTTAATGATTTAACACCGGACGATATTGAGGGTCTAGAAAATAGGTTGGAGGAATGTTTGGTGAAGCTCAGAAACAACGCAATCGGGATTGTGGATGGCTTTGATATTCCTGATATAGTAAGAGAGGCTGAATAGAGAAAGTAAAAAGTGATTCAAAATATCATTATGACTCTAGGTTCTTCAGTCAACTCTGGGTGCATATGATGGTAACTATGAGGAACGCCTACTCGCAGATGCTAAAAAATCACCATTCAATCAAGAAGACGTCAACAAATCATTTCATTTGTATATAAAGCCGTACAGGAAATCACATTTATGATTCTTTGTTGATTTTGTGAATAAATAAAATGTCTCCAAATAAAATGCAAAAATTATTCGGATTTTGAGATTGATTTGATTTATAAGTGACACATCCTTCTCCTTTGGCGCACTTGGTGACTTTGCGTCTTATTTACTAGGCTTTTTTTTCACCCCAAGTCCCCATATAAGACCCCTTCACCCTCGTTCACAATCACATTGATTTCGGAAGAACTATGAATTGTTAGACTGAAACAACCAGTTTGGCTGGTTTTGGTCATTCTTGCGTGACAAATCGGAAGAGGTTAAAATTTCGTTAATATTTCTTTGCCACGTGATCTATTTTTCGATCGAAAACAAACAATTGAATTCTGCTGGCTCATAAAAGCCACATGGCAGACAACTCAAGCGGAATTTTTTGATTGAAACTGAAAACAATGGAATCAATCGTATGATAAACGAAAATAGAAGCTCAAATATTTGAACATGTGTTTTGCAGACTTTCCGCTTCTCATGTCTCCTTGAATGTTTCTCTTCGTTTGAAAATTTAAATGACAAAATTGAAAATTGATTCTAACTCGTGCCTTTCGTTTTGTTTCATCTTTGCGAGGTAGAGATTGGTTTTGAAATTTTGAACATTGAAGTTTCGATAGGGGGGGGGGGCAGTTGGAACAGGTTTCTGAGTTTAAATATTTAGGAGGAATTTCTTCGGAGGGTCAGGGTGGCAAGTTAGTTAGGGAATTTGAACAAAGGAGGAAAATGGGGGCCAGTCACTGGGTTCAACAAGAAGAAATTGAGTTAGCTATTCCCAGATCAATTTTGTTATTTATTTATAATTACGTCAACCGCTTAATAAATAAGCTACCTGACTACATAAGAGGAAGAAAAAATCAAAAAATATAAAAACAATGAATACATAATGACCAAACGGAGACAGAAAAAAAGTGCGCGTCATGAGCTGATCGCGAATCTAAACAGAGCAATATTTAATCACAGGACGACCCGGAAGTCTTAGGTACTGAAACAACTGAAACATTGCTTACTCGTCTCCATTTGATTCAGTTAGAGAAGACAGTCTGAACTGATCAAGAAATTCAGTGACTTTATATGATAGAGAAAGTTAGGTGGACTGCGGATACCTTGTGCATAACGTGGAGGTTTCTGATATGAGGTTTCTTAAGAGAATAGCAAAGGGAACAGTGGGATGATCATATCAGGAACGACGACATCAGGGGAAATTTAGGGGTTACGTCAGAGGAAGAGCCGGTAAGGGTTAGTCGTCTGGTAAGGGCACGTTCGACGAAAATGGATAATGGCAGGCTCCAAAAGAGGATATTGACGACACAGCTCCCGGGTGTGCGCCCTAGGGGTAGACCAAGGAGATAGACTCAATCAAATCAAATTTAGAAATTAGTGGACATTCACTTTGCGAACAAACCCTCTCCTTGGCACAGTATAGGAGGGTATGGAGAAGGGTGGTCATGATCACCGTTCGTAAAGACCTCGTGCATATATATATACTAGTTGGATTTATATATAAGCTTACTAGTTCCGCAATTTTTTATGATCTTTTTTGCTCATATGGATTCTTCGTGGAGATTCTTTCGCTACCGAAGTTTTTACTGTGTTAGTGGTAAATTGCAAACAAAACTGCCACATACTATGAACTGGGTGCGGAAACTAGTAGAACTTCGAATGCCGGTTCGCCCCATCAATTTCTTTTACCGGCAGGCATTTTTTGGACCACGTGCTTAACGTGAATTCCGAACCACGCCTAATGGTAGCTAGCATTTTACTATTAGGACTTCTTCTAGTGTTAATAAAATCTCCACCTAAAGTTAGACTCAGATATTTGTACACAGAATTCATCGAATATGGGTGACGTCATATTTGTCATTCTTCTGTGTACGATTCGTTGCGGCACCAAATTTACAACTACCCGAATTATGAAGCCTAGATGTGCCTAGAAACATTACTCTCATGCTAGACATTGATGAAAAATCCTATGCAGAATTTGTCATCACCAGGATTGAGCCCGGATATTCTCGGTGGAAAGCCAGTACGTTACCACTGAGCTAACCCGTTCCCGTAACAACGGAAGGTATAATACCGATGGGCTTTCCACTTCATTTTATTTGGTACAGGCTGATGGAATTTTTTGAAGTAAAATGAAATTTTTGGAATTAAAATGGAATTTTTAGAATTATTGGAATTTTAGTGGCATTTTAGAGGAATTTTTGGGATTTCGATGGAATTTTCGGAATTTCTGAACTCCGGAATTTCGATGAAATTTTTGGAATTTCGATAGAATTTCTGTGGAATTTTTGAAATTTCTGTGGAATTTTTGGAATTTCTGGAATTTTCGGAACTTCAGAATTTCGGAAATTTTGTGGAATTTCGATGGAATTTTTGGAATTTCTTGTAATTTTCGGAATATTTGTAAGGAATTGGAATTTTTGGTACAAATTTTTGACCATATAATACGGTCTATAAAGTTTGATAATGATGAACAAGTGCACTCGCTTCACTCTACCAGGGGTAATTTGTTTTACGAAGTACAACCAGATATTTGCATGTATAGTGCATGTTGTATACTTGGTGCATATAAATGAAGTCGATGTAGACGCATTTTATAGTTAAGGATGAAAGTAGATTTTGTAACTTTATATCGAGTGAACTACAATATTTCAAGGGCAGACAAAATCCTTTCTTTGCAAGAATTTCGTCAATATTTTTGTTTTTCTTTTTAGTTTATCTGGAACGAAAATTTACTAATTGTACAGTACCCCTGTTCATTTCAAAAAAAGTTGTGCAAATATTTGACCTGAATGTCTATTTGGCATCTTTTTCCATTAGTGAATAATTCTCTAGAACATCAAAATGCTCTGAAAATGTGTTTAAGTGTACCGTTGCAAGATGTATGCATTTCAAATCGTCACCATGCGTTTCACACAATGTTCACAAGCATTGGTGTCGCACGAAGTCATTTTTACGCACTAGTAATTTTTTTTTACGCAGTAGTACGGTAATAGTACATTTTGCAACATGTTGTGTAAGGTGGACTGGGCTCGTTAGGACAGCATTTAGGACGCGTGTTGAAATAATCTACTTACACAACGAGTTGCAAACGATGTTTTTTGCAATGAGGACAATCGAATTGAGACACATTGCATTGCATTTCATAATTTTTTGTGACAAAATTAATGAATTGAGAACGAATAGAACATAGTCTCTCCTTCAAAAAGTAAACAATTAGAGCTGTCATTTATTTTTACGTTTTGTGTTGAATAATTTTGTGATTTAAATTTAATTTTTCCTTTAAAAAGTGTTAATTTATTTGAGCTAAAAGGTAAATCCTGTGCAATGTGTGTGAACTTAACTATCGTCTTAAATAAAAAACTTAAAAATATTTGTTTACAACTACATTGGACCAATTGCAAAGTCAAAATATTTCAGTACTAGTGTCAAATTTGCCTCGTCACAATAAACTTCGTTTCGCACATTGCAATACAACTTTGAAAATGTCAAATTAAACAAAGTGATGTTTGCTTGTTCAGGTCACGTCGGGGTCACCAATATGGAGCTTATGCTTTATGCTAATTTGATGTAATTGAAACACTCCGTTTTGTACTACGTTATAATTTATTCGCTTTATAGCTGAACTACTTGTTTGCGTTACGATGACCGAACTGCGAATGTTTGTTCGTCGTTCATACTTTATCTGTTGATGGAGCATGAACGTGAAGTTCGTGTCAAGTGACTGAGCAACATATTTAAGTTTGTGTTAAAGGCAGTGCCACGCTTACGGGTCAATACAACAATAGAGAAATTCACCACTTCACACCTGTTCACAGATTTGACGATTGTAACCGTAAAAAATCTGTTAACTATGTCGAATTTCATCGCATTAAATCATTGCCAACTACATGGAAATTCGTTCAACTTCGATTGCGAATTGCAAAAAAAAAAAAAAAAATTTAAACGCACTGAATGAAAGTTGGCGTAAGCTTTAGTATATTTAATTAAAATTAATTCAAAAAATGTTTAAAAAAAAAATTAAAAGAAAAAGATCGGGTTTGTTGGTGAATTGCAAAAAACGTTGTTTAATAAACGTAACGTATTCTGGTAGTTTACGCACACGATGTTAAACTACCTTCATACCTAACTTGTATCAAAAACTACTATTGCATCCAATAAAGATCATTGTAACCTTATGTGAACGGTAAAAGTATAACATATGATCGTTTACTATACGCCCGAGAGTATGTGCATCACAATCCCATCGTTTCATTGTATTTTAATGTAATTAGAACTATTTTTCAATAACAGTAACATTAAGTGAATCTGTTACAGCAAAAATTCTACTCTCCTTTATTTCGGTATGCACACTTCTCCTTTCATATTTTATATTCTGAATAGCGACTATTTGTCCCACCCGATAACTATTTACTTGTTTACTGTCCCTGTTACGCAAATAACTATTTCGCCGCTCAGTAACTCTTTATTCAATTTGTAGATCTATTTAAGTTTTTTGATTGGCAATCGATAAATTGACTTTAAACCATGGCGCCATCTTATTTCTGTTTAGGTCATCAACAACATATGTTACTCTTACCCGTACGAATCCCGAAACGATGCAGAGATTATGAAGAATTTAAGGTGATGTTAAAGTAGCCAAGTCGAGCTGGCTGGTGCCAAAAAATTATATTAAATCTAGTATTCAGTATATTACGGCGCAAAACTCTTTGATTTGACACCGGGCTGCCCTCTTTGTGACCTTGAACAATGAAAAAGAAGGCAGCCTGGTGCCAAAAATTGAAGAATATCACTCTGACGGCATCGATGAATGCTTCACAACGCACTAATTTTCATCTAGGCACCGGGCCGCCGCTGCCTTCGACATTTAAACGAGCATAGCTCAATAAGGCAGCCTGCGTTGATACGTTGTGAATCATTCGTCAATGCCGTCATAGTGATATGCCTTAATTTTTGGCAACAGGCTGCCTACTCTGTGCCGTCCAACCATGATAAAGTACGCAGCCTGGTGTCAAATCGAAAATTGTTTTTCCAAGGAGTACTTGCTATTGGCTTTAATATTGCCTTACATCATTTCCTAGCCGAAAATACAGGCTTCCACTTGTTGCAACTTTTTGAAGGCTGCGTACTTCGGATTCAACATCCAACAGTTTCATGCTCTAGAGGAAGGATCATTCTAGAAAGAACTATAATTGCATAATGTATGGGAGATTCTCAGTAAAACTGTAACAAAGTGCGCCATCAATATGTGGAACTTCACCTATGCAAAATTTTTAATTTTGATTACGTCCTCCTTAGTAAGTTTCATTGGAAATTTTCCAAAATGTAAGCGGCATAAAAGACCTTTTCCCAAACCATACTTCCGTGGCTAAGACAAACCTGGGGCCCCATGAGGTTGATGTCTCTTACCATGGACAAAAATGTTCGTATAATTTTTCCCTACAATATGCACAAAAAACCTCATAAATTACGAGGTATTTATAAAAAAAAACACAAGCTATCGTGTAGGATGGCGTAGCTTCAGTCACTATAGATCCTACAGACCGGACGACTCAGCCTTTTTTATCAATTTTGTTTTGCAAGTTTCGTATTAGTTTCGGTCGTACCTTCCTTGATTGCCCATCTGCAATCCCCACCTACAATCGATTACATTTCATGGAAAAAATTTGAAAATCGGTTGAGATTTACTTGAATGATCGTATTGATGAAGCATAAGCCCGCATGCTTCGAAGACTTCGCCAGTTCTTAACTGTCGAGAAGAGTGCTTGTTTACAACATACACACAATGCACTGATCGGTCACACCTGAAGATGATTTAGCACACCTGGCTGTTACCACATTGGGAACTACATACAAAAACATCTATTTCAGTGCAATCCATTTTTAGATCAATATACAAACCGAAAAATTTCTTCGCCAACCATTGACACGATTTCTTAAAAAATTCAGTCTTTTATTAACTGTCCGTTAGTTAAGATCGGTCGTGGTAATAAAGTCGCACTACAATTCTTTACTGAGGTGAGTTTGTGCAGAAGTTTTTTAAATACCCGAAAAACGAAACAGTGACGAGATTGAATCTAATTGACATCTGAATTGTGGAAACCCATTGCTTCATTGGAAATTGTAACCCTTTTAAAAATTGACGACATAATACAAATGACGAAGCCACGCGATTTACACAATTCATATCACCCCTGATAGAAAATAACACATAGGGAGGGAAAAGTGTATGTAAGTGCGAGGAAAACCTACATGAGGAAATTGGAAAAGCAACAAAATCTCTTGTCCTCAAAATTAATTCATTTTCCTTCATCAGCGTCAATAATACTAAATGACGAATCGGTGAAATATTTTGAGAAAATCTGTAATCGCCTTGCTGCATGTGGTATTGATGATTGACGAACATTTCCTAAGATACTCACATTCTCACCCACTCTATCCTTTGGTTATTTTAAAAATTTGAATCACAACAAAAGTAATTGAATAGTCTGGATGACTAACTTGGTCATTATGTAATGTACAGGTTTGTAATAGCGGAATGCATTCGAATTCGCTATTCAGTGAATAACTTACTATGAAAGTATCAGTGACACAATGGTCCATGGCTATTTTGACAAGTTAATTTTAACAGACATAAAACGTAATTGTAAGCAATAAATTATTCTACGACATACCTTCAAAACGTACGTTTGAATATTTTCACAATTACCCAAATGTTCGTTTACCATTCTCAGAGAGCTCAAAAAAATTCATAGAAAGAGAGCTGTGCTATACGGCGAATTATGCTTTTGCCTGTGCCGTACGGCACCATAATAAAATTATTCGAGAGAGTCGCTATGTCTCTCATACTTTATCGGTCTATAAAGTTCCTACTGAAAAAAGATTCATTTCAATTCATCCAAGCACCCAGAGAAGTTGAACTGAGATCTGAAATATCGAGTTATAGTTTTTGAAGTTACAGCAAAAGCTTTAAGATTTCCAATCATTCCATATGTTTGGGATGTATAAAAACAAAATTTGAAGCTAATTGTCAGATTAATTCTTGAAATCATAACGAACAGACGAAGTTTGTAGTTCAATCATAGTGTAAGATGCACTGAGGAAAATATCTACAAGCGACGTAAGAATTGTATTTATAATATACGCCGCCGACGTATTATATACACGGTGAATGTATCAAACTTATTTAAGTATTGTGTAGTGTGCTATCAGCTCACATAATACGTGCATGGCGTTCATAATACGTGCACGGCGTTCATAAGACGTGCACGGCGTTCATTATACGTGCATGGCGTTCATTATGCGTGCATGGCGTTCATAATACGTGCACGGCGTTCATGGTACGTGCACGGCGTTCATAATACCTGCATGGCGTTCATAATACCTGCATGGCGTTCATAACACATGCATGGCGTTTATAATACGTGCAAGGCGTTCATAATACATGTACGGTGGATAAAATACATCGGCGGCTATATTATAAACACAGTTCCTACGTCGCTTGTAGATATTTTCCTCAGTGTATGGGAGGAAGCGCTTACCCTACAAAAGGGAAAGATTACCCTAGTATTCCGAATTCAGAGGGATCGACGACGACACAACCATTGACACAAAAAGCTACGGATAATTCTTTTTATATTTTTTGAATCCCTTTGAATTGAAATGATATTTGAACCTCTCCCAATTTTCGGCACATATTTGGCACCTTTACGATAATAGTCTGACAAACAGCATTTCGTTGTAGTCCCGCTACCTCATTAAAGACAAAAAACCATGGGGAAACGTATAATAAAACTCAGTGGAAAATGGCGAGTTCCTAACTGCAACGAATATTTATTTCAATTAACAGAAACCAGACAATTTCATGGAAAAAAATCATTGACTCAGCGATAAAGACAGAACAAATGAAAAATCTATTTTTTTTTTTTTTTGCAACCGTTTCAAACTGTTTCTGTTTATTTAATATGCGGTGTATGTTGCTATCAATATCATACTTTACGATCATTTTATAAGAAATTCAATTCACGTAGGAAAATTGGAAAATGCCATTCAACATCTCAATTACGCATTTTCACAAAGGCACATAAGAGCTAGCGACTCTATTTTAGTCGTGTACTGGTTAATATCGATTTCATTTAGAGAAATTCATATTTTTGTGCATGACAAAGTATATTCACTTAAACACGGGAAATTACAGTCTCACCTACTTGACTGTAGAAACGAAGTCCAATCTTTCCACAGTTACATCGTTTAATGTTATTTATGGAATATGTTAATTGTATTTTAACGGAAAGGACAAAAGATTTTTTTCTTGGAAATTATCCAAAATAAATATAGTTTTCAAAGTACTATTTTTGGACGATGAAGTTTCATTAATTACATCCATGAAGTACATGGGTTCTCAAAAAAAACTTCCATATATTTTCGTTTATGATTAATATTTGCGGGCCATGCCTCAACCGAAAAATTCTCTGTTCGTTCAGCGATATTCCAGACAAATGATGAGTGACATTAATTAATAATCCTCAAAGCAAATTTCATTTTTTTTACCTTTCAGATTCTATAAATAAAATAATACACCATGGCTGATGATGAGGTAAGGTAAGTATCACAAACATATTTTCCTCATATTTTGTTTACAAAATTAATTGATTTGGCAACAAAAATTGTTTATATTTTTCCAATCGTTGAAACTTCAAATGATAACCACTAAGACTTTTCTTTTCGAATATCTATTCAATGTTATATAAGCTGAAAAAACACTGAGATGAAAACTAAAAAAATCTACTATTTGTACCACTATCTACTAGTTGAAAAAGCATGTCCACTTTCTAGGAAATAAAATATAAAATTGTGGATTGTTTTCCCTCTGACCTGACAGTCTATGAAAATAAGACGTACGCCGCCGCCGCAAAATTGCATCTGCCGTCTTAGACTATTGCAACTTATCCCCGATAACAATCTAATCATGCTCGGAGCGGTAGCGGGACAAGACACGATGTATAGGCGAAGTTTTGAGTTTTTTCCCCTCGCCCCTCTTCCCCTCCAAATTATTTTTAAAACTACTATTTTTATACTAACTATTTTTAAACTACGTCGCAGCAGCTTTCCAACAAGCCCTCACTCATCAAAATCGGTTGAAAATTGGCTGAGATATCGCCAATCAAAGATGACCAATTCCTATGGAAAGTGGTCAAATTACCTTTGTAAGTAATAACAATTTTATTCCTGTGTGGTGTGTCAACGATCTATGTCTCTATCTATGTATCTATCTATCTACTTTTTTTTTCTCGAGAACCGCCCGAGCGATTTCCTTAAAATTTTCAGGGAACGTCAGTCTCGGCCCCAAATGAAAAATT